>OX485803.1:63016815-64216815 GCA_950295325.1 Polytrichum commune | reverse complement strand
CATCACTTATCCATTGATATAATCTGTACCACCGGTGTTGCCCTTACTATTAATGAGTGATGTCAGTTCGTAGTAGTTGGCATTATCCCACAACTAGCCTTTGCATCCAAGTACTTATACAATACATGAAGATATTAATTTGGCTACCACCCTTTGGCGTTTTTCCGGTAGTACCTCAACTACCGTTGTCGTGATGTGGACCGGTTAGTGGTTAAAACATAGACATTCATGTGCGTTAGTTGTTTCTCTTGGTGTGTTACTAGATCGATGTTAGTCTTATTATTAATATTAGTTCATGAATTAGTTGTGGTTAGTCACGGACTGGTTTTAGTTTGTTGATCGGGTAGGCTAGTTGTTAAAGTTAGGTTAAGGTGAATTAGGGGTAAGCGTTGGCAACATCTGATTCCTAGATGCCAAGGGATCCCTTGTGCCCTAACTCCAATCGCTTCCTATTGGCCAAAGGGGTCAAAGGGGTGGGACTTAAGGAAGAGGAATGAAGGTATTTGGTCATTCATGTGGGCATTTGAGTCTTGGAATTTAAAGACTTAGAGGATTTTTAGCGTGTAAGTATTTTCTAACTGCTTCTAAGTGTTTAAAATACTTAAGGGTGCTAAGGTTTCTTGGGGAAGTGAAGATAGGCACTAGAGACAATGATTGAATCATTTACAATTGATCCATAAAGATGGAATTTTTTTTTTGGATATTTGTTTTGGTGTATTGTGCATGTGTAAAGTGGGATTTTGATATGTAAAATTTGGAAATTTGTTTTTGGTGAGGTACAAAACTCGTATGCAAATTTGGAGGGTTTAATTTTTTACTGGAGAACGAGTCTTGAAGTGAAGGGGTCCATAAACTAAGGTAGCTAAGTGGCCTAACTTTTAGTGTTTGGTTCTTCGTGAATACTTTGAGTGTGAGAGCGAAACTTAAAGGGTACATCCCAAGATGTTTGATCTAGAATGTGTCAAAATCTTAAATGTATATGACTCATAAATTGGGAGATATGAACATGAATGCAACCAGATATTTGAGGCAGTGTTGAAACTACAAAGTCAGTTGGATGGAAACACTCATCATGGGTTGTGAAAAACTCATCTAGCTATGAAATTTGATATGTGAGGTTTTGATAAGGTATAAAACTATTATGTAAAGTTTTGAAAAGAATGAGTGAATAAATCAGAAGCCACAAAGGCCAAAGTTTAGTAGGTTTGCATCCTTACAATCTTTATGCATTCACAAACTACTGGTTATTGTCCAGTAGGTGAATCACAAAAGATCTCACTACCAATCAATCTTGCAATTTCCCAGCTTAATTAAATTTATCTATTACTGCTCAACATGATCTTTGGTTGTGTCCCACTCTATGTAACCTAACTCGTCATTGGATTGAGATTATTTCGGTACTTCACGGTGATGCATTCTTGATATCCATTCCTACTTTAAGGGCCGCTTTACACCTAGAGGCTGGGCCAATTTGTTGTGTAAGAGGCTTGAAATCTTCACTGGTGATTGGCCAAAAGGTTGAAATCAGTCCCAACCCCTTTACACCTAGAGGCCGGGCCGATTTGGTGGTATGAATTCTTTTAATAAAAGAATGCATGACATGACATGGCCCGAGCTCATTGAATTGGGTGCATCCAAAATGGAAGGCCAGTTCTTGGCCTCGGGACCAATGTCAAATTTCAATAAAAAAAAAACTTATTTTTAATAAAATATGATTTTAAAGCAAACCATATCCATTGGATTATGTGAAAATATGAACAACTCTATGCTAGATTTATTGAATCGGCCTAGCTTCTTGACCCTAAGACCTTTACATATGGAAAAATTGCCCCCCATTATAACATTATTATAATGTGTAGTTGAGGCCGGCCTCCAACCCAAAAGGGGCTGAAATTTCATGCAATCGGTCTCAAGGGGAATTGGCCCGGCCTCTAGGTGTAAAGCAGCCCTAAGATCACTTTCACTATCCTAAATGAATGCCCCCTATTATAAACACATCATGTAAGTCTACTTCAAGAGCTCAATAAGAGCTTTAGAATGTATTTGTTACACCATCACCAATGATGCACGCTTCAATCACGATTGATTAGAGATGTCATCCCACACTTCATTCCATAAACATCCTTGGGCAACATCCATACACCATTGATTAAAGGAAGGTAACCTAACAAGATTCGTCACACAAAAATTGGTCACACCAATATGTTATTTCTCCTCGTCTTAAATCTCTCTCGGTCTCAACCTAATCCTTCCTATCTTTACCATTCCATAAAATTGTGGTCCTTTTTAAATGGAACCTTTTATCTTATCCTTATCTGATCCTTTTTTTTTGTAATCCTTATCGACTCACTTTCTATCATTTTATCATTGTAACAACAAAACCACTTTTATTGGTAATAAGTACATGACACTAAACATTGTAAACGGTGTAGTAAGTTTGCACTTGAGCCATGTGGGCAAGAAATACTTTAGTTTTTGTCATGATGTGCATCCTCTTCTCCTCGACCTTACCGATTAGCATAAGTGGCTAATCTCACACTTATTTTTTCTCCACACTTGGAAATTAGTAGAGTGTAAGTTAGCCATTAAGGTTAGATACTCAAGGAATATCAATTTATGTGAGTAACTTACCTCATAATTGATACATAATTAACACATTGGTCTACAAAGCCAAGCGATTTATGTTGACAAGGTTTTTTTCTGTAAGAAATGTCTACATGTTTTAGAAGTTGGTGCAATTTGTGTTCAAGTAAGTACATTGAATACATAATTGTCTAAATTTTGGTTAAAATATGATAAAATTACATTAATTTGATTTTTTTTGTTTTTAACAAATTTTTGTAATGATGCCCTCAATTTTATAATGAATTCAAGGAACCTAAAAAATATTCAACTTCAAAATATTTAAGGTCATGAAATCTACGTCCAAAACCACTACTGGAAATCCACACACACCACAGAGGCCCAAATAACACAAATTTTCAAATTCAACCTTACAAAATACATGGGAAACCATAGGAAAAACCTAGTATGGCCCCACCTAAACACAAACCTCAATTGCAGGCTATGCCATAGCAATGACAAAGACACGTGGCCACATCTCCTATCCATGTGTGAGAACAAAGTCCTAAAAGGACTTTGAATAGCGTGACACAATGTAGCCGTTCGTCAAATAAGCAACCTAATTAAAACATGCATACACACAAGGAAATACACACTCACTAATGTAGGTACAAAACATAGCATACCCATGAAATTTTATCCCACCATGAATATTGCGACGCACATGCAACACCTCCAGATGTACATGTCCACCCAAACTACGCCCATCATCATCTACATCTAAGGAGCCACTGTAGATCAAACTGGACCATCGATCCCGCCCGATCCCTCCATACAAATTTTACTTACACACACAATAGATACATCAATCAAGCCATCCAAACCAAAAAAAAGAAGACAAATATAACCCACTAATTGAATAGATTCGCGCTCAAGGTTGGAAAGTCAACCCACTAAGAGTAATAACTTCAGGCGTAAGAGAAACCATATATTGAAGAACTTAAAAACCTATACATACCTTTACCATCAATTAGAGAAACCATGCAAAACATACACCATATAACCATTAAATACCTCAAGCACCTTGTCCTAACACAAACAATAACTTGATAACAAATAGACGTTGGTATTACAGCCCCAGGACCCCTCCCCCCCTACTTGACCTCCACACCCTTATCCAAGGCCCACCTCTTGCAAGATAACCAGTATACTCGTCCTTGTACCAAGGGAACTCTTGAACAAGGTTAGGCCAACGGGCTCAAACTCACGTAAGTAAATACACCAATATTCTTACTTTCCTTCTTTTTGATGCGAGCCTTGTAACTCCAAAAAAATTCCATTATGCTTGGTGTAAGTGGCCCTTAAACCACTTATTTAAGGATTGAGGGCCATTTTGGGGCCCGAAAGTCTTTGAATTTCTTTTCTTTTTTGCATAGATAAGAAGAAATGAATAAGCATGCAAAAACAATTATCAATCTTAGAGTCTCTTAAAATTAAATGTGAATATTTGAAGTTGGAATGGCACACATGGTTCTTAAACCAACCCCTCCTTAATGTTCAATGTGAATCAAATGTCAATCGGATCAACCAATACATGCAAAATCCTTAGGGTTTGTTTTAGGAATGTCTACCTTAGATACATATTGGCTCAAGTCTAACATGCTAAGCAAGGTTGATATCATCACGGTGGGAATTGGTTTTTAATTCCTCAATTAGGGGGCTCTTCATTTCTCCAATGAACTCCTACTCCAAGACCCGAGACCCCAATTTAGTATAATGGAACCTAGTTGAAATAGTTTATTGACAATGTGGAAGGGGGCATGTTTTCATCACACCCCTTGCTAGGTGCTATGGACCAAAATTTCCCATATATCAGTCATTTTTATTAACTCATATCATGTTTAATATCTTAAATCACGTGCCTATAAAAGTATGCAATTTTCTAGCAAATATGAATTTCAATTTTTTTTAAATAAGTCCCAAATTCTAAAAGGATGTGCATCATATCAAATGTCTATCTATAATACAATGTTTCCCCCCTAAAGATTTTACATGGGTCACTCTAATTTCAAGAATTGAACGGATACTCCAACCCATTTAAAGTGGGACTATAAGATTAGAGGTTGATTTATAACCAATGCGATCTTGATAGAGAAAAAAAAGTGGACACATGTCAAGATCTCACTTTCCATCCATGACTTGTTAAAATACAAGATAAAAACAAGGGTAGTTGTGGCCCACACTAATTGCCGTTCCACGTTATCGATCTCCCATCCCCACTAGTTAAATAGTCTTAGTGTAGTTACCTCGGACGCAACACATGGCTAGTTCCGTTACGTGCAATAGATGAAAGTAGCAAACGAGCTTGGAGGCGTGGATGAATGGAAGAGTAGACGCAATGGCAACCTTGAAAGAGCCATCCACTAAAAGTAGTTGCGTGGTGAGAAGCACCTCCCCTCTTCAAGCTAACTCTCATAGCGGACCCACAATTGTGCATAGATTGACACTTGGGATCATACATGTGGACCCACATTGGTTCATCAATCACAATGAGGTGGCAATGACGAGGGGAGGAGGTTGGGGGGGGGGTCACATGGCCTAGTTATGTCATCTCATAATCTATGAAGATTGTAGATTCCAAAGCCACGTTCATGAATTATACATATTTCATTGACGAGAGCCAATGATGAGACCCACACAATTTGTTTCCAGAGTGAACGAACAAGAACTTTGAACCTTCGATTGTCAAATAACCTCTGTAACTTTGCAAGCTCAAACTTGACAATCTTCAAATGTTAATGCATGTGGTCGTAACAGGCACAACAAACCTATAAAACATGTGGACCTCACGTGGTCACTCTCTGTAATCGAACACCCAAAGTTGAGTGGTATGTGGCAAGGCTTTGGTACCTGATAGACACGTGTTGCGATGAGATCAAATCATGTGTGCAAAATATGGACATTGTTTCAAGTTCAGTGGCTAGAATGATTGAGAGGGCCTGTGTATGTAATCGCTTACAAAGCGAGATAAATCTTGCAACTGACTCCCCTCCAACTTTGCATGTCAAGTATGACTATGAGACTTGAAACGACAGTTTGCGCGATTCACAATTGGTAACCAGGTTCAAGACAATTCCTAATGTGATCCAATAATAAATGTTGTGAGTGAAATCAAATGTGCACATACCCCCCCCCCCCGCCCGTCCGTTATAACCAACCCTTTGAGTGGTTATAAATTTTGGTGTTGGTTGAGCTCAACCCTTCTTTTTAGGGGGGGGGGGAAGGTTCGATGGCAAAACCTAAAATAAGAAATCGGACATTCTTCCGTTCTTTTCATGGATTAAATCACCATAAACATCTCAAAAATTCATAACCTCTTCATGATATTGCATACTTGAATAAATGGAATGTGAACATATTTGGATGACAATATGCGATATCATTCCCATGCGGCTTCATCACTTCAATGATTGTTGCCATTTTGATGTTCTTTGAGCATTTGAAAGCAAAAATAAGGGGGCCGGCTGAGCTAATAGCTTACGTATTGGTCCATCAGCAACACAAAGGGATGGTACTTTGTTAGCTTGTGGTACTGGTGTCTATGATAGTCATATCAATGAATATGGAATCAATTTTAATTCAAGTTAAATTTGTTCCATATTACATGAGATGCCATGCTCCCAACTCCGAACTCAACCTACACTACTCTAGCTACATCTATTAGTGTGGCCCACTCTAATTTTGGGGTAGCACACCAATTTTGGTCAACGTAAGTTAGTCTTGACCCACACCAATTTTTCCCACATCGGTGTCCGAGAATGTTTTTAGGCATCATCGGTCAAAATCCTAGTGTTTCCAAGTCCGACTGGATACATGTTGTGGTCTTTTGGGTTTTCTTTCATAATTTGAGCTATATTTTTCACGTATTCTTCTAAAATGATTGGTTATTTTCTTGAAGCCTTCAACTTTAAGTACCGTAGCACCATAGTTGGTTCATGCACCTTGAATTTTATTTATTATATATATATATATAAGATTTGTTAGCTAAATTTTTTTTTGAAGTTTCGTCTCTCTCCTAATAGTTGGGGCCATGTAGTCATTTTCCCGAAGTCACACAGGGATGGGAGCACAGTTGCTAGCGTTGAAGTGGGTTGGGTGATCTCAGAGACTAGCAAGGCCTACATTCCGTCGTCCGCGTCCCGGTGTTACCCGGTCTTAATCCGGGATTGAGGGTTTTGAATCCTCTAAAACATTCAACAATTTTTGTTTACCGAGCTAGCCCCATGCAAACCTATACAAAATCCTCATTGAAGAAGGAAATGTGATGCTCCCCCCGATCTACATCCCACTCATCAACATTAGTTGACGTGCTTCCCTCGCATTCTAACCTAAATGTTCTCCTTGCACAGTAAAACGGCTAGCCATGGCTAGGCCACGAAGGCCCATTAGGCAACATGTCTTCCTCCAAAATTCAAATCAATTTTGGTCCTGCGGTGGCCGGGTTCGGTTAGCAGAGCTTCTTCCACATGTATGATGATTCACTTATTCGTTTGACTGGGTTTATAATTTCCGGTTTTGTATGGGGTTTTGTTGGCGGAATTATTTTTGCACAACTAGCTATGGTGTTGCAATAGTTATTTCTCAAACTCCACCGGTTCATATGTATTATTGGTTGGTTGTCCCCGTTTATTGGTCCACATTATCATATGTTCAAAATCAAGAATACATAATCAATTTAGTTCATAAAAACATGATTTACTGCAGGTTGAAAAATATGAGACCAACGTAATATCAATATTACACTAAGAACATCAATAGAAATTCGATTATGCTATTATTTAATATTTTTCGTCCACGTTAGATGTAATCCTAGGGGTTGCCAATGAGTGTGACTTACGGGGACCATGTGCGGCAAGGATATAATTGTTTGGGGGGGGGGGGTAATTATCTTCATTGACAAGTAATTAAATGACCCATTCAATTTTCTAATTGTGGTTATTCTGTGGACTGTCATGCATGAAAATTTAATAGGTAGTAGATTACTAGTAGATCGTCTGAGCCTCAAGAAGCCATGGCGAAATGCCCATACTATAGGCATGATCAAGCAATGGTTCATTGGTGGTTAGGTTAGTGAGTAGTGTGAGTGAGTAGTCTTCTTGAAACACTCCTTGTTCTTGGACCTCATGCACATGGGCCGGTTCTTGGAGGCGAGATGAATAAAGGGGGAGATAGCGAGTTCATTTGGGGGTGAGAGTTGAGTGAGAGACGCGAACATGTTGTAGTGTGGACTATGTTTGGCGTAATAAAGTTAGTGAAGAGATTATGAGAATCGTATTTTGTTCAATGTTGGCCCGAGTATGTAAGTGATTTCTATGGAAAGGTCAAGAGTTGAGAATGATAATGAATGGTGTTTGAATTTTTATAAAGTCCTTAGTGTTATGGCGCTCAGTGCATAAGTAATCCCGGCGAAATCTTCCAGTATTTCAGTACCTTTCAGTTACTTTGAAAGGTTGGGTTGGTCATTTTCATGTACTGTATGTATATTATAATTCAACAAATGACTTGTTGCAAGAGTGCCATGCCCTATGATTATCATCCACACGCGGTCAATTTTAGTTAGTTGCCCAAACAAGGCCAATTCATGGCTCATTTTCAAAAACCATCTCAAAAGGCGGAGCCACTAATTTATTGCAATGCAATTTAGCCTTGTGATTATCATCCATTATGGGTTGGATCGGGATACACACTATAACCCTTTGCAGTTTTTATACCATGGTAGCTTAGAAATAATATAAGTTCTATTTCATGGAAATATAACAACCTACATTATATTGAACTCGAAATCACATAATATGTGGGTCCTATTTTTTTTTTAAATTGCTTCAAATCTTTTGATACGATCAATAAAAAATACCCTATGTTTGGCCGCACATAGTTTCTAATTTTGGGGGAGTATCAGCCTTGGGACCTAAATGGTATGCTTCCAGCAACAACTAGGCTTTATACAAAGGTGAGTGTAAGATACGTGGGCCTCGTGTGGTTGCCCTTCTTAATCAGACACCAATGTTGGAATGGTATATGGCAAGGTCTCAATATTGAAGAATGAGCACGTGAGAATGAGCTTAAAAATTGCATGTGTCACGATGACACTAGATTATATGTTTAAAATGTATCAATCATATTTGGTTCAATGCTTAACGCAATTGGGAGGGCTTGTGTGACCACTTAATTCATGAGAAAACTTATTTGAAACTTTGTTCGTCACTTCTCAACAAGAAACTGTAGGGGTTGTGATGTTTGTACTTCTTTGTTGTGTGAAATATGGCATCAATTTGGACATTTTCAACTCCAACCTTGATCATCGAATTAGATGGGGAAGTGTCTCATCCAATTAGCAACTATGAGTCACAAAGACTATTGTTTGAAGTTTCAAAATTTGAGTGGAGATCATGCACTCTCTTTAAATGTGAACACATGCCAACAAATTTGTGTTAAGTATTGAACTTATTATGATGTCTACATTATATTGAGCAAACATTCAAATCTTGTCGTAATAGCTCATTTTTATCTTTTTCTTTTCAAAATTTATTTTCTTGACTACAAGTCTTGCCATACACCACTCATGTACAAGGTAACTAACCTATTCCCAACCACCACACAATTTTTGTAGCTTAGGCCAATTCATTTTTGTGCAACACAATATCAATCTCTTATCAACGTTGACATGTCACGATTGAACTCCAATTTACAATTGTCAGCGGCTAAGCTAACAACTAGGTTTAGATTGCAAGCATGTTTAGGTGCCACAATTATTGTTGGGGAATCAAGCGTTTTTTGAATTTCTAACTAAACAATGATCGGAAAAGAGGGTGACTTGTCTATATCACGAGTATAGGTCAAAGTATTATTCACCTAAAAAACTCATAGTAATTCGGTTACTGCCCCCCCCAAAAACAACACAAACTGCTTCTTATTTCTGCTTCTCTAGACAAAAAATACTTTGTCTCTGATCATACCTAAACCGCAAACATATTAAATTGCTTAACTGATCGGGAATGGGTTGGCTACCTTACGTGTCTAACTAGAAGACTCGTAACCGCATAAGACCCACATAGCTTCAAGCAAATGGCAAAATTTCTTGTTGAGATTGCATTGTTGATGTTGATATGGATACAACATGGAATTAAACAATAGTTAGTTGTGGGTGTAGTCACATCCCTCCAGTCTCAGTTTTTAAGCATAAGAGAGCAACCTTTGAACAAAAGCAAGGGCGAAGAAGGTTCCTTGTCAATTTCGAACATGAAAACAACCAAGATCATGGGCAACTTGAAGCTTATAGTACAGCCCGTGCATGTCTACTTCACAAGACATATCATTCACAAATTGACCGGTCCAAGTATTTTAAAACAATGTTTTAGTTGATAGAACATAACGAAGGTGTCACTTGGGTGTGAATACTTACGTAGACATTTATCGGAATTGATTTGGATGGGCTATGGATTCGTGGTGTCTATGTAAACTCATCCATTAGCATTTTAGAAGCATATTTGGTTTGGGGTGTTTCCCACGCTACTACAAATTAATGGCCAATTTTACAATGACCAACACCCGTGGGCAAGAAAATGTGCTACCTCATTCAAGTCTCAGTGGCCTTCTATGAGCTTCAACATCAATTTGGAACATCGTTCTCTTTCAATTCGAAACAAAATCAAACAAGACTTGCACATGTCTATTCCTGAAATATACAAAAGAATCTTCATACCAAGTGGGGGGGAGCATGATGAAGACATGACTTGGGTCCACATTTGTCTTCATTGAGAGAGAGAGAGAGAGAGAGAGAGAGAGAGAGAGAGAGAGAGAGAGAGATCGTGTGAAATAAAAGGTTCATAAAACCCGACATGAGTTTGTGTGTCCTTTCAATGCACTGACTTGTAAGAGTATCTACCAACTACACTACCTATAATTATTTGACCCCCTTGGTCCCAAGATATATAACACACTATAGTGTGGGCCTTATGTGGCCACTCTTCGTTATTGGGCACCTACATCTGAGTGGTATTTGACAAGTCTTGTAGTCAAGAATTGGACATGGTAGGGACATGTGTTACTATGAAAGTGGGCTATGTGTTGACGACGGAGCAATAGACTCCCCGTAGTCATAGAAATGTAATACTAGAAAGAAGAAAGTTGTAATGAGCCTACAAGGTTGGTTGGTAGTGGGAGAAGAGTTATCCCATATTGGTTGTATTAACCAAGTTGAAAATGAGCAATGAAGGGCAAGGCAAGAGTTGAGGATGACCATCTCACTCCAAGCATTGTTCATATGCCTCTATGTATGTGTTCTTGCTTGTGCATTCTCATCTCTAGTCCTATTAAGTTCCAACACTATGTACTCAAAACATAAACATCATTCTAGGTATAATTATTAACACGATTGGGAGGGGGCCTATGTGATCACTTAGAGAGCAAGAGGATCTTCAGCTTGGCCTCTTATAGCTTATGAGTCTCTCATGCGGCTTTGAAACTTGAAACGATAATCTTTGTGATTGGCCATTGCTAACTAGATGAAACAATTTCTAGTCCGAACCAACGGTCAAATTTGTATTTGGAGTTGGAAGTGCCCACAATAGGGCCCCGTACCTTAAATCAATTCACATAAAAACACACACACACACACACAAATACCATACGTGTTCCATGTGAATGGTCAACATTGTATATCCTAATGGTCCCTCAACCCCTAACTTAGGTACCACGATTTTGATATTTTTTTTGACAAAACGGAAACACGAAACTCCTTGGAATGTTTTGATATTCCCTTCGGGATTGAGGACTTCGATTGTGTATTGAATGCCCCAACTTTCATGCCAATTCGATCGATCATGTGATCTCCATGTTTTCAAATTGCCAAAGCACCACAACCATTGGCCGCAACTAGTGGAACTAATTCCATCCACCATTGACAATACGCCACGTGGCACATGCCCAAGGTGAGGGGCAACTAGGGCTATGAAAGAGAGGAAAGTGGAAGGGGGACGGGCAGTGGTTGGGTCTGTGAGGGCCACTTCACACACGAGACTGGGAGCCCGTGACTCATTACACTTCGAGCACTCTCATTGGTGGAAAAGGCGGAGCCGGTCCAAGTTCGCTACTTCACACTACGCTTGAGGGTCCAATGGAGTATGTGAATGCAAGATGGATGTAAAGTCTACATGGATTCCTACATGGCATCGAATGGACCATGTTTCATGGTCACTTGGACTATTTTCAAAAACCACCTCTTGGGGATAGGCCTAACACAAAACCCGGAGACCATGGCACTCCGAACGCTCACAACTGTTGGTGTATTCTATTTTATCATGCGTGAGGACCCGCATGAATAAACGTTCATTGAAATAACATTTAATTAAGGGTCCAGTCACATGTGACTTCACACTACACTTGAGAGTCCGTGACCACACTACATGATTTTGGAGATGTCTTGAGAAAGCCTTTGGACACTTTTTTTTGGGCTCTCACAATTTTGTGGTCACGGCTCTTGGCTCATGTGTGAAGTGGTCCTCGGTAGAATTGAAAGGGGGACGGGTAGTGATTGGGCCTGTGAATAAAAAAAAAGTGGAAGGGGGATGGGCAGATTTGGGCGAACCAACTCATACACTCATTCCTTGTTGGATGTCTAAACCCTTGCCTCTAAGGAACCAGTGTACATGTTGGTTCGCCCCAGCCGGATGGGCAGTGGTCGGGTCTGTGAATACAAAGTGGAATAGTAGAACGAAACATGAGGCGGTAAAGTCATTAAACACATCAAGTGATATGAAATTGGGCATGTGGGGATGTAACACCTATTTCCGCTTCTACACACGAAGGAGGTTGCCCGGCTTGCCCAAGGGAAAACTTTCCAAACACACTAGGCATGACTATCCCAAAGCATATCAACATCTCATTTTATATAACGACTTACATATTTGTAAAAATGTCTTTACATACATATACCACACATCTACCGTTCAGATCTAACGTTGGGTTTCATTCGTTTGTTGTAACTAATGCATGATTCTATATGGTAGTTTTTGGGTCTCATGCATTGCAAGGCCTCCCAAAAATTAGGGTTTCATCCGAGCATTGGATTTCAAAGTATGGTACGCTCCCACCTTCAACGCCTTTGAGATGCACAAAGTCCTACACCAATTGAATTTCATCTCGTCGCTAAAACCCTAATGTTGAATATGTATGTGGTGTATGAAAAAAATACCCACAACAAAGTGATGTCCAAGTATTTGCTAAAATCTCCATATTTGTAAGGCTTGGACAACTAGATTTAGGGTTTTGGGTATTACATATTGTCCATGCCACTCGGTATAATTGGTTCTAAGCAAAATCTTATGGGATTTGAGTCACAAAGGCCCCCCAATATCAAACATGTGACATCATACATTTTTTTTAAATCGAATTCTAGTTTAGATGTCAATGTTAGTTATGTGTGACATAGGGTTTTCAATGCACCGGCTAGTTCATGCTATTTGGCACTTGGTCCAATTTACTTTGTAAGATTCCATTAGAATATGAATTGTACATGGAAAAACATGTGGATTCTTTCTCACAAGCTCTTGTGAGGGGGGGGGGGGGGGACTCAACATAGTCCATGTAGTGTGTAGTATCATGTGGGTGTTTAGAAGGGTCTTTAATGAGAGCTTAACTTACAAAATGTACATACAAAATGGGTATTGTTCCATTTACTTTGTTAAAATACTTTAGGTCATATGATGTCTTGTGTACCCTAAGCCACCTAAACTTCTCACACGGAGAGCATACTTCACACACCCAAAAAAAACATACTTAACCCTCCATGGAGCATTAACACTTCTCATCCCTCATGTCACACTTCAATGACTTTATGTGAAAACAACAATATTTATGACCATATATGCAAAAAGAGTATATATAAAAAAAAAAATTAACTTCTCCAATTGCTTGATTTTGCACACAACATTGATACGATTCACTTTAAAGAGTTCAAATGGTTGTATTTAAACTATCAACCACTCATGAAATTTTGCGCATAGTGAAATAAAATGGAGGATCCCATGTGCATGAAGTTCCTAGTGTCAAAGAGAAGGAGCTCGTGAGAATGTTGGGAGAACCTCTTGATTTCCCCTCGGTTTTGCACTAGTCCTCTTGAGGTGGTTGTATTTTGGTTCTCTTTTTGCAACTCGGGGAGTTCACTAAACATGTATATATGTATACACGTGCGTGACAAGGGTATTTATTCAAGGGGTATTTAATTATCCATCCTTAATTTTTTGTACCGTATTATTATATAATTTGCTAATTTCTTGTTTATTAAATGACCCTATAATTACTTTTAAATTTGATGAAGCTCTAATTTTAAGCTAGGTATGTTCATTATAATTATTTGATTTTGCTCTAAAGGGTTTAAGAGCATTCAAAGTACTAAGTCACCAAAATCCAAGGCACAACAAGGTTTTACATTAAGAGTGTTCATAAACAGTTTCACACAACAAAATCAGCCCATGTTCCTCAATCAAGTTACACGCACAATTAAACACAACGGTACTGAGTGTAAAAAAATTAAAATTAAAACACCAACAACAAAGCAAGCAAAAATAAGGTCCATGCAATAATGTAGAAGGGTATAGAGTTAATACTACAACATCCTGCTTGAAGCAGACAGACACAAGACCAACCAAAACTCCTCTAATTTATCTTGAGAAATTGTTTCTAGCATTTAAAAATGCCAGCAAAACCGTTCATAGCAAATGAAAGATGTCATGTTCATCTTGCAAAACAATTCCTAGTTTTTAAGAACACTAGTATATAATCAACAAATAATGCATGCCTTTAATCCTAAACCTAGGAATCCGTCATCCGCCCTCATCAATCTTTCATCCCATTTGTTCAACTGAATCGACGTAGTTTTTCATCCAAAATCTTCCCGCCTCTGAACACAAAGGACATCCTATTTCAGAAAAAAAAACCTAGGATCCTTAAATCCTACGGTATATTTTTACAAATATTTTTAAAATATGCGTTATTTGTATCAATCCTATATTATTTATAATACAAATTTTATCATACATACTCACCTATATTACTTCTAAGAAAATTTTAAGTTTTTCCTTTTGTGAATATGAACTACCCTATATTTTCCCGCACGTTGTTTTCTAATATTATCACAGTGAACTCCCCGAGTTTTGCAATCGATTTTTCAATTTCTGCCCGAACCAAAAACACAGGGAGGTCACTCCACTGTCAAGTTGAACACCACGTGCGAACAAAGTTTGCTACCCCTATATTACATGCCATAGATAATTTTAAAATTTAAGACATTTTCTCTACATATACATAACCATTGATAGTATCTTTTGTATTTCTTTTTTTTCTAAAATTTTTAGTCATCTTCATTTTTCTAGTAATTTTTTTAGTTCAATTCTGCATCATTTTAGCTAGAAATGGTATGTTTTATAAGAAAGAAAAATAAAAAAATATAGTTACCATTTTTTACTATGTAATAAGTACCGTGTATATCTACCCATGAAAAAAAATTGATAAAAGTTTGACCCATTTTAGTGATGCTTTATGTAAAAATTAGGATTTTTTACATGTAAAGTGTTCGCACGTGGTTGCTCAACTTTACAATGGAGTGACCTCCCATGCCAAAAAAAAATTTAAAAAAAATCGGAAGACCGGGGAAACCGGGTTGGATATTACTCAAGTGAAAGCCAAACGTATAGATTTTTTTGTTTTGTTTTGTGTTGTTTTGTTTCTTCTACTTTTTGCTGGTTGTGAAGATCTTTATGTAAGTGTCATAACTACACTCATTAGATGGTTGAGGACCATGGACTCTTTGCCCATGTTTTGGGAGCATGTGTCAACTAACAACTTATCCTTTGTGCCATTTTGTTCGCACGTGGATTTGAGTTTTGGGTGCCATTAGATATGTGCCCGGGATCGTGTTGGCCCTTTATCTTATAGAGTACAAAACCTAGCTCAAGGTACCGAGACCTTCGAAGCCAAAAGTGGAAAACCATGAGGTCACATTTATGGATTTTCGTAAGAATACTCAAGTGCATTGACTTCGGTGGTGGTGGTGGTTGTTGTTGTTGTTGTTATAGTATCAAGTAGTACACCATTTATGGTGTTTCGTGCCACTTCCTATGAGTATTATGCAATGCAATGACTTTTTGCTATAAATTTTTGTTATTTATCAAGGAAGGTCAAATATATTTTTTGGATATCGTAGGACATAAACAACTCAACGTGGTAAAAACTTGCATTCTACATTTAAAGTTATAGCATTGCGTGATTTCAAATAATAAGTGACACTAGATACCATACACGGTGTTGTACTAGGATAATGGAATTTAGCTTATGACCATCATCTCACATGGCTCACACTGACTTATAATGATACTTAATATTCATGATAAGATATTCATATGAACTATGTAAGATCACCCGCTATTATGTCAATCCTTCTCTTACATCTCCAAAGCCTAGGGAACGGATGTGCTCAGCTTAAACCTCCCTCGTTGTCGTCACATTTTCCTCCCATGTATCACCGGTTTTGTCATTAAAGTAATCTATCAAAGAATTCACGTCTTGATGCATCATGATGCCATCCATTGTCGTTATTACAATGTTGACTTTGTGTTATTCCATGATGTCACATGCTACGTTAATTTTCTATTATCATGCATCCATGTGAACACTACATACCTCCTTCATATCACATGCACTTTGGTTGCCACAAGCTTGAAATTAGGGAGGTTGGAGTTTTGCAACATTAGCAATTATCATCTCATAGGTGAAAACTGATATTCATTCCAAAGTTACGTAACAATAATTGGGAGGGAGGGGATTTATCATATACGAGTGTACCTCTCATTCATCCAACATAAAAGCTTTGATATAGTATGCAATCTGGAAGTAAATTTTCCAATCAATTTGACACCCTAATTTGCTTAAAAAGGGCTTGTATTAGTCTGCTAGAGAGGCCACTTGAGATACCTTGGTAGCAATCCTATAGGGGATCAAGTTTTTGTGTTGGATGGATAAGAAGTACATTTATATGTGATAATTTCCTCTCTCTCCCAATAGGTAATGAATACAACATGATTTGTTTTTTCCTCCCATCACTTCACGGATTAGGGTAAAAAAATGTGCGCTACTCTATTAATGAGATCTCCACACTCTAAAAAACATTGGAGATAATGTTGCGTTTGCACACTATTACTACTGTACATCATACAATAGCAAAGGTCAAACAAACACCACTAGCTGTTCAAATAATGAGTTTTTTCCTTGATTTAAGCCCTATACCCTAAACCCTAGACAATAGTACATCATACAAATCTCCTTGTGTTTTTTTCTTAAAGATGTCAAGATCGCCTCCTAACTCCTAGCCATTTGGGTGCAATGACTATTGAAGAATATGTTGCGTCTACCTTCAAGAAACTACTATGAGCGCTTCAGATAATGATATCTCCAAGCTCTTTGTAGTACAGACCCCAAGGTTGCCTCCTAAGTCTCTAGCATTTGGGCACACTGTCCATTCAAAGATTTATTGCTCTTTATTTTGTCTCTCTCGATTCTTGCACTTAAGAAGTGAGTTTATGCTCTTTGGATATCCATTCTCAATCATTTGCAATTCATACCTTACCCACAACTAGAAGTTAAAAGATTGAGAACATAGTGAGTGGTTGAAGGTCGAGTGTAACTACCGTTGCATGTTATTTTTCATGCATGATGGTGTATATTGTGGGCCACACTGTAGGAATGCAAAGGGTACGTCACACTTTACATCTCGCAATATTATTTACCATAAGCAGTGTAGTAGAATCATGGTCCCAAACAATATGCTCGTAAAACTGACATGGCCAATCCAAGAGAACTCTAGATTGTGAATGTCAATTTAACAAATACAATTGTTTGGAACTATCTTATCTACTACACCTTTTACACCTAATATTGTGGCTTGCTATAAATTTGATATACCATAATAATTTGGGTCAATTTCAATCCTTTTTTATTTACTCAAGAAATTTCCTAATCCACAATGTCATATACCTAAACTACACTAAATATGATATTTAGCGTCTCTCATGCAACTTTTCGGATCACACTTATGAATAAGTCAACAAATATTGTCATGGATGATGGATGAGTTCATCCAGTGGCCAATTCCCTACCTTCTCTTGTCAGTAGCTTGTGATGAAATATTGTCATGGATGATTGAAATATAGATGAAAAACCACTTGGTAAGTGACAGTAATCGCAACACTATAAATCTTTAATCCCCCAAAAAATTACAAGGAATGACAAATAATGTTGGGTTAACATTTAGTGTTGGTGACACTATACTGCGGTTGACAATTAGTATTGAGCAAGACAATTCGAATTGGTGACACTAATTGTCATATTTAGTGTAGCAATTTGAAATTAACGTTTTTTTACATGAACATAAAAGAAAATAAAAATATCTATATTACAAAAATTTATAAATATGTTTTAAACATTCTATTATTCTATATGTAGATTAAGTTCTAAAGCCACCCTTATTTTCAACCCACACGTAAAGTATTGTTGACCACAAGATTTCCTACGCTAACTTCACCCCACAATAATAGGTGTAAACGGCACAGTGTATGTACCATCAATTCCAATTACTTATGGACAAATCGACATTTACTACTAGTATCGGTCAACCCTAAAATTGTATTAATCTTGGTTACTTGATCTCACCACTACACTAAATATTGTATTTAGTGTCACTTACTAGTTGGCATTACACAATGCTAGAAATATTTATTTTTAATGTAATTCTTTTACCAAGTATAGATGTTGATATTATGTAATGTCCAAACACCCAATTTGATATTTGTTGGTAAAGTTTGAGATATGCAGTAAGTAGATATAGCCTTGCATAATTCATTCCAAGTAGAAAGTGCCATTGAACACAATATCAGTCTAGTTCTCTTCCAATAGGTGACTATTAAAATCTATGAATGTGAATTGAAAAATCTACCATATTCGTACGTCATAAAACTTTCACGTGCTAAAACGATGTGATTCCCATTTGAGTTAGGAGGTGGAGGTCACTTCAAAGTTACCACGTGCCAAGAATATCCAAGTTGGGTGAGTGTTCTCACGGACCTAGTTTGGAAGAATGCTAAGGGGCGGTTTACACTATGGACCAAGAGCCATGACCATGAAATTCTTAAATCTGTGATTGGAGAGTAAAGTGCTCTTGGTCCCATTTGGCTTTACACTACCTTGAAAAAAGGAGAATGACCACTAACTTTGAGGTCCCCAAAAACTACTAAAATCTGCCATTTGGATAATGTGCCATGGTCCAACGGGTTTTCCGTTGAGGCGAGGCAAAATGCTCGACTCAACGGAAATCAAGGGAGCCGTAAGGTTGAAAATCAGCCATTGGCCGAATTTTTTTTTTAATATTTTTTTCCCCTATTTTTTTTGGGCATGTATTAAAAAAATCAGCACCTTCACTTTTTGGTGTGTGGTCATTCCTCTTGGTCCACATTCGGTTTACACCTAGTGAAGGGCCCATGAACCATGAAAACTAATATTTTAGTAACTCGGACCATGGAAGTCGTCCCACACAAAATGGGCCTCTTACGTGGGACGACTTCATGGTCCATAGTGTAAACCGCCCCTAAGATTTGAGGGCTTTTTCAATCAAGACAACAGTGGGAGACTTCGTTTTCTTGTATTCTTGTGCTAAGTGAGGGGGGGGGGGGGGGCAGAAGCAAAGATGACACACAAAAAATGCCAAGAAAATGCCCGTTCTTTGGGGTGGCAAAGATTGGTAGGCAACCGGGAAGCCATGGAGGTAATGATGAGCACAATCATCTTCAGCCACACGAAGGCCAAAAAGGAGGTTATATTTTAGGTTATTTCTTGCAATTGAGTCTCTCAAATTTTTTACCCCCTTGCCTAAAAATTGAAAGACTAAAAAAAAATCATAATGCAAAAGCAAAAAGCAAAAACGAATAAAGAAGAAGACAAAAACAGACATAGCATTACTTAGCTAATAAGTCGTGTTCATGGGCTGAGCAGTAGATTCAAGAATAAAGGCTTTGGATGTTAGAATCAAAATTTTGGATGCTAGAGTCCCATTGGTTCAGATTGAATTTGAAGTCAGGGTAGCTGAACACAACTCGTCAACTGAGTAATGTTATGGAAGAAGCTCCAAATTCTCAATAAGTTATGTATACGACAAAACAATTTCGGGAGATTTTGGGCATATTTGGTCAAGATCAAAATAGTGATTTTAATTTCAAGTTTTCAAGAGAGGGCATTGGCTACGACTATTGGAGTGACAAATTTCATCCAAATTTGTGCACATCATCCAAAAGTTTGCAATTGTTTCATTTTTTATGATTTTGAGGGATGTTTATGGTTGTTTCATCTACAATTTTCTTGGAATAATCACCAAACATTCTATTCCTTGTCTTAGAGATGTTGGATTTAAAATCGTTGGATCTAAGTGTTCACAAAACCAACCAGTTACATGTTGATATGTTTGGTTTTCCTTTCATAAACTTATGGTATATTTTTTACATCAGTGATTTGCCTAGTGTCTTGAACTTCAACGGGTTATTTTTCAACCTCAATTGCTCCATTTGTAACTTGTGGTCGAATCTCCCCATATCTAGATCGAGGTAGAGAGAGAGACAATGCCACCCCCGTGTTGGTGCATGATTTATTTGAAAGCATAGAGGTCTTCGAATGGGGTTTGTTTTTGTTAGGGTTTCATAACACTAGTGACCAAATGCCACTACCATTTCTTTCTAGATTCTCTCATTAATTGGAAAGTGCGTGGCAACCCTACTTTACTTCAAACTAGGTCACCAAAAGATAAGATTGATCATGTCACAAAATGGATGAAAAAGTGACACAAAATCCTAGTGCATGTTCATTCATGGATGGTGTCTAGTGGTCACCTAGATTTTGCAGCGAGACCACCCCAATAGGTTGTCTTACAAAAATTGAGGGGTGACCATCAGTTTCACATTATGTCCCCGTGACCAAGGTTTCAATTAAAGATGATGTGGGTTTCTCTGCGTCGTGACTCGGGACCAAGAGCCATTTTTGCATTGAACCCTAAATCCCGAACCATTTTTGCACTAGAGTGGCGACCATTGATTGGAGAACACCCTCACATGAATTCCCAACACAACAAAAACATGATCACCTCCCACTTTGACATTTTTAACTCTCAATATTTCCAACAAAGACTAGCTACACTGATATGTGCAATTAGGTTGCCCCCACACTAATTTATCGACATTCACCATTATTTCAAATACTTATTACCACAGTATAAAAGAAAAAAAAAAAATTTCTTGAATCATGGTTGCTACCCAAATAAATAATCAAAGTTATAAGTTTTTGTAACATGACTTTGACCCAAGATAATTTGCATGGGTAAAGAGGCAAACTATTTCCAAAGGCGAACTAATTGGACATATTAGTGTATGTACCTAATTTGTATGTTCAAATAAGTACGCTTGTTCTCATCCATCTTGTTTATTGAGAAAACAAATTATGTTGCATGTGTTCTTATAATGTAGTTGAAAATGAGGCACACTTTGCGGTAGAGTGTCCCCTCTACGACTCCACCAAAGATAAGTTCCCTTCACCATTTTAGAATGTAATACTAGAAAGCCTCGCATCTTTCTTTCAATTGGACCATCAAGTCGATTATTAGTCACAATCTCACGGAGGCCACTCCACTCCATTGCTTTAGGGAATTTACATGTTAGACACTACCTTGATGTACTTTTTTTTAAGTCTTTTGGCTGCCCGGATTTTGAAATCAACTTCATTTCAATGATTCAACAATGGTTATTTGCTTGGCTTCACAAAGTTGACTGTGACTCAAGTCAAGAATGTTGATAGAAGCACACCGGGTTTTGGGTATAATCTAGAGTGACCTTAAAATCAGAATTCCCTGGAAAATTGTTACTTTAAGTATGATAAATACGACTTATATAATAAACTTAGATTATGGCAATATCAAGAGCTGAATTCAAGTAACACTAAGTCGATATATTGAAGTTTAATAACATATTTTTTACTAGTCATTTAAACTTTAACATGAGTAGTTCACTATATTCAAATTTTCAAAATTACTCTGATTTAGGAACTTGTACAAGTCACACAACGAACACAACTAAGCATAAATGTAACGTTTCATATCTAACATGTACACACTATTTCCAAAAAGGATGGTGTACTTTGAAGACATTGCCATCATCAAGCAGATATTTGATGCTTTATAAGCAAGTCCACCAGCCAGCAGAATGGACCATGTGGGAAGCCCTCTCTAATGAGTGGTACAATGTCGGTAAAGGGGCCCCTGTGACGAGGTACACATGTGTTATTCAGAGATTTTTAGCCTTGCATCCACTTGTAGAAAATGAAACAGAAAATTTGTGCAAGACAATTCACAAATCCAAATCATGCCCGTACCCATTTGCCTCATATTTCTCAAAACTCGTATAAATATCTTATTCATTCTCAAAGTGAAGATTCTTGTGCTCATTAATTGGTCATATAGGTCCTCCCAATCATGTTAGTCATTAAACCTAGAATGGTTTGCATATTTGAAATACATAGTCTAATCCAATCCCTAATAAACACGTCTTTTTACTGTCCGTTCTTAGATCCACGCCTAACCACATACCACTTAAATATAGGTGTCCATAATATTGTTGTGTCCGAATTAGTCATGTCTACCTTATCCCTACAGTCCAAGCTCTCAAGGCAGTCCTTTTAAAAAACTTCTAAAACACCAAACACGGACATGCTACAATCCAAAGCAAAATGAGTGGGTGAGTCCACTGACAGTGAGCCACATAGGTCTCCCCCCCACCCCACCCCCATATGGTGACTATAATGTTGAGCACCACAGGAAGAGGTCATTTATAATAATCCATGGCATACTAATACATACCTTTATGGTGAACAGATCCTGAGTTTTTGAAATACTGGTAAAGCTGCAGGGACACACATCATCTTGTAATACTCATTGGGTGATTTAGACTTGCTTCTAAACAGTGAACACCCAGCAATCCAACCTTTCTAATACAGCTGAACTACTAGTTGAAGGTAAAAATGCAATTGATCAACTTAACTTCCTTCCATGAAGAGCAGGAAAACCTTCAGCTCACAAGTGGTGACTTGTTCCCTTTTTATTTTATACAGGTACTTCCCACAGATGGGTTCAGAAGTGCAAAGCAAGTCTGTTCCACAGCAGATGGCAGACAACACACCCAAAACTGGTCATAGCAATTGAGACACTCTACCAAACGGCTGCAGAATGTCACAGGTCTGAGCAACCTAGCACTGAATCAATGATGCACTTTCACACTCTTATTCAAATTCAACAAGGGATTGCAAGTTGCAGGCTATAAGATGGTAGGCTGAGTGTCTTCAATAACAGTGCGCTCAAGGTAAATGTGGAGGCCCTGGAAAGAAACTTGAACATTAACTGAACCATCATTTACACTAAGGATAAGAACATGTCACATGTTCTGCCTAGTTCTTGAAGAATCACCATCCACACAAATCTTTGTGCTAGCTGACATTGACATTTGCTCATCAATCAGCTTTCTAGAAATGCCTGTTTGCAATATCCTGAACTACAAGGCCATTGCAACACCCTCTGTTCGTAACCTTGGGCCATGGTCAGGAGCACCCATTCCTGCGGCCATATCTGCATCAACCTGGTTGTGAGGAGCATCGCCATTCATCATCTTCACCCTGATATACAAAACACATGTTATATACAAGCTTCCAGGACAACTCAAAAGGTAAACATTTGAACATATCAAGCCACATATCAAGCCACGGCAAAAATCCTAAAGTCAGAACTTTCTAAAGACATCTAGATAGAAAGTAGACACAAGCATAAGAAACACACACAAAGCTATCCAGATTTGAGATGCCCTTTAAAGAAAAACTAAACCAAATTTCCCAAACCTCAGAAAACAACGCAAACCTCCAAAAAGACCACTCACACAAGGTCACCACAATCACAGGGTTGACTATTTACAGTGAGCACCTGGGATGCACCCCATATTCAACAATGGCCATTGCTATCAGTTCAACTTATTGCACGCCCACCATTCTGAACAATGCAATAATCTGTCTCATTTTCTAAACCACCAGAAACCTCACGACCCTACAAGGGAGACCCACCTTTTCCTGTGCTTCTTAGTCTTGTAATGATCATCTCGGATTGTTGTGTTGATGAAGTGACGACTGCATCCCAAAACCCCACACTCAATAATCTAAGATCTTGAGAATTTTCAGTTGTGTGTAAGCATTATGATGCCTTCCATGCCAGTTCTGATGTTTCAATTTCTGCCTACTTTCAGGTTAAAATCACTTGCAAACTAGTACTGGCCTCCTATTGACACAGCTAACGTCTAGAAGCACCCTACCGTTGCTGATTACTCTCTAACACGCAATTAGCCTGATTCGATCAATTTCACACGGATTGGCCAAAGAGGTGGCTGCAAAATATTGCGTCAACTACACTCTCGCCACTACATCAAGGCACACATCTGTGACACATCTTTCTATAACTTACTAGTCACTCGCCAATTCATTGTCAAGAACTGATTGAAGAGCTTATCAAGGAAATATATATAGTAGAGGTAGCATACAACTTACTCGCAATGTAGACAATAGTACTGGCCCAAGCCTGGTAGATCCTGATCAATTTCCTGCGCCTTTGGTACTTCAACCTTGCGTAGCTCTGTATGAATCAAGTCATCTCGTGCTCGAATCAGGTCAAGGCTAACCTCCGCCAGATGAGTTGCATGCCAGAACTTTAAAATACAGTCAAACAATGTATCCAAAAAATATCTCAGAGGAGAGTCCAAAGAGTGTTGCAAAGCTAACTTGTCATTCAACTAATCCATTACGTTGCAAACCCTCACGCTTTTCAAGGTTAGAGCTAGCACTATCCACATGCATAGTCCAAGGAAAGCACCAAGGTAGGAGAGCCGAAATGACAAAACCGCGCAGAAACCCTAATTAAAAAAGCATGTGAAAGGATATCTTTTGTCATGAACTTGGTTCTCCGGGCTGACTTGTGAGAATAATGCTTGCCATGACTATTCTTGTGATTCGGACACCGCCCCATCGCTGAACTCCACTGGAACTAAAACTGCCCAACCAAGAGTTGCAATTGGCAACAATCATTATGTCAACCCTCACTTCCACATCAAGCACTCACAAATGCAAGCCACAACTTCTCCTCCAGCAACGATTTTCACTATCACACGAAGAGAGCCACTCAAACTAACAATGCGAAACCCCAAACCCCTGAAGCTCTAAACCCTAAACTAGCAAAGAGTAGTCAGTAGTACTTACCGAGAATTGATTGCTACGGCCGCCACCTCCGTGAAGGTCGTGAACAAAATGCAAAAAGTTGGTAATCCTACAAACAATCCTCGTCGGACAGATTGATGGTCTGATGAAAATTGGGAGGATTGACGTCACGGCGAGCCGGTGAAGAAGAGCCTCCTGCAGCTACGGCAGGGCTGGAAAAGAACGGGGTCGTCGACGAGGTGGGGTTTTGTGCTTAGGTTGCCCAAGGCGGAGTACGTGGAGATGACGTGGCATAGCTGACGTGGACTTCACCCTTGGCTTCGATACCCTCTGCGCAGGTAAGATTAGGCGAAAATTACATTTTTTTAATACAGAAAAGCTTTTCGGAAATGTTAAAAAATTTATTGTTGGAAAAGTTTTGAAAATTGTATAAGAAGGTTGCTTAATATTGGGGAAAACTTGCAAATTATAGCAATAATCAGTTGTAGAGCACTGTCCAATGGGGCGAATTTGTTTTTGGAGTATAATGCCCTTTTTATCATGGGTCTCGCTTACAAAATGAATAGTACTTTAGCTTGAGTATTGTTCACTTCATCACTTTTAAGCAACATGCAGCTAAACCCGGGCTCAACTTTGCTAGTAACATAATATAATATAGTTTAGTATAATTACGTGAGTAGTGTGTGCTAACATGGTGTTTGTTGTGATCAGCCCCAAATTTTAGTTTGATCTTGTCATGCAGGTTAGCATGAATACATCCCAACAAAATGGTTGGGAGTAAAGTCTCAAGTATTAGCGTGACATCTTTTCTTTGCCTTGTCATTAGTCATCCCCTTATGAAGAAAAAGAGCTAAGCCTACATACTTAATAATGTAATGATGCACGAGTGTTCATTAAGTGCATAAAATAATACATGTTCCAACAAGAAAACGGTAGAACCGTGAAGCTCTGTCCTTTGCTATGAAAGACTACAATTATAGCTTATTACTTTGCTCATGCCAATCCATGGCTATTCACTATACCAAACCTTTCTTGGATTTTGTGCACCTTCTTCTCAAATACGGGTCAAGGATTGAAGCTACTCATTTATCACCCAATTTTTTTTAAATAAAAAATCAAGAACTACCAAAATAACTATAGTTAAATAGATTTCTTTCAATGCATTTTAGGGAGCACTTGTATGTATATATATATATAAAACTATAGATAACATCCACATTAAATACAGTGGACTCAAAATAACAAGAACAAGTAACGTCCAAGTGTGAACACAAAGTGGTTAGGAAATTTGCTCTTGAAACGAAGAAGTTGATGCATAGTCTTTGTCCTACAGACAGAGCCAACAAACTAAGGAACTCATTTATGTCTTGTATTCACCATCGCTTTGGGATGAGAGTAACTCAACTAAGAGAGTGTATTTTAAGAAGTTTCTTCTTGCTTTGATGTGATATTTTCTCATTCATTACATTGTGTCTTATTGCTAGTAAGCGGCATAGCTTATGCTTTGATTTGTTATGGCTAATGCTTTTATTTATTGTCACCGATTCATTGTTGTTATTTTCAACACACGATATATTCATTGGCGATGTGTATTGAAACAACGTCTATCTATCAAATATTTATAGTAAAATGGGATTCAAACAATTGTGGAGATTATTCTTTTGGATTCAATGACACTAAAACAAAATACCAAATTAACTTAATGCTCAAGCTATAATCAAAACAACTCTCAATGTTTTTCTTCTAGAATCCAAGTGCAACCAGACTAAGACTATTCCCAATGCAAGACAACCAACCCTCCCCACATAAGATAGTACGTGGGGTGCAAACCTTATATAGTCACTGCCTTTAACTGATGTATTTGAGTGGTATATGGTGCAGCTTGCAATTACAGGTGGGCACCAAAAAACATGTGATACAATGAGACTGGACTATGTGCTCAAATATATACAACACTCCAATTTAATTGTTAACACCATTAGAAAAGGTAGTGCACTTACTTAGAAATAAATATCATCATAATTTTGACCTCTTCTAAATTAATACAACTCGATTATGATCATGAAACTTGAATTGACAATTTATGTGATTCACGATTGTTAATTGTATGCAACAATTCCCAAATCGATCCAACATTCAAAAGTGTAAGTATGTGAAGTTGGAGGTACCCACAAATATGGCCACATACAAGGCCATGTATCCTACAATTAACATAACTTTGATCATTCATAAATCCCTGGCACTTTGACCAACGGTCACCACATTATTTTTTGAAATTGTATCAAATGAAAAATCAATAAGGACAAGCACTTATTCATGACCTAATTTGCAAGGATCATGGCAAATGTTGAGCTTTTGGTCAAATGAGATGAATATCAGATATTTGACTTCATCAAAAGTGCTCACTTTGATAAGCAAGAGAAGCATATAATTAATCTTGACACCTATGCTTGAGTGGGATGCGGTTAGGTGTAAATCTAAGAATAGACACCAAAGGTACATGCGTTTGGAACATATTTACATGTTCGAAATATGCTAAGTGTTCTAGGTTCGACAATCCACATACTTGGGGAGGAGGACATATATGACAATATAACGAGTAAAAAATGCTACACTTTGGTAAATCATAAGGCAATAGGGTATGGGCGTGATTTGGATATGCTGATTATCTCGCACGAATCGTGTGTGGTTCATATCATATGAGAAGTAGGTGCAAATTCAAAGAGAAAAGTATCCGAATAACACATGTCTTCCTTAATGTTAAGGTAAGCAACCTCTGTACAATTACTTTTCTTATAAGGACACCCAAATTCAAGTGACATGCATATTGACGTGGCTTCAAGAACATATACCAGAAAGACATAATTTTGAAAGAGATTAGATTGTGTGATCAAAGCTGATAACCATCCAGTCCATGCTCATGCAAACAATCAACATAATTGAAATAACCTATATGACCAATTGATGAACATGATGAACCTTCACTTTGATAGTGAATAGGATATTCATATGAGCTCGGAAAATTATGTGGAAAGTGGCTATGGCCTCCACATGGATATGCTAACAATCTCATTCTAATTGGGTGTTTCATATCCTTGGAGATGTGGCTGGTGAGGAGAAAGTAACCATTTAAGACCCACCTACTGTTCCTTTTGCAAGGGACGAGAAGATAGCGCTCAAGCTGCCGCGTGTGGCCCGCACGCTCCCACCGAGTCCCCGGGCACTTTCCTCGCTCTCGGACGGACGTCATTCATCCACAAATATATCATCCATCTACGATCTGTTCATCCATATGGTGCTTGTGCCCTCGGTAGAGCCTTATGAGTTTAGTACTCTCTGCTTTCTCGTGCCTGCAGTGAGCGAACGCGCGCGCCTTCGATTTGCTCGCAGATTTGTAGGAGCGACGGCGGCCATGGCCCATCTCGCTTTCGCAGCTGCTCCAATCTTGCCCGCTTCTTCCAGAGTTCTTGCTTATCAGAGCCATCATCGTAGCGGAGCAGTGAGCCGATCCATCTTCCCGTGTAAGCTAAAAGCTAATCTAAAGCTAGCTGCATTCCCCGGGTCCTAAGCATATTCAGTTTCACGAAAATACGTATTGACAGCCCTGGATAACTGGAATGGGCCACAGATACTGAGGCTGGTAAAAGTTGAGGGTGGAATTGAACATGTTCAACTATTTGGCTGTCAGCCCCTTACTTCTAACCATAATCAGTCGCGCGGGAGCCATTTCATTTATCCAGGAATGCAATTCTTTATTTTTTGCTAATTGAATTCTGAATTCTGTATATGTGAGATGTGGGAGCATTTTCAACTATTGCCTGTCATTCCCTGAGTTCTAAGCATAATCAGTCATATGGAGTGCCTTCCATTTATCTGAGAATGTCATTGCGCTTTTTCTGCTCATTGAGTCCTGAAAATCTGTGTGATGTGGAAGCATTTTCGACTATTGACTGTCATTCCCTCGGTCCTACGCATAATCAGGGGGGCATTTGTGGGGCCATCTGTTATATCTAATGATGCTATTTCGTCTTTTCTACTAATTGAGTCCTGGAATCTGTGTATGTGGGATGATGTCGTTTCAACCATTGCCTGTCATCTCCTCAATTCTAAGCATAATCAGGCATTTTTGGTGCCTTCCATTTATCTTTGAATGTTTGTTCCTGCTAATTGAGTATTGAAACCTGTATATGTGTGGGAGGCGGGAGCATTTTCAACCATTGGCTGCATTCCCTCAGTTCTAATCATAATCAGTATTGTTAGCCAGTGACAATTAGTTTGCTGGAAGACAATGTCAAGACCAAAAACCTCATATATTGGACAGTGTGATGTGCAATTATCTGCAAGTTATGTTGCACTTGTAAAATTTGAGCATAAATCTGACCACCATTTAGAGCAGATTTTTGTAACTGTCATGTTGTTTGTGAACGATTTTCGACACAAGGAGATTATGGGTTTTTTTGCGAGTCACCATTCATGAGAAACAGCGACACAATTATTCCATCTCCAGATAATCAGCGAGACATTAAATCGTAATTCTTTACGTGGAGACAAAACTGGAATTTCCCTGTGCATTAGCGGGGAATAAAGTAGGATTGTGAAGGATTCTTAATTTGGGTGGAAGTCTGCTGGATTTGGAGGAGTACGTAGTAGGGACTAAGGGTTTAAGGGTTTTGCAGCTTTCCGTTGTGAGGCCGGGTCTGGAGACACGGAAAAGGATGTGCTAATTGCAGCAGCTCCGGAGCGATTAGATCTTCCTCTTGTTGTTTCAAGGAAGGAGACACGTCTTATGAGTGTACTTCCCCTCCTACCGCTCGCTGCGCTCCCTGGTGGTATAAACTCTCGATCCCCTCTACACAAACAACATAAATTGCAACTTATCATTATTAAGCTTCATGCCTTTGTTCCTTTGACCTTCAATTCTCGAGGGTGGGAAGGGGTTTAGAGGGTTGTCTCTCTTTCAATAAATCGGTGGGCAATAAGGATTTGGAAAATGTATGGGCTTTGTGGGTAAAATGAGCATGCGGTGCTGCCCGAGTAACATAGAAACCTGAATATGTGGAGAATCATTTTCCAATGACCGTAAGCGTTGCTGAATGAAGACTTTAAGCTTCAGCAACTATTTGGGTAAAGAGATTCAAGGGTGGGTAGGAAAAATGGGGGAATGTGCATTAAGTATTGTATTCATTGGGCTATCATCTAATTACCAATTTGTTGGTAGTTCTAGTCATTTCAGGTCTGACTAAATCACTTTACTTTTGTTCGTGTAGCTGCAACGGTGACTGCATTGTTCGAGCCATATGGAGACTTGGTTAGAGCTTGGGATCTGCCATCATGGCTTGTTCACTGGGGCCACCCTGGCAACATGGTACACGTTGCTGCACAAACAGTTTGTTTCTTGTTTGCGTATATTTTCCCTCAATTGTTGCTTCTTATCTGGATTGCCTTAAACCTTGGGTTGTTTCAAAATAATCTTTTTCTAGAATAAGCTTAACCTTAATAAGTTGAAACCTGTTTCCTGGATATTTATTGGTCATGGAAGCACATGACATTAAGACATCAAAATCGTAGGTTCATTGGCATATGTATCCTATTGAAAGAGTGGCCTCGATGTGCAGGCAGTAGTACTCTTTGCGATGGGCGGATACGGCTCCTACTTAGGTTGGCAGATTCGCCTCAGTCCGGATGGGGTAAGTTTAGCTCCTGCACTGACAATTTTCATTTCGGTGGATGTGAACATCACAGATGTTCTAATGTTTTCGCTTGTCCCACTTCTGCCACGGTGGTTTGATTGTCAACATCATTCTGATTCATTACAATTTGTATTGATGATGTGCAATCTCAGGCAGCCAGGGCAGCTGCCAAGGACTTGCACCCTAAATTGCTCGCTGGCATGTTCTTTTTCTTTGCTGCTGGGGCTGTTGGCGGCATCACCTCCCTGGTGACCACTGGCGATAAGCCAATTTTTGAAAGGTGAGGCGATATGGAATTTGAAACCATGGCTTGAACTTTATCTAACGCAAAGTCTATAATCATCCCGCCAGTCAAAATTAAACTGTTTTCTTGCAGGAGCATGTTGCTTGAAAGGCTTCTTAAAATCAAATATTCATGAAATTCCTAAGGCCATCTGGCTGAACAAAACAAATGTCCTGTAGGAATTTGAGAGGTCATCTTCAGCTTCAGGCTTCAGACAAAACCTTGAAAATGACCTTTTATGGACAAATTGTAATACTTATTATAAAGCTATAAAGTCCTACCAATAGGCTGCGTGAGGTCTAAGTTCTTTCCCCCTTCTGCATATTCATGCGTGATATACCTCAGTAATTTTTCTCGTGTGCTCTGGATGTGGCAGCCCTCACGCAGTCACTGGTTTGATAGGCCTCGCCCTTTTGGGTGTACAATCGGGTCTTTCATCTGCTTTCAAGGTAATTTTTCTATCAGCAGAATTGACAAAACCATTTCTGACTATAAAGAACAAATCATCTCTCTTTCCATGTGACTCAAAACTCAGAAAAATATTGTAATATCGGTGTACATGCTCAGAATCAAGAGATACCATCTTGTGGTACTTTCCAAGAAATTATGAGGCTATGACGTCCTGTTCATGCTATGCGATGCAACATTGGCTTGTCAATATTGGTGCAGAATTGACAATCATTGGTACTGAGACTCTTTGGTGATCCTTTTTCTTGGCAGGCTAACCCAAACTTGCGGACCGTTCATGCATTTTTGGGCACTATAATCATGGCGTTCTTTCTGGTTCATGCAATTTTTGGACTTCAACTGGGTCTTCAGCTGGATTACTTATCTTAAAATGCAGCCTCATAGGTGATTGTCTACATATGTTTTTTTAGTTGGACCAATGATTGAACAGTTCTTATATAGGTGTTAACCAATCCACGAAAGGACTAGGTGATGTGCTTCTCCATACACATTGCAATTCCTGCCATAGGGACTGACCTTTTCTGTGTAGTCTAGGTAGCAATTGACAAGACCTGCTTCTAATCAAATTGACCACCTGCTTCTAAAAGTTAGGCACTGAATGAGCAAAGCAAGTTACTTGCTGTATTCTCAGCTCAAATGGACTAATGGTGGACCGATCCCTTTTATCTATGACATGAAGAATCTGTCTTGTGGTTTATGTAGTAGAATCTTCAATACAGTACTTCCAATTCACAAATTGTGCATACAGGTTTTTGAAGCTGATTTATTGCAAAAGCAAGGAGGAAGATCAAGGTGAGAGTAGCTTTGATGAAGTTGATGCAAAGAGAGCTCATGGGAATACACCCTGGTATAACAAAAGCACAACAGAAGCCTGTTTTGTGCCTTTAACATTTGGCAGCGTGATCAAAAGCGAAGGGAGACATGGCTTCTCACAGCCAACGCACATCAGCATATATATTACTTCAAATATTTAGAAGAATCTGCCTTGTAAATTGGCATTAGAATTGTGCTTCTCTCTTGCGTCCTGTATATTTAGTGTTGGGTGGAATGTCGTCAAATCCTTGCCGTTGTTGTCAATCTTTCTTTTGAATTATCCATGCTTTCTTTTACACATGATCCTCTTGAATAACCTGGCACTTCTTTACAGTAATACTCTTTGCAAGTATAGGACCTGCATTGAGGACCAAAAACGTTTCTTTTGCCTTTGTGCTATCTGGAATACCACCAATAAATCCTGCAGATTTTAACATTGTCATTTGTGCATCATTTTCTGGATAGATTTGTATCACAGCCCTAGCTCCAACTGCCAAACACAAAATATAATTCTGCAAATAAAAATATTTGCAACCATTACCATGGATTGTGAGAGCTTCTGTTGACATTACAAAGCCATTGCAAAGCAGAGATACTAGTAGCCCCATCAATGCACCCAGGCCAGAATGCCAAACCATGACCAATATCAGGAGCAATAGATCTCCTTCTATCCTATCTCTGATACAACATCCACCATGGCCTTTGAAGTATCTATTCCAATCCAGTATTGTCCATTTTCAGTCAAACTCTCTCCACTCAGGCCTGAACTGCATCCAACGTCAATCTTTCAATCACAGAATATTGTCATCTTTGAGTAGTTCCAAGAGTTTTAAAGCTTGCTGTGACAAGGTGGACTGAGCATTATTTATTTGAGAAGATCTTACGTTTACAATTGGCATATTATACATTACTTCAAATATGCCTTGTAAATGTTTATACAACCATTTAATGACTTGAAAATCTTCACTTGAATAATGAATGAGGTGTTTATATGAGCTTCAAAATTTATGAGGTAAAATGCCTATGGACACGATCTAGAATTGGCAATCATCTTGCACTTTTTTACAAGTTTTACATCTTAGCATGCTAAGCTCATATGAAAGAATGAGCACGAAGTCTCATCACGGTTATAAGTGTATATCTTGACATAGTAGTATTAGTGATGGATGAAAGTTCTGAAGCAAGGCTTCATTCGTGAGAGGGGATATATTACATTGGAGTGTACGTCTCATTCATCCAACATAAAAGCCCTGAAATAATATGCATTTCGGAAGTTACTATTTTTGTTGAAATTACACATGAATTAGCTTTAAAGCCCCTGAATTTGTCTAGCCCAAGTCATTTGAGATTAATCAACCACAAACTTATAGGGTTTTAGTTTTTATGCTTGATGGATGAGAGGTACGCTTGCATGTGATATTCCCTAATAGGCTCCAAATCTCAAGTTCCAAATACCCCGTAATTGAGCTCACTTTTGGACTCAAGATTGGACCTAAGCTTAAAATTGGTTTCTCAAAGACTTACACTAAGGCAGAGGATGTGCCTAAATTGGTTAATTATTTTTATCGGACACCCATATTTGAGTGGTGTGTGGCTAGGTGTAAATGTGAGAACACCAACACCAAAAAAATTTGTATTTAGAAGAAATTGAACTACATGCTCAAATTGTTCTAACCATTTTGGGTTCAATAGCCAACATAATTGGGGGACCTACATAGCATCAACAAGGGAGATCAAAAAATTTCATAGATTGTTATTAAAATCTCATATCAACATTCGCAAATCCAAAGTATATTCCTAACTTTGAAATCCAAGTTGAGAATAATGGCAAACAACAAAAACTAACCATTTAAGACCTGCTTATCTTATGAGGAGTATTTTCTCAACTGAGGGCTTCCAAGATTTGTCATACATTTCACTATATAAGTCCTCAGTTGAGAAATTTCTTAGTTTGGGGCCCCCTACATAATGTGAATTGGTCACCACATTTTTGACCTTTGAAAATTCACTGTCAATTCATAATTTACTCAATTTAAAAGATTTGGATGGTGTTGAGTTTGTAATGCAATTGCTAGTTGTTGAAAAATAACTTATACTTGATATGTAGGTAAGCAACAGTTGGGAGGATTGCTATGATTGTGACCTTGGCAAACTCAAATAGTTACTCTAGGTGTACATGGTTTTGTAAGAACTCAAGGCATGTGGACCCTATGTGATCAGTCTTGTTGATTGGACACTTCTATTTGAGTGTTATAGTTTGTATTTAAGAACGAGCACTTAAAATACATGTATTACAATGAAATTGGACTATATGCACAATACTATTTAAGAGCCCTGTGTTCAAATAGTTGAGTGCAATTTCATGAGTGATAGCTCATTGAGAGGCTCTTGCAAAGGTGAGCAAGTGAGACTCTTCATTAGCTTCATATAGCAAATGTGAGCATGATATGGGTGCTGCAAGAATGTAAACTCTGAAAGCTTCTTGTCTTCAAGTGGCTCAGCAAAATATGACGATTGACATCTCATTTAGATCTTTGAAAAACCCTACAAGATTAAGCCATCATGTGCTTGACCAAAGTCTGAAGTGAGCTCAAAATATTGTTTCAAAGATCTTTTGAGTCCGTATTAGGTGGTTTCATGGGATCACACGAATGGGACCCAAAGCATTGCACTATGGTCCAGGGTCCAACACCAGCATTGATAATAATCAATTTGATAGCCACTAAGTTAGGTGCAATATGGACCCCATCTATTGTTCTATTGGAACAAGCTGGCAAGGCGTAGGGAGCCAGAGCTGTATTCCTGTGACTCCAATGAGTCACAAAGAAGGTTGTCTCAAGAATGTTCTATTTGCATACAATTTTGTAAAGAATGCAACATCCTAGACCTGAAGTGCCCTATCATTTTATGTTTCTGTTGATACCTACAGTAGTCTTTGCAAGATATACTTGACAATTGTAAACATGGAAATGCACTCTACGAAAGTGAAATAAGGTGCCTGAAATATGGTTTCTGATTACAAGGAATCTCTGCTTAGACATAAGTAACGATACCTTGCCTGATAGCAATGACCCTCTTAAGTTGTGACATGACACAAAACAGAAAATACAATTTCTTCCACAAGGAAGTCTCTATCTCGCATTGCCTACTTATATATAAATTCACAATTTCATCTCACTCATTCACTTTCCAATCTTTTCCAAAAAAATGACCTAAGTTTGCAGCTCTGATACCTCTTCTCAACCACCATACAAGGTTTTAAGTATTATCTGCAGTCTTGAACTCTAAACTTCAAGAACTTGACACCCCCAGATATTAAAAAATTCAGTGCGCTGATGTCCTTTGCTAGTGGGAAGGCTTAAAACTCCTTTGGTAAAATTTGAAGCGGTGAAGGTGTTCCCCCTCTAGTTTACCGTGACTCTGGGAAGGGAGAGCCGGAGCTGGGCTGAGTAATTCTGCCCTCCAATTGCAATACCTTAATTGTTCCAACTTGTCGTCGCGCCACTACTGCTATGGCTTAAGGGGATTTAGGAGGAGGTGGAGGAGATTGGTACGCAGGTGGAATAGCATTGAAAATGGTGTTCGCATCAACACCTGTAGTAGTTACCGTTGATAGTGATACCAAAGCTCCCACCAGTGCAGCATTAGCTGCCAATGTCGGCTCAGCCTGATTGTAATTCATGCGGTGATCAGTATACTTGTCAAACTTGTCAGGCCCAGCAACCATAGCTCCCTCGAGAACATGTGGATTTGGAGACTTTGCGTCTCGGAATTTGTAACCCTGTGTACACCCAACTCTTTGTGCGTTCTTGGGGATGGATGCACCTCTGTGGTGAACTTGCTTTGGATACTTGCTCCCATACCCAACCAAATAGCTCATGTTCATTGGATTCTTCCCAAGTACATAGTCAATCTGCAGGATAGCATGCTGTTAGTACTTCTTGTCGAAATTAGTTTCAAATTGTAGCCACTAGCGCATTCAGATTGAAGTTACCATTGAAACATGGAAATATTCCAGGGGATCCTGAATGGTGGATGAATAGTACTCTGATTGGGATTGAACAGAAAAGCAAGTTTTCCCGGAGCACCTCATTGTACAACCCTATAATTAGGAGGCAATAGTACTGTTCAACTCATCTGAAATCCATACGCTGAAAATTACTTGAGCTCCCTTTGGAAACATGTCACTGCCGGAGGGAAATGACACTAGCCTAGAGCACTGGCTGAAGTACCAGTCCACAATGTTAATGCATCTTGTTGAAATTATGTGAGAAATAGTGAGGATTGTTTTAACTAATACATCCAAATATGGTCACTGCCTAATAGCCAAAGACAAGCTGTGTAATGCATTCTAGTTGGGTCCTGACCTGTGATTGCGAGTAAGCTTTCAGAGTATCAGAAGGGTAGAAAGTGGATCCGCATGACCATCCAGGCACATCTGCTGCCGTCATGTAATCCGCATACAGTGATGCTAAGAATGCGTTACTCACTGCATACTGCAATTGCTGTGGCTTTCCATGATTAAATTGTGTCAAACCCCCTGTAGAACACATCCAGCAACAATTTTAGTAAAGAATTGGTTGAAGTTAAAAGGTAAATCTAAACCATGATGACAATTAGAAGCCTCACATTAAAAACGACATATGGTATTCTAAACCACCTTGCCAGACAGCGAGTTATAATCTCAAATGCTCATCATAAGGTCTCAATAGTGGGGAGCACCTTTCGTGACATTGAATTTCTTGTATTGTGGGAGGTAGGAGCACATGACAGTTTTAGTCTCATTGTAGTACTCTCGAAGCAGTTGTTCATATGGATATCCTGGACTTTGCAAAATCAAAAGCCTCGTCAGGAGTACCTGCAAAACAACACAATTTTCAGATCACAGAGTCTACTAAAGCTCAAAGATTGTAAAGCCTTCGCATCACTGAATTTCAGGAAACACTCAACATGTGATTTTATAAGCTTTTCGGAGCCATTTTCAGGGAGAACCAGGCATCACACCTCTGCTAATTCATTATTACCCATTGTTAAGAACCAGTACAGCTGTCAGGGACTGTGAACACCTAGCAATGCCTCTCGCATATGTGCAATATGTGATCCCTACATTGCAAAAGCTCACAAATTGGCTTGACACTGTACGACACCCTGTATATCCAGCAGAGATGCAGAGGAAATTGGCCGATAAGGGGGAAAGTGAAAGAGGGTACTGAGAACAAAATACCTGAGCTCCAATGAGCTTGTTGTCCCAATCAAAAACGCCGTAGTAAGGACCTCCACCATTTGCATCAGCATTCTTTGCAAGTGCATGGTTTGTGACCAAGGAAAGGTAGCTCTGGTTGCCTGTGGCGTAGTACATCCACGCTCCTCCCCACATGTACTCATCCCAGTAACTGGTGGAATTGTACATGGCTACTTCCAATGCAGGAATTCCTGCTGTGAAGCGATTTCTCTTCCCCTTGTCCCTTGCAAAAGTCCAGATGTTAGTGGCTCCAGTCACCAGCTTGCGTGAGTACACTGGAGAATCCCTGAAGACAATTGAGGCAGCTGCAAGTGCCGCTGCCATTTCCCCACCCAGATCTGGCGCTGATGAAACCGCATATGCAGGGCGAGGGTAGTCCATGTCTTCTGGTCTTTCCCAACAGTAATGGTCATTGGGGATGGAAGTATTTGCATCTCCTACCTGGAATTACAGATCCAACTCCTTTAGGCTATACTCTTGAACAAAATTTGAACTCCTGTTCCCATACAGTATCCACAAGGTACAGACCTGCAATGCTTGAACACTAGTGGTAGGTAGGGGTAGAACTTCCTGTAAGACTACTAGAAAAAATTCTAACGTTACATTATAGATGAACATCTACATAGGACGTTTGTTCACAATAGTAATGTACCCTGTTTGATGATAATAATTCTTGGACGAGATGTTTTTCGTAGCATTCAAAATAACAGTCAACAATTATTTCTCTAAGATCGATCTTGATTATGGTGCCCCTGTGCCAAGTTGCCCTGTAGGTGTTCCTAATCCTAATTGCCCTTCCCCCCCCCCCCCCCCCCTACTCTGCTGACTCAGGGCAGGGACAGTGAGCACCATAAGTATCTGTGCACACCAACACCAATTGGTCCTACCCTTGACACTGTGAATTGCAAACCTGAACACTAAATTGCCGGTATGTGTTAACTGAACAGGAATTTTAGACAAACCTGTGCAAATACATAGGCCACATTGGGGGAGGTGTAGTTGAAGGTCTTCAACATGTAATCGGTTCCCCACTTGATGAGTTCTTTAATGTGATTCAGCTCTCCAGCAGCTTGGTACTTTTCTTTGTACTCGATAACACTCCAGCTCAGGAGAGTCATAGCATATGCTCCGGGAAAACCAAATTTGATATTATCTCCAGCATCGTAGTAGCCTCCACTGAGGTCTGAAACGGGCCCGCCTACGGCATTCTTCCCATCTCTTAAGGCTGAAGTTCCCCTCCACGGAATGGTATACCCTGACGGCAATTTGCCAGCTGCACCTCCAGACAGCTACCACCGATTACCTCTCTAGAATTTATATTAACACACTGAACATGCATTACCATTTCCTCTGAAATTCACAGGGTACCCACAAAAATTCTCGGGATTGTCCATGTCCCAGGGTACGAAAAGAGAAGAAATTCCTTTCAGAACGTCTAAGCGGTCCATCGGCTCTCCCTGTCTTCATAATCTACAGATTTATCAACATGCATTATATGGAATCCAAACAGCAGGATCCCTGGGAGATTCGGACATGTTACCCAAAATCATGACCTATTCCTGAAGACTTGCTTGATGTTTCCTACATCAATCTGTCGGTAAAACGAGTGATTCTCAGTGCACAGAAGGAAACGCAATGCCTGAGCACAAGCGGATCTTATGTATAAAGGACCAAAGATATGACTCCACGGGGGAACACCCACACCAGGCCAGGTCATTTTGCAAGGAGGCAGTAAAGCCTCCTGCTCCGGTGTTAAGAATGGAAATGTGTATGATTCATTAAACTGCACATCCAAAGATTGTGAGGAGTATGCGCCTCTATGAAGCCAGAAGGTGATTATCAATGTGCGGGGTACCGATGAAATGAGCCTAACCCGGACGCGTCAAATTTCCAACCCGTGGTCTACACATGCCATCTAATCACAACGCAGTTTATTAGGTATCGACGAACCATTCATCGTCGATACTACGGATAGCACCATGGCTAATACAATGGTGCCATTAATTACTCAAAGCACCGAAATCGACATGGAATCCGGTGTCGAGAACCTCAAGAGGGTCTCAATGAGCACCACCTGCAGCGTGATCTTAGGGAAGGGCAGGTTTCTACAGGAAATGGTGGAGGTTACGTTTCTATGGTGTAAGACGCAATCTTATGCCGAGGGCGGGAAGTTGGAGGGAGTACTCACATTTCTGGGCATGGATGGTACCATGGAACAATGGCTAATACCATGGCGTGGGCTATTAATTACTCTAAGCGCCAACACTGACATGGATTCCGGTGCCGAGAAACCCAAGAGGGTCTCAATGAGCACCACCTGCAGCGTGATCTTAGGAAGAAGGGCAGATTCCTATAGTATAAGACAGAATCTTAAACCAAGAATGGGGCATTGGAAGAAGTACTCACATTTCTGGGCATCAAAGAATTTGAGCGCCTTTTGCAAGGCGATGGTGTAGTTGTCAAGGGGCGGGGGATGGTGATGCTTCCGTGGAGCAAATTTCCAGATGACGATCGACAAGCCTACAATGACACTCGCGCCCAGGAGGACATACACGATGATCATAAACAGCTTTCGGCTACAGACCATACATCCCAGGTCGATCTGCTTCGCCTTCTTCTTGGTTGTCGGTTCCAGCAGCCAGCTCTGCTGCGTCTCTTCCAAGCTTTTTACAGATGCGTGGTCGAAGTCCAAGTTCCGGCTGCGGCCATCATCTTCGGCCCCGGAGTCCATGTGCACCTCCATCGGCCCTCCCCATGTGTTATACATCCTTAAGTACTCCTATTCCTCCTCCTTCTCCTCCTCCCTTGCGCCACAGGCTTCACCTTCCACCTTTCACCAACTTAACCTTACACCCAATGTTGACATGCAGCAGCATTCACGCTAACACCACCGCCCTTCACAGGATGTCCGCTCTTCGACAAATAGTGCCAAGTTTGCATTAACATCAACATACCTCGTGCAGACACGCCTTCATGGCAGATCTGTTTCCCAAACTTGTATGTGTTTTCGTACTTTGCTCACCTACCCAAATTCCAGAATGGTGGCAGTTATGGCCAAATTCACACCATAGCCTTGGAAAGTCACTCTGTTTCTCTCGTCACGTTCATCCTGCGCTTCTGCCAAGCTCACCTCGATGATGATGGCTGACTCACATCAAGCTAACCCAGCTTACATCACCTCTTTTTATAACGCAATGTGGAAGGATGTCGGACACTCTGCCACCCACTCCTCTGTGTTAACCCTGTCTGTGACTCTGTTGTGTATGTTTTCTCGTCGGTGTAATGGCCGTGTAATGCAGCCAAACACCCAATTATTGAAGATGGCTATCCCTTCCGGCTCCTTAATACCCAGTCTGCACTCAACCCACTTGCATGCGCAACGTAACCTGCACAGAGCACCATCAATGGCGCCCACACACAGACTTGTTATAATGCAGCAAGCAAACTGACAACCCTCCAACAACACACATACATACAGAGAGACAAGAGTTCCCACTCTAAGCTTCGCCTAACCCTCCCAACACCCTAGAAACACAAAATCACTAAACATCACATGTACAACAACATCAGCTGACATGCAGACATACACACACACACACACATACAGCAGCAGATGCCGATGAAGCTGTCCAGAACTTATTGGAACTTACTGTATGCAAACATGAATTTCTCCTGCTAAGCAATGCCGCTGATGCACCACACCATGCATGCAGAGCGAGGTTGAGGCCTGTTTTGGGCAGCTTGTAGCATGAGCAAGTGAGCCTGCAACAACGACAGCAATGGTGCACAGCACTGTGGCAGCTCATGAGGGTGCTGCTTCCCACCGCATGCCAAGGGGGGGTTGGCACAAATCAGTGAAGAAGCTACAGCAACAGCACTCATGAGACTGCTTTGAGATGTCTGACATTCAATGCTATGTTATGCTATGTTATGCTATGCTATGTTACATGTTATGCCATGCAATGTTATGTTATGTTATGTTATATGTTATGGTATGTGCTATGTGATTGTAAAATGCTGCGGTGCTGATGGGCGATGCTGACACAGCTGAGAGAGCTAAGAGAGAAGGAGAGCGGATGGATGCTGCCTGCAAGGAAGAGTCAAAAGCGGACTCTGACACAAAAGGCCGTGAGTTCCCCACCTCAATGAATGGCTCCTGCTGCTTGAGTTACTCTCTCCACCTGCACTGCCAACTGCAGCTGAGTGAGTCGGGCTCTCACCCACGACCTGCATTTCACACGCTCTTCACTTAACTTCAGTTACCATGAACCAGATGTTCAAGTCGAACTGGACAAAACACGTCCATGATGGCATTGCAAGAAAGTTTTTATACTGAAATGTTACGGCTGAGGCATTGTTTTTGGGACAAGAGGTAAGTCATTTTATATATATATTTGTGTGCAAGTTTGTCTATACATGTGCTTAACTTAGTTGCTGGCTACGTTTTTGTCATCGCTTGCATCTTCTTTTCTCCACCAACATCATCACCTACAGCTCCACCTGCATTTCACCCCAATGAATTTCACTGCACTTGCCATGAGTCGTGACGAGATGTTCAAGTGAAACTGGAACAAAACATTGTCCATGGTGACATTTCAAATAACTTCGATTTAGATTGGGATTCTATGGCTGCATCATTGTTCTTGTGGACATCATCAAGTGTGTTGAGAAGCGTGCAAGTCATTTTGTTGTGGGCAATTTTTATTTTTATTTTTTTTATATATACTTAACCCCTAACTGCCCAAGCAACCCATTCTTGGTTTATGGATGATTTCTTCCCTACACTAACCCCACGTAACTCATTGATTTGTAATCAAATTAACTAAAGACATCATCCCAACATGGATATCTACCCATAGACACGTGAGCCGTGCAATTTGGAGATGATTAGGATATTGAAAAATGCGTCGAAGTGGGAAATGATCGTATTTTTGTGTGTTGGGAGCTCATGTGAGGGTGTTGACTCTGATCGATGGTTGTCATTTTAATGAAAACTTTGCATACATCAATGATGTTGATTTTGGTAAAAGTGAAATGTTTTTTGGGTGTTCATGTAAAAACAACCTTTGTGCTCACCTCCACCGTTTAGTTCAACATTTGGACACTCTCTAAGTTTTAGGGAATTCTTTGCATATGTGTGGTTAAAAATATGTGACAGTTTATTTACTCCAAAAGCAAGGCACTAGCCTATGGTGGTTTGCACATTTTGGTATGAGATTTTTGCAAGTGCTCGACTATCAAGTTGTTCCTATCTAGTGGATCACACAAGCATTCCATTCATTTTTCGTGTGAATTTGATTGGTCAAAGGTTTTTTTGGGAAAATAAAAATATGATATTCTTTTGCAGTGTCCTTCAATTTTTATATTTTAAATTTCTAAATGGTCATTCATGCCCATGTTCCCCCTCAATTTAGCTCATCTTCCATGTTTCAAGATCCTATGGATAGTTCCCATTTTAACCTAAAAACTTGTCTGTAAAAATTTCACAACCAACATGAGTGAAATGCGCTTGAAACAACCCTTTCATAGGCTTAGGAAGTTAGGGTTCGTAATAATAATAGTAATTTTTTGCTTGAGTTATTTTCTCCATCAACATTGTCAACTAAAACTCCACCCATATGTTTCACCCTAATTTCACTCCTCTTCACTTACCATGACCATATGTTTAGGTAAAGTTGGTTAGTACATGGTTAAACATACATGAAAAATCACCTTTCAACATTCAAAGTGTTGAACCGGATATCATTTCAAGGTATATAAGTTACAATGAGATCGTGTATACCAAGAAACCAAATCAACCTAAAAAAATAGCATGAACAAAGACATCATAGCCTAATATTGGGGGTAGGTGGACACAACTTGTGTACCTTCATTTTAAATTGCCATCGTGCCGTGTCCTCACATGTACATGTAAGGTATAAGCACCTAATTCGGAAACTTTACTTTATTGCAAGCTACTTCTAGTAAGATATGAAACATGCAATTAAGGCAAGATGATTAGCAAAACCAAATCATGGCCATAGCCATTTGCCTCATAGTTTTTAAGCTAATATGAGGCACATATCTTACTCACATTCAAGGTGAAGATTCTCGTGCTTATTAAGTGGTCGTAATACATATTGTAAGTCCCCCAAATTATGTTGACCATTAATATTAGAATAGTCAACATATTGTTAACATGTAGTCCAATTTCTTCTCCCATCCTTTCTTTTCGATGCCCATTCTTTTATCCACACCTAACCAAATGCCACTCGAATACAGGTATCCAAATTATTGCTATGTTGAAATTAGGCACGTTTGCCTTACGGTAACTTGTAAGCACAAGACATTTGCACATTGCCAATCACATTCCAAATGACAATTTCCTATGTACAAGTTGTGTCCCCGTTGTCCTATGTCTCCATGCAAAGGAGAGAGAGGTGTAGCTCACCAACACTATAATGTCGTGAGCATCAATGTAAGTAATTCATGTTTTTGGCTTCCCGGAGTCTAAAATCACTTTCATTTCGTTTCATTCATCAATACAAGTCTCCCTTTTGTGGGCCATCTACCCCAATCAAAGGCATCTCTTGGCACGGTGGGGCCTCACTCGAGTATGGTAGAATCACCTAACTTAGCTTTAACTCACAATGTGGAGGTCGAGTCTACGTTCCCGATGTCTCCAAAGACCTAAAGATATGGTGATCCTAACATGGAGATGCCCGGCTCTTTGTTGGAAACATTCCGAATAATTTGATCACCTCAACATGGTCTATGAAAGAAGAAATGTTGAGTTGTCTTAGGTTACTAGGCTACCTTATACTTAGCATTCTAAACTCAACTTAGACTCTTTTGGTCTACCCCCATTCCCGAGCCCTACGTGATGCCATCACAACAAGATAAATATGGTTTTTCTTACTCCGAAGATGTTAGATTGTCCATGATGTCCATAAAGTAAGACAAAAAGTTAACATACATGGGTCTTAAGGTAAGCCAAACTAATTTGATTACTTATCATAATCATGGCTATATTTGAGTAATGTGAGTTTAGGTGTGGATCTAAAACGGACACTAGAAAGAAAGAAAAATATAGATCTTTATACATTTATATAGCATGGGTTGCATGTTGAAAATTTCAAATTGTTGGAGGGTCAAGAACCTCATTGTGACTCGGAGTAACTTAGTTGTCACTTGGATGGATAGACCACATATGAGGAGTATTTATTGATTCCACTTAGGTTGCGCGGGCTCGCCCGGGTTGATGGTGTTGTGGGGTTCCTTTGCAATTGAATTTCTCAATTTGTGCCCAAAAATAAATAAAATTTTGAAATTGTTCTAGATCAATAGTGAATATAATTGGGGAGAAGTATATGACCGCTTAGAAAGAAATAGGACCTTCATTTGGGTAATGAAGAACATATTCATATGAGCTCCAAAAATTATGAGATAAATGGCTATGGCCTTGACATGGATTTGCCAATCACATGTTTGACAAACTATGAGAAGTAGGCTAGTTGGAAGTAGCAACCATTCAAGACATATCCACCTTAACAACATTATGTTCTTCGAGAGTTGCATTGTGTGTTGAGAGCATTGTGTAAAGGAGACGTTGTGTTATTTGGATACTTTTTTGTATTGCACCTACTTCTCATAGGATACGAAACACACAATTAGTGCAACATCCAAATCCAACCAACAAAATCAAGTCATGCCCGTAACCGTCTGCCTTTTCGAATATTTTACTCATCATCAAAGTGAAGAGTGTCATGCTCATTAAGTGGTCATACGGGTCCACCGCCACCACATAAGCTTTAACTCCATTCACCTAAAAAATAAAGATCTCATCCATGTTGGCTTTACATGACCCTAGTGAGCGGGTAAATGGACTTGGTCAACTACGGATGCCTTGACCTTATTCATGAGAATATGCTATTTCACCAAGCAAAATCATTTATGTTCTATAATGTCCGAACAACCTATTGAACTTTTATGAGTAAAATTGAACTCATGAGTAAGTTGTTATTGCACTGCATAACACAACCATTGAATGGGATAATCAACATACTAAGTTGAGGACGCTAGTAAGATATTCCTTGGACACATATAAACCCTTTTTGGAACACAGGAGGCGTGTGGCCACCTGGCTCCTTTTCTTATCAAGTAAAGAGACAATTTCACGGGCGGGAATTGAACCGCCAACCACTCCCTTCGGTTTTGGGTACCTCTCCACCACTATCCTCCAATAGTTTAGGGACCTCTCCGACGGAACCGGACACATATAAGGAAGTTGAGTACGGTGGTGAGATATTTCTTGGACACATATAATGTAAGGAAGTTAAGTACTTATATATAAGCTTATCTTACTTCGCCTGACACTTGAAAACACAAAAGAAAAAAGGGACACGAACAAGCGGAGTGTACTATATATGTTACCTTCGCTTGGCCCCCTTATTAGGTGAGAGCGGTGTCTTCCTTCAATAATGAGGGAGCGGTGGGGCCCGCCTCGGAACTTATAGGCCCCCTTGGGGCCTTCTTTTCACTCAATCAAGCGCCCAGGTTATTGTTTTCAGCCCACTTTTTCTCCGCCGCACGCAAGAAAGTATAATATCGCCAATCAAGCACTTGAGGGGTACTAGTGCCGGCATGGACATTATAAAGGGGCTTAGTGAATGGGACTCATGGTCGCCATGCCCATGCCCATGCCCATGGTTGGATGGGCCATGTGACTCGGGAAACAATCCTTACATCACGTAAAGTAGGAATTATACCAAAAACCAACACGTAAATCAAAGGCAACATGACTAAGTTATGTATCATCATCATCATCATACATTTGAAAGCCTACAACATGTACAGTTGTGGTACATATCAATGATGGGTCAAACTCACACATGATAGGAGATAAGTTAGTCTAGTATAGTAACACATTGGGTCTAAGTGTATTTTCACATGTACACGGTTTACAAGGGCAAATGCATGACCGAAAGGATTCTTGCATGTGAAAGTGTTGAGTCAATGCATATCTCATTGCGTTAGTGCATTTTATGCATTCAACCAATGCATTTCAAGTGAGAATGATGTCTCGACACGCCTCTTTGATACTAGATCGTGTGTTATGTAATGAATCATGCTTTTGAGTTGATCGTTGTCCACTAATTTCAGTTGTGGCAACCCAAAGAACCGCATTCGGATATTGAGGATGTGTAACGATGCATGGAAGTTTAAATGTAAACAATATAAACAATGTATTGCATAATAGAGCGTAACAATAAACACCTGGTGGCATCCTTCAACGAAGGGGTTTTGATTTGCGGACCTTGATAGCAAGTTAGCAACTACATAAGATTCTCACACCTTATGTTGGGATGCGAATCCCAAGATGACTCTGAGCTTGAATTTGTAATCTAAGAGCCGCTTCACACTATGGCCGTCCATTGGGATTGAATGGCCAAACTTTGTTGAGAGTCCAAAGAAATGGGCTGAAAATGGTCAATGAAACATAGGAATCGGAGCCTTTGGCTGGGCATAGTGTGAAGCCTCCAAAGGCCAAGACCAAAGTCCAAACCTGTGGCCATGAACTCCCACAACCTCTCGACTGGGACGGCCATAGTGTGAAGCCTCCAAAGACCAAGCCCAAAGTCCAAAGGAAGAAGGAGCATCCCACTTTATTCCCTACCCAAAACAACCCCTCCAATCTAACGTCCAAGATTTTGTCAATGTTTGATTTTTTTATGAAAAGAAAATCGATGGCCTCTCGACCATAGTTTGGGTTTCCATTCCCGTTCTGATCCACACTTCCTTCGAGAGTCCGTTGCCTTGGTCAAAGAGTATTGCCATGTAGACATTTTAAATTACGACGGCCTTTGGACTTTGGCCACTAGTGTGAAGGGTTGAGAGGCCGAATTCTTGGTATCTTGCAATCGGATTGGTGGATATCAATGGCCTCTTGACCTTGGCCATAGGGTGAAGTGGCCCTAACTGTTGTAGCCCCCCCCCCCCTTTGCCCAATTGATCAAATTTCATAGTATTATTAGACCTACCATTGGCATAGGTAAGGAACTAGCTTTGGTCCTCTTCATTGTCCCAATACTAGAAACTGAACATGGTAAAGGGTCTCAAGAATGTTATGTTGTTATGAAAGGCATTTCATAACATTATTCAAATCCATAACAATGTTATGTGGGACTAACAATATTCCACAAAATATTCTCCATATTTAGATTGGATGTGAGGAATATTCCATGGAATAATGTCAGTCCCACATAACATTGTTATGGATATGAATAATAATATGTCATATCATTACTACACCTAAACTTATGTGCTTAGCTCCTTTCTGAATGGGGAGGAGACTACCTCACTAACCTTTTATTCATAGCCATTGTTCCCAGCCATGTAAAGATGGTGTTGGTGCTAATATGCTCAACAAGTGTGCCACTCCACATGGGCCCCCAGCAATGGCCATCCATAATATTTTAACTAGTCTGGCACATGTTACTAAAAAATTCTCAATAAATAAGCTCGAATTTATACACCAATTGTCGGTTCACCCTTGCATAATGAACAACACTCATATTGAGTACTCTTTATTTTGTAAGGGTGGCCCAACATAGAAGGGGGGCATTCCTATCTCCATGATGTAGCGGCCTACTCTTGAGTAAGATTATGTTTGATCAAGAAATCTCATTAAGGTATGTAGGTGTTATTTGGTTCATCTTCTTAATCCAACCCCTATATTTGATTAGCATGTGGTTTGATGAGGATCGATCAACTAACACCATAAAAAAAACGTATGCTTAAAGAGATTAGACTACATCTTCAAATATTATTAACTACTTTATACTCAATAATGAACACAATTGGGAGGACACATGTATTTAGCTAAATAGTCAAAAAGAAAACATGTGCTTTCAATAACCATAACTAAATCAAGAGAAATATGATTTTCAATCCGATTTCTACAGACATAACATTATACAGTTGCTATCAACCATTCCATCCTAATATTATTCATTGGAAGTGCTTCACCCAAATTTATTATGTTGAATATGAGATAGTAGTGTTGGTAAGAGAACAACCATGGTATAGTTCCTGAATGGTATATGACTTAGGGTGAGTTTCCGCGTAGGCCACTCACATACTACATTCTAGATAATAGTGGGTCGGACGTGTTCACATGTAGTTAAGCACAAGCCACCATCCAACCGCATTTTGGAAGCCTGCTAAAATGTCGAGGGTCATGGACACGGGCTTCTAGACTTCCATGTGCCCACTAAAGAATCTCTAACCTACAAGTGTGGGTCATTGAAGGATTAAAACCGGTTGAAGACTCAAGAGAACCAATGTTGGTCCGGAACTTCATCCTTGGTAACTGGGAGGAGGAGGTTAATAGGCAGGCCTGGATTTGAGAAGATGGGAAGTAGCTACATTAAATATACCAATTAGTGAGGATGGTACTAATTCAAGTCACGTGCACAATCTAGTCAAATCTCAAAGTTATCAAGGGCTAAAGTTGGTACCGAGTGACACTATATTCATGGCTATGGTAAATTCTACACTCATTTACCATAGATTTTAAGAAAATTAGTGCATGCTTGTGAATAGTGTGTGCCACATGCTTGTTAGTGAATAGTGCCAAGTCCCGAGGATAGCAATGCTACCTAGTCTTAGACCTAAGATCTTTTGGTGGCACTAATTCATAGTGTAAAGGAATTTAGTATCACGTTCACTAAGTTCCCACCCTCACTAATTTCACACACTCATTGATTGGTATGTTTGGTGAAGTTGGCACATATGAACCCTACCCCACCAAATTCGCTCTACAATCGGGTGGGTTTGTCTTTATTCACACTACAATCTAGTGGGCGAGAGGCCTACATGGATATTCACCTTTATTCCTGACCCCACCCACCCTCCATACTCAACTAGATAATGTTATGGATGCTTCACTGTAAGTTTGCTAAAGCAAAACAAGTTTTGTTGTGTAAATGTAATTAGTAGAAGTTGGAGAACGTGAAAAAACAAACCCAATAACACCCACATACCTTATCTTCACATGCCTATGCATACAACTTTGTATTAGATGGATAAAGACTCAACCTAAGGTGGAATGTGCTGAAACCAACACCTATGAACGCCCCCCAATTGCCAACACTCTGCTACCTTGAACCGTTCCCCATGGTATAAGAGTACCCAGACCACGGAGTGACGGTTTTAGGTGCCATGAGTGGCACCACCTCATACTAGCCTCCACTACCTCCATGCAAGGTAGGTAACGAGCTCCACTATATTATGGGTTAATTCAAGGTGGGTTTAAGGTGGCTTGTGGGTGCTATGCTAGTTATTCTCTTCACGGGGGAGGGGGACGGTTTTAGCCATTTTATTCACAAAGCCATGAGGTAGGCCCACAAAGCACAAAAGGGGTCGGTTATGGACACAAAGGGGGTCAGTTTGTGGGATACAAGGTGATGAGTTTGCAACTGAACCGGGTGGGATCATAGAGGTAGCCATGTGGCTTTGCACACCGTTACTAGTTGGGCTCGGGTTTAGTACCCAACCATGTTATGTCAGTTTTAGGTAATTTTGTGTTGGTTTCTAGGCAATGAAGGTGGGGGGTCCTCATCATATGCAAGGTCGTCATACACATGGCCTAGGGATCAGTTCAAAAAAGCAAGTGGTTTTGACTTTGAAAATTCACCAAAAATTCAATTGAGGTTCTTTTCTTTTCTTTTCTTTTCTTTCTACTTGTGTTCCGCCCAAAGGCTAATATGATTTGAAAATAAATAATAACAACCATGTAGCAATGTGTCTTTGGAATAGCTTAAAGTGTTGGTTCAAGCACCCTCTACCTTACTTACTTACTTACATCGGTCTCACGAAGCTATGGCATCATGCATGTGAAGGCGTGCCACCAATAATGACCTTGCCAATTATTTATTGTGGCCCATCCCAAGGGAGAGCCCTAAACAACTTGGGTGAAGGCAATCAATCAGCTTTGCCTTGGTGGTCACCGTGGGACCTATAGTACGTCTCAACCAATCAGTCTTTTTAATCGAAACCAAGTGGCAAGTGCCTTTACATACAATCATAACCATTTGACGCTTGAGGTGGCATTTCTGGATTGGAGAAGAGGATGACTTCGCTAGAACATAGGCCTTGTCCTCCTCCATTCTCGATCTAAGCCTTAGATCTTCATGATCGAAGGGTTTAGATGAGATGACATTCAAATGGTTATGTCCAATATTTTCCTTTGGGTTAACCAGTCCTCGGGGAAGAGGATGACTTTCCTAGAGCACAAGTCTTGTCATCCTCCATTCTCAATCTAAGCCTTAGATCTTCATGATCGAAGTGTTTAAATAAGATGACATTCAAATGGTTATGTCCAAATTCTTCTTCGGGTCTTCCGGTCCTCTAGGGTTACTTCAGTTATGTGTATGTGAAATTAGTGTGGCTTAGTAGAATCCGGGGGGGGGGGGTGGGCTCTTCATATAATGTACGAACTAACATGAGTTTAAGAAGGGTATTATTTAAGGGATTAGAGTATGTTGTATATATAAGGGAGAGAATATTATTTTCTCTAGTGTATGTTTAGAAAAGCTATGAAGAGTTTTGAAGTAAACGTAAATGTATGAAAGGGGCCCTAAGGTTTAGAGAAAAAGTTGACTATACATGTGTTAGTTTCATCTAGCTCATGTTTTCATCCATTGTTGTCATATGGTCATAGTCGCCAATAACAACCTTGTTTGGTCTTGTAAGGGTTTGCATTTGGGGTCTAGGTTTTACAAACCGAAGGCTCTTGAAGCACTCATGGGCTTCCTTGAGTGTTGCTCTTTTGGATTGTGGCTAGGATATTGTGCTCTTGTCATTGTTTGTTTGATGCAATCGTTGAGTCACAAGCTATAGATGAAGAATTGTCGAATGACTTTCTCATTGGAAAGTGAAATGGATTGTATATGTAATAAATGCCTATTCAATTCATGATTTAATTTTGTATATGCAGTGGAGGACTTCATCACATTAGGTTGAAAAGCTTAGTATAAATACATGAGTCCATTTTCTAGCTTATCATTAGTATATTTACACTTGTTTCTCTATGTGAACTCCTCGTACACAAGGGTTTTAATTTCAAAGTGACCCGCTCACGTCATTCGGGTATCCAATGAAGAGTCCACCCCCTGGTAGTAGAATACACCTTTATGTGTCAACGTGTTGGCTCAACCATGTATTCTCTTCCACAATAAAAACTTCCAAAGTTTTTACTCAACATAGGGCCAAACATTTGCTCCATTCATAACACTCTTAAGTACGGTGTACGAAGTACCTGTATAAGTAAGCATCACTTTGGTTATTCTCAATTTATTTTCATTGTTCTCCATTGTCAGCACTAAATCCCCACCCTTATGCGTCGTAGTCCGGGTGGGAGCCTAAGGCTCACATGTACTTGATTGACACCACTAAGCCCTTGGGGCTTGGCACTCAATGCTCCCACAACATAAATCTCAAACACACAATCTTTTATTTAGAGCACACAAGGCCTCAAGTATTTAAAAATACTCCACTCCATTGTGGTCATTCTCACACAATCGCCCATTAACCATCCACACCCAAGTCCTCACCTACAACAAAGAGCTACTGATCTAGTCTAAGTAATTCCTGAGTGGCATAAGGGCATCACCAATTCACAAGGTTGATTTGCCTATGCTCCCCCGTTGATTTAAGCACTCATCTAATCTACCCCCTAACTACTCTAATTATCAGTACTCCAACCCTTACCATAACTAGGAACCATGCTATCTGCTAATCCAAAGTTCAAGCCTTTATTGTTTCTTTTGAATCAATACACAAGCTCACCCAACCTCCCCTACATTCGGTGACTGCAGCCAACCTCCCCTGTTCGGCCTGGATAGTTAACCCAATGTACCATAGATTGCCCAACACAGAGTAATGAGGTTGCTGGCCGAACTCCCTTCAGCTTGCTTCGGCAAGCTTGTTCCTTCCTCGTTGCTCGGCCACTAAGGCCCTTCCCAACCTCCACAGTTGAGCTGCTCCCTCGTCCCCCAAACGCAGCCAGCAAGCCCCGGTTAACCCATCAAACGACCTTGCCTTCTGTTACTTGTGTTGAATTCCTCAACATTCCTCGAATGCATTCTGGAATACCCACACAGCTGCCGAGACCGAAGCCTCCCACTCCTTCGACCGTCTGCCGTGGCCCAATATCGGTTGGAGGCCAGCTGGCTCAACTATTCCAGTATAGAATGGGTGGGCAGAGTGCGCCCCTAAAATTCCGAAGTGTGAGGCCGAATCCTTATGGCCAATGTGTGCTGGTTAGGTATGCGGCATTCTCCGACAATTTGTTTGACTCCTTGCGTCCCCCTCCTAACTGTGTTTTACTGTCATGTCGTAAGTAGTTGCCCAAAAAGTAAGCCAACAGGATCATCGATCCTCAACCTCACATGAGCCGCAATCTGGCTTCAGACAACAGCCAGCTCGGGGAGCCCTCCCAACTTCTAATCTGAGCAAGGTGTTCTCGGCGAATATGCCTACCTCCCTCCTAATCTGCAATCTTTCCCATCCGAATCCCCTGATCTACCACTCCTTCACTTCCCAACGTAGCGCCTCCTTCAGGTATCCAGTCTGTCATTCCTTGACCTGCATCCTGTGAATGCTGGAATTTCAGTATTAGCTCCTGCCACCAATGTATGTCTGCTGTCCCCGCCGTCAGGCTTCTGTGAAGTGGCTCAAACCATCTTCTTCCAGCAAGGAAGAAACGTCGTAGGTGGCAAGCTCGCCGCTTCAAACTTCCTCGTTCCCTAGGAGCGCAGCTCAACTAATTTCTTCCGACCCTCCGTGCTTCATCCAGCTGCCCTTGGCTGGAACAACAACAACCACTTCAAGATGAAAAACTACGAATTTTGGCAGGGGCTCCGCCCCTCTACCCACGCCATGTGCAACGGTGTGTTCGGTGTAGACCAAAAAAATGAGAGCTTCCCCTCTTGGCCGTCGTCGCTCCAACCGCCTCTCTCGAATTCCTCAGACCCGGAAATCTCTAGGGCCCAGCAGGTCCGAGGGTCCTTTGGTCCTTACCCAAAATGAACAGTAGAGAACCCAATTCTAACAATAAAACTTGGCCTTACTTGGCTTGACCCTAAGTATCACCCTAAGGTTAACTAATTTCCAAATCAATCCTTCTAAGCCTCAAGCCCTAAATAACTCCTTTCCTAGCCTTTTAACTCAATTCAAACCTAAACTTTAAAACATCACTCTTTTTATCTTTTTGAATATTCAATGCAAATGCAAAGCCTATGGTTTCAATGATTCTTAAGATTAAGAACACATGTGGGCACAATATTGGGCTCACATCCATCTTCATTTTGAAGATCCGATTGAATATGTTACCTCGAGGCCTTCCGATTGAACAATCTCCTTGAACTTATGCAGAATCCAAGTGATTTGTATGGCATGGGACAAGGTTCATCTACAAAGGTTGGGTTGGATCTTACTAGGAAATGCAAAAGGATTAATACACACCTTTCTTAAGAATGTTATCTCATGAGACGAATGTTCAAGCCATTGCTTGCATCATAACTCGCCTTGTGTTGTGTACCTAAGCCTATGTGGGCCTTAATTAAACACTAGTCTTATGAGAACACCTTTATTTGAATGGTATATAACAGGGCTTTGCAGTTAAGAAGAAATTGGATTATGTGCTCAAAATAAGGATAACATTCTAGGTCTAGCCTCCGGCGCGGCCGGGGGGGTACTAAATATAGCTTGTATGATATCGCATGGGTGTACAAAAAGATACTTAATAATAAGAAATTTTTGAAAAATTGGCTTACAAGTATAACATATGAGAGGGGTATTGTTCCACGCAGTTCTATCCAAATAAGCATGGCATTATGAATTGGGGGGAGATGTAAGGATACCCCAAGACCTCATAAGAGGAGTACATTTCATCCAAACATACTTCATCCCCCAAAAAAATCATATATGTTAATCCATAAAGCAATATTTTTCATCCCCCTGCGTCAAATTTCAATGACTTTGTCAACACAAAGTGTGTGAATGAGCATCTATCCAAGGAATGTCAATAATTGCTAATTTTTATTGTAATAATTCACAATATTGGTGCATGCAATCAAAGTAGATTATAAATATTGATGTCATGTATTGACCATCTGAAACATTAAAGTGAGCACTACACTAGCATCACTACTCGAACGAGCGCGATGAGAGCCTCCACTGCCGCACCCACATACACATACTGAGATCCAGACCGAGTACCCACAACACCGAAGGCAACAATCATCACTACGTTACTACCAGCAACCACAACACCGAAGGCGACGATCAACACCAAGCTGCAACCAGCAGCTGATACCACCCTCGCCCATCAACATTCAACAAGCAACCAAAGATGAAGATCCAACAGACAACCACCTTGCCACAGGGAGGTCACTTCATTGTCAAGTTGACACCACGTGCGGACAAAGTTTGCTACCCCTATATTACATGCCATATATAATTTTAAAATTTATGATATTTTTTCTACATATACATAACCATTGATAGTATTTTTGTATACTTTTTTGAAATTTTTAGTCATCTTTTTTTTTAGTAATTGTTTTAGTTCAATTCTGTGTCATTCTAGTTAGAAATGGTATGTTTTATGAAAAAAACAAATCATCAAATTTAGTTATCACTTTTGACTATGTCATATGTTCAACTTGACAATGGAGTGATCTACCCGTGCACCCTGCAGTCCGGCAACCTCCACATCGCAAGCGACAGGCAACCAAAGACGAAGATCCAACAAACAACCACCATGCAGTCCGGCAACCTCCACATCGCAAGCGGCAAACAACCCTAGGAGAGCGTCTCAACCAAGTGCCGACCAAGACCTAGCATGGAGTGCGGCGATACACTTCCCCCTCCGATCTACAACCCTAACCGGACACGAGAACCGGGGCAGCACTACAAACCCAGATCCGAAACAGAAGAAAGACAAGGAATGGTCAACACAAATATGTGCGGCCGTGTATTTATTCAATATTTGGGTGCTCATAAGCACCATTACAATGTGTGATTGCACACACCACAATGTGCCCCCATCAATACCACCCTCAATACTCTACACACTAAGTTACCACCCACCAAGACACACTCCTACAATATACCCACTGAAAAACTTCCTACTCATCCTTGCCATACACTCTCAACCACCAATACCCCCCACTACCTTGCACTCATCAGACCCTCAGATCGCCTTATCTCCATGCTCGACATGCGCTCCCCACACCGAGAAGAGGTCGCCACCACCTACAACACACCAAAGCACACACACAAAAGTAAGTAAAAATAACAACACCTACCAGCAAACAATCACTTACACCAAAACCAACCAAACATACATCAAACTTTGCATGAGCTTACCTCCAAAACGCCAGCAATGCCGCCCCTCGCCTCCTCACACGGCCAAAAAACAGATCCAAACAACGACTCATAATAAACATCCTAAAACCAGCCAATACCCAGCCCGTCCCCTCCACCAGATCGCGTACCCAAACTACGCAAAACGCCAACTCTCCCACCAAGATAACCCAACAGAAACAAATAGACGCATGCCCACACAACTACTCACTGTCGCCGAAACACATTCCCACCACAGAACCCTGACAATCGTCACAATAAGCCACCAAGAGACCACTAGCACACACCCACAATGCGAACGCCGCCGCCCACCAACTTGCATGCCACAGCACATCACTACCCCGACACCAGACTGTCACACCGAACGCTCCAACCCACACTCACATTCCGAAAGCCGCCACACACCACCCCATAGGATCCAGCGCACCTTCCTCCCAAAAATAATCTACCACACTTGCCCTCCCTGAGATCCCATACCACACACACTCAAACCCTGGAACTCCACCCTCATAGCAATCCCCTCAAATATCCTCGAAACACACATTCTTCCTCACTCATCCTCTCAACCTCTCTCCTCACTCAATCCACACTGCTCCTCTCTCAATCCACACTGCTCTCACCCAACACACACTACAATGGCCCCCAGCAATGGCGATCCTCACACGCTCGCTAAACACACCAGAAGCAACCCTGGATCGACCCAAGACAGCAGGACCAAGATGAATAACACCTTGGGAGGCAACGACGCAGGGAACTCGACCAGGAGCGGCGCAGACACCTCGGGCAGGAGTGGCGACAGGGCCACGCGGATGTCAGCGGGCCGGAGAGGTGACGAAAGAGCGACTTCAGGGGCTGAGACCAGGAGCAGACAAGGTGGCCGAAGATGGGCCCTCCTAGTAGACTATAGCGATGAAGAAGAAAGGGAGACCTTTGCCCCACTAGCAAGCCAACCAATGGTTATAAGGGAGAATGCCCCTCCTTCTCATGACGATGATATAGACATACAACTAGCCGATGTCTCCCCCGAGCACGGAGGGAACTCACTTCAACTCTCATTGTCGCACAATGAGTATGCCACCATCCCAAACCAAGCCGCCATCTCAACAACTCGACTAGACATCATCAACTTAGCTGATGCGACTCCCACTACCTCATATAAGAGCCCAAGGAAGGAAGCCACAATTGATACACAAACCGCCAAAAGATGTAGGAGTGAAGCGGGAAGACACACGGCCCAACTCGGCGCTAGCAAGCTCCAACATGAGAAGACCAAAGAAGACATCCCAAGCATAGACATAGCTTTACACATGTGGCTAGGCTTTCCCATCCACGAAGCTATCGCAACACAAAGGGGCATAGAGATCATACACGAACACCACACCAATGAAGATTTTGCAAGACCAGGGACCCCCTCAAGAGAGATCATCGACTTCAAGACCCTTCGAAGAGCGTTTCCACATATGCCGCAAACTTACTACCCGAACAAGAGACCGGATGCGGTCCCTGGCAACCACCTCCACTTCACTCAAATCCTGAAACAAGAGAAAATAGACCCCACAACTGGCCTATCCGAACGCTTCCATATCACCATCCGATATGACTTTGGTTTCAAAGGCATGAGTAGACAAGAGGCTAGGGGAGCTTGCTTGGAGCGACTTCGCCACATGGACATCCCCCTCGGCACAACATACTCCAACCCCATTGACATTGGTCTCAATGCCGTCATCAAAAACTAGACGGGCTTCATCAAAGTACACCTCCAACACCCTCAACGGGATGGGATGTATGGAATACAATATGCACGGTTGCTTGGCTTTCGCGGCATGGTGCTCGCGGTCGCAACCTCGCTCTCGCTGTTGTACCCTTGCACCCGCGGTTGGTGAGTACGCCCGTCATCGTTGACGGGTGGCTACCGGAGCAACCGGTTGTACTTGGGCGTCATTGACATCACCCGGGCAACCAAGCATGCCCGAGGAAAATGCAAGGGTAATGACGTCCCCTCCCCAAAGAGACATGGAGGAACTCATGCTCATGATGTGAGTGCCATTTTAAATCGCATCACACACAAAAATTCATGATGTGAGTTCCATTTTACATCTCATGACACACAAAAACTCATTGACCTAATCAAACTCAAGGGCCCAAAACAATTTAAACTCAGTAGTTGTACTGAAATCTAAACCCACACACCAATTATGTGATAATTCATGATGTGAGTGTCAGTTTACATCTATGTGTTCCACACATTCACTCTATATGAGCACTTCAAGCTTTGGGTCTTATGATCTATTCTAAAATACGTAAAAGTAAATTATATATACAACATAGTTGTAGTTGGTGGGTGTGAGGGCCTTGTCCCATCATTCTAAGAACATGAGCAAAGGGGTCAGCTTATATCACAAGCGGACTTCATTTAATGTTTTCATATTTCATATGCAAGGGTGCAACATGTTGGGATGGCACGAGTTACAACTAGTTTCTTGCAATACATAAGAGTTCCAAATTTGTTTTTTGAAACCATGACTTCATATTAATCAAAATCATGACATAAGTGGGGAATGATTCTCTTATTATATAAGAGTTGATATTGTCCCCCCTCTATGTTGCATTTTGAAGGGGTTGGGAGAGTTTAAAATAGAAATAACATCTCTAATTTGTAAATAACGATAATGTGTGCATACCTACTTTGTAAAATCTCACCTTGGCAATCCTTAAACATGGTTAGAGCACTAGACAATGTTGGGACATGTTGTCAATACCAACATCTCCAATAATAATAATAATAACAACTTCGGTCTCCGAAGGAGACCGACGTGAATTAAGTGTCTGTTCGATCTACCTTCAATCCCGAGCCCACAGGACAGAGGTATGAAGGAGAAGATCTACTCCTCCCTTTCGAGAGTAGACACTTTAGACACAAGAAACCAATAATGTAGACTACACCTAATATAATACCCCGTGCCCTTTACCCCTAACTTTTAAGTTCTGAGTTATGGGGGGTCAGGATTGTGGGGGAGTGGTTGGTGGTTTTCAATTCTCCTTTTATGGAGGAGGATAGACATGGCATATTGTATTGCAATGGTGTTAATATTTTTGAAAGTAGTTTTGATGGAGGCCATGGGTATTTTGAATTTGGACTCTAGTGGTTTCATAGATGGGATGTGGGCAGTCGTTCTGGCCCCAGCAGTGATGACAATGAGTGGGTCTATTTTCCATCCTCTGGAAGCAATGCTAGCAATTAGTGGGCTGTATTTGTTATTTTTTGCTTGAATTGCTTATGGGGAGAATCTATCATTACAGTATGTGAATTCAATGAATTGTATGGTAAGGTTAGGGTCAATGTCGCTGGGGGGGACATTCTGATATGGTAATCCCCTAACACAAAGGATGTCATGTCTAAATCGTGCGTTGCAGTGACATCTTTGTGTATTACATGTGCAGGGGAGTAGCCAGTTGGGAACTGTGTTTTCTTGGGGGTTGTTATTGAAGGTGCCAACATTCATGAGGGTAAAGCATCGGGATTTTTCTGATGAGATTAGGAGCATCGGGATTACCAACATCTCCAATTGTATGTTGAAGGTTGAATTTGAACCAAAGAGCAGTCATTCACATGTTCCCATGATCCATCCTCGCAAAATAGAAGTTGGCTTCTCACCTTCAAATATGCAACATATGGAGTGTATGAGATCTTCACCCCTACATAAAGGAATCAACCATCAATAATTTGTAATCTTTGACCAAATAGAATTTTAGCTCCATTTTTCTATGCAAAAGCTCGTGTTTTGCAAGTTCATAAAAGGATGAGTTTTCATGTAGGCCCCTTGCCTGCCATATTCTAGTATTAATAAGGACAAACCCGCCCAAATGTAGAGGGAATCTAGTGGGTAGGGTTCGCATGTGCCAACTACACTAAACATGATATTCAGTGTCATATGGTACTTAATGTCACTATGGTAACTTTTTGGATGGCACTTCTTGTGAATAAATCAACAAATATTGTCATTGATGATGGATGAGTTCATCCATTGTTCAAAGCCTTGCCTTCTCTTGTTAGTCATTTGTGATGAAATATTGTCATGGATGACTCAAATTTGGATGAAAAATCACTTGGTTAGTGACGGTAATTACAACACTGTAAATCTTTAATCTCCCAAAAATATTACAAGGAATGACAAATAGTGTTGGTGACACTACCATAGTTTACAATTGGTATTGAGCAAGACAATTAACATTGGTGGCACTAAATATCATATTTAGTGTAGCTACTCCCAACTTATGAATTTAGGCCCATTAGTAACCTCCTCCTCCATGCTAAAATTGGGTCTTCAATCCTTTGGTGTCCGAAACGTGTAAGTTAAAGATTTTTTAGTGGATGCATGGAAATTTAGCGGCATGTGTCCATGGCCCCCCACATTCTAGCCGACTGCCATAGTGTGTTTGGATGACGGCTTGTGCTTAACTACATACAAACCCCTCCAACCCAATATTTTCTAAAATCTAATGGATGAGCAGCCTACATGGAAACTCACCATAAGCTTAATGGTCCCACACCTTGACGTGCTTTGTGTAGAGCGAGCATGTAGAATATGTATAGGGTCTACTCTCTTGGTGATTGGTATTCCCAATTTAACAATATGGCTCAAGATTGCTATTTGATGTGTTACCGTGAGGCGTTCTTAAAATGGCCACTTCGCACTTTATGCAAGCATTTCACTATTGCGGTTGCGTAACCAATTGTTGAATGACCCGTTGTAATGTTAGGTAGATGAGTCTTTAAATTGTTATTTTTTCCAACTACCCTACTTCTTGTAAGATATGAAACACACTATGAGACTTGAGCTCAAGATGGTTAGACCCTAAATTGAGGTTTTAGCAACTCTCCTTATGATTTGTGGAGCTCGTATGAATATCTTCATGCAATGTCAAAGAAAAGATTCTTGTGCTCATTAAAGGATCATATAGAATCTCCGACCGTGTTGACTATTAAATCTAGAATAATAAAGTGATTTGAACACGAGTCCAATATATTGTAAACACATATCTTAATCACACCCACTATCTTTCATCACATGAGAATGATGGAGCAGGTTCCATGGCCTCTCAAATGTGCAGTGAGACTAGGACCACATCACAATCACCATTGCGAAGACCATTGTTTTCATGGATTGGAGTAGAAGTATGTGGGCCTATTGCATGCACTTCCAAATCCACATATAATTTTAGCCATTGCATGGGGCCGACAATATTGATTCTTACTTTGTAGACACCACACCAAACCACGTGCTACTCAAATATAGGCATCTAATAACCAAATATAACCAGAGATTGGTTGTCTACACTTTACATCAAATAATAGAGTTATCCTTTAATTCATCATGACTTTTGGTAGGGAGTTGGTTGTTTTGCTTACAAACCCTTCCATGTTTGGTAAGTTTTTGGTGCATGCGTGGAGGTAGTGTGGAGGTTTGAACAAAGAACATTCTATATCGGTTCATGGAGGGCCAAACTCATTTTAGCACCTCTTGGCATGCCAAAATGAGTTTGACCCTTCATGAACCAATATATAATGTTTTTTGTTCAAACCTCCACACCACCTCCACACATGCACCAAAAACTTACCAAACATGGAAGGTCTTGTAAGCAAAACAACCAACTCCATACCAAAAGTCATGTTGAATTAAGGATAACTCAAATACCACTATCTTGACCCAAGCGCAAACTATAATATGCCAATTACATTGTCCTTGAACCAAGTAAGAATGCTCACTCAATGTTCTTGCATTCATGCTAAACCCCTTAAACCTTAAACCCTAAACCCTAAGCCCTTAACCCATAGTATTATGTCGTTCTTCTTAAAATCTGGTGAAATTTCTTCCAAGCCTTGCACTTCGAGGTTATCTTATTGATACCGGCTTTGGATGACCTTAAGTGACGGACGAGAGTTATGTCCTCCAAGAATTAAAGAGATTAACATGCAAATTCATCCAAACAGAACATGAATGTCATTATTGTTCACCCTCTTCAGTATGACACGTGTGAGAAACACAAAAATGTCATGTTATCTAGGTGTCGTCTTCTCATTCATATGACAAGTGGCGTAAAGTTGTCATATTACTGAGGGAATACGAAATCATCATAATAAATATGAGCTTAAACATATATATACAACAAGTTTAGGCAATATAGATGGTATGAAATAAGAGCTTGTAACTCCAAACAAATACAAATATTTTCAAAAACTCTTGATAGAGGAGTCCAAAGAGTGTAGTTGGATTGACATCCCCCGCTACCTCATTTTATCATTAGAACTCTCAAATGACAGGCAAGCAATTGGGCCTCATGGTTGGACACATACACCTTCATTTTCATTGGGTTATAGCCATGCATATATTGATTGGGGACAAGGAACGGTTTTTGGATTAAATTTGGACATAGTTCCAAGATTTGAACTGTTTGGTTGATTCATAATTGAATTGTATGGGCGGACCCCCAATACGCTAGCAATATACCTACTTTTCATGATGATACATGAGTATAATAGATATTTGAATAATATAATATTGGAATATGATTATATTATGCCAAAAGGACATATGTTGAACAAAGATTGGACTATATCTTTAAAATAAAGATCACGGGGGGGGGGGGGGGGTCACTGGCAAAAATTTAGAAAACCACGTGCGAGAAAATATAGGGTGGATTTTATTCAAGACACATAATTTTTACATTCTTTTAGATGTACAATACCATCCTCTAAATGTAAGTTTGGGAATTATATACAATGTATGGTGTGGTTTAAGTTGTGGTATTTATTATTATTTAGATATAAAGTAGCATAAATAAAAATAAGTTTAATTTTTTAATATTTATAGGTTCAACATAAATTATGTGTCATTAGTGGCATTGGATGAGAAATAAACAAATGTATGTGAACATGTGAATGAAGTTGTTGAAACGGTTACCTGGATGAAAAGTACCCTAAACCCTACCCTAAACCCACAACTCTTTATTATTTATAAATAAGATAGGGTGATTAAAATCATGCATCTTTAAATTTATATACAATGACAGGGTGTTAGAAAATACCATCCAGTAGAAATTTAACTACTTATAGGGTAGAAAATATTCAACGAAGGAAGGTAAATACCCCCCATTAAATAGGGGTACCTCGCACGTGTATACATAAATTAAGTGTAGGTGCACCCCCCGTGATAAAGATTCATTCTATTTTAAGGATCAATTTCCCTCATAATATACTCCCAAGCCTAGTGTTGAGTAATGCCTTGGCCTTGGAGTTGAGGCATGGACAAGGGCATGCGGGACACGGCAGTCCGCTCCTTCTTTTTTCAGCGGGCAGGCCCCCGAAGCCCGTCCGGTACGATGTCCTGTGTTGACCTGCAATGGTCGGTCTTGCAAATGCACTTCACCTGCAATGGCCGGTTACCGCCCCGTCAAGTGTACTTGGTCCTTTCTCTAGGTTGCAACAGCGAGCGCCAAGTTGCAACGGCGAGGGCGAGGCTCCGACGGCGAGCGCGACGGTGCGGCGGCAATGGTAGCGGCTGCCAAGGCCAGGCAGCCGTGCATATTGTATTCCATAGGGATGGCGCTCCTTCAAGGTAACCGGGCATTCGTCATGAAGTTGGAGGACGGTGAAAGGGTAATCGGAAAGATAAAGAAAGGCCTCGAACTCGTGACAAAGGCCCGAAACCTTCGCCTACACATCAAAGGTAAGGCATTCCGTCACGAACATGCATCCCACATATTCAAGGAAATTATGCGAGAGAGCTACTACACCGATCGGCAACATGAATTCATGGGCCTCACCAAGCCGGAGCTCGACAAAACCTTCGCATTCCTCACTCTCACTACGGAAGAAGCCCGGGATACCGTACTCAAGGAGGGACTCCCTTTCAATCACGAAAAACTACAGGTAAGCATCACCCGCGACCGAGGCGCCGGCAACCCGTCAGAGCTACAAATTAGCATGACACTCGTCGCCAACAACCTTCCACAACGGGAGTCTCAAGCATCCATCACCCGGGTCATAAAACAAGTATTCGGAGCCGACAACATCGTAAGAGTGAGCTTCGGCAACAACCTACACACCGACAAACAAGCGGGATGGTGTCACATCCAGTGTCTTAATGTTGCGGTCTACACGGAGTGGCTCCACAAATCCACATTCATCCTAGGGAGGCGCATTGACTTCATCCCTCACCACGGAAGCATAGATGGCACGGACCCCAACAGAACGGCGATCCGCCTAGCCTAAGCACCCGCGAGAGAGGCAATCGCGGAAAAAATCCAAGCCATGAGCAATGTTACAAACTCCAACCCAATCCTCAATTCACAAATGAAGGGACAACCCAAGAAAAACCAACAAGCACCCCACACATCCACATTGCCCATCCGACCCCATACTGGCTAGCCAGTTGTCCAACATCCACACATGACAGCGCCATCCGCAACCTACGCACTGTCACGTGAGATGATATCGGGGGCTAACTCACGTCAATTTAGGAGTAAATGGACTCCACTAGGAGTCCATGTGTGTTAGGATGAGTAACGGACTCCATTGGGAGTCCTAGTTAGTTGTTCATCCCCTCCATGGATGAACTCCACATAGGATTGGGGTTGTATGGAGAGGAAGGCCTCTTGACTTGCCATTGTTGTCAAGTCAAGTCTTGTGAGTGTGTTTTGAGAGAGAGAGAGCTTGTTGTTGCTTTCTCATGGCTATGGTGTAGTAGATTATGAGTAAAGCCTTTGCATTCTTTCTCCACCACTTGCACTCTTGGATTCTCCCTTCGTGGAGTGAGAGATAGCTTGACTCTTGTGTGTGAATTTTAGAGTTTCTTAAGCTTTGTAAGGAGACATTTTAGTTTCTTAAGCTTGGAGAGAAAAACCCTCATCTTGAAGAGGTGGTTGTTTAGCATTTTAGTTTGCTATTTTATTTTGCTAATTGATGTTGACGCCGACACTCGATCTGTTGTGTTTAACGATCTTAGTTTACACGACAACACATTTATATCAAAAGAACATGGAAACCAAGAAAAAACCTTTGCCAAAACCAAATTTCCATACGTAGACAAATGGTTATCAAACACCCAAATAAATCAGAAACTCTCTAACCATTTTTGGCATAATGACAAAATATCAGATACCCAAATCATCCAAACACTAAAATTTTGATATGCCCAATATATGGGCAACCACATGAAAAAACATATTTTGGCCCCTTACACACCAAAACCCCAACTGCACACTATGTCATAGGAACAAACGAGACACGTGGCCCCACTTACTATCTACATGCGAACACCCATACCTAAAAGGGCTTAGAATCGCAAGACATAACAAAGCAATACACCTTATCACCCAGACACTACAAGCCAATAAAAACACCAGATTCCTTACCATGGTCAATGCAGGTCATCTCAACAATCGCCTACAAGAACAAACCGTACCAGACTGGCTACTACGATGCATATGCCAACAACAACCATGCCAATGTCAAACTAAACTTAGACCCGGCATCCTATGCATGATTGGAGCCCCCAACCATATAACACTTCCTATATCGCCATCACCTAATCACACAGTACAATTCATTGAATTCACATATTGCCACGACATATTCCGTGAACAAGCCATTTCACAAAAACACGCCAAATATGACCCACTATATAACACCATCCCCCATCATAACAATCACGGCAGGAGTAAGAGGAGCCATACATGAACACTCCATTCAAAAACTCATAGAATTAAAAATCCCAAAATCAAACATCAAAAAACTCATGAAAGGCATACACCAAAATGCCATTAAATACCTCACCTATTTAGTATTAAACAAACAAAAACTAGACAACAAACAGACACCGGTCCCCCCACCATAACAACAACGGACTACTAGTGACCCATTAGAGCCCACCTCCCCAAAGGAGGCATAAAACAATATACTGCATCACAGAATACCGTGATCAGTATAAGGCCAACGGGCTCGAAGTCACGCCGGTACGCCAATACGGGCATTATTTTTTCTTTTCTTTTCTTTTCACTACTCTTGTTCAATAATATCAACAAACTCAAGTAGTTGCTTGACCTTGTTGTAGGTAAGCTTATATGTTGGAGTGTGGATAGATTCGTAGTTTGCGGTAGTCCTTGCATAGAAGTCCGTACACATAGTAACGGTGTTTGTGGTACACCCATTTTCCTTTCTTTCTCAAAGTCATGAAGGACATTTTGATGAAGTCCAAATAAGAAGTAACCAATTGTGACATGATAGGAGGTGTCCACCTTGGAGATAATGTTGATGATCACTTCAAATCATGGATTTTGAAGGGCAGTGAATTCAACGACATAGTATCTTTGCATGAGTCGGGCACTCTCCCATTTGTTTGTGTGATTTGCCGTTGGTGTTGTTGGATTCCAATGCATTTTTGTTGAAAATTTGGAAGTTGGATGGGCATTATGGTTTGGTGGCACACAAAATTGCAATCAAGAGATGGGGATTGTTCCAATTGTTGAGAGCCTACGGCAAGGCAAAATTGCCTACCCTTGCTCCAATTGGCCCCAAAGTCCTCTAGTGCCAACATCTTCTCCCATGAGAGATTGATTCTTATCTTCACCAATCATGTGCTTAGTACTATAGGCCAATCCAAAACAACTTTCTTTTTGCTACCACTCATACAATGCTTGATGTTGTTAAGAAAAAACTAACACTCATGCTACACATTGTTGGTGGAAAAAAAACATCTTCTTCATGTCTTTGTATGTTGGAGCAGGGGCGCCATGTTTGCCAATTACAACTTTGGCATTGCCCAAAGTGCATGTATTGGCTTGCATTGGCCAACATCTTTTGGTAGAGTTTGGTTACAATCTTGCAATGTACCACTAGGAAGTAAGGCAATCAATCTCCAACACCGATGTGGTACATGCCACACCATGCTCTTTTGAATTCAAGGATTCCTCTATGCATTTTAAAAATAAATAAAATTTTATTTATCTGTAAATTTATTTTTGGCATAGTGTTTGGCAAGGAATGAAGTAGTTCACTTTGTCAAATCAATGTGAGATGCATCCGGCACTGGGTGGCAAGTTGAGTTTTTGTTTGGTGGAACCAAACAAATTTTGAGCCCTCTAATGCACAATCACTTGTGTAGTAACATCTTCTTCTTTTTTCGCACAAACCTTGTGTAACAACCTTATGCCCTCATAGAAGACTTCATGGTGTATGCCACTAGCTTCGATCTCCACACTTGGTAGTAGCCTTAAGCTTCAAAGAAGTTTAATCATGGCATTCATTAGTGGACCACCTTTCAACCATGACCTATAGTTTGCATGAAGGTTTGGACCTAATTGTCCATTATGAATTTGTCTAGACAAATCATATTATTCCTAGATTTTTGCAGCCACTTGTTGTGGTCAATTTTTGCAAGGTTGCATGTTAGAGTTTCTCCACGTTTGTCTATGGTCATGTACTGCATACATAATTAAAATAGTCATGGGAGGCACTACACAAAACTAAATGTGCATTAAAAGGCAATAACAACAAAGAAGGAACAAACAAGAATGAGTGGAAATAAATATGTAATAAGTACTCACCAACAACATATGACCATCCCATTATCGTACATATGACATGACATGGTTGTCCGCTTTTTCAAATGTTTCACATGAACATATATGGTCCATGATTTATCCATGTCACCTCCATCATGCATATGCTTTACAAGCTCCACTCCACAACCTGGGAGGTCCACTAATATTTTGAAAACAAACAGTCACTTTCGACTGAATTGGGAAACGACTATTATGCACAAATTTGAACCCTTAGTGATCTTTGAGTGCCATAATACTATCCACTTTGCACAAATCGCTTTGACATAGACCCAAAGCTACAAAAATTAAGTGAAACCAAGGGTAAGACTTTTTCCAAAACAACTTCCAAGGAAATTACTTACAAATTATCTTCAAGATTGTTTGCAGGCTACCATCACAATAATTGCCGAGTTGTTTTTGTAAGAGTGTTTTCATCAAATCATTTGCAAATCAATGATAAGCAAGATTGTATCAATGATTCTTTTTAAGTATTTTTTTAACCCCCACTTCATCCAAAATCTCCCATAAAGCTTGCAACAAATGGAAATTGGGCCTTTAGGGTTCAACAAAAAAACCAAAAAAAAAAGTATTGGGGGTTCAAAACAAACCTTCAAATGGGGTTTTTTTTTTTTTATACATGAGAGACTTTTACCTTTCTTTTTAAGAACCCCGTCTTTCCACAACTTCCCAAAAAACTTGCAACAAACATAAATTGAACCTTTTGGGTTCAATAAAAAAACCATATAAATTGCTTTTTTTTTGGGGGGGGGGGGTTCCCAAACATACCCATAAATAGATCTCTTGTTTATTCCACCCCCCCTCCCTTCCCTCCTCCCCAGAGTCCGGGGAGTTTTTTACCAAAATCGGTAGATTTCCGATCTTTTATGAAAAGATTCGAATTTTTATTTTTTTGATCGGAAGCTACCTAAATCCAATTTGTTTTGTCGGTTAAATTCCGATATTTAACTTTCTCATTCGGTAATTTTCCGATTTTGTGAATTTCAATTCGATATGTTTCTGAAGATTTGTATTGTATGTCGGATTTTTTTTTTTAATATTATAAAAAAGTTCGTATTATGCTTTTAAATGGGTGAATTTGTGTTGATATAAAATCCAAGTATCCTTGGAAGCTCTGAATCAAGACAGGTGCAGAAATAAGCCTTACAGACTGCAGAAATAAACATTTCGATGGGTAAGCTCTAAATCAAGACAACCTGCAGAAATAAGCATTTCGATCTACAGAAATAAGCATTTCGATGGGTAAGCTTTGAATCAAGACAGCCTGCAGAAATAAGCATTTCGATCTACAGAAATAAGCATTTCGATCTACAGAAATAAGCATTTCGATCTACAGAAATAAGCATTTCGATCTACAGAAATAAGCATTTCGATATGCAGAAATAAGTATTTCGATGGGTAAGGGCTGAATCAAAACAGACTGCAGAAATAAGCATTTCGATGGGTAAGCTTTGAATCAAAACAGACTGCAGAAATAAGCATTTCGATGGGTAAGCTTTGAATCAAGACAAAATCAAGGTCGCAAAGGCTAGCACAAACTTCTCTTCGCAGTGTTGCACCCAAATGAAGATGAATCTAGCAGAAGCGGAAGAGCAGTACAGAGAGCACTCAACACAGAGAGAAATGCCGATGGAAGAGTGAGATACTCTGCAGAAAGGACTGCAGCTCCTTATACTCGTGACAGAGGGTCCTTGGATGCTTAGAGCGGCTCAAAACCCTAATCGGCCTTGTGAACGGAACCTTCCCTAAATTACTTAGTCTTCATGGTTCTTAGAATCTTAACCTTATGAGTTATGACTCTAGTATTAGGGCCGACGCATGCACCTCAAGCTTGCCAAACATGGAAGGTTTTGTAAGAAACTCCCTACCAAACTCATTTGAATTAAAGGATAACTCTATTACCCTAGTAAAAATTTCCGCCCTATCCCTAATCCCTTCGGCTACTTGCCTAAAATTTAAAAATTGGCTCGGTAAATATCCTAAAATATGATGCCTCAACCAGCTATATTGCCGATATTTTCTCATTTCAACCGGTCAATTTCCGACCTTTCTAATTTTAAGTCGGTACCTCGTCCGAATCATTGCAAACTCATTCGGAAATCTTCAAAAAAATTCGGCTAGCTCGTAACTAAAGTTCGGTACTCCCCGTTCATTGCTCCTCCCTCCTTCCAAATGTGCACTAGGGAGAAATAGCATGGAGAAACAGTGTGCCTATTTGTAAATAGGACATACAAAGCTCTTATTCGTGCCGATCCCCTTCTCACGTGTTTATATATTTTATACAAGTTGTGTAAGTTCATTTAAAATGCATTATGTGATATGTTTCATCATTGGCAATTTGTGGACTTAACTTCCATTCCCTATTGGTGATTTTCATTGCGTGTAAATATGTTCACACAAAATTGCTTGCGAAGAAAGCCAATGACCCACATAATTTACCAATTTTTTTCAATGCCTAGATTGATAAGCCTCGCAAATTTTGTGTTTATATTGTTGCCCAAGCTCATGCTTGGGAGTGTAATGTGTTGCAAGCATGTCCTTTATTTGTGGATGGTCCCATGGATATTTTTATTGTTTAAGGAGGAGAAAATAAATCAAGACCATTCTAGATAAAATTCTAGATGTTGGAGATGTTCCAATTGAATCTCAAGTCATATAATCACAAAATGATATAAAGAAAGCAAAGAGGTAAGAATGTAATGACACCAACTTTGCCTCCTACCAGTAATCCTACAAACGGAATTGGTTCCTCCACTGCTCAATTGGATATGGAAACATCCATCATCTCTCCCCTTATCTCTCAACATGTTTCGGTTATGACACAACAAAATTTGGATTCCCTGATGACAGTTATATTGAGAAAACTTTTGTTCTTTGCATTACTAACACACCATCTCATCCAATGTTGGTGAAAACACACAAATTTGTCAAACAAGTAAGCACTTTGTCCATGTTGAAAGTTTGAGAGTTGAATTTGGATTGCTATTGAGATTGAATTTCTTCTCATTATGCACAACAATTTGATAGTATCCCTTTCACACGTGTGTCATGCAACTTATGCCCACACCGAGGTTTTGATTTATTTATCGTGGACTTGCTTGAAAGTCTTCTTGTCATGCATATTTGTCCCCCGTCCATTGGTTGTCCCAATACATAATAAACACAATAATGCAAAGATTGAGGCAAATTTGAGTTTACCTTCACAATGATGGTTCATTATTTCTTATACCGGGAAGTGAAGATGTATGTGGAGATGTTCATACATATTCGGCCACATATGACTTCAAACCTGTGAGAGATTGGTGGGGTGTGAATGTTAAGAAGTTGTGCTATGGTATCGATGCTTCCGCCATAATAAGTCTAACTTCCAATGCTCAACAATTTCAATACATTTCATTTTGATATGTTCATTTTGTGTAACTTTTGCTTACATTTGTGCATGTGTTTTTTTTGGTAGTCAAGGAGATTTTGAATCTTGTTGTTTTGCCATCAGAAGAATGCGCATGTGAGTATATCCTTCCAACATAACATTGAGTTCAAAAAGCATGGTGTATTTGTTGGTGAGGATGATGTCTAGTTTAATTACAATACTGAGAATGATCAACTAATGAATGGCTTTGTGACTTAGCGAGGCGCTCAAGAGAAACATCCAATCCTAGTTTAGATATTTATTGAGGCTTTGTCTAAGCTAGGAGGGGTAATTATTGAATATGTCACGACTTCTACAGGTGGATTTATAATCTTAGATTTTCAATAACTTATAGCATCTTATGTAATATTTATGTTAACATTTGATAAATACAATCATATGCCATTATCCATGCATTTCATAAGAGTGGACACCAAATGACCTCATTTTCAGTAAGATACTTCAACCACTTTAGGAGAATCCTCATTTCAAAACCTCATAGTTTGTCATTCATCAAAACCACCTTCATTGGACAATAATGAAGAACCTACTTACAATGTGGCGATGAAATTCATGTTTGAGTTTTGCCTAACCTATTGTGAATTTGAGAGTTACTATTTATTGATTTCATAGATCATCAAATTAACTAATGCTTTGTCACGGTATGCGGCGTCAGCGGACGCACCTTATCCGTGGGAGTTCATCCATTTAGATTTGGATGAATGAATCTTAAAAGTTGGAGAAATGCTCCTAAGTGAGGAGCCTCCTCCTTGGCTTGGCATTCTTACCAAGTAAGAAGGAAGAGAGTCAAACCCTTGTAAGAGTTCTAAATCTCTCTTCGAATGCACACAAAGAGTCAAGTTATCTCTCATGTGGAGGTGTGTTGTTTATGTGTGTTTTTGCCATGTTTTAGTTGTATTGGTTAGTGGTGTTTGGTACTCGAGCTGCAGTGACACACGATCGCTATTTACACGACAACTTGTTATGTATATCATATGCAACATGTTGGTAAGATGATGGAGCAGTCATCATCCCTTCTTAGGTTACTTTTGTTCCCATATATGTGGAGAGTTTTGCTCTTGCACAAGTGGCCACATGAACACCTTCACTTCGCCCAAACCTTCACAAGTTCGATCCCAATGTAGAGATGTTGTTCCATTTAGAGGCATTAGAGGGTACTTGGGGATAAGTGGATAGTGGAAAATACCATCCACTACATGTTTGATTGGATTGAATACGATTGGATTTGGCATTTTGTATGCATGCAACTATATTTTATAGTTGCAGTAATGGAACATAAAAAGTGCAAGTCTAATACTTGGATTTGTGTGACAATGTTTGGATTTTTCAACTACAATCAATGCATTAATTTGTGTGAGCAATTTCCTCTCATACTTCCACACCTATGCCCCAAAACTTAACCCCCTCCCCTCCCCCCCCCCCCCCTTGAATATGCAATGTCTTCATCAATCCATTACTCACACCTATGTGAATTCTAGAAACACGTAATAAAACATGCTCAATACTTAAAACATACTTGCTTATCTTTTGAGGAATTGGATGTTGAATCTGACAACAATATCAATTTTCATTTTCAAACCTTTGTACCAAGCTTATGATTATTGACTTTTAATGTAGAGTAAGCCATTCATTAGGTTAATCACACTTTCTTTAGATTTCTGACTTATATTATTATAGAGAATAGATGTTATAATAATGTATGTTTGGTATCATTGTAATGAATATTCAATGAAGTGTAGAATGTCAATAAATGTGTGTGGCGCAACCTAATTACACAGTACCAGTGTAGGTAGATATGGGGGGGGGGTGCTTTAGCAGGCCACTTCTAGGTTGCCACATGTCACTTGCTCAAGTGACGTGCCGCTCTACTATTAGTCAAGCCCTACACTTGATAGGCATGTATAAGAGACTCGATAGGCATGCTTCATCACTAGGCGCTCATGCAACGAAAATCAGGATGCATTTGCGTCCTGGCTTCCTCTGCACGAAACACATGGAGCTAGCTACAGTAGCTTTCCCAGGCTGTAAGGGATGCAGTGTCGGGGAGAGATTTTTGGGTATAATCGGTCGAGATCCAAGTCCAACCAGTTACATGTTGGCATCTTTACTAATTTGTGGCATATCTCGAAATTCGTCTGCAACGATGGGAAAGGTTCCTGAAGTCTTGAACTTCAACCGGATCATCTGTAACTAGTGGTCGGTTCTCCCCAAGTCATTGATGGAATGCTTAAGTTAACACTATGATGAACACACGGCCCTCAGTCCATGCGAGCTTCTTCTAAACTTCTCTCACAACACACGAAGCATGTGCTCCGAAAAATATAAACAATTGCAGCAGAACAAATTCAATGTAGTCAGCAGTTAACAGTCAAAGGTCACCCTCTGGTCAAGATCTCACATGGCAAGCCTTGATGCAAATTTGCAAGATCCTGGTGGTGGCATTCAATACTGCCGACCCCAGAGGCTAAAGAATTGGTATTCAACTTATACCATAGACATCATTACTACTGTCCTAAATTGCCTCGCCACACATGGGTGACCATGTATAAGTCAGGTCCTCAAGGCTTCAAACCTCGAAAACAGGCCCAGGGTGCTCTTATATGTGATCACAAAGTCCATTTATACTTTGCGGATGAGTAGATTAGATTAGATTGCGTGCATATTGAAATTGTGCATGCTTCATTGACAAACCCTGAGTTGCAAATCAATCCTCTTGGTGCCTCCAAGGACAGGGATGGTGCATTTTTGCAAGGGATTGATGAAAATGTTCCTCTCCCCTCTTCTCTGACAACCTAAACTCTTAATTTCCACTGGGTGTACTAAAACCTAGGCTCAGTGAATATCTCGACTAATTTCTTATAATCATTGTTGTCTACGACGACGCACAGCAGACACACAAATTGGCAACATGATGCTTTTCATCTGGACATGATATGATACAATTTCTGGTTTTCCGATCTGGTCAGAATCCTTCCATATAATCAACCAATGGCGGAGTAAACAACTGACTCTGCACAATTTAGAAGTGATCAAGATGTCAAACCTCGAATAACATTAATTTGTATTCAAAAAGTCAATTTCCCTTCGCGGATAGATCGGTTGAGTGCATACTGAAACCATGCTTCATCGACAACGTCTTTGGTGGAGGATACAAAGACTTTACTGCTGGGCGAGTTGGGCGTTTCGTAACCCAAATTCATCGCCCCACTAGTGGAAGCTCCTCCACCAGCTCTACGTGCGTTCCGAAAACTTGGAACGGCTAGCGTCAAGCTCGTGTAGGTCTCCTTCAACTGAGCCATAAGCTTGTATGGCGACAGGAAGGCCAAATTACAGCATCGTAACCTAAGCCTGTGTGTGGGTCGGGTAGAAGACGATGAAATCCCTGCTACCTTAACCCTCTTCTTCTCCACTACAAACTGACTCCCTTCGACCCGCTTGTACTTCCTTCGCATGATCGCCCTCGACGCGCTTTGCTGAATCTCCATCTCCACGAGCAATAAAGTCTCTCCACTATGCGCCAACGTTGACTCTTGAAGGCTCGAATTCGTCAACTACGTTCGCAACTCAGATAGCCAGCTCACATACATGTCTGCACAATCTGAACTGTCAAGCGACAAAAATTCCACTGTGCACGCACAAAACACAGAAAGCCCTGACCTCGACTCTTGAAGGCTCAACTTTGTTGACGATTAATCGCAACTCGGATACCTAGCTAGACGTACATTCACATGTGTCTGCAGAATCTCGACTGTCAATGGTGAACTCGGAAACCTCGGATGGGTGACTAATTGATCCGATTATTCCCAAAAACCTGTCAAGATCATCATCACAAGTAGGTCGATGCGGCTCACCTCGCTGCTTACGAATCTATCCAACAATGAAACCCTCGATTCGCCGAAATCGGACCTGAAACCATTCGCCTCCTTCGCTTCCAGTCGTGATGGGTATGGTACTCCTGCCCTGGCAAGGGCACGATTCCTAAGAAGGATGGGCCCGTTGCGATTGGAATTGCGAGCGCTCTTTAAAGAGTTGTCGTAAGTATGTGTCCGCTAGAATCGACTCGTTGAACCTCATTAGAAGCCTTCCTTCCCCCTTTTGAATTTTGCATTTTGCAGCTTGTAAATTAAGTAGCCAACTTTGACTGCAAAGGGCCCTGCCCACTCTGCCACTAAGTCCTCGGCCATCATCATGGCAGCAGCAGAGAGGCTAAGCTAGTAAGTTGGTGGACTCACATGTCGTATACATGGGACCCACTCATATTATGTTTAATAGTATATGTGTTTGAGCGTCTTTAACAATAGCGTAGAAGCGCCTATCATAGACACTTTAAGCACTATGGTTCTCTTGTTCAACCCATGTAAATTATCTAATATTATTTAGAGATCAGTTTTTTTAGTTTATGAGTACAATGATATTAAGATCTTGGGAATCAGAGCATATTTGATTATTTATTTTTTATAGGAGTTTTAAACTCACAAACCTCATTTGACTTTTCTAAGCCAAACGGGCTTCCCCAAAGTGGACAAAGTTGATCGTTAACATTTTTTCCTCCTCCAACCAATGAGCTATATTTTTAATCCTGAAAATGAGAGAATTTGTGTTTATGTTGAATTACATAGTTGCCCACTTTGGAGAAAGTATAGGTGTTAGAACTCGGGTCGCTAATGGAACTGAGCACTACTACTTTACATTTGTCCAATTTTTGTCAAGTTTTACTACTTAGGTACATGTGCTAAAACCACCACTTAGATCGTTGGCTTGTATGCTACTATTCACTTGGTTGAAATTTTTTGAGTGATTCTCATTAGCAATTGACATGGATTCCAACACATTAACATTTTTTTCTATTTGAATGATGTATGTAAAAGTTATAAGGATTCCAAGTTTCATTGGTAGATGACCCAAAACCAACACGGGAGCTGGATGTTTGGGTGGTGAACAATCTCATAATCAATATGTACTTATTTGTGCAAGAATTTAAAGTCTTAGTATTAGCAACATTTGCTTTTAAGTGTTATGTGGATCTATTATGGCACCTCCAACTCAACAAACAATTTTGGTTGCAAGATGGGATCATGATCAATCTCATTCAATTAGCAATTGCAAATCACAATGATTGTCTTTTCAAGTTCCATAACCAATTTAGATGAATACAAAAGTTCTTAGAGGTCAAAGCGAAGATGTGTATCTCTATGCCCTATACCCTAAACCCTACACCCTCTATGGGATCAAATGAAGCAAGTGACGACTCCGTCTTTATCCATTGGATCCCCTTTTGAAACTTAAAAGCATTAGCACTAAAGTAAGTGGGTGTTAAATGGACACCTTTGTCTTTGCGCCCACTTTCTCCTAGGATATGAAACACCCAATTCGTGCGAGATGATCAGCGAATCCAAATTGTGCCCACAACCACTTTCCTCATAATTTTTGAAGCTCATATGAATATCCTATTTCATTGTCAAAGCGAGGATTCTCTAAGTCACTGAATGATCGGATAGGTCAACCCAACTATGTTGATTGTTGTGTCTAGAATAATGAACAAATTTTGAGCATGTACTCCGATCTCGTTTCAACGTGACATGTCTTTTTGGTATCCATTCTTAGATATGCATCCAACAATTCCACACTAAAACATAGGTATTTGTTTAAGATCAAACACCGAATCATGCACATGTACCTTAGTGCCCCCCTCCCAAAAAGAACGAGCAAAAGGAGGAATACAAAGGAGTTCACACCAAGAGAAAATTGAAGTACTCTCCAGCTACATGGCTCAAATGCGAAATTGTGATTGCACTACACAAATTATGGTAAAGGTTGTGGGCATATGTATAGTGTGACTCACCCTTTGTTTTTATATAGTGTGGCTCACTTTATATACTATCATGCATGAAAACAACGTGCAATGTTAAGTCACACTTGGGTCTTCAACCACTCACTATGTTCAAATTTTTCACTTCTAGTTGCAAATAATGTATCAAATGAAAGACATTGAGAATGTGAATCCAAAGAGCATAAAACTCACTTCCTAAGTCCAATAATCGAGGGAGAAAACAATCAAAATCAACATGCATGCATTTCTTGAAGTACATACAACTACTCTTTAAATGGTTACCCCAGTCAAATGGCTAAGGGATGAGGGACAATCATAGTATTTTCACAAAGAACATGAGGAGCTCTTCATGATAGATTGCTCATTTTTTTAATAAACAAACAAGTTTTGAAAAGACATTTCATCACTTGTTTCTAGGAACTCCAATGTTACATAATGTGGGTTGGAATGTAGTGTGCACCCTCGACACTATCCCCATTGTTTAGTGTGTTAATTTCCACTTCAAGTTGAAAGTTGCTCTCTTATGTCGGCACATCTACCTTTTATATCTTAAGCATCTAACTTAAGTATTGTGGCGAGTAACCTACTTGGGAGTCACTTTCCCTAGTACTATAGAAGTCGCTCTATTTCATCCTGACATAGTGTTGGAATGTGATATCCATGTGGAATTCAAGAGGGTCTCAACCATTGTAAGATTGACACATGGCTAACCTTGAGGGGGAATTTATTTATTTATGGTTGAAATAGAGAACCCTCTACAACATCCTCTTTTGCTCCTATTTATGAGTCCTAGACATTATGTCCTCTAAATTTTGCAAATCTCTCAACCTACCATGATAGCAACTTTGCATATTTAGTAATGACGTAGGATATGTTGCCTAGAGCACACATGATGGTAGTGCAACAAACTTTGAATGGTTTTGTAGAGCTCGTAGTAATGAGTGACGAAATAGCTCTATATAATGTTGACTCTAGGGGCTCTAGTCTTCACTCACAGCACCCCATGTAAGTATAAGTAGGGTGTTTTTGTAAAATTGGTGAACATTGTCACTTGACTTCAGTGATTTTTTCATCCAAATTTCAAGCATCCATGATAATATTTCATCACAAGTTGCTGACAAGAGAAGGTAGGGCTTTGGCCAGTGGATGAATTCATCCGTCATCCATGACAGTATTTTTCCACTCATTCATAAGAAGTGTCATCCAAAAAGTTACCATAGTGACACTAAATATCATATTTAGTGTAGTTGGTTTTCAATTTAGAAACAAGACTCATACATGTAGGGTTTATAATTGTATATATGTGGTCTAAATATTGAGTTTGAAATCCAAATTTAAATGCATGTAGATAAAGTAGAAAATCTGAAAAAACGGTGAATGACTACTATTGGTGCATTGGACTAGAGGTAGAATGGTCTTAGTGTGGATTCAACATGGTTAATTGTAAAAGGGGTGGCCCGAAAAGGACACACTAATTCACTAGTAAGGTGTTGTTTCACATCACTTGCAATCACTTTTGGGTGCCTTTGAATTAATTGTTTTCTGCAGAGTATGCAAAGTAGGATATTTCGATGGGCCAAAGCATGATAAAGTGAACAAGAAAAGTGGTGTGCCCTTTCATTGTGATATATTTTTCAGATGTAGTACGGGAAGTAGGCTCGATTCTCTACAAAATGTCAATTCAAGACCATGGAGCACTCCAATGATTTTAAACCAAACATAGTACAAAATTTGTGCCTCATTAGTATTATGGAGGTACATATGAAGTAGATCCTAAATTGGGTGGTCGATTTGAGCTAAAACCTACGTCATTTCAATATATATATATATATATATAATGTATGTATATTTCAAGTATTTGGCAAGATCATAGTGTATGTTAGCAGGCCACAAATTTTGAAGCAAAATACGTTTTTTTAAAGGTCTATACCCTCATTTTTTGAAAGCTAAAAATTATGAAAGTAAATTTTACAAACTTTAGAATCTACCTCTATGGATGTAAATCATGTAGTTTGCAAATATATTCATAAAACCAACATGACCCACCTTATTGGTGACTTCAATACAAATTAGTGTTATTGTTTTGAGTTATATTATTAGGAAATATGGCTACTTAAGCCTTTGAACTAACATGGTAGAAGTTTTGTTCACTATACCATGCTTTGGCCCTAATGCTCAAACTAGGGAGACTCTGGGGGTACTAATAAGGGTTTGACTTACTTGCCTCTTTGAGGAAATGTAACTAATAAATAAAGAATAAAAATATGAAACAACTTGCATTCCTTGTCATCTCCTCTACTCCATCTCTAAAAATTATTGCACAAATCTCAAAGCACTCTTTCTAGCCGAATCAACTTATTTTCATCATTTTCTATATATTCACCTTATTTTCTAGCCATCCAACGATGTATGTGCCTTAAAATCCAATATAACAAACCATGCAGATAATATCATTCCCACATTATGCCCACACTAGTGGGAGAATTTCCATCTTGATAACAGTTCTTGTCTTATATGCAATGGCAAAATTGCAAGACGTTACATTTAATGGGGTTATTGTGAGTAGGACAAAAAATCCTTATTGCTAGTAATTTTTTCTGGACAAGAGGCAGGTTCCCTATCAAGAGGGACTCCTCTTACTGCCCAAGACCAACAATTATCCCTAGTGTGGGCATGGTATAAGCTAAGGTAATATATTTCAAGGTCTTGCACGCATGTGGCCCTCAACCAATAACAAATAGTCAAACCCCCCAATCTTTTGTTGTTAACCAACAAGATTGTTAATTTTAGAGCTAAAGTTTGTTGTTGGTTTTTCATATTTTGTCTATGACCCAATGTAACCTTCGACCCTTGCTTAGGACATGTTTACACCAGAGCCCAACATTTTCCTTTAAATTACACCCATACCCAGACCATGCCCATCAGCAGCGACCTATGCCCACCCATAGCATGACATGTACGCACCCATGCCCACACGTAGCATGACATGTTCCCACCCATGCCCACCCATGCTATTCAAATTGCGCCCATGTATTCAAAAATTGTGTAATGTGTGTTACCCGCCTACACCAAGTCTTGGTTGGATCAGACAAATAAAAGGTCATTCACTATCGTTGGCTTTAGCCCGGAGTGATTCTTGGTTAGCGTTGTCGTAGTGTAAATGCGTACACTATTTACATGTGAACTTATTTTGTGTTGCATTACGATTCTTCGATTTGGAGGAAAGTAAAAGGGAGTAGAAATAGATTACTTTTTTGTTTATTCTTAGTGACTTTTAGTTTACCCTTTTTAATCTTATCTCTTTTTTTTACTCTTAGTTTACTCTTATTACCCTTTTAGCCTTACTTCTAGTTTTATCCTTAGTTTATTTTTAGACCAATGGATAATTAGAAGCCATGTGATGAGGATAAGAAGAGGATTTTTGGCCTTATCTCACATGTGTAGTTGAAGAGAAGAGAGGTTGGGAAGACAAGAGTTTTTTTTGTTGTGGAAAGCTCATTGTTGTTTTTGTGTGGATTTGATGAGAATCGGAAAATAAAAATATGCAAGAGAATTGCGTTTCATGGGACTGTTTTCTCTTGCGTGATCACTTGCTTGAATGAGAATTAGCAAAAACAAAAGTTGTGCTAGTTTGAGTGGAGGGAAGTCTGTTAGCTCTTGCATAGAAGGGTTGAGACTTCAACCGACCACAAAAAGACGGACAAGTATTTTGTTGGCAACAATCCTTTGAGGAAGTGTATGATTCGATCAATTTGGTGTGCATATGAAGATTTTAAGACTTGAAGACTTTCCAAGATTCAAGTGTATTGTGGTTTGTGGTTCGTTGTCATTTTTTTGTGATTCCCAACCAGATTTGGAGGCTAGTTGTACTTGAATTTCTTTGCATCGTAAAACTGTTGCGGGTTTTTTTTGTGGGAAACCATAAAAACCTCATTTTGTGTTTGTGACAACGAAGTGGGATTGATGACCCACAAAGTTGTACTCTGTTGTTCCCACTGGTGAGGCGCGATTGCTGGTCACCGTGGGTTTGAAAGTTTAGGAGCCAATCTGTCGGACGTTAGCTCGTGTTCTGACATCCCGTTTTACCCGTCCGAGGCCTGTGTTTTCTTATCACCCTACCCTTACCCTTAACCCGTTTAGAGCCGCAACAGGATAGGCCAACAGGAAAGAGGTTGAAGTTTTGAAGAAATTGAAGACCAAGACTTTTGAAGACAAGAAGATTCGACGGTTCGGCAAGCAAATCTAGTTGCAGCCAAAAGCCCAGTGCTTTCCCAAAGCGGACCCCTCTCTACCCGACAGCGTATTCCCTGCATCCGAGAAGTTTGACTCCGATTTGGAGTTGGATGCAGGGATGCACAAAACTGAACGCGCCACGCGTGACATGATGGGGAATGTGGGGGCTCCTTTCAGCTTCCACCACAAGAGAATACTGAAATTAGCAGTGGTATCCCAATTCATTGGCAATGCTAAGTTCACCGTTGCAATGATCTCGTTTTTTTCAAGATCAATGACCTTGTATGTCTCATACATACTGAACTAAAGCTCAATACGTGCGTCGAAGTTGCTAACAACTACGATCTCAGCCCCATTGTCATGAATCTCTTCTAACCCATGCCCACCCATGAACAATAATATCGCACCCATGCCCACCCAAAACCCATGGGCATGGGTGGGCATGGGCATGGGCATGGGTATGGGCATTCAATGTAGGGCTATGGTTTACACTAAAAGCAATAGGCCATGGCTCTTAAATGACCATGGTACCTTGCTTTTTGGGTGAGAACATCAAAATTGTAGCCTACATCCATTGAAAATGTTATGAGATGTAATCCAAAATGTTCTCATGTAAACCTAAAGCAAGGGCCCGTGATACTCTCGACCAATGCGAATTTGATTCTTTTCAAGAGCTATGGCCTGATGTCTTTCGTGTAAACATGCCCTTACATCATTTGCAATGGCACTTAACATATTGAGCACGAAGGAGTCACCTTTAAAGAAATGGCGTTGGCTCCAAAATGCATGGTTTAGACATTTGATATATGTTTGAGATGAAATCATGTAGTGTACGTTGTACGGGTGAGAGGGAATTATCACTTACGAGTGTACCTCTCATCTATCTAACATAAAATTTGACCCCCTAATAAGATAGACAACCTTTAGTTGGTTACTTCTCTTGTTGGACCACTTATATTTGAGTGGTATGTGCTTTGGCGAGGCCAAGTATGGACACTCAAAAGACATGTGTTCGCAAAAGTTAGGCTTGCCTACTCAAAATATGAGAAACATTCTTTATATCTTCAATAGTCAACATAATTGGGAGACCTATGTGACCGTTTAATGAGCACAATAGTCTTTGATTTGAAAATGAATAAGATATCATATGAGCTCCACAAATTATGAGGGAAGTTGTTAACTAGTTTGTACTAATCGTGTGTTTTGAAACCTCGAAAAAGTGGGCTAGTCGGTAAAAAAAAGAAAAAAAGAAAAAGAAGTAATCATTTAGGACCCATCTACTCTATAGGTTTGTGGTTGAGTCATCTCGAATGACTTAGTCTAGATCAATTTGGGATTTTTGAAGTTAATTTTGGTGTCAAATGACCTTCAAATAGATTTATGGTAGGCATACTCTTTCAGGTGTTTTAAGTTGGATGGATGCGAGGTATAATTGTATGCAATAATTGCCTCTCGACATGTTGTACATCCTCTAGTCTACCATACATTTCATGGTGAAATTGATACCATCACTTTGGTGCTTTAGCTAGGGCATGTTTACATTATACTAAACATGTGTTTTAGTGTGGCCCACACTATAATTTATCATCATTCCATACTAATTGTCTTGCAATTATCACATGGTGGAAACTAGAGAGGCTGCCGTATGACACTTGTTGCTATATGACAAGTCACAGAGGCCATGCTAATCAACATGGCACATCAATCTCAATACCATATTATGTGAAAAAATTGATCTAGTGACCATGGGCGATGGCCACCGCTTTTTAGATTCTATCATTGGTTGAAAAATGAGTGATGGTCCCATTTTGCCTCACACTAGGCATGGGGGTGGACTCTATATTGGAAACCTAGATTATGTGCACGGGTGACTATGAAATAAAACCCCCTATATATGTGATATTTAAAGAGAAAAACAAATGTATATGAACTAATGATAGGTTGGAAAATGGACTCATGCATTTATTCTAATCTTTTCAATGTAATGTGATAAATGCCTTAATATGCAAACCCTAACAAAAGTGGATAGGATAGTCCTTGGGGATGATTACCATATGTTGATAGTGGGTGAAACGTAAACTGGATGAGAACATAATTTGGATGAAACTAGCACATCTATCGTCAATTTTTTTTGCTAAACCTTAGGGCCCCCCTTTTGTACCTCTACCTATACTTCAAGATTCTTAACAACCTATATAATTGTACACACTAAAGAAACCAATCCCTCATTTATACAATGTACGGCAATGCCTCAAAATATACCTTTTTCTACACTCATGTCACTTTGTACGTGGCATAAAGAGTCCACCCCTTGGGGCACTAGGTCATGGAAAATAAGATTGACCATGTTTGAAATCAGATGATAAAGTGAAGTGAAATCTTACATGCCATGAAATATACTATGTTTGGTAGTCACCCGGACATGTAGTGAGATCACCCAAAATGGTTGTCTCCACAATGAAAACAAAATTGACTCTCCATGTTACATTATGGGCCATGTGACTAAGACTTTTCAAGAGCAATGTGAATTCCCTTTGCTATGGATTTGGACCAAGGGCCATGACCATGAGAAAACCTAAATCATTTTTTTCACACAATGCTTAGTCACTAATGTATCCAACCCTTGTCAAACATTTCTTGGAGCTCTTCTCTTTCCCATATGGATGCTAGGTCAACGATTAATACAAAATTGACCATTTTATTATTATTATTATCGCACAACGGTTATGTACTCTTTTCCCTTTTTCCAACAACCACGCATGTTCAAATAACTAAAACTCACAAGGCATTAGAGTTATTTGTAATGTTAGTAGATGAAACCATGGGTTTAGTCCCAAACCTTGAGTTTATGAGAATTAACACATAGTCACCCCAAGTTTTCTCAAGTCCTTAAAGCACCATACACAAATAGTGGTGTAGGGCTATTTAAAATCGGCTTTCTAACTTGTTCTACTAGGATGGGTGGGCCAAGCTAGCCTTGCATAGGCAAATCCAGAATTTAGGATAGTGGGTTTCATGCTCATACCCCATGTTAAACCCTAAAAGTCTCTCGAAGTTTTGAGAGGTGGAAAGAGGAGGTCCCAAGCCTTTTGCCCAACATTCAAAATAGGCTCCGATACACAATGAGCTAATAGAATGTTTCTCAAAAAAGCATCAAACTCACAATTTCATCCCTCTTTGAAGGAATTTACGGATAACTCTAGTGTCCAAAAATGTCACAAAATGTGCATTGTGGAATCATCATTTGCATGAGCAACTCTCCATAGCAATTGTATGTCCAGTTGTCCATGTTGACATGGTATTAGATGTTGAAGGATTGAGGGACTGTAGAAACTCAACTAAATCTACATGACGTCATGCATGACAACAAGTGGATAATGTTTCATGGTGTATTGGATATTACATTAGGTCCATCAAAAAAGAGGTGAGTCTACTACAAAACAAAGCTCATGACAATCAATCAAATTGCCATTGGTTGCAATAAATAATATATTGCCACATTGGGGACCCACATTAAAGTGTCCATCTTAAGTTTCACTCACTTAGTACAACTTATGTTATTCAATAATTGATAATATTGCATCGAACCATAATTGGAAATAATCTAGACCACAATAGATGTAAGCATTTACAATGTAGTAGATGAATATGGTGCCACATTCATTTAATAAGTGCTAGATTAGACATTTTGGTGACACAAAATAAGGATAGATAGATAGAATGTTGGCTCCTTGCAGAGCAAGCATGAATGAAAAACCGCCTTGCTACTGCTTGCTTTCAAGGTGGGGGCTCTATGCAAGGTAACCATGTATTGTACATTGTTGGTTGTTCAGAGGCCATGGATATTAAGTAGGATAAATCATGTGTGATTGGGCACCTTGGGGTCAAGTGTGCTAGTTGGTGGGTATTGCAGTGGGTTTATAAGGAGGTATGGGTTTGAAAACATCAACAGGCCATATAACAAGCTACATTGATGCGTGTGATGCTAATTCCCTAAACACACATTATTTTGCCAAATTTAAAAATTAGCATGGTCTGGAATTTTTATTGAATGATACAAAATTTATGTATACATGTTCATTTACCATGGGTTTCAAGAAAATTAGTGCGTGCTTTAAGGTGTATGTAAAGTGCAAAATTGTGTTGGTGAGCTCAAAGAGGTTTTTTTTCTTGAGACATCTCTAACATCTAAGAAAATGAAGAGAGCTATTATTGTGAGTTTCTTGCCATTTGACACTTTGGACTCCCAAAACCTTAGATCAACTAATGTCACTTATTTTATGGCGTAAAGAAATTTAGTATCACCTTCACTAATTTCCCACATGCATTATTAGTCCAACCTCACTAATTGGGATAATTAGTCTAGTGATGCAAACATTTGTTATCTCTTAATTAATCCTAATGTCCTATGCAATCATAATTTGGTTGTGAGCGGTTCGCTCTGACCCCTTTGATACTAGTTCGGATGGTTTCTTGATTGTTTGAACTACTCCTTTTGTACATGTTCAAGTCTGCTATGTTTTGCCTCATAGATAATTTTGTATCAACAAAATTAGTTATTTTTGGATCAATTCAAATATAGGAGTGTGTTTTCAAGTAGTTTACAGTGGAATTGGTTAATGAACCAAAACTTGACATTTGTCACCTCCACGGTTTAGGGGTAGCATATCCTAAACTCTTCTTCTTCTTCTTCTTCTTCTTCTTCTTTTTTGTTTTTTTTTTTTTGTTTTTGGTTAGCCCTATGTGCAAATGATTCCCAATTGATTTGAAATTTTCCATGACACTCAAATGCAACATATCATAAACACTAACCATTGGACTTTCTAGTTGGACATGTGTTGGTGGGTGTAAATCCATGTGGAAGGTGCACAATTGTGGCACCATTGCCTAAAATTACAAAGCTTCCCCCAAAAAATCACAAAATAATGGTTTCAAGATTTGTGAGTTGATTAGAGTCTGTATATTGACCCTCTTTTGAATGAGGATAACATTTTGTCATTTGGCGATGCTTTGAGTGAAGGTTCAATAAAAAAAAACCCAACCCCAATTTAATTTCTAAAGTGTTACCCCTCAAGATCACTATTGACATTCCTATTATAATGTCCTACATAACAAAATTTCAACGTCTAAAATTCAGACTGTAGTCACCTCTAACCTACAAACATCTACCCTATACATTTGGATCTATCAAGAAAAACATTAGATCTTCATATTTTGATCGTTGAAATTGAGATCACATGTTCTAGACAAATTTGAGGGAAATTGGGCATGGGAAGTTAGGGGTGAAGAGTACTTTGCACAAAATATGGTGGTTTATGAAGTCCCCATCATACAAGCTTCACTATAAAAACATTCACTCTTTGCAAATGTTGGATTGTTGTTCACTATCTGCACGCCCACTACCATGGTTGCCATGCCCTACATGATAAGTTGGTTTGCCACAAGTCATTTCATAGGTTAATTACCACATGCCACTATCATAGTAGTAGGTGTATTTTTTTAAAGAAAATGGCACACATGACCTTGAAATGTTTTATATTTCAGCACCAACGTGCTAAATCTCTTATGTATTCTCCATTTAAATAAATAAATAAAAAAACAACCAACGTCGGGCAATCCGGCGTAAATTTGAGCATGTTGGTCCTACCATGCTCGAGAATTTTCTTGGTGCAGGGTGGGTCTTACTGCCTACCTTGCGGTGGGTCGGCTCTTGGCTTCCTATCTATCTAGCTAGTTTCTTTCATCAAGTAGAGAGAAGAGTTCACAACGGGAATCGAACCGCCAACCACTCCCTTCGAAAATGGGTATCTTCCACTATCACCCGGTAGTTTAGGGATATCTTGGACCTGAATCCTCACCAAATATCCAAGCGGTGTCAAAAAAAGATGGTACCGGTCCAACGTTGATCATGATAGTACGTGACAACCACAATTTGCAGAGGGTCGAGATGGACTATGACAATGCATGTGGTTGCAAGGGCTAGAAAAACCCTCCAAGCGGTTTTGAATATCATTTGTCATTGAAAATGATAAATAAATAAATAAATAAATAACAAACAAACAAACAAAGGAGAGGTAAATTTGGATAATACAAACCACTGCTTGGGAAGAACCGACGGTTAGTCACAGATGAACCGGTTGAGTTTGAGAAATCACCAATTGAAGTTGGAGACTTCAGGATAATTACCGATCATTGTAGAGGAATCTATAGAAGAATATACCTCAAATGAATAAAGCAAAACCGAAAGATGTCAATATGCAACCGGTTGGATTTAGTACACTAGGATCTTGACCCACTATGCCCAAAAACTTCCCGGGCACTGATCCACACACACACTACAACACACAAACCAAAAAATAGCTACATCACAGGAAGTGGGAGGGTTGGGGGGGGGGGTGAATACACAAAGCCCAAGGTAGTAACTCTCAAGGTCTTTTATGCCACTGTAATTTTTTAAATGACACTTCTTATCAATATGTTTACAAATCCTATCATCCCAACTTATTGTTCATCCAATTTGGGTATATTCTGCATCCCAGCATTTTTGTGGTGAAAAATTGTCATAGATGATTGAAACTCGGATGTAAGAACCACTTAGCAAGTGACACTAATCGCAACATCATAGATCTATAATGTCCAAATGTTTTTACAAAGATTGAGAAATAATGTTAGGTTTACATGTAGTGTTGGTGACACTACCTACACGGGCGGTTTACAAGTAGTTTTGAGCAAGATAAACTTAGAATTGGCCCTGGGGGCGAGATCACACCTTCATTCAGCTGGGGCCCCGCCCTTCCCACGCCTCCTTCATTGCCCGGTCTTCTTGCCCGCACCTGCGTGGGAACTCGCCCTCGTTGGGAACCAATGTGACACCATCTTTGGCACGTGAAGGAACTCCGTCAACTACCTTGGGAATAACGAAAGTGATGTCAACTTAAATATTTGTGATTTTGATTGGGTATTGTCACAATGGTTCCCAACGAGGAGTTCCCACGCAGGTGCAAGCATGAAGACCAGGCAGTGAAACCGGCGTGAGAAGGGCGCGACCCAACCGAACGAAGATGTGATCTAGCCCATGGCATAGAATTGGTGACACTAAATACAATGTTTAGTGTGCCTCTCTCTTGAGTACAGTCTAACCTTGATAATGTCACACCATCCGTTTCACCAAAAAGAGTGATATAAACAAGGTGTGATGTATTTGATAATGTCACATTTTGAAGATTTGTGCATAATGTGATATTATCAAAAAAATAGGTAGAAAATCAAAATAAAATTACAATATAAAAAAGAAAATAACAAATACGAGACTTCAATGTTTTTGAATGTAAAATCTAATTCAAAATGGTGAATAACAACAAGAGCACATCATAATGTGTCATTGGGATCAGGTAAAGACCTCTCACTAGACACACAGTTGAACACATGTGACGGAAGGTGGGGTGCATAGAGGCCGAGAAGTCTTGACATCGCCGTGTATAGACAACACCATTCAGGGTTGGCGCACAATCAAGTTCCAAGAATAGTATTGCATTTATCACAGGGGCGGCGCATGACCCTTTTGGCTACTACAATCTGTCCATCCAACCATCACATACAATCCATCCATACTTGGTATTATCACATTTACATTACGGATTTTGGAAAAAAATAGTGACATTACCAAGGGTGATCAATTGGGATAATAGCGAGGGAGTTTAACACTATGAAAATCGGTTTCAAACTTTTAGGTGACAATATCAAGGTGTTTTATTAACAAGGGTGACATTATCAAGGTTAGACTGTAGATCGCATACTGCATTATTCCCAATGCAATACAATGCAAAATTAAATTAAGCACAAAAAATCCCTGCTTAATTACTACTAAGTGTTCAGGGACCGGTGGACTCCGGTTCTTACATCTTAGTTGACATCATCGAGCACTGTGTTACATAGTTGGCATGCAGCCGCCTCATGCCTCACATTTGAAGTCCAACTTTGACCAACATAATATTCTATCTTCCTTGTCGCGTTCCTAACATAAATTAAGTATTCTGATATATATGTGCCTACAAATCTTGATGTGAAGTGATCTGATTTGACTTTGGGGTGAGTATGGTGCTAAGACCCGTGAAGAAGTGCACTGGGCGAGAATTTTAGGGGAATGGAGCAATATGATTGGTTATGAAATGAGTTCTTCACTGGCTGGGGTTTACACTACGTGCCAAGACTTCTTTGGTGGAGAACTGCAAGCATACATGTAAAAATGACATGGTTGTCAACATGGCAACCCTTTTTACTAGGGGAGTTCTCTAGAAGTTTCTTGGGCAACCTCAAACCCTTGGACAAGAAACTTGACCTCTGGAGAACTCCAATTTGAGGTGGTTTTCTTTTATTTTTTCCTTTCCATGTTGTAGGCCACAAGTTGCATTGCCTCAAATAACTTGTCTTGGGCTGGAATTCTTGACCATCTGGTGCACTTCGTCACCGTAGCCTGAATGGGCCCTTACTTACAATTGCGACAATACGTTAAGGTCCTGGCCAACTTTGAATCATTTGTGTGCAATAATTTATATATTTATGTAAGCAAGCAAGCATACTATGTTGCGGGACTCACTTTGGACCTCTAACTCGTATTTCTTCTATCCCTTAAGGACCACTTCACACACGAGCCAAGGGCCGTGACCTTGTAATTTTGAGGGCCCTGGACTCTCATCCAAACGTCGTACCAACTATCTAAAGCACTTGACTATGACATGGTATGACATGTAGGGATTCATCTAGACTTCTCATCCATGATAGTTCCTTTGGGCCCTTAGGCCTTCACCTTCTTGTGTGAAGTAAACTTGGACGGTCTCAAATTTTTCAACCAATGAGAGATCTTAGATTGCAATAGTCATGGGCCTTCAGTCTTGTGTGTGAAAGTGGCCCCAAGTAAACCCTTCATTGCCGAAGAATAGAGTTCAATGGAGTTATTTGTAAAGTAAAGTAGATGAAACCATGTGTTTAGTCCCAAACCTTGAGTTTATGAGAATTAGCACAAAGTCGCCCAAGTTTTCTTAATACTTAAATTATAATGCACGAAGAGTGGTGTTGGGCTATTAAAACCGGGTTTTCTAACTTGTCCTTCTAAGATAGGTGGGCCAATCTAGCCTTGCATAGGCTAATCTAGGATTTAGGACAATGGGTCCCATGTACATACCTTATTTTAGATCCTAATATTCTCTCAAAGTTTGAGAGGTGGAAAGTGAGGCCCCAAAAGTTTCACCCAACCTTCAAAATAGGCTCCAATACATGATGAGCCAACGAGCTCTTAACATGAAGTTTCCTCAAAGAAGGATAAAAAATGGTTTCACCCCCTTTAAGAAACTTTACAGATAACTCTAATGAACTTGAAATTTTCATACCACCATTGATTTTGAGGCCAATTCAACCCAATGTCACCAACACATTAAATGATCGGCCGCTTGTTTCCCCCCACATGTTGGTGTCTTCAACGTGACTATTATTCATTACAAGATAGTCGTCAACAAAATCTAGCTACTTATTCAAAAGTACCAAACATGATGGGGGCACAACATCTATCTCCTTCACATGCTAGGCATGTCTTGTGATTTTTGCTAACTAGTGAATGGGGTCCATTTGCATCAACCTCTCCTCCTCTCTCCTTTCAAAAAGGGAGCAAATTTGTCTTTCACCTTGTAATTAACCACCCATAAAATGCTCTTGAGGCTTGCTCAAACTACACTTAAATTTGAGTTTCTTAATCATGTGGCTTAAACCCACCCACACAAAATGTAACAAACTCACAAACTCATAACGATCCCTCCGACTCCCCTCACCTCCTCAAACTCCAAATAGTAGGAATCCTTAGCATCACTCAAAACATTATTTACCAAAAAAACTTTGATGTCACACAACATTACTCAACTGACATTTTCTCAAGTTTCCATTTCCATCCCTTTTGATGTGTTATATATATATATATATGACCACGGGCCTTGGCTTGGTGGTTAGGGCTCATGGCCCCCAATGAGGAGGTTGTGGGTTCTATTCCCCATGCCAGCGTGGTGCTCACCATCTTAGTCTACCCAACTATGGTGGGGGGTCCTTGGACCTTGTTGTATGGGTACCTCAAAGCCCTTTGGGGGGATACCATGTCCGGTATCTTCAAGGCACTAGTGGCTAGCTAGGAACTAGTATAGTGTGTCACTATAGTGTCCATCCTCGAAAGGGGAGAGTAGTATTGCCCCAATGTCCCCTTGTCCGGTGGGCATCGGGTCATTGACATTACGAATGGACACTTTATTCACGCTGGCCCCTTAAAAGGGACTGGAGTTTCTATCTATATATATATGGTGACAATATATGTTATGAAATATGAACTAAATTTGGATTGTACAATCAATCCTTAAATATTTGGTTGCATATAAATTAATCATTGACAAAAATTGTAGGGTAATGTGTAGTTAGTTTTAGCAAGTTTAGATTTTGGACCGTGTCTTACCTTAATGGCGCACATTATGGTTGTGTAGCCCCACCTTGGGATATATTGCCTTGAAGCCTCCCAAAAAAAACTACAAGAGAACTCCCTACACTCACACAAATCATGCCCCCTACACACATAGTCCATGAATACCGTACGTTAAGGGCAGCTTCGGCACAAAATAATTCTAAAAATAGACGCCGAAAATTTTGGAAAATTATTGACATTTTTTTCCGAATATAAAATTTATTAATTTTCAAAATTGCCAAAAATTAAGAAATTTTAACTTCTCACTAGAATTTTACTTACACTGGAAGCATATATGAATTTTGAAGGAGAGAAGGTGCTCCTTTTGTAATCAAGCTCACTTACATTAGTCCACAAAGAATATGGGTTAAGAAGTAGCAAGACTCTAAGTGAGGCTTTTCAAATGTGTTGTACACAATTTTTTGGAGCCCAATTGAGCATAGAAGATGAAGTTTTATAGAATTTTGTCCAACTAACAAAAGTTGAGAAATCAAGTAATCTTCCACCTCCAACAAGTTTTGTGTCAAAATAAGTCTTTATGCGAAAGATATGGACAAAACATTGCAGCCGTGTAAAGATCAAAAAATTAAAATGCGTTCATAACAGTTTTTCAGAGCTCATTTGTGCATAGAAGATCAACATTTTTGGAATTTTGTTGCTCTAAGAAAAGTTTAGAAATCAAGTAATCTTCCACCTCCAACAAGTTTTGTGTCAAAATAAGTCTTTATGCGAAAGATATGGACAAAACATTGCAGCCGTGTAAAGATCAAAAAATTAAAATGCGTTCATAACAGTTTTTCGGAGCTCATTTGTGCATAGAAGATCAACTTTTTTGGAATTTTGTTGCTCTAAGAAAAGTTTAGAAATCAAGTAATCTTTCACCTCCAACAAATTTTATGTCATTTGAAGACTCTATGCAAAAGTTATGCGTGTTATAAAAATGAAGTCTAACTAGGTGCTTCACCTCAAACTTTACATATCCCATATGCATTGTTGAACACAACTCCACTCTACTTGTATAAAGCACAGAGCATTCTCAACTCTTCACAAAATCGTGAAAGATTTATATCTTTTGTAAAACTCTACACACAAATTATGAAATCATGAATGAACATCCTTGTTTACTGTTAGATAATAACTTCTTGGATGTATGCCGAAATTGCATTATTAAACTATTTGAAATGCTGAAATTTTTAGTAATTGTTTTTTTGCCGCCGAACACTGTTTTTTTACTTTTAATAATTATTCGGCAAGAGAGCGCCGAAGCTGCCCTTAACGTACGGTACATCTCCATAAATAAAATGGAGCCCCCCCCCCCCAAGTCACCAAGCAACCAAGAGAAGGAAGGCATAGTTGGAGAGAGCCAGCTACCGACCACAATCAACAACCAACACATAATGATAAACTTGCATATTGACGCACAAGCAACCAAAACATACTCAAAGCCGTATTGATGGCCATATTCACCGCATTGGATCTTCCCAAAGACAACACTACACACTCCTGCATTTTCACTAATAGCCTCAACTCTCTCCACAACACATCCAACACCCTTCCTCCCAACACAAACACTATGGAGTTTCAATATCTTGGGTCCTAAATTTTGCTCTCGACTAGTAGAATTATGTGGTTTTAAGGATTATTTGGTCTCGGACCCTAATGTAATTCCACCCTCTTGGTCTCAACTAATGTGGGCTATACTAATGGATAAAAATCTCTTGAATGACATTGCATTGTGTTGTAGTTGAATGTCTTTTGCCAAAAACAACAAGTCGATTTATGTAGATGCATATAGTAGGTCATAAGATAGTCAAGTTTAATTTTTTCAACTTTTCATGGCACAAAAGTCCTTGCCATTCTGCACTTTTGGAGTATAAGGAAAACATAAAAACACAAGGGTGATGGTTTGTTGATATTTCCCAAGGTTTAGTGTTAGAAGGTATTGGATTCAATCATGTTCATGATTTAATGGAAGTCTTGCTTGTTCACCTCCTTGCACTACTAGGATTGTGGGGTCTAGAACACACTTCCCGTTTGACATTAAGACACAACCCCCTTTACAAGTCTCAAGTCCAATCTATGATTGGCATAGCGAAAATCATAAAACGAAAGTAAAATAAGTCTTGCACATCCTTCAAGGATTAAGTTCGTGCAACTACACATATTTTAGCTCCAAATCAATTATTGGTGGGTTGCAAGCCCCTATCCTCAAGGCTCAAATCACATCGCTCAAATAGTCCAAGCGCATCAAATAGATGAAATCTCAAGTCTCAAGTCCAATCTACCGTTCATTGTGGATGACAAGTAACTTATATTTTAGTAAAATTGGACAATAGGCTTCAAAATCATGACTTTTCCGTTGCCTTGATTTTATGAGTGGATCCATTGACAAAACCAAGTACATCTACACTAATGTATCGACATTCCACACTATTTTGAATATTTGTTATCATAGTAACAACATACATTAAAGTATTTGTTAACGTGTTTGCCATACGAATCGATGAACAAAGTTATAAGCTTTCCTTCTATGATTGTGACCCCAAGTGACTTGTATGGGTAAAGAGGCACCCTATTCATGGAAATCTACATCGTTGTGGATATCAATGTCTTTCTCATGAAAAATAAGTCAATATACTGATGATAATTCCAATATCATGATATTAGAAAGATCTGATGCATGAAATTCTGATGGTAATTCTATACAATCGATCGCCAAGTAACGAAGATCTAATCACAACAAACATTCTAATATAAGAGTCTAACAAAGGATCTCACCACTTAATGTCGTTCTAGCGTGGGCCTTGGTAAAGTTGTACTTAAAACATCCGTTAAACTACAATGGAAATAATACTACAACGGGTCTAAGTTCCGTCAAAGTGCTTTGTGCGAAGACCCCACACATATCTATCTATGTACGAAAACAACAAAAGGGGTAACAAATAAGTATGTTGTTGAAGTACATGTATATTTTGTACCAAGTCGCAAGTAACAAAATATAACAACCATGTGGCCACGGCACTTGACAAGCCTACTCTATAAGCTTACTTGATAAACGTGGCAATACTTTATACTATCATGTGCATCGAACGAAGAGGAAGTTTATTGAATGGTCCATATGATCCGAACTCTATAGAAAAACGTGACAATACAAGTATAAAGTATTATTGGAAGAAAAATGGACATCAAGAGCTGGCTTGCCCGAGTGGTCTAAGGGGGGCGACTTAAGATCGCCTGTGCTTTCGCACTCGTGGGTTCAAACCCCACAGCCAGCATTGACTCATTGCATGCCATTCATAGACTTACATGAATTGAGTTGTATGTGTGTAACCTTTGCAATTTGTGGGTAACAATATATGTCTCTTACATAGGTTGCTTTTGTTTTTAAATTTTTTTAAATGTTTGATTTGATATAGCATTGTCTTGCAAAAAAAGTCATGGTAAATCTCATCAAATAAAGCATCTTAAATGACTACACAAAATATGATATTTAGTGTTTGATGCACTAAATACGAGCACATACACTAACTATCAATAACTCTATGAAACTCAAAACATTAAATATCAACTATGGTAATATGTGGCAGTAGGGAAGGTGTCGGCACATTTGTGTCTAACATTAGTTGTCAAAGGATTGAAAATTAGTGTTGAGCATGGTAGGGTGGTAACAACGCTAAATGTAATCAAACACTAAATATCATATTTTTGTGTAGTTTAGTTGAATGACACCTGCTAGGTGGAAATGAATCACTTTTAAAGGAAACAAGTCACCTTCAAGTGAGATTCCGAGGGGAATGAAGAGCACTTACATTCTTTTTTCTTTTTTCTTTTCCTTTTGGAACACATGGCCATTTGGCTAGTTTTTCCGTCAAGTAGAGGGAATATTTCACAGCCGGGAATCAAACCATCAACCACTGCATTTGGTTGTGGGCACTTATCGACTATCATCTAGTAGTTTAGGGTCAGCTTGGACGACATTGATCATGTGTTACGGTAATAAGGAGAATATATTCTATGTGTATATTACTTGTGAGATTGTTGCACTTGCATATAGTTTGCAAGCTTGTTGTTGTCGTATTCACACAACATATCCTCGCACATCCATCCACTTTTTATTTCACGGATGTGGAAAGGGTGCATCCTCCCACCAGTTGCGTATTTGCAATCGGGATTGTTATTTTTGGATTTCACGTTGTCTTGCAAAAAGGCATGGCAAAGAGCTCATCAATTGAAGCATCTTAGATTGTGTTTAGGTAAACGATGCACCTTTAGGTGCAAATAAATCACCTTAAGAAAGATGAGCCAACTTCAAGTGAGTTTCCGAGGGGAATTTAGGCATTGATTGCTCATCTCATTATGTTTGTTGAAAGCTTGTGGTGGCCACAAACGGACTCACTTTGTTGAAAAATGTGAATGTCTCCATTCACTTTTCACAAATATATTGTGGATACGCGATAAATGGGGGAACTCTAACCCCAAATTTTCCAGCACAATGCACTTTTCTACCATAATCAATGTTTGTTATGTGGATACAACAATGGATGTGCTTGCCCTTACACCAACATAATATGAGGGGCACCTTCTGAACATGAACCACCTACATAAGGCGTACATGCACTCATTCATGCCAACATCAAAGCACAAACAATCATTTTGTTTTGTGGGTGCATGTGTGAATGTATTTTGTGAATTTCTTTCCACTAAGAACCTCATTGAAGCGATTATCAATGCCACAATTCACCCTTGATCACAAAGTTGGTGTAGTGCTAAGTGGAGAACACCAAGATAATGCTTCACAATGGTGGTGTCCACTGTTTATGGTACTAAGTGTCACACGTGTAATAGTGTCAGTTACCCTATTTTGAGGCGTATGATAGGTTACATTGATGATTAACAATTTCATCATAAGTCTCACCTCATGACACACGGTGTTGAGGTGCGCTTATTAGAGTAGATCACTTAAGAGATTTTGTGCCAAATCTAGAGAAGTATAAGGCGGTGCAAAATTTTTCCATGCAGGAAGATAGGAATCAAGAGGATTGCAATTTTTTTTTGGGTAATTTTATTCCTTAAATTGAAATTATTGTGATTTTTTGAAGCCAAAGGTTGGTCCATACGTATTACAAATGTCTAGAGCATGCCATGTCCTCTCGTTACTCCTCACTTTAGCACTCAAAACTAGGACATGTGTCATGGCACAAGTGGTTCTAGCCGGATCGAAATTCAGTCCCAAGCTTGTTGAAATCCCGGTACCCAATCAATTGCCGATGGGGTCCTGATCAAGTATAGGTGCCTCTACTAGAATATGATGGCATGAACATGTTCAATGGTGTTATGAGGTGCATGCATGTGTTACACAATGGTTTACAAATTAACTATAGTGTACACAAATGGCACTTGCCATTAGTATGCTTAAGAGTATCTTCCTCTTGCATACTAAAATGTGAGCATCTCACACTTGCCGTTAGTACATTTAAAATAATCTTCCCCTTGCATATTGTAGAATGCAAGACTATCATCTTTCATATCCCAAAATGCTACTCTGAGTATCATAATGTGGATAATTTTTCACCTAATGAAGTTACGTATGTTGACGAATGGAATCGTATTGACAATTAGCAAGAGTGACACTTTGAGACCTCTAGGCATCTAGTCTATGCCCATCGCAAATAGTGTGCGTGACACTAAATACCATAAACGTGTAGTGCTTCAAAGTGGACAACACTGAGATAATACTTAAGAAAGGGTTGTGATACCTAGATGTAGGGACCCAACTCAACTACATGGTTTTTGGCCATTAGTCCCATGATCACAATGATTGAAAGTTGACTATGAACATGTTACTCCTAAAGGGGCTTGTGATCTTAAATGCCAATTATGTGAGCCCAAAATGGTGCCCACATGTGGTGATTAACTCTTCGAAACCAATTTTAGTTTGACTTTGATGTGTTATGATTATTCACAAAACATAAAAAGAGTGAAGTGTGGTGTGGATTTAAGTTTAGGCATTAGAATGTGTTGTGTAGTTAATTCAAGGTTTGATTTCAATAAGAGGATGCCTTGATTATGTGAGTAAGGGGGTAAGGTGAAGCAAGGTGAGCTCCGCGGGTTAAATGCCCACTTTTGGATCCACCTTGGTAGTTTAGGAAGAAGGAAGCTTGGTGGATGGGGATGAGTCCCTACTTTGAAGGAGAGGGTTAAAGGATTGTGATTGGAGGTGCTAATTCTCTCATCCTATCCTCACCTCTCTCACCCTCTCTTCCCCTCTCCCTCTTTGCTACTTAAGGTGTTTTTCTCTCATTTTTCTCTCTCTCCATCAAGCGCTCTCAAGGGAGCAAGCTCTTAAGAGCTTGAGCCACGTGTGTGGGTTATTAGTTTTTAGTGAAGTTAATTAGATAAACTCTCTCTCTCAATGCCTCCCAAGTGAGTGAGCTCTTAGAAGTTAAGATTGCACGTGTTGATTAGTTAGTAGGTAGTGAAATTAGTTTGTTAGATTAGTTCATTAGGAGCAAGGAAAAGGAAAGAGTAAGAGAAACTTAGAAAACATTTGGTTAGTGAATTAAGGGGATTGTATTAAGGTGCAATTAGTAGGTGGGTTACCCATTCGGATATTCGAGTCTTGGCCAACTGCTGCTAGGAGGTTCTGGTTACTTAGGCAGCCGAAGGCTTGGCCGACTGCAGCTGGAGGTTCTGGTTACTTAGGCAGCCGAGGCTTGGCCAACTGCTGCTAGGAGGTTCTGGTTACTTAGGCAGCCGAAGGCTTGGCCGACTGCAGCTGCGAGGCTTAGCAACCAACTACCATTAGGATATTTAGGGGGTAGCAAGGCTACACCCAATTAGTGGGTGTTAGCATATAAAAAACTAGATTACATTAGACCACTTTAGGGGTGGATAAGTAGTTAGACCTATTAGGCTAGTTGTGCTACGTGTGGGATTGTATGAGTGTGTGTAACCGTTGAGTAAAGTGTTTTTCAACACTTGAAGCTCCCGGTCAAAATAACTCACTTGCATTATTAATGGAGAAGGTGAAAGACTCTTGCGATGACAAGAAAAAAGAAGTGAAGGTTAAACGAGCAAGGGGAATGTCCTTAAGGGCATGTGTGGCTAAAGCCGCGGGGTGGACTCTTGAGAAGGCCACCTCTAGCACAAGCCAAGAGGCTAACATTAATAAAGCACGATGAGTGAAAACAATATGCTTTCTTGGTACATGGTTCAAGGTTGTAAGAGATACGTGTGATTCTCAAAGCCATCACCCGGACTAGGACGCTTAAGGGTGGTGGATTTGGCCTCACAGCTACTAGCATATAAATATACATATTCAAGTATGAAATATACATATATGAACAAAAATCAGTTAATTTTTATTCAAACACCACTTCAAGAATTTATAAGATATTCATTATCATTCCAAAAATAGCAAAACAAACTCTTGTGTTCTTAATTTGGATATGTGAGCTTTCTTAGATTGTCAAACCCCTACATATGTTGGAATATTGGAAACGTCCACTTTAGACACACTTACCTTGAGTGTTTTGCAACTCTCTACCAACCAATGATCCTTGAATGTACTCTTAAATAGACAATTCTTAACTATCACTTGACATACTAAAACCCCCACCAAGACCAATGACCATAGGTATGATCACATCAAATTTAACATCACGTTACACTTTGACGTTGAAATGTTGTGGTGGGCTATGATGTCCCGGAAACATTGAATTAGAATAAAAATGGGCTTTGTGCACGTGATTAAGTACATCACCACTTGATGTGGTCCGTATATGGCTCAAAGAGTGGTCTTAAGAATTATGCCCCCATGAGATAAGGGTCACCATACAAATATAGAATCAAAATACGTACTACAAATAGCGACTTCCAAGGGTTGAATAAGGGCACCTAGAAGTCGAAATCACTCCATGGTGGACAATTGTCTCTTAAGCCCATATGCTGTAAGGTTTCTCTTGAAAATTACACTAATTATCCCAATTAGTGCATATCACTATTTGGAGTTACGTTGTGCTATAAATATCTAATGAGAATGTAATACTTCATCAAGCAAAGTCGTTTATGTTCTATAATGTCTGAAACAACCTATTGAACTTTGGGTAGGTAACATACGAACTAATGTGAGTGTACGAAGGGGTATTATTGGAGGCATTAGCACACATAGTATATGTAAGGGAGAGGTATTCTTTCAAGTGTGTATGTTTAAAAGAGGTATTGGGTTTATCAACTGTAGTCATTTTCCAACAAGAAGTATAACGTGGACCGTAAATAATATCACATCGATTTTCAATCTATGCTTAAGTAATGTGCCCATATGATACAAGTATTTTTTAGCATTGGTATCTAATATTTGCAAATAGTGTGGGTCATAACACTTGATACATTCATAACTGACACTCGTACTTATATTTTACTGTTTTCATCAATTAGTCAAAGGTCTATGACTTCATAATTACTGCAGGTCACACTAATAATGAGAGTATTTCGTGCAGTCTAATTGTCTACTCATATTCTGATGCCAACCTCCCCAACACAACTTTCCTATTAAAATCGACTTTATGCAACATAATAGCACACTTTTGATTAAGATTCCGCACTAAAGCAATCAATGAGTTTGGAATTAGTGTAGGCGATTTGACATGGTAAGTAACAATAACCATCAACCCACACCTAATTTGGGGCCCTTAACCCCGCTTAGAAGCTCATTTGGCTAATACCAAGAATCCTTCTCTTCTACAATAGTCGTTAGCATTTTGACCCTCCCCCTCCCTTGGTCGCCATTGTGAATATTAACCCAAATTCCAAGGATAAAATTCCAAGGTCCTCCTCAATTGGCTCCCGCTTGGTTTACGTGCACTAATATAATGCCTGGTGGATAGAACAATTTTTTTCTTCCCATGTTCCCTCCCTCATTCCCTTGGGCCCAACCACAACATTTCAACCCAACGTACGTACTTTGAAATATGGGTGGTTCATTCATTTAATATATTAAAAGCATATGCCATCCTCATGACCATGCCCGATGGTCAATCACCGGAAGTTTTATGTTATTATAATTTTGACGATGGAGTAGTAGGTATGGAAAAGTTCCTAGAATTGGGTTGAAAATGTGTGGTAGGTTGACTTATCGTAGAACGAGAGGATACATATAGACGAGTCACAAATATTTATTCACTTATATATCTTTCCACTCAAAAACGGTTGTTCATATAGTCGTCTCTTGTACATGTGTGCAATTAATACTGATTTCCTCATCAAAACTCAATGGTGAATGAAACAACCAAAGACTCCTCATCCTCTACATACTAAGGACAATGGTTGCGTTGTGAAGAAAATAATCTCCAACTACATGTATGCAATTTAGACTTCTGTAGAATATGTGTGCACAAAAATCTATGCTCTTCATGTTTGGAAAGAAGATGCAAACTCTATGGATAAGGGCAATCAATAAGGTGATACATGGATTTTTGTACATGTTCCGACTAATAAAAAAAGTGACATATGGCACTTCGCTTGAATTGTAAATTAATATGCGACTCACCTATTTATCAACTAATATGGACTCGATAGTTGACGACGAGCTGCAAAATCGACAAGTCATCTTTCTACTCGAGCTAGTTATTGATCGTAATCCGAGCAGCTCACGAATAAAAGTTTGAAATCACGAAATTCACTATATTCATTAATCATAGACTTTGAAAAGTCTCAAAATAATTGTAATTGGTTTAATGTTTGGTTCAATTTCTTATTGTGATGACATGTATTTGTACCAAGTTGACTAGTGCCGCTCATGTAAATCGCTTTATTAAATCACATTGAGTACATTTTTATGTTTTTCTTGTTCTTTATTCGAAAATCGCATCTTTAAATAGTCTCAAAATCGTGAAAAAATCTCCAATCACCGAATATAGTGATTGATAGCTGTGATTGGGGAGAACCGGCCGTTAGTTACAAATGAACCGGTTGAGTTTGATAAATAACCGGTTGAAGTTCAAGATTGCAGGAAAATTACTGATCATTTTAGAGGAATTTATAGAATATACCCCAATTCCATAAAGGTAACCCGAAGGATGTCAACATGTAACCGGTTGGACTTGCAAACACTAGGATCTCAACCGATTATGCCCAAACAATCTCCCCGATCACTGATTGATAGATGTTACACCTACAAGATGAGAAACTGGATCGCGTTCCTATAGCATCTTGGGATGCACGATTGATTATGGTACACCTGATGTGTAAGTAGCGAATCAACAAAGCCTCTTTAAAGTTCCGGCATGAGAACTCCGGGAGCCAGGAGAATCTGAACAAGATGATGGAATAAATAACTTGTTTTCCCACAATGTGGACTTTACTGCACGCAGAGAAAAACCAGTGTGAAAAACAGTGGATTAGAGAGAAGACTGTGGACTTGAGAGATGCTGTACTCTGTTGGGTTTGACAATTGGATCTATTGGACTTGTGGACATGAAAATGTGAAAGAGTTTGACAAAACTGCTCATCAAGTGCCCTGGTCAGTGAGCTCATCACCTCTATCCCCAATATCTAAGAAACAGGTAGATAGAGAGTGATGATGTCAACTTATTTCTTAGATACTAGACTGAGGTGCAGGAATTAATCACCTCTATCCCAACATCTAAGGGAAGTGGTTCATGGACCACTTTCACAAAGTGGTGATATCTACAAACTTCCTAGATACTGGACACAGGGGATGAGATCTAGGGCCAGCTTTGTGGGTTTACTTACACTGTGACTCAAGTGTTTGAATCTTTCCTTCTTGTGTAGCTCTCAATCCGGTGGTTGTATGAGTGAAGGTTAGACTTGTAATTCTTCGTCAACGTCAACAGATGGACCCCTGAAAATGCACCTCGTCTGCCAGAATATCTAGGTCACCGGTAGATGTACCACTCTCTTCACTGGTAGAATCTAGGGATTATGTAGATAGTGGCAGAAGTCATGAAATTCTAGGCGCGTGTGGTAGCCTCACTTGTGAAGGGTGCCAAATTGCGAAGTTCATTAGATTCAACGACTAAATTGAGCAGCAATCTATCCTTCAAAAGATTAGCTTTACGTACTTGGTCGTCCTAGTTGCAGCAGGAGCTTGTCCTCCGTGTTGAAGTTGAAGGTGTCGGTCCGATCCCATACGGAAATTTCAGCCTCCACAAAAAGGCTAAGGGGGGAGGAAATACCCATCTGCACCTGCAATCTGAGCTTCGGAGGGTTTTAGTACTAGTTTAAGCGCTGAATTACTCACAGTTTATAATTTCGAAGGTCCTGCTTTAAGAGCACTGGTACTACTCCCTCTGATAGCACGGTGGTGACATGTCGAGTAGTCAATTAAATTGATTTGGTGTTGTTGCCGAGTTGTGAAGAGGTTGCGAACTAGATTGAAATATTGGTTGCAGAGTTGTGAATAGTCTTATGAACTTGGTTGTTCTGCATGCATCCGTAGCACGGTGGCATTCAGAAGCGTACAAGAGCGCTTTTTCAGGTTATCATCAGCAAGGTTGGGCATAGGTTACTATATATTGACTCCGTAATATTACAAGAAGCATCAATTCCATCGTGGAGGTAAATAATTGCCTCATCATCTTCAAGTGACCACTTGATTTTGGTGTTGTTGCCGACTTGTGAAGAAGTTGCAAAATAGATTGAAATTCTGGAGCTGCCCCCTTGGATAGATGTTGTAACCTTGGTAGTGTAGGCATCCATGAGAACCGTATAATCTTGAGTATTAATGGGCCTCAAGCGATTGATTGCAATATCATCGACTCAATCATAGTTCCAGGAGTATCAGCATTTTCAGTGTGGAGGTTTTGACAGACAAACTCATGATGCAGTGATGACTTTGATATTGATGTTTCAGAGTTGTGAAGAAATTATAAGTAGGATGTAATTCTGGTGACGAAGTACACATCTATTGTGTAGTTTAGTCCTGATCATCAGAACTCATGCCGAATCTTCCGTTTGCTGCTGCACGGCCAATTCCGACTGCAAAATGCAAGTAGTGGTCATTGCTTTGGAGTTAGCATACATGGTTTGTAACAATATGATATTCCGAATTTCACAAGACGAATTGCAGAATAGCTCGTGCCATCATTGATGACTACCAAATTTTAGGACGCAGCTAATTCAATCGATCTCCAGCGAGGATTGGAGTGGCAGTATTACTCAACAAGAAGAAAGTTGGTAACTCCAGAACTAGCGGCCACCATGACAATCAACCGGCCTGCACCACACCCATTACTGTCCCCGGTGATGGAGGATGTTGTGCCACCTCGATTCAGGGGAAATATGCCAGATTGGGTGGAATCACCCTCAGAACCGAACACCCCAACTTCGACCGCATCTCAACCCCAAACCATCACCGAATGTGTCGAGGAAGTAGAGGAGGATCATCATCCCGCGGGTAGCAGCGAGAAGATACCAGAATCAGAAGTAGAAGCCAGGTCCAGCGGCCAGCGCCAGCAGGGTTACCCAAGATCACCACCACCACCACCACCACCACCACCACCACCACCACCACCACCACCACCACCATCATCATCCGGACACAATAAGAAGAAGCACGATCAGTACAAGGGTGATCGTCACGTGTTGGCTGTGTTCGTCTGTTGCAGGAAATTCCACACACAAGCCTCACTGGCCAACAAAAAGTCCAACTCCGTCAAAGTCCATCCGTTCCAAAGGAAACCTATATCCGGGTCCTCATCGAGGAGCTCCCATTCGAAGGTCAAATTCTCCATGAATCCGTTTTGGATTCTAGCAAGGCTGCGGGACCGGTACATCGGTTGCATGAAGAGCGCTGCCTCCAGGAACCTGACGGTCATAGGAGGCAACATTGGCACCGTCGTAGGGAACTCTCAGGATTTCACCTTCACCGAGTCGCAGGAATTCACCAGCACCGATTCCCTGGCTGACCTATTGGCCCTTGAACGATCTGGCAGCTCAAAGCAAACTCGAAATGGCTCCAGAAACGGTTCCAGAAACGGTTCCCGAAATGGTGGCCGTTCGTTGTCGAGGAAAGGGTCGTTGAATGATGTCGACCAGTTGTTTGAGAAGTCGAAGCTGCGGAGATCGGCCAGAAAGGGGGATGCGGAGAATCCATACATCGATCCTTACAGCCGATCCAAATCCCGTAGCGCCAGCTCCAGCGCCGTGCTCGCCAATCTCTCGGCCACGGCGGGCCAGGAAACTGTAAATTCTATTTCGCAGTTTCAACGGTGCAAGTCGAAGGCAGATTCCGAGTACCGATTGAAGCGGCTCTCGGCAAGTGGCAATCATCGTGTCTCATTTGATCCGTCAATCATGTAGCCCGCTCATCATGAAGAAAATCCTCTTCATCTAGATAACCTTTGAATTGATGCACTGACTGGACAAATTGCGCTAGTTCTTATCATGTGTTGCCGCTTTTAGCTAGCTCATCCTACCATTTCGCAATGACAATGTTTCGAATCTTTTACGGAGGGTTTAGGGTCGATTGTGGATCACATTTTGGATGGGGAATTAGCAAGCCAACTTACACTGTCGATAGTTTGTAACATAATGTCATGTGACTGATCCACTCCGTTCTCACTGCCTCATGGGGTGGCAACTCTCCTCTGTAGGACATCTGTCTCTAAACCACTTCAAATGAATTGATGGTGTTGTTGTTTCACAAAGAGGAAAAAATGCTTGGAAAAAGGGAGCTGCACATTGCGAGCAGAAATTCTTTCAACGCTACTGTAAGGTCGGAGCCAGATTCCGAGTACCACCTGTCTTTGCATGTGGGAAACAATCGTGTCTCGTTCGATCCATCAATCATGTACTAGTTCTTCAGACAGAAGCTCCTCCTCATCCAGCTAAGCTGTGAATTATTGCACTGACTGGGGCGAATTGCGCTGCTTATGGCTAGCTCATCCTACCATTTCGCAATGACAATGTTCAAATCTTTTGCATAGGGTTTAGGGCTGCAGGTTTTCGTTCCCATTCTCATTTTGAGCGGGGAAACCAATTCACAAACGGAATCAGCAAACCAAATCACGTGTGGATACTTTTGTAATGTAATGTCATGTGACTCCACTGCTGATCCCTCTCCGAGGCCTGCATTCCCAATGTCACCAAGAGTAGACTTGCACACTGTCTACGAGTGTGCTTTGGATTCTTTATAATTTGACATGCTCAGAAGACGTGGTACTGTAACAACAGATTTGTCATGGAATCCCTTTTATTTTTATGATGAACATTCACACTTTGTAGAAGAAGATGTAAGTTTCGTACATATTTAGAAGTGTTGTGTCCCCGAGGTGTTCATGGTTGCAATTCATGAATCTGAAATACTATTCATGAGGTTAATTTAGTAGATAATATCATTGTGGAGCAGGGCATACTTTTTACAATCTGCATCATGCGCTTACTTTAAGCAGACACCATGCCATGCTTCCAGGAAGATCTTAATTCAATACCACTACACTAATTACTATTATAATTCGTGTCATGTGGTAGTTTATATCACTTGTGGTAACTTTTCTAGTGACACTGCTTATGAATAAGTTTACAAGCACTGCCTAGCATGAAATCTGTGCCAATTCTTGAAAAAAGTTTGGTACATTTTGCGTACTAACAATTATGTAATGAAATATTGTCATAAATGATTAAAATTTGAATGAATTTCACTTAGTAAGTGATAGTAATTGCACAACATTGTAAATTTTCAACGCCCAATTTTGTTTACAAGGAATGACATTTAATTTGTTATGTTGACATTTAGTGTTGGTGAAACTACATGGGCGGTTTGCAATTACTGTTCAGCAAGACAAATAAAATCAGTTACACTAAATACAACATCTAGTGTAGTACCCTCTCGGGTCATGCCAAAATGATTGAAGAAAAGAGAAAAAAGAAGAAGAGGGACCCATCATCATGACAAAGGTATTCCGACCCGGCCACATGGCTGAAGTTCAAATTCGTGATTGCACTAATGCAAAGGGACAATCCTCTTGAGGAAGGTTGCTCTATTATATGTGCACACATTCAAGCATGAGTGTGTTTTGTAATGACTAGGTTTAAAGTCACTTGAAAATTGCCCTCCATTCTCAAGCATTGAAGAATTGTTGTGATTAATCTACTTGTGAGACATTTTTTGTACTCGTTACAGTCAACTATTCACATGTTGGTCCATGTTCACCCGCAAGGAACACTTCTTTCCCATGGTTCACATGGTTAGGTGAACAAACGACAAATAAAATTTAAGAGTTTATTTTCATTTCCATGACTTCTATTGCACCCATTGCTCATCTTCTAACATTCTAATGGGAAAATTATTTCATCATTTGGGATCCTTTCTCTAGTTTTGAGAACAACTTGTGGGAATATTGACATCAAGGTTACAACTTGGCTTCTTGCAAGTTCACAACTTCGAAGTAGCGTGGCATATTTAAAAATTATCCGATTCATCATAGCCAGTGAGTTGGACCTAACTCATTGTTTCTCATAGCTATATCTTGGATTGAAATTACACACCTTGACATTCTCATTGAGTAAGGACTAGATATTGTACACGAGGGGCGCCCTGGCTACGGGCTATAGCAGGGCTCCTCACGTACAATATTGGACACAATGATGAGCATGTCTGAAGAGAGCATGTTACAATCTATAATCAGTGTGCTTGTGTCTTATGAGGACATGAAACATCACGAGATTGGAGGTGGCCAACACTATGTATAGAAGTTTATGCCTTTGTACTTTATATCATAAGGGCATGTTTCTTGACGTGTTGTACGAGTGGTCTTCATGTCAATTAAGAATAGAACACTTGCAGGATTTATTGAAGATATTACACCTCACTCCATCATCTAGGTCTACAATGGACAAACAAGGCCCTTTGAACATGTGTCATTACATGGTGGTGGTGGGTATGAAGGATGGCAAATTTATTTCCTTTCTCATGGATTTTCATATTGGATCTTTACAAACCTCTAGATTTTGTATATGCCTTGCTTAACCCTTGGTGAGGAAAGGCTTAGGCTACTACGTACATACAGGCTCCAAGGCAACCCCAAACTATTTCAATTCATATTACAACATTATGACAAACTAGGCATAAAGAAGGAATTCCTCATAAATACAAATTTATAGTTGTGTAATATTTGAGTAATAATTATTGCTCTTGACATACGAATTAGGAAATACTACTATCGGGACAAAGGTAAAGAATTGGGCCCACTTGAGTAGTTTCATAAAATAAAATAAACAATTAGCATTTGCCAAATAGTCCAATAGATCCACTTGTCAAACCCAAAGGAGTGCATCATCTCTCAAGTCCACAATCTTCTTCAATCCATGGATTTTTGCACTGGCTCAAAAAAATTAGTAATATTTATTGTGCTTTTAGTAATATCCACATTGTTAAAAAAATGATTCCATCATATTATTCAGATTCTCTTGGCTCTTGGAATTCTCATGTTGAAACTTTGAAGAGGCTTTGATGAATTTCTAGCTACACATCAAGTGTGCCATAACCAATCACTCATCCCAAGAGCATAAGGGCTATAAGAATTTGTTCCAATTTTTCATTTGCATAGGCGCGGCATCATTCTTAGTTTCAAGATTTTGGCCTTGAGCCTATTGGTTATGATAGACAAAATCCTAAATTGCAAATATTTTATCAAAATTGGTTGTTCTTATTTATCATGGTGTTTGGAAACATTGCAATGATCATGATAAAGAAATTCCAACTTCTTCATCAAACTTGAAATATTTGCAATTTTCCATTGGGGGATCATTTGTATGCCCCGATAGTAGAGGTCTAGAACAAAACGTCAACTTTTATTGTGGCACCAGTCTGAAAGCTCATAGGCGCCTAATCGCAATAAGACCTTATCTTCTTTATTAACCATTTTGGAGCACACATGCCCATACAAATCAAACACTAGTAATGGAATGGGGAGGCAAGTTAGTCGATGTTGCAAGATAATAGAACATAATTTCAAAAAAATGGATATATATATATATATATATATATGAACCTTTCCCACTTAATGCACCATTATGAAGAGCCAAGCATTGGGAGGCCTCCCGATCCTCAAACATACCAATATAAGGGCATGTTTAGACTTGAGGCCAGGGCCAATATGAACGAAGGCCAATATGTCCCATGTGGCATGCAAATGGGCCCCCAAGGCCATTAATAAGAAAGTAACCTAACTCCATTCATTGCTTTCATGTGTAAACCTATTTAGGTGGGGTTGGGGCCATTTGGAGGCTGCAATTATGAGAGGGCTCCAACGTACTCATGAACTATTCTATGGATAATGATTAAAGTATAATAAATTTAGAATTTCTCCCCTCCTATTCAATGCTCAAAGAATAAACTACTACAAGCAAATAAAAGCTCTGACAATGGCCTCAACTAGAGGGAAAGAGTCCACAAGGTTGGGAGCTCTCTTTTCCAAGGCTTGAGGACATTGTCATGATGAATAAAATAATTTATTTGTTAATTGGCCCCAACTCATGGTGTAAACTTGAAGAGGCGAATCGCAACCTCTCTACCAATGAGAGGAGTGGATTTCTTGCACCCCAGCCCATTTTTGAGCCTTGACCCCAAGTCTAAACCCGCCCTAAGTAAGAATCAAAATACAAAAAGAATTATAAAACACACCTCTCGGAATCATGTGTGGTTGGCGTCTTTGGAATAATTGCTACCTTTGCACCAATAGACGTAACAATCTTTTGTTTCTTGTACTTCGTGTTGCCACGTGTTGACCTTGTGTTTGTACCCTTTTGACATTGAAGTTACCCCTGGAGGGACCCCCAACCACTTGAGACTCTATTTTCTAGTGGGCAGATGGTCGAGGGAGGTATGCTTAGATTGAAGAGGTTCAAGCATCGGTGCAATAACCTCAAAAATCCATCTTCCTCATATTTGTGACAAATAATATATTTTACCACATGAGGTACATGAGGTTGAGGTGGAGGTGGGGGTGTAGAAAAATGCAAGCTTTGGGAGTTGGTGCAAATGCAGCTTCATAGATAGGAACATAAGTCGAGTGAGGTGAAGAGCGACTAAAGGTTTGGGATCCAGATTGGGCATCAGTTCTCTCCCAAAGCCTCGTGAGTATTTGAGCCTCCTTCTCCCTCACAATCTCGGTATCAACATGATTGCAAATCTCCATCTCATCATCATAATTCATCAAAAGCTTGTGCTCGATCCTCCTCCATGGCAACATCATTTAGTTTTTGTTGCACATGTGGCATCTCATCTTCAACTACCTTCATTGCAATGCTCTTTTGTTTGTCATTAGCCCTTTGCGTTACATCAACACTTCGCTCCAACATTGTACCCGGTAGAAAGCTTACGATTCTTATTGCTACATCTCGGCAAAGTATGTTATGAGATTTGGCTATGACAATGTCAACAATAGAAACTCATTTTGGAAAACCAATAATGTCAATTCCCCACCACATTGAATGTTAGGTTTTAGTGCTATATATCCCCACAAGGGCATCAAGAGATGAAACACTAAACTAAGCATCCATGGTCGACCTTCTCCCCATAGGAAATTGTTATAGCGTCTTCAAATCAACAAAATTCACCAATTTTGTGATGCCAAATGTTTTCTTCAAACGATTTGCTCTTTCAACCTCTACTAGAGTTTTTAGGTTAAAAATTAAAACATACACCATGACTGGGGTCTCCTAAGCAAGTACCAGAATTGTCTCCAAGTTGATATTAGGTGAGACAACCACAACATGATAATCCCAAAGGTTAATCTCATGAAGCCCATCAGATGCATCCTGCTACGATTTGCAAAGAGCATAAGAAATAGTGTATCCCCAATGGTGTGGAATTTTGCATAGCCTCATCTTCAAAAATTTACAAGAATTCACATTGGATTGGGAGTATAAGAGCCACACCAATGTGATACTACATTACATTGGTGTAGATACTACATCTGGAGGAACACAAACACCCCACTCCTTCACAACCCCCATAATATCACTCAACACCTTCGTCTTGATAATAATGTATTTTTTTCCTCATGCTATCATTTGGCTCTTCCCTAGGATGCAACCCTTGCACAAGAGATTTAGCAGCTAACCAAAATTTTGGAATAGTTGGTTCTTGAATTTTTTTTCATGAAGTCCGTCCTCTCTTTCAACCAATTTATTCTCGTGTCAATTATCCTCTTGGTCATTAAGGAGGCATCAAATTTGTGTTTGCTAGACACATAAACCCAGTCTTTGTAAGTCCATGCCTTGTATCATTTCCCCTTGTCGGAACATTTACAACCATTCCTTGTTACGAGCTCTTACTTGATAACGATTTCATCATTTTTTGGGTTGCACATATCAACAAGGGATACAAGAGATTCCACACCAAGTTGCATAACTTTGCAACACACTTTTTTCTCAAGAATTAAGTAGGCCTAATTGTATGTGAATATGATACACCGCCGGTGTGTTTATTACCATGATATTTCCTCGAGAGTAATCATGTCTTGCATTGAGAGGCCTCCCGATGTTGTCATAGCTTATTAACGCGTTCTTTATACTAGGCCTCAAATCAAGGTCTCCTAAAAAATAGTAGTTTATTTTCTTATTATAAATAGTTGACATTGTCTTATCTACAATGTGCTTATGCACAAGTTAATCAAGTTTGGTTTAAAGATCAAAATCCCTCCCAATCCTAAAATACGAGCCTATTATTTCCTAAATATCAATAGATTAAAATTTATGTAATTTATAGACCTCCAATTGTTTTTGAAACTCAAAGTGTCTCTTAATCAACTGTAAGTTGCCTTTGGAACAATGTCTTCCAGAACGTGGACATCCGTAAAGTAAGTTTCGATCTTTCAAAGTGCTCATAATGCGAATACTACAAAGACCTCATTGACACAAGCATCAAAGGAAGTGAAAAGAGGGAGAGTCTTAAGGAGTTGAAAAAACACAATGATTACCAAGGTTCATGCTGTAATTTATGCCATGCATGGCGCCACAAATCCAAAATCAATCCGCGTGAGGTTCTAGCAATCATCCATGATGGAGTGGACACCAACAAAACAACTATTCTTGTATGCGGGTGACAACAAAAGCCACTACAAGACTATTCCATCTACATGTAAGCCTCGTATGCTTGGTCACGGTGACGACACATATGCTCATTATGCAATTGACATGTGGCCTAAAGATTTGAACTTCACTTTATTGTCTCTGGCGAGGTGCCTTTGGACATTGGGAAAAACTTCAGTGTGTAATTCCAAGAAATTATTTGCCAAACTACTAGTGAATGACCATTTTGAAAAATTGTTATGTGGCAAAACTACGTGAGGATTTTTTTTAATTCATGAGATTCATTTTCTTTCACACATGAGCATCACTAAATCTATAGATGCATTGTGTTGGACCCAGATGTTAGTCACTATAAGTAACACTACAAATTGTATGGATAGATCGGGAGGTCTATCCATATGCAAACTACACCATCATAAATTTCGATATGTTTATATATTGGCCTTTAAATGCCGTTCTTCAATTCCACGAGCAATTGATGGTGCGGATGTTGTTTGATCTCTACTAAATATATATATAGCTTGATAATTTGGGTAGGACGAATAAAAATCATTACATTATGGCGTTCTATCCATGTTGACGGCTCGAAAGATTTTCTAAGAAATACAGGTTGGATTCCTATTCGTTGGTCGCACTCTTGAAGACATAGACATGATTATTTTTGCTACTTGTCCAAACAACTCGTAACAACAAACAAGTTTATTCTTGCCAACCTCAATGGTCAAGTGTTTGATAAATTCATTCTATTTATGAGTATACCTACATATGTTCCTAATTTGCAACTCTTGAAACTCCATGTCTAACTTGGAAGCACTTACCATTCACCTAATGTATTTGTCAACACCTAGCACAAGGTGGGTGAAGTTATGCTTGGGATTTTTTATTTAGAGAAATTACATTGGAGAAGTTGAAGATATCCAATGTTCATGAAATATGGAACGAACAGTTCACATTCTAAAAATGAGTGTCACCCATAGTAAGAACCAAAATGTACTCAATAGACATAGGTAGGTGTTTGAAGGAACCGAGAAGTCTAAGGGTTCATTTTTATGTAGGCCACTCACCCACCATATTCTAGTGGAAATTTAGATTCTCATGACTTTGATTGTTATATTTGACTTATGGTGTTGTTAAGCACAAGCTATTGCAACCAACCAAGAGCGTGGCGTAGAAACAAGATATTGAAGGAGATGGTCAAAATCAACACGATCTAACAAATGATAGAGTGGTCTCACTATTGACTAAATAATTGTTTGCTTCTTGTCTAAGTAAACCTTGTAGGTTGTTATAGTGTAGTATGTGAATGTGCCCGCAGTGAATTAAAAAAAATTACGTTATTTTGGATGTTTAATTTTCCATTGTACTTTACTTGAAATGAATGTAATAAAACCGCGGTAATGGTGTTACACAATTTCCATAATAATTGGGTACACATGTATTTCCTGGTCATATTATAGTCGCGAGATACTACTATTTGCATGCACCTACAATTGTTGTAGCGGCAATACGTACATCCCGTTGCAATCATTGTTGTTTATGTGTTTTTGCATATGGAAGTGGCGTTTGTGATGGAGGTTAAATGCACCATTGTTGTTTGTGAACTAATTGTCGCTGCATTTAATTATGCAGCATGACAAAAATTAACTGCATTGGAGTTGCATGACAACACATGATCGAGAAAACAACGTGATATAAAAAATAATGTAATTTTTCATGAGCTAAATATTGAATTTTTCTCTTATCCAACAATTATGATCAATGCAAGTGGACCAATCAAAATGAGCTATAAAACTAGAAGAAGCCACCCTTGAATTGCCATGTGTATGTTTGGTTGTTTGACATGTGTCTATATATAGAGTTCAAAGATGGAAACTTATGGGAAGTAAGAAATTGTTTTACAAATGACATGTGGTAATGATGAGCACAAAGTGTGAACACATAATGTCATCCTATGTGAACCGCCTTGACAACGTGGAATCCTAAGTGGACCTTGTGACGACATGGCCTCCACATGGATTCAATTACGCCGCTGACTTGGATTTTTGTCTAAGGTGACAACCAAATCAACATTTTGTTTTGTTTTTGTTTTTGTTTTCATGTTTGAATCAACATCCTAACCTACAAATAATTGACATAATCATCGTCAACTTCTTGTCATATTGGACGGTCAAGCTCTTGTAATGGTGGTATGATTCTTGCAGCAAAATTTGGGTATGCACATTGAAGGCCACATGGGGGGCCTCTTGGGCCTTTTGTTGGCTGAGGGTTATATATTAATGTGTTGTGTGCTTATTTGGGTACTCTAAGGGTGGATGTTATGCTAAAAAGGTGTATTCACTAGTTTCAACATGTCTTAGATTTGATTCCTTGGGATAGGTCTTGGGTGGTTGTCTATCCTTGTTGTAAATGTGTTAATTGAGGTGGTTTGACCATTTTCTTGTAAGATTCAACCTTTGGGATTTGGTACTTGAGTGTATGGCTTTTGGTATTGCATGTAGGTGGGTAATGTAAGGAGTCGATAGTTTTCAGCTCTTCTTTTGTTAAACATGAGTACTAGGCTTTGGTATTTGAGGGCTATTAAATAGATTTGGTACATGCATGCATGGGTAGGCATTAGGAGGGTGTCACATGTACTTCAAATATTTTGGTGGCACTATTTGTATGAATGCCTCATCGGATGCCAACCATAAGAATAGTAAGGGTGAGTGGGAGTAGGAGTGGGAGTGAGTCACATATCAATGCTTTATTAAAGCCTCCTAGTGGAAGTGTTAGAAATTAACCAAGCAAGTTCTAAGTTTGCTTAAATGTTGTGATCAGTTAGTTACTAAGTACTACATTAATCATTTGCACTTTAGGCACGAGAAATTGAGTCCACGGTTGCCTCTAGCGTCATTGATCTTGGTTCACATATACACTTAGGTATAGCATTCACAAGTTAGTGTATGCACAAATAGAGTAGTGTGTAGATAAATAGGTAGAATAATGTGCACATATTGTCTGGCCATTGTTGCTATTACCTTGTAATTGTGATTGATATGTCGAAAGTTGAACAACCGTACGTGTTATCCACTTTATGATGTGTAAAAATATTGTTCCACTACACCATTTGTGGTGTTTAGTCTTACATGTGTAATAATGTCACTTAGCCTATTTTTTGAGGTGTATGATAGGTTACACCAATGATCAACAACTTCACCAATAGTGTCACCTCATGACATTTGACATTCAAGTGCGCTCACTGATATTTTGGCATGAGTATGTTCAACATTGCTTTGATGTGTAGGAGGCAATAGCACTTGTCCTATAACCCTGCTCAATAAACATGTTTCGGGTTGACACATGATCTCACGGTGTCGTAATGTAAATACGTACACTATATAAATGTGTACTTATTTAATATTGCATTGTGATTCTTTGATTTGGAGGAAAGTAAAAGGGAATAGAAATAGATTACTTTTTTGTTTACTCTTAGTTATTCTTAGTTACTCTTAGTTTGCCCTTTCAATCTTATATTTTGTTTTATTCTTAGTTTACTGTTGGACCAACGTGATTAGAAGCCCATGTGATGAGGATAAAAAGGGGACTTCGTCTCTCTCATTTTTTTTTGTGTGGTGGGAGAGAAAAGGTTGTTGTAAAGAAGAGGTTGGTGAGGAGAAGAGTTTTTGTTGTTAAAGCTCATGAGTATGAGTTTATGGGAATTTTGATATAAAATATGGAGGAGTTATGTTTAATGGGGTTGTTTTTCTAGAATGATCTCACTTGCTTGATTTGAAGTTAGCAATTAAAATTTGTGTTAGTTTGAGTGGAGGGAGGTCTATTGGCTTTTATAAAGAAGGGCTGAGACTTCGACCGACCATAGAAGACGGACAGATCTTTTGCTTGCAACGAAACTTTGAGGAAGTGTGGTACTTATTGTTAGCTTTCTGTGAAGATCTCATTCGTTCAATTTGGCGTTCATATGAAGATTTGAAGATTTGAAGACTTCTCAAGATTCAAGTGTGTTGTGGCTTGTGGTTCGTTGTCAATTATGTGATTCCCAGCCGGATTTGGAGACTAGTCGCATTTGATTTTTTGGCATTGTAAATTTGTTGCGGATTTTGTGGGAATCCATAAAAACCCCGTTTCATGTTTGTGACAACGAAGTGGGATTGATGACCCACAAGGTTGTTTTCTGTTGTTCCCATTGGTGAGGCACGATTGTTGGTCACCGTTGCTGGATAGGGAGGGTTCCACCTTGGGAAAACATTGGGCTTTTGGCTGCAACTAGATTTGTTTATCGGACCGTCGTATCTTTCGGTCTTCAAGAGTCTCGGTCTTTAGTTTCTTCAAATTTTCAAATTTTCAAACTCTTTCCCGTCGGCCTATCATGTTGCGGCTCTAAATGGGTTAAGGGTAAGGGTAGGGTGATAAGAAACCACATGCCTCGGACGGGTAAAACGGGATGTCAGAACACGAGCTGACGTCCGAAAGATTGGCTCCTAAACTTTCAAACCCACGGTGACCAGCAATCGTGCCTCACCAATGGGAACAACATAATACAACCTTGTGGGTCATCAATCCCACTTCGTTGTCACAAACATGAAACGGGGTTTTTATGGATTCCCACAAAATCCGTAACAAATTTACAATGCAAAAAATCAAATGCGACTAGCTTTCAAATCCGACTGGGAATCACAGAAATGACAACGAACCACAAGTCATAGCACACTTGAATCTTGAGAAGTCTTCAAATCTTCATATGAACGCCAAATTGAGCGAATGAGATCTTTACGGAAAGCTAACAATAAGTACTATACTTCCTCAAAGTTTCGTTGCAAACAAAAGACCCGTCCGTCTTCTATGGTCGGTTGAAGTCTCAGCCCTTCTTTATAAAAGCCAACAGACGTCCCTCCACTCAAACTAGCACAACTTTTAATTGCTAATTTCAAATAAGCAAGTGAGATCACTCTAGATAATCAACCCCATGAAACACAACTTCTTAATATTTTATACCAAAAAAAATTCATAAACTCACACACCATCAGCTTCAACCCAAAACCTCTTCTCCTCAACAACCTCTTCCCTACAACCACAAAAAAAAGTCATAATGAAAGAGACAAAGTCCCATTTTTATCCTCATCATATGGGCTTCTAATCTCTCATTGGTCCAAAAATAAATTAAGAATAAAACAAAAGATAAGACTAAAAAGGGTAAACTAAGAGTAACTAAAAATAAACTAAGAGTAAACAAATAAAATTTTATTTTATTTCCTTTTACTTTCCTCCAAATCAAAGAATCACAATGTTATACTAAATAAGTATACATCTATATAGTGTACGTATTTACATTACGACACCATGGGTTTGAAAGTTTAGGAGCCAATCTTTTGGACGTCAGCTCGTGTTCTGACGTTATGTTTTACCCGTCCGAGGCCTGTGGTTTCTTATCACCCTACCCTTACCTAAGATACGACATGATATCCATTTAGAGCCGCAACATGATAGGCCGACGGGAAAGAGTTTGAAGATTTGAAGAAATTGAAGACCGAGACTCTTGAAGACCACAAGATACGACGGTCCGATAAACAAATCTAGTTGCAGCCAAAAGCCCAGTGCTTTCCCAAGGCGGAACCCTCTCTACCCGACAACGATTATAATGATCAAGGTGAAGTGTCCCTCATTCACGCCAACACTAACAATTGGCGTTGTCTTTCTGCTATGAGGTGTATTCTTATGTTACATAATGGTCTATAATTGACTAAAGTGTACACAAATGACACTTGACATTAATATACTCAAGAATATCTTCCTCTTGCAAACAAAACACAAAAACTGTCCTCAAATATCCCAATGTGCTATGCTAAACGTCATAATGAGCAAGGTGGTATTTTGTCCAAAATATACGCATGCACTAAAGGGTACAAACTTTTACAAACTCGAATATGTGGCGACATGCAACTACTCCAAAGGTATCCACAAAGATTTTCCATGTGTTTGTCAAACTATGAATTGTGGCACCATGCATTAAAGATCTCCCAAAAGCATGCATGTCTTAGAGTACCCAATTACCTTCTCCCCCTCGCCCCAATTGACCTATATGATCATTTAATGAGCCTGAGAATATATATTCACTTTGATAATGAACATCATATTCATATGAGCTCCAAAAAAATGCAAGGCAAATGGTGCTGAGCACGATTTGGATTTGCTAATTATCTTGCATGTCAATTACATGTTTCACATCCTATGAGAAGCGGGTGCACGCAAAGAAAATATGTATATGAATATCACATGACTTAAGTAAGAAGGCCTAATTCGGTTGCTCATCTTTAAATGACCACCTGTATGTGAGTGGTGCATGGTTACACATGGCTCTAATAATGGACACCAAATGGACATTTGGTTAAAAGGATTGGATTGTACATGCTTAAAGTCAGTATATTGTTCTAGGTTCAATGGTCAACATATTTGGATGGACCTATATGATCACCTAATGAGAAAGATAATCTTCATGTTTGGAATGAATTAAGATGTTCATACAAGCTTAGAAAATCACGAGGAAGATAGTTACATGCACGACTTGGATTTGCTAATCATCACACAATAATTTTTGTGTTTCATATCCTATGACTTGTAGAAGTGTGTGCAAAACTACTGAAAGTGTTCATTTAAGGCCCCACTTACCTTACATCATGTGAAACACCACCATAACAATTCAGCCCCAAAGTTTTTGCATCTTTCATCCAAGATATATGAATCTTTAAGGGGTTACTTTTCCCCGACTAGCCCACTTCTCCTAGGATATGAAACACGCGATTGGTTCAAGATGATTAGCATCTCCAAATCGAGGCCTTTAGCCACTTTCCTCATAAATTTCACAAGGAGCTTTATCTCTATCCCTCTTGCAGCATCATGTCCCTATTCCAACGCCCTTTAAACCCTAAAACCCTAAACCTCACGGAGTGGAAAACCCTGTCCTTGGAGACTCTTCTTCCCGATCATCGCTACTTTCGGTACACGAAGTTCGCAGCGATCCTGCGTCGCGACTAAGAAGCTCCGGGCATTCTTTCTAGAGCACAGGTAGCACTCATGGCAGTGTCACGGGTGCCCTACCTGCATAGAATTTTAGAACCGCATTTGCGAAGCGCTGTGTTAGGATTTAGGTTTTTGAGCACCGAGCATTCGAGCTCCGTGTCGCCTTCGGAAGCTGTCGCGCAGGCTCCTCCTCCTTCCAAGAATGACAGGAAGGTTGTTGGCCGTGAGTTGGCCATGATGAGACGGGAGTACGAGAAGCAAATTGCGGAGTTGCGGAAAAAGTACGCTGCCGAGGAGGAGCGGAAGAGGAAGGAGAAGGAAATGGTGGAGCGGATCACGAGGGAGAGGATCGTCGTGGAGAAGGAGAAGCGTTTGGTGTTGAAGAAGGAAAGATCGCAAATCCGCGCTGTGGAAGTGGAACAAGAGCAGAGATCCCTCCGTGCAACGCTTGTAAGATTTACTTTGCATTGTCCATTCAAAAAAAAAATTGTAGGCTTCCTGAAATGCTACATCTCTCTGGGGAGAGGGAGAGGGAGAGAGATTACTCTGATGTTGCCTCGGGCGCGAATTTTGACTTAAGTTATACGGTTTTAAGGCGACAGCATTAGAATGGGTGCTAAGGTGCATGATACTGCAGGAGGCCAGGTGAAGCTGATTAAATGGACATTATTCTCTCTGCACCCACTTCTCGTATGTTATCAAACACGTCGCGATTAGTGCAAGATAATCAGCAAATTCAATAGGTGCCCGTAGCCATTTTCCTCATAATTTTCGGAGCTCAATGAATATCTTATTCATTGTCAAAGTGAAGATTCTCATGTACATGAAATGGTCATATAGGTCCCCCCCAATTATGATGTTGACTAGGCCTAGAATGGTTAACATATTACATTGAGCATGTAGTCCAATCTCTTTATCCATATGATCTCTTTTTGGTGTCCGTTCTTAGATCCACACACCACTTCACTCAAATGGGTGTGTACATCTTGGGGTGTGTCGGGTCAGCACTGGTGCACCCTTACTCCTATTCAATCCGAGTGCAAATTTCACTAATGGCAACACCGGATCTGCAGTATGAGGGCTGCTAATATGTAGAGCGTATGCCTTTCTGGATCATATGTGAAGTGTTCAAAATATCTTGAGCAGAGAATTTACATTGAACCAAATAGCTTCCTGAAGAGCTAATATGTTCTGGAACTCTTGTACTTTCCAAGAGCTTAAGGGGTTTCCTCAGCACGAAGCTCTTCTACATGGTTATCGAAATGTGGAATTCAAAGAGATCTCTAGAACATAATGTCATAATTGGGAGCTTGTTGGAACACATGTATGCAGAAGAGCAGCATTGCTTACAAATCTGACGTTGATTATTGGTTGACGTTGTTGCAAAAATAGGAGGAGAAGAGGAAAGAAGCAGCAGCACGTCGACAGTGGAGAGAAAAGAGGTTGCTTCGCATGCAGGCGAGAGAGAAGCAATCAGTGCGTCAGCAAAGTGCTATGTGGGTTGAGGAGAAAGACTTGGAGCGCTGCATAGTGGATGCTTTAGTCGATCCTTTCTATCTGTCTGGTTCTTATGCATTGCCAGACAGGGATGCCATGCTAATGGGTGATGATGAGGATGAGGATGATGATGAGTGAAAATGAAGATTTTTGTTGAGAAATTGTTCATGGAGGAGCTTGGTGAGCATGTGCTAAACTGCAATATTCAATATGCAAGGAGCTGAACAATATTGAGAACATTTTGAATCAGCAGTCTCACCATCTTCAAGGGGGACATCCATGCGATTAGTGCAGTGGCGAGTGACACGCAGTGAGCATTCATCTCATGGGTCTCTTGAGGGTCTTTCAAATGTTTCCATCTTCAGGGTGATTCCCCAGCATTGTTTACAGGGACAAAAATATGGGTTCCCAGGATTTCTCCTGGCATGCTGTTGTCCATCTTTGTAATGCATTGAATCATAATGTTCAATCATGTTCCCAATCAAGAGTTTCAGAGTTGAACCCAAACACTTGATTTAAGGGCATTATCTGATGGGGTCACCATTGTTGAGCATCTCTGTCCTGGATCATCCTCTTGTCTTGCAATGATCCCCGCAGCTTGCACGCCTTTACATTGTATTAGTTTCAGGAAGGATTTAGTTTATTGTCACAGGTACCTGTTGAGCTTCAAGAGTCCTTAATTTTGTATATTGTAATTGAACCTGAACAGATTGGTGCAGGTTTTTGGCTTACATTCATATCTTTCCTTCTCAATGGTAGCTTGGTTGCCATGTTTTCTTTTCCTGCATACTGTTGCAAGAACTATGCCTCTTTCTTAGAAAAGCTGTGAAGTTTGCATTGCATAGTTTCTGATGAACAGGAATGTAAGTGATATACTCTGCAGCCATGTGTTGATTTCAACAGGAAGGAAATTGGGCCTAATTTGGTCACATTTATTAGTTGGACACCGATATTTAAGTGGTGTGTGGATCTAAGAATAAGACACCAAAAATACATGTCTTAAAACTTTGATAAGAAATAAGACATTTCACATAAGCTCTAAAATGATAGCTATAGTCTGTACTAATTTGTGTGATTAATAAGGTATGTAATTATAATTCAGTCACTTTTCTTATCTTTGACTCCTATTTATAAGTGGCATGTGGTTGGGTGTGGATTAAGAACAGATACCAAAAGGACATTTGTTCTAAAAGTGTTGGATTGTGTGCTAAAAAGATGATGACTATTCTAGGCTCAATAGTCATGGGCTCTCAGGCTCGTGAGTGAAGTGACCTTTAATGAGCACGAGAATCTTCACTTTGGTACTGAATAAGATATATATTCATATTAGCTCCAAAAATTATGAGGAGAGTGGCTACACCCCGATTGGGAATTTGCTAACCATCTTGTACTTATCGCATGTTTCATACTCTAGGAGAAGTGGGCTAGTCGGAAATAAGTAGACATTTAAGACTCAACTACCTTAGCCGAAGACAAGTGTGCTATTTATAGAATGCGTTTGACTTATCTTTGTTCCATTCAGCAATAAGAGCAGATTTGTGCCTATCTTTGGCTTAGGTTAAAAAGCCTGTAATGTACACTGGAGAAAACTCACAAAATATCAAAAAATTAGCAAATCCGTAAGGGGGTTAATGCGATTAAGTGCATGAAGTTTTGGCATTGTGTAATTAAATTAGGATTGATGAAGTCAAGCTTTCTTTGTGAAATGAGGTGATTACATACCTCCTGAAGTGGACAATGTTGACATATGACTGTTGTCTTTCTCAACCAATGAGCTACAGTTTCCAGTCCTTAGATTATCACTGGTACTCAGTTTGAAGTCCACTTTTGGGGCAAGAAATAAGTCTTGGAATTGGGGTCACTACTTAATGGGCACTTTAATCTTGGTTTCATTCCAAGTGGCAAGGGGATTTGTGCTGATGTGGAAGCACATTGTGAGCCAATCAAACAACCAGAAGTTTGTGTTCACACTTTGCCACATATCAACTGTTCCAGACATATCCCGAGGTTACTGCAAATTATGCGATCAATTACTTGGTTGAAATTGCTCTTCTTACAGTTTGGCAGCAATTCTTGTCTCTCGATTTTGAAGTTTCATAGTTGCATGATGCATTGAAGAGTGAAAGATCATGTCTAACATCTCTCATAGACACTCCAGTATTGCAAACCAACCAGTTGTCCAAGATCAATGCAACTTTTTGAACATGAGTGTTTGTTTGTATGCCCTACACAAAGTTGATGCATGCTAGGGTTGCCACCATGGCACTTTTGATAGACATCCAATCAATCCTTCTACCGTTAAGAAGTTACTGAGTGCGACTCATCATCTAGATAACAATGTGAAGATTGGAATAGGTACACTAATATAGTTATTTGTGAAGTAAAGCAGATGGAACCATGGTTTAGTATTTTTTCAAAGTTTGAGAGGTGGAAAGAGGAGGTCATAAAAATTTCACCCAACTTTCAAAATAGGTTCCGATACACGATGAGCTAACGAGCTCTTAATAAATAAAAAATTCAAAGAAGAATCTAACCCACAGTTACATCCTTCTTTGAGGGACTTTACGAGTAATTGTAATATCTTATATAGTTTGGCGTCAAAATTGGTGTGCCATGTTAACCCCTAAATGCTCAAGAAGCCAAAAAGTGGTTGCAAGCGTTTTTATTTATATATAATATAATATAATATTCTTTATTTTAAAATAAAATATCTCTCTCTCGGCAAATCTCTCTCTCTCTCTCTCTCTCTCTCTCTCTCTCTCTCTCTCTCTCTCTCTCTCTCTCTCTCTCTCTCTCTCTCTCGCCTTGACATAATAAAAGTTCCATGCCCTTTAGAGCAAATAGATTGAGATTTTATATCAATGACTCTAAGATATGGACCTTGAACTCAAACACTAGATGTTATGTATGTTTTAAGAATAGTTTCAATCAAACAATTGATTATATGCTCTCATCATCATTGTTTTGACAACAAATTTGATGATGCATTGGAATCACCACCACAAAGGATTGGAGAATGTATTGGGCTCTCAATTTCAAATGGTTAGATCATCACTCACACCATAAAATACATTTAAATGGGTAGATCGGCTCGTAACAAATTTTGATAAAATGTTGTACCCTCAAGATTCATTAATGATCACACCAACAAAATTATGATGTTCACACATGTGAAGCAGGTGTTAAGATAGGAGCGAAAGACTAATTTATGCAATTATTCATAATCCATTGAAGTCGTATGAACTATGCAATGCATCACCCACCGGCTTCACAAAAACACTCACACAACTCCATCTTTAACCCTTAACTTCCTACGAGGCATGTGTTGGGGCTTGTGAATAACTTTTGAAGGCAAATTCATCCAAAAAGAAGGTGTTAGGAAGGTCACAATAGGCATCACTGTGTTCCTTGTGAATTTTTGTCTATCAATGGCAATGATCCCATTTCAATATGAAAAGATGGTTGTTCACAAGGTCTTTTAAAGCCAATAATGAACTAACATATCCCTTTTTTAATACAATACTATATATAGGAATTAAAATATTACTTTGATTAAAAATTGTCAATTTTCTAAGGACTTTATTTTATACCTTATCAATCATTAAAAAATCATGGAAAATACTAAATATTGCTACCATATTGATATGATCTAAATATCATTGTCAACAACTTTTCTCTTAGGTACAAAAAAATTGAGCTCAAGAACCACTTACATTTTAGATAATCTAATGAAACCACAATATGCCTTAGGAGGTAAGGGTTGAACAGATGCAAAGCCTCAACTTGTCTTAGTCTAAATATATAAATCATGTTTAGGTGCATTGGGTGGGCATGACAATGTGGAATATACTACATGGCCAATATGGTGATTGGCCAAGAGGATGGAGGCTTTAGTTTCTAGGCCTACTAGGTTGGTGGGTGGCCATGTATGCGTATTGCTAGCAACAGTTGCCTACCAGGTTTGGAAGTTGTTGAAGTCATGTGAGAAAGTTGATGTGCACGTACTTGTGGTGAGAGTGTTGCAAGGGAAGGTGGTTGCGGCAAAGGGGAAGTTTGGGCAACAATAGTGCCTATATATTTTTGAGAGGATGCTTGGGAAACTCTCTTTATTTGTTGGAAGATGAAGGGGGTGTAGCAAGCAAGGTAGGCATGCAACTAGGCCATGCTAGGTTTTTTACTTGGTTCAAGTTAAATGAAGGTATCTTTATATATCTTTGGTTGACTATCTTTAACTGCAACTTGTTTTTTTCGGCTTTCACTTCAAGCAATTGTTAGTATATACCATAACCTCATGTGATTCAGATATATGCTTGTCATTATTTCGTCATCGTTAGCCTGGTACCCTTTGCCATATCCAATGAATTGAGAAGTTAGCAAGTCTCTAAAGGAAGGTAGTTCAATCCTAAGGGATCATGTAGAGAATCTCAATGCAATCTTCTAGCAAGGAACCTTCCTCATCACATGAAGGTTTACAACTCTACCCACAACTACATACATCCACACACATGACACCTCACCATGGGATATCTACACTCTTTCTTCTTTTGTAGTGCGGACCTTATTATTTCAAACTAGTTTTTTGGTTACCGAACCAATCCATCGATCCACGTATTCAAAAGCTAATCATTCTTTGACAACCAATATCAAATTCCAATGCTTTAGGAAGACATATACCCCATCCACATCAATTAAGGGCGAGGTTCCATGTATTGGTCCTGGTCCATTTTTTGAAAAATAAATGGGTGGGCGTGTGGGAAAAATGTGGTGTCATGTGCCACCCCCCCTCACCCAAGGACCGGTACCCCTCATGGATGGGTGTCCTACATTGTGCGTTGTGCAAGGACCGGTGCCAAAGGACGGGCGGTCCTAACGGTCAAGAGAAGGACATGTGCTGGTTAGAGAGCTCTGGTGACAGGATCAGCCGGTCACCTTGGGTACTAAAGGCCACTTTGTTCTTCAAGTCCTTTCTTTTGAGGGGTACTCCTAGGGCTCCTTGCTCTTGCATCATGCACTCTTTGTACACTCAAAACCTAGTTGTGAGAACAAATGAAAAGGAAAGAAGAGATAGAAAATGATTGTATGTTATATTGTCCGAGTTCTCATCGTGAACTAAAGTGAACTCATGGGAACATGTATCTCATGATGTTTTCAAGAATTGGGATCTTAATAACAAGAAATACATATATAAAATGCAATGTGATAGTAAGTGTCGGATTTAATACTTTAAAAAATAAAATCAAAGACTACGCAAATGTGTCAAAAATCACTTATAAACAATGTACAATCATGATTTCAACTGAAAGTGAAATATTTATATATTTCCATAAATGACATCCGTACCACCTATGGACACCAAGAACACATAATTTGAAATTCATTTAATAAATGTACAAAAATATCTTGTGCAAGTCAAATATCAAAAGTTAAATGACGATGACCTTCATTACCGGTCACCTTCATAAAATGTGACATCTTATTACTCACCAAATTTGGTGAGTAAGTAAGAAATTGGAATAAACCAGCACCCCATATAGAAGTACCCCTTCATTAAATGGGTGACATCACCCATTTTTTGGATGATGTCACCCGTTTCTCACCCACTTAAGAAATGGACCAACACCGGCACATGGAATTTGGCCCTAAGTACCCACATTGAAGAGAAGCAAGAGCTGAGAGGGTAGTGTGAACAAACCTTATTTAAATTCCTTGAAAGCATAATCAAATCCTTGACATCAGGACACGGCCCTCGAAAGAAGGAACCCTACACAAGCAATGAGAAAAGAGAGATGAAACTCTAGAATATATATATACTAGTATTGGTGGAGCAGTCCCACTGAAGTCAAGCTTTGGAGCCTTGTAAGACTCCAAAATCTATTGCCACCTTACATGGTCAAATGAGGTGTGCACCATCATCCTAGGTCATCCCCTCGTAAATCAACCTCACCCCAACATTTCTATATCGTACTACTACAGTGTTTTATTTACACTATAGCGAGAGCTTGTAATTAGAACGATCTCACAATTTCATGTGACTTACTGGAGGTCACACTAAATACCAAAACTTTGGTAATTCGTGTGATGATTAGGTGATAAGCACACTGACTATGTTTACATTGCATAAAAACATCAATTTTTTGAATTTTTATTTTGAATACTGTACCTATCATGATTCTGGTAGTACTGACATTAAACAATTGTCATACGTTCTCTTAGGTTATTCTAATAAAAATGTCACACCGACACTCTCATTCTACATAAATCGGTGTACCATGTACTTAACTTACACATTACCACAATTGTTTGTAGCGGAGTTGGGCAAAACGTGGCAGAGACGGACGGCCCACCTTGGGAATAGCTCAAGACCAACAATGGCGCAAGAATGATGCTACGTGACATAAGCAAAATTTATTTGCATTGGTATGCTGAACCCATATTAAGGTGGCTGCTTTGTTCCATTCATGGGAAGTGAAAGAATGGAATCCGAAACACTATAGCTTGCGTTGGGTTCAGACATCAATGCTTTCTTTCACTACGGTAATAGTACATTGCCGAAACTATAGAGGCAGACATTCGTATAAGCATATGTTATTCTTGAGGGAGCAAGGTTGAGTGAGTCTAGCTGGCCTGTCGAAACCCAATTTTCTGAAGTTAGATTCCAAGCTAATTTTACCTAGTGTGTGCATTGCAAATTTGGGCTGGCAAATTTGCAAATGAGAAGCAGTGAAAGTAAGAGAGAGGACTCAGAGGAGCCCTAAACTGTTGTTAGGGCACCCTAAACAACTAATGAATTGACTTTTCAGTCTTGTGGTGTGGCAGCTGCCGTTCAAAAGCCTGGCATCTTTATATGTAACAGACAGTTATTCTAAGTTGTCCAAGTATGAAAAGAAGTCAATGAATGTGTATGTGGAAGGGTTGGTTTTGGTCATCCAACCTGCTGCTAAAGTGCACTGAAAAGGATCAATGCCTTGTGAGGCTTGAGGACTCATGAGTTTCTCATTTCAAAAGCATAGTAAACCTAATTACACTGTTTTTTTTTGTAAACAGTGTATGCAAGTATCTGGTAACTTGGCAGCTTAGTTATTACCCTCAAACTATCTCAAAAGTTCTGACATTTTCTGAGCATTGTAAATGACATACAGCAGGAATGCATGTATCGGCATTTAACCAATTTCTAAGCATTGTAAATGAAAACATGATTCATCATAACCTACCTTTGTTTATGTAAGTTAATGGTTCAAGATAAGCATCTCAGTGGGTTGGCAACTAAGAGGACAAAATGAACAATTTATTTTAGGGGAGAGTATTTAAAAGTGAGAATTTTCCTTACACGGGATGGGCAGGTGAGTTCCCTGGAATGGAGGATGGATGAGTGGTGGATGAAGTGCCTCGAAGAGGAAAGTTCCGAAGCTCCTGCCGCGGACTCGTGCAGCCTCTGCGCTTGCTTCCCCTGCTCTTCCTTTTCCCTTATTGTGGAGCGCAGCGCAGGGGTTCAAGTTGTTCTACCTGAGTTTTCACCGAGCGGTTGATGACTATTGCATGTCTCAGAAGAGTGATCGATAGATAATTCGCAGGGTCGCAATTTCAGTTCTAGGTCTGGGCATCTTCTCAAATTTGTTGTTCTGCACAGCATCAACCTGCGGGAGGCGAGGGGAATTTGGTTAGTCAGCAGCCATGGCAGGGCACGAGGGCTTGTCGAGGATTGGATTGGCGGGGTTGGCCGTTATGGGCCAGAATTTGGCGCTCAACATTGCGGAGAAGGGCTTCCCGATCTCAGTGTACAATCGATCTAGCAGCAAGGTGGACGAGACGGTGGAACGCGCCAAGGCGGAAGGGAACTTACCCGTGAAGGGATTCTACCATCCTAAAGAGTTCGTGCTGTCCCTCCAGAAGCCACGCTGCATCATCATCTTGGTGAAGGCTGGGGCGCCCGTGGACCAGACCATCGAGTTGTTGTCGCAGTATCTGGAGAAGGGCGACTGCATTATCGACGGAGGCAATGAGTGGTACGAGAACACGGAGAGACGCGCAGCTGCGGTGCTGTCCAAGGGCCTGTTGTACCTTGGAATGGGAGTGTCCGGGGGAGAGGAAGGTGCACGAAACGGCCCATCTCTCATGCCCGGAGGAACCCTAGAAGCTTACAAATACATCGAAGATATTGTCCAAAAGGTGGCTGCGCAGGTGAACGATGGGCCTTGTGTCACTTACGTAGGGCCTGGAGGAGCAGGCAACTTCGTCAAGATGGTGCACAATGGAATCGAGTATGGTGACATGGAGCTCATTGCCGAGGCATACGATGTGCTGAAGTCCGTGGGGGGCTTGACCAACAAGGAGTTGCACGAGACTTTTACTGAATGGAACCGTGGAGAGCTCGAGAGCTTCTTGGTTGAGATAACGGCCGATATCTTCTCTGTTGCTGACGATAAGGGCGAGGGTGAGCTTGTCGACAAGGTGTTGGACAAGACGGGCATGAAGGGAACGGGGAAGTGGACGGTGCAGCAAGCCGCTGAGCTTTCCATCGCTGCTCCTACCATTGCAACTTCTTTGGATCTGCGTTACCTCTCAGGTTTGATGCAATCCTCCCTACCCATATGCTTCTGCTTCAAGAATCTTCTAATTTTTGCCTCTATCGGTTGAGGTCTGCTTACGTGATAATCGGTGCTGTCAAGCCAGACAATTGGCAACAATGTCACAATTCTGCACGATCGACGAGGTTTTAAATGCGAGGTTGAGGAAGGCCGAATTTGCTGAAATATAGTTTTCAGAGAATGGAGGTTATCAAGCATAGTATTTCAATTCTGTCATCCGGTAATGGTTCACTGTGATTTTCCTGTTGTCATCACTGGGATATCTCAACTAATGTGTTTGCTCATCTCATTCCCTGCAGGTTTGAAAGAGGAACGGGTGGAAGCCGCTAAAGTGTTCAAGGGGTTGGGGATGAGTGATATTCTAGCCGTTAAGGACAAGAACAAGAGGGAGCTCATTGACAACGTACGCAAGGCGCTATACGCATCCAAAATCTGCAGCTACGCACAAGGCATGAACCTCATTCGTGCCAAGAGCATTGAGAAGGGTTGGAATCTGAACTTAGGTGAGCTTGCTCGCATCTGGAAAGGAGGGTGCATTATTCGCGCCAAATTTTTGGACCGCATCAAGAAAGCCTATGACAGGAACCCTAAGCTGTCAAGTTTGTTGATCGACACCGAGTTTGCGCAGGAGATGGTTGACAGGCAAGGGGCCTGGAGGGAGGTTGTGACATTGGCGATTCAAGTAGGAGTGAGCACCCCAGGCATGAGTGCCAGTCTTGCATATTTTGACACGTACAGGCGGGGTCGGCTCCCGGCCAATCTGGTGCAATCCCAGCGTGATTACTTCGGTGCCCACACGTACGAGAGGACAGACATGCCTGGCTCCTTCCACACAGAGTGGTACAAAATCGCAAAGAAGATGATCAGCACCGAGGAAGGAAGTGCAAAGGCCTGAGTACCTAATTTGTAGGTGATGATACAGAACAGACCTACCTGCGCCACTGTATGTAAGAAGGTGATGATAGACTTGTAAAATTACTGTCATTCCTTTTCCAATCAGGAGATGACTGACTGAATGTAATTATCTCAATCTGAGCCCAACTCGGGTGAGAATAAGTCAACCCGCAGTCCAGAACAGTGCAAGCTGGGGGGCCATACATAATAAATGCAGTATACCCAGTTTTGATAATTTTGCATCTAACCCATGATTCATGGGTTCATACATCCACTACCTGCTGGCTCTTGTGGGTCTTTCTTCTTGTAATGTTGAGATTCAACCATGTGCTTCAATGCAGGTCAATATCTTGAGATGATTGGGCTAGCTGGAACTGGAAGTCCATGTCTCCTTGGGCACATCGTGGCTGCTGGGAAGCCTTCTAACGTCCTTTTGTTCCTTGTATTCCAGGTAGGATTCAATTTTTAGGGTATACAGAAGCTACAGCCTTTTTATGCACTTACGGCATTCTCTGCTCCAAATGTGCCGCGTTGAGATCATGTCATTCTTCCGCTACATTCTTTGTATTCGATACATGTGCTCTGATAGGATTGTTGGATTTTGGGAACTTGTTATCGCTGGCTGGAGATTGAGGGATGAATCCATTTTTCGTAGCTCAGCGTATGACATCTAAATCAGGGGAATGTGCACAATGCTGTTCATTGTGGTAGCCCTCTTTCCGTTGACCTTGACTTGGGTGTCCCAAGTGCAAATCCAGACTTCAGCAAGTCAGCCCAGGTCACACCTAGTTTCTGTGCTGTTGATCCCTTCTGCTCTATTAAGTTAGTCCTGTACGTTGAGTTTCTCTATATGTTTCATATGTTTCGGCTTGGTCCTTAACCCATTCCCTCCATGATGTTGGATGGAAGTTTTGGCTAGATAAATGGTTTTACTCTGGATTTCTTGTTGGTACGTAGATACCCAATGGGATGAATGGTTTATGTAACATCATTCGCCCAAAGCAATGTCTGCAGTTTGTAATCTGTACACACGGCGTCAATTCAAAGCATCGAGCATGGCCTGTAAGTATTGTGGAGGATCTTTGGTACCATCATCATTTGGATCCACACCATCATTTGGGTTAAATCTTGCTTCAGAGGCGTGTGATTCTTTGAACAGAGCTGACGTACACCAATCTGCACATCCACATGCAAGAATTACTCCAAGCCAAACAATGTAGAGAATGGCTGCCAGCCGTGAAGTTGACCTCCTCCCCCTTTATCTTCACAACCTGCTTAAATTCTCCACACAACTTCCAGAAGCAGGCCCGTACTTTCATGCTGTTTTGGAATCTAAGAACTTCGGAATGTGCACTCCAGATCATTCCGAAGTCCACTAAGCCTCTATTCCCCCTTCTGGGACCGATTGGATTGGAAGAGCATGTTAGCCTTTATCTACAAGACCTTGAAAATTGTAAAGGGCCTCCGACAAAGATACATGTCTATTGAAAGGAGCCAGTATGCTGTTGATCCCACTGATTGGAAACAGATGAATTGGTGAATGAGGAATATAAGGCCCTACCCAAGGTTTGACAGGCCTGTCAAGGATGATTCTCTGATTGCCATAATTTAAGATAAGGTACAACATTGTCAGGTGAGTATATCCATTCAAAAGAAACAGATGCGTGGTAGAAACTGAGTCATACCGCCAGTACTGGGATCCTCCATTGTATCTTGGAAAGTCTGTATAATCTCTCCTTGGCACTTCAAGGTCATCTCCTGTCGTCACACCATAGATCCAAGTCTTTGTCATGTACTTGGGAATTACAGGCAGTTTTTCCCACAAGCATGGCAATTTAGAGAATACTCTGCATCAATAGCTCATGCTTGTAGTATCTTACTTTTAGGATCGACATTATGAGACGTACTGGCTACACTGTATATCTCAGTTAGTGTGGCATTAGAATTAATGTGCCACGTAGGTCACATTAATATTGAAACTCTATAAAATTGATATGTTATCTTGTTACAAATTACTGAAGCTTATTTTGTTAGTGCTACTTGCCATATTGTCTATGCCACTTGTCATAATTTATTGACCGACATTAATCTATGTTCATGGTAAATTATCTGGCCCACAATAATGAACACTAATGTGAAAAGATGTTATTAGAAAAAATAATGTGGTTCATGACAATTAGTTTGACCCTTTATTACCATTGAGAGCCCCACGCGAGCTCTCAAAAAGAGAAGCCACTGTGGAGCCACTTCATATCTTCATCCAAGCCCCCCACTCAGCATGGAGATTCTTTATTGTTTCAAGAATATATATTAAGTGCAAGTCTCATTTGATTTTATTTTATTTTGAAGGAAAATGATGCTTTAAGGTTTTTTGAAAAGCTAGTAGAGGGTCACTAAGACTTGAAGGAGGAAGGGAATTTTCACACCCAGGGCTATCCATTGCAAGGATCAACCATCTTCAATAGTGTGGGCAACACCCCAAACCAAACACGTTTCAATTGTGAGAGATACTCATCATCTGGTCATTAAACCTTGACCATCTCTAGAATAGGCACATGAACTCCAATTTCGGAGATTCAAATTTTCACATACATATATTCCAAACATATTGATTATATTTATTGAACATCCTCATACATCATGTCTTCCAAATTTAGAAATTTAGATTTTTATTAGTTGTCCCCAATTCGAAAATTGCAACTTTGCGACTTTTTTTTGATCTTATGTTTTGTTGAAATGAAGAGACTTTTCTTCCAATATCTTCACGTTGGAGTTGGTTTCCACCTACAAGGGGTTGATCATAAAATATGTGGTGATGGTGGTTGAATTGTCCTAGACATCAAGGGTGGTTTGAAAGTTCCAAATTCATAAAAATGCACCCATTGGCAGTAAAGGGCTCATGTTCAATGTCATGGGTTGATAACGAGTAGCATGGCCCACACTAAATCAGATAATTAGTGTAGTATATATGTTAATATGGAAAGCGGAAACCTGTTCATGGCACTGGCTTTTCAGCTCGTGGTAGGAGGCTGCCAATTTGTTGCAACGAGCATGATGATCTAACTGGAGTGGTCCTCCTGGTTTTGGGTATGGTGGTCCAATTTGCTGTCACCCCACCATAATGTGGAGGTTTTTAGGGGCGATGATCCAAATTTGTTTACAGCAATTATGGCCTCTCAAAGCTACTCTTTTTTGATAATAAGATGCAAAAATAGCTCTGAACGATATTGGAGTTTATCGCAGCAGAGTAGCGACATAGAAACCTCTTCACTGTGAAGAGTTTTGAAGACTCTTTATAGAGTAGAATGCTCAATGGCGTAATACCTGTCTGGCAGCAGAAAGCTCAATTGTCAAAGCCTGGATGAGCAGATCATCATTAATGCTCTTACTCAATAATATTCCCAGCTTTGCCTTGGCACCCCTCAACTGAACATCGTTACAACACAATAATAGTTAGTGGCTTCTACAAACTATGTCGAACTATTTTGCCAGTCTCATCAATTGTCACATTTGAACTGGAGGTCCAGTTTGCGTGGCCACACAAACATCAAGACTCATATCAATGCATACAATTTTGGCCAAGCCTGATAACGTCACCTCTTTTTCCAAAATATTCCTACGTGCCAACACTCCATCAAGCCTTTTCTTTTGCATCCCCCAAGAAGCTCTCAATGCCTGTGAAAACAACACGAGGATAAGCAGGTGTCACGGCTTGTTCTTTTTCAGTACAAACCACCAGCTACGGGGAGTGAGCCTTAGGTTGATTTGTTCTTTTGTATTTTGTTCAAGAAAAAGGATGCTTTAGTACATCGTCTTCTCCTCACCAGGAAATCATGAACCAGCTTGTCGTACTGAGTGCGTCTTTCATTATCCACCTTCTCCAGCTCATTCCTGTGGAGAATTTCAACAGTGCGGCGCTCATCATTCTGGATAGTGTTGTACCCAGAGAGGGGAGCAGGCTGTAATCCTGCAACTTGTTCCTTCAGTTCTTGCACCTTGTCCTGTGCATAAATAGTCAGCACAAAATTATAATCCCCTAACTTGATTACTTTCTAGAGGCAAGTCTTTCGCTAATCAAGAAAATACCTGCTCTCCAGGACCACAAATATCCTTCAATGCGTCTGTGCAGGCTTCCTAGATTTTGGAATGAGTGACACGTTTCAACAGAAGTCTGATTGAGGAGTTAGGATACCCTTAGTTTAGAGACTTGCTCACTACGCCCCTTCCAGCCACTTCCTTCCTCGAGAACCTGAACAAAGAGAACTGAAGCTTGCATAAGACCCAAATATTGCAATGAAGGTTTGAATTGTGCACTTATATGAGCGGCAAATGTTGCTATTTAGCATTGACAATAAACAGCATACACATTAGATTGCTGAGTAGAACTGAAAGAGGAGATCATAGGTCCACATGATACCGTAGTCACATCACATTGTGCGCAGCATAAGAGGATTCTGTGGGTCAATTCTATTAGAAGTCCTACCAATTGATCTGAAGTACTTCTCCACATGGTTCTGAACTATGACTGAGGCGTATCTAATCTACCGGTCAGTGAACACAGCAAAACACTATTACATTATTGAAAGGGTCCACATTTCACACTTTTCTGGCAGAGGCACCTTCTGAAGAGGAATGTGGTCGCCAACTTCTCTTTGTATGATGTGATGCAACCTCTGAATCTGCTTTTCTAAGATGGTCTCATTTGCTTGAACTACCTCAAGCCGTTTATTAACCTGATCCATGTCCCATATACACCTTCATTGGACATTGTACCTTTTCAGGACTTCAATTCTAGGCAGGACAAATTATTCTGGAGAATAGATATTAGTCAGTGTTAACAATAAGGAACCAGGTGAAAAGAGGATTTAGGTAGAGGTTTGTTTTTCTAGCAACACCAATAAGTCTTTAATTATGACCTAAAAAATTAAGTATTGAAACCGCTAAGTGACCACATGTGTAGAACTATACTCACCCTGTGGTACTTGTCCACCCAGTACTCAAGGCCTTGCCTTACCGAACTATCATCATGTGGCCTTGCTTCTTTCATGTTGATGAGCTGCAAATTGTAATCACTCATCGGATTAAGAAAAGATACCTTATTGTCAACTCGATTTGTCTCTGGAATTATCAACATCACAGGCCACAATACACCAGGTTTTACATACAGGAGATTGGGTGCGACATACTGCAAAGGGGTCCTCATAGTACAGAAGAGACAGATAGATCATCTCAGCAAGATTCCGTAAGAACTTTAGCTGGAAATTCTTGGCAGTAAACTACTAACCCTCATCTTAGAGGGATTGTGTACTTTCATTCCGACAGAGAGGCAGCTCAATAAATCAAAAGAGAGTCTGAAGATCATCGTTAACAGCGAAGCGCATGATCACCTCTTGTTGCATGACTGCCATAGCCTTCCTTGTATTATTATTTCGGGTCCTCTCCCTCTCCAATTGCATGTTTAACAATCGATTCTGCCATTGAAAGCACACATGATAGCTTCTGAGTGCCTTCTGGCTGCAGATACTGTTAATTTATTGTAGTGAATAATATTTTGTCTCTAAATTGCAAACACCTGAATAGGTGATCAAGTTACTCTGTCTTCAGTTAATGTACTCTTTTTCAACAAAGCCTAGCATGAAGGCCGTTGGATACGACCTAAGCCAAGAACCAGCATATTTTCATGTAATATATCATATAATGAAAGGTTCGGTACCTTCTTGAACAAGTCTAAGATCTTTGATTCACGAAGATCTCCCTCTCCACTCCCGATGATAGCTAGCACCTCCCTGCGCATTATTATTTTAGTCAAAGACATGAACCTAGAGGAGTCTTCTTTTCGTACTGCATGTTGGTGCAAGTCTAGCTTGGTGTTGCAAAGACAAATGAAAATCTCAGTTAGGGACGACAATGTACACAGACGCACAACATCGACCCCGCTAATGTGTACGAAATTCATCTATGCATGCACTTTGTTGCAATATGTTGCGTTATGGCGCTTGCCTACTCTTTTAAGAGCAGTCATTCTCTATATTACCTTAATTTTGTGATTTCCTCTCCCTGTTCTTTAATTGTTTCTTCCATTTCCTTCGGATCCTGTGCGCAACATAAAGCAGAGGTATCTCCAGTGTTATTATATGTTCTCAAGTTCTCACACAACGCAGATAAAGAGCGGATCGAGAAATTAGGATTATTTGGTATACAGACAAGACTACTTACTTTACACAGAAATACAGCCTAATGATTGTATGATATGATACAACATGACGTTCTCAAAAATCTTGAGTCGTTATGTACTCAAGTTCCAATGGATGTTCGTTACCCTGATGCGATCATGGCACTTATTCTCATTTATATAGCGCGAGATGCAAACTGAACCCTAAGAGATTGAAGTGTTGTATGCGATCACTTAAATAACATGAAAATTGGACGAAAGCGGAAAATAGTATAAAAGAATATCTCACCGGAGGAGCTGGTGCTGCCTCTGCTGGTGCAGGCTTCGGAGCCATGGTGAGCCCCTAGTGATACCTACCTGCTAGTCAACAAGAATAACTAGATTCGGTACGTATTGAACCTCGATTTCTTCAGATTATTTGTTTGGGAAATGACAACATCCGCAAAAAGTGTCAAGTCGCCGTAAGGGAATGCCAACTAGCCATGAATTTCGTCATCCAGCTTAAGAGGACCGCGGGAAGTAGGATGGTGATAACAGAGGAAAGAGGAGGATTTTCAGATTTTGTTGTCACCATGTTACCACTTGAACTTTTGTGAACACAACCGATGGTTGAATAGATGGATACTTCGACGCCAGAGGCCAAGCAGATTACCCGCAAACTGTGCTCGAAGATCTCTCTTCTGCACAAGTAGGTTCAGCGTGTCGACCAGGTATGTATCATCTTCATTGCCCCAAACAATTATGATAAGTTTTGACATGTTTTTGGTTTCTTGAACCACCATGATTGGGAATACCTCGTTGATATACTGCTACTGTTGTATGCGAATAAGAATTAAGAAATTCACGGTGGAGGCAAGTTGAATACTCTTACATTGGCATGAAATATCGTCCATACTGTGTCAAAGAAGGACATCCTGGAATGTTTGACACACATTTCTTCTGTTAAATTGTGACATTGACAGCGACGCGGGTCCATCCAAGTGGTTTGGATTCAGATTAAGACCCTGGCATCAAGGCAGACAAATCTATCTTGCCTCCAGCGGAAAAAAATTTAATTCATCGCTAGGTTACTCCATGGTTCCATATACGGGTTCACCGCTGTCAGGGAATTTAGAAAATGCAGCCCAAACAAATCTTTCATACAGTACATTACTTCATCTGTACAGGTTCTCCAGTGTCTATTTCAATAACAGGATACATCAACATCACATCGGTCGCTCGAGAAAACCCGATACAGATCCTTATGGAGTGAATTTATCCAATTCGTATATATGAAGGCTTGAAACACTAAATCCCGCTATATGTTTGAAGGTCTCTCCAATAAGTATTATAAAAGAGAAATAATACGTAACATCGTTGACATACACATTGTAAATCGTTTACTCCTAAAACGGAACGAGATATAGTAAAATCAAGAAATGGCTCGCGCACAATGTCTTCATAAACACAGAGCACTAATACTCAGATTGTCCACAAACGTCTTCTCCAACCCCTATCCTGAAAGCAGAGGATATTAAAAATAAAATAAAATAAACCTGACAAGATTATCCCCTTACAGGTTCACCGCTGAGAGATTTCAGATATTTCATACAGGACAAACAGATCTTTCATACAGGACAGTAGTGCATCTGTACAGGCTCTTAATCTCAACAACAGGGGGCATCAATTGGAAGTATGTGGAGTTAAATCATCCAATTCACATACATATTGGATTGAAACACTAAATCTTGAAACCTTCCGTGAAATTATCTCCATCAAATATCATAGAACAGAAACAATACGTAACGTCATTGCTAACTGGTCGTTCTCGTTTGCTCCAAACACGGAAATCAAGAAATGGCCCGCACACAGTGTCATTCATAAATACAGAGCACCAAGACTCAAATCAACCACAGTAGTGTCTCCATTCCCTACGCTGAAAGGAGAGGATATCACATTATCATTGTCAACAGGATAATAGTACGCAGAAAAGAGAACAATCTGCACGAAAACTGTACAATGCTCATTCCTCGAACGCACAACAGGACCCAGCCTCAAACTCGCTCGTAAGAGTTTCTCTCCACTGCCTATTATCAAACGAGGAAAACTGAGCATTACTCTCTGGAGAATTCAATTCCGACATAATTTGCGATCCTCCGTTAACTCTCTCTCTCTCTCTCTCTCTCTCTCTCTCTCTCCCCAATGCGAGTCTGCCGCGGGAACGCGATGAAGGGGTCGGCCAATTCAGCTGAATGGTGCCCTCGCCAGCTTTGAACCGCCAGATCTTGGATCCGACGGGTGAGGATGGCCGTGGTGGTCAGGCGAAGTTACTCTGGAATGAACCAACCTAACTTTCTCGTGACAGGTGAGGCCCTAGGGACAGGGCGTTCCGGGAATAAGGGCGCGACGTTGAACTCGCGTTCGCGGAAATGTGCAGGTCCGAGGACCTTTTTGAAGACCTTCCGAAAATCGTACACCGTTCGATGTAAAATGTGATAGACGGCTCGGATTTTCTTATGCGGGGAATCTCACCGGGTTCAGCAGCAGGAGATTATGCGGCGTAAGAATCTCGCTCAATATATCACAATGAAATTTACAGAAGGGCGATGTCCCAAGGGGAAAGTCCAATACGAAGGGTTTCTTCCCTAATAAAATTGTGAGCAAGACTGAAGTGGGATGGTGCATTCCAAGGCCTCTACAATGCGCACGTTTCCTTGTAACATTCTCTCCTCCAAAAGGGGGGGTTTAAGGTCTTGAGGACATGGCTTCACAAATTTCAAAGGTCGTAGAGCTCGATTTGAAGGGCCTTATCTAGTTTAGACTTGTGCACTCCCATTAATGATGATGTGGCATTGTTGCATTCTATGACAACATAATACATTGTCCCATAACATATGGTTCAACACTTTAAAATGCAAGTAAACTTGCTATCAAATGCCGTACAAACAAAAGTCTCCTGGAGTCTTTGTGTTGTGTCAAATAAACTTGTCTCCTATAAAACTGTGTGTTTTGGGAACAAGGTAATCTTGATAAGGAAGGTTAACTAAGATGAAAGGTTCGGTTAACCCTAAGATGTTCGTCCAAATTAAAGTCTAGTTGGAAATGACCTAACATGGCATCCGTACAAATCATAAGTGGTATTCAAATGTGGAGAAAACCATATTTTATGATTTTAAGGTTAACATTTTATGTATTTGTGTATATGAAACAAGAAATATTGTCATTGCACGTGATAACAACAATTAGATACAATACATGCATATATAATCCTAGAACTCATTTTTTTCATACAATCTCAAATTGGAGTTTAGCTAGACCTACCAAATTTTTATTGCAACAATTGAAAGAGCATAATAAATACATTTGAAATAGGATTGTAATTGACAAATATGGGTAAAATACAATTAGGTATGTGTAGAATACATAAAGCCCATTCAAGAGGTCCAATTTGGGTCTCTTGAGCAATTAAGGGTCACTTAAGTTTGAAGGGCTCAATGGATGACCTTATACATAATTTCTATAAGCCATCATCACCAAGTCTCAAATTCTTCTTTTTTTCTATTAAAGAGTGTAACTGCAAGCCATATTTGTGAGCAATTGGTGTCTTAACGACCCCCTAACCACCTAAGCATGAGCACAAAGATAGGAAGCTAAAGCACAGTCACGTGTAGAGACATCCATATACATTGTGATTTTGGTGATTGATTGATAATCAACATATTAAGTATACTTGTATACTAAGGGCATCTATGTTATGAATTGATTTTGAGTCATCAATTACATTGAAGTACTCAACAATTTAGAATATGAGTTGACGAATAAGTTGATTTTGGATAATGTGCATTTTTTACACAATTATATGGAAGCGTGTAACTCATATACATGTTTTTGTGCATGTTGAGGTTCATATAGACCCCCTCATGGCCTTAAGGTTAACGTTTCTTTGGCATGCTCTAGGAGGAAAACTAGAGAGTCTCTCTTAGGACCTACTCACATGGCTAGTAGATGACCAAAATGTAAAGGCTAAGGCAATTTCATGGCACGAACAAGTAATCAATGTCTCCAATACGATTGTTTCTCGGTCATCATACGTGCTCGACTAGTGATGGCCCGTACCGGACGCCGGCTCAGAAATTATATCATTTGAAAAAAAACATTGATTTTTTCATTTTTCATTATTGATTATCAATGGTGTTCAAATTCTCTTCTTGAGAATAAAGCTCCTATAAAGACATTTCCAAAAGCACTCCAATATTGCTATTTTGGAAGTGGCATGTGTCAAGTTTAGTGAGTGATGTGACAACTTTATTATTCCATACCAAAGCAATTGCTTTATTATGGGCCATCATTGCAAGTACTAATATGAGATGATATGGCCACAAAACCTATAAGGGGTTAAGATTTTATTACGTTGGATGGATGACATGTACACTCGTATGCAATAGTTCATTTTGTCATGCTTACATAAGGATGAAGGATCCATCATCCTATCAAGTATCGTTGGGCCCTTCTTTCCACCTTTCTTTTTATTGTTCCTAGGTTATGTCATGTCAGGTTATGTTAGGTTAGGCCAACTTTGTTTTCAATTGGATTGCTAAATGTCAATGCATTGTTATTGTTATGGTAAGCTCTAAATCTCAAGACAACATATGTAACTTTCACCATTTTTCCAATCACTTTAACCCTTCACATGCCATTTTGTTTGCATCTTCAATAGGGTTAGCATTATTAAACTCCCAAAAAGATTGAACCTAAGACTTCCAAACAAAATAGGATAAATCCAACTCTTCAACATCTATCACAACAAAAAATCAATTGCCATCTCTCTCAAGTTTCAATAAACCCAAGATTATGAAATACCAAAGCCCTTCGGAAAACCAACTTAAAGGCGCTCATCTTCCCCAAAGGATTCTTCACGTTTTGTCGCCAATCAATTGCAATCACTCTTTGAGTCAACACATTCATTGTTTTGGAGAAATCTTCCACGAAATCATTTTTTTCCTACTTTCTTCACACACCTACAAACATAGTAGGATGTCTTTAGCTACACTCTAATCCCTACATTTCAAAATCATTATATTTTATCAATACAAATGTTTCTCACACTTGTCCAAACTTCCCAAGAAACACACAATACAAGAGTAATAGAGAGAGCCTGGATAAATTCTAAAAATGAGAGATATGAGAACATAAAAACAAAATGAGAGAAAAGAAAGAAGAAGAAAAAGATGAAAAAAGACGGGAAGACAAAAAAATCCTCATCTCTCATAAAAATTTCATAATTTCTCTGTCATTCTTTTTTGTTCTTTCTACTTGCATTATTATCTAATATCTAAAATTATCTAATCCTAATAATTTAGTTGAAACTCTCAATCAATCATAATATTTTTATGCCTAATTTTCTTTGACAACACATTTGCCTAAGTTTTGCAATGACTTCCTGATTTATTTTTATAAATCTCATTTTGATGGACTAAGTATAAAATAAAACACTCTAATTGAATTGATTTTTATATTATATTTCCTATAATTCAATTATAATTCAATGTTGTGCCTTACACAATTCATATTAAACATTATAATTATTAGATCAAATGATATATAGTTTAGAATTTTTAATGTTTTCCTACTATTTCATTTATTTTATTATGGCCTATTTTGAAGTGAAATTTGGTCTAAGTTTTGTTTAATACATATAGGGTACAAGGTCTAATTTCCAAGGCCTTTGTCAACTTCATTATGTTCTTTAACATATAAAATCCGCATCCCCAACCCGAATTTTATTTGGGACACATGTATTTATATCTACGAGTGTGTTGACCATGCCTCCATTTATCTCAAAATCCTTATTGTGTTACTTTCATATACACCATATTTTTGCGAGATATACACGTTTTTGGGAGTGGAATTGAAGACTAGTATTGACCATAAAATCAAAATGAAAGTGTCAATGATTTTCTAATATATGTATGCTTCAATATTTCATGCAAGAGAAATGAACTATGAGAGTAGTGATGTCCAAGTCTTGTAGCTTACTGTACTTGTCATGCACGAAATATACGAATACCTCTAGAACATCTTTTCATGCCTCTTTCATGAATTGTGGTAGTGTTGTAGGTATATAAGGCAAATTCATATGATTCTTGGCATCTTTTAACTGTGGATTGAACCATGTCCTAAGACAATCCAACATAAATGATATCAACTCCCTGAAAAAATGGTATAGGAGCAAGGTTCGAAAACTCTTAAGAAGTCTTCTTTAAAAAAACATTAAGAGTTGGTTGAAGTCGTTTGAAAGTTTTTCAGCTCTAGAAGTTGCTAAAAGTTTTTCTAAAAGCTTCATAGTTCTAGAAGTATATTTAGTTGGTTGAAATATTTCAAGAATTTCTTAGCTTTATTAGTTAATAAAAGTTTTTTTTAGAGCTTCCTAGTTCTAGGATATATATAAGAATTGAGGCTGAGGAGTTTTTCAGTCTCGACAATGAACCTCTTTAAATTATAGCTCACATTTCTTGGTGTTATTTGTGTATTTGTCTTGTTGAGATTGACCTATGAATTTGAGTATGCGGGATTGGTATAAATTACATATGACTCATATGAACTTTAGTATGAATGCAAATTAATCGATAAATAAGCTAAAAATAAAATAATAAAGTGGTTTCATTTGGCATTCACTGCCGCTTCTAACATATGGTGAGTTTCGTATGTTTTGGTTACATTCCTCAAAATGGAAACACCAAAGGTAAAATTTAGCACGAGACTACATAGGAGAGACAAAATTTCATTCGCAACGAAAATTGTCTCCTCGTAGCAAACAAAAAACATTGTTCTACCATATATGTATTCATTTTTTTGGTTGTATTAAAAAATCCTTACATTTTTTCATGTCATGTTCTCAGCTTCCTAGATGACTACACAAGTTACCAGGTGAGGGCCTAGTTACCATGTGTGGATGACAATTGAAACTAGATTGAGTAACTAAATCTTTTGTTAACCCCCCTCCTCCTCTCCCCTCCTAAAAAAATACTAAATAATAATAATAATGTAAAATATATCAGTGATCTTAACATCGACACGCCTTTGATGGCACAATGAGGCCTTATTCCTCTTCAAAAAATTTGATTTTATGTTGTAAGATTGATATATCATCATAACATTATACAATTCTTTCAGGTAATTATTTTTTCTTAAAATGTAGCACAAATATCAATTTATTTTTTGACCCAAAATTAAAGGGCAAGTCATGATAAAATCGGTGCATTAAAGTTAATGCAAGCTGATGGTGTATCAAAAAACTAGCAAGAACATTTATCTATGAACAATCTGACTCTTTGAGGGCATGCCAATCAATAGTCGACATATAGATATATAAAAACATGATCATGAAATGGTGTCATGACCAACTTATTTAAGCATGGCCAACCCAATAATCAAAGTTGGTATGACAATTGATAGCATCAGATTTGGGAATTTAACATGGCCCGATCAAACATCCAATCATATAGACATATCAGTTCTCATTCATTTGCATTCTTCAGTTTGCATCCACAAGTTGGCACACATGATGTGCATAGTAATTCAAATTTAGAGTAAATCTAGCCTTGCACATCAAATATTTGATATTATCCCAACACAATTCATTGATATACCCAATCCTACAAAATTCTCCAAATGAACTTAATCATTTTATAACAAATAATATGAGGTTTTTTCTCTAACCAATACATTTCCTATTCCATTGTTTCATTTAAAGCTAAATGTTCTTAGATTGAAAATAGTAAACCCATTAATTTATTTTTTTAAAGAAATCATAAGTGAGGTCCCAATGAGGTTTTTAGTTGATAAAAAAAAACTAAGACTTATTGCAATCAAACCCTCCCTCAAACAGCTACAACTAGGATACACTTGGTTCAATAAACTTCATATCCAATTATTGAAACCTCTTACGTGGTTCAAAGTCTTTGTATAAATCTCGACACAAGAGTCTATTGGCAATTCCAAAGTTGATATTCCTCTTTACAATGGAGTCGTAGTTTTCTCATAGATTTCATGTCCAAAACGATACACCCTTGAAGTGAGATGAGAGCCCTTCATTGTTAACTTTCAATACATGTGTTTTCGAACCCATCATTTATTTTTTCTTTTATTGTAGGACCAAATCTTCTTTGCCCACCATTCGCAAGTTGGACGACCCCTCCCCCCCTTCCCCACCTCCAAAGTCACATTGTTTTGATCACAACTCCCAAGTGTTATAAAGCCCTCCACTTAGGGCCACTTCACACACGAGCCAAGAGCCGTGACCATGAAATTGTGAGAGCCCAAAAGAAAGTGTCCAAAGGCCATCCCAACACACTTCCAAAATCATGTAGTGTGGTCACGAATCCTCAAGTGTGGTGTGAAGCCACATGTGACCGGGCCCTCAACTAAATGCTATTTCAATGGATTTTTATTCATGCGGATCCTCATTTTATATAAAAATAAAAGAAATCAACGGCTGTGAACGTTTGAAGTGCTATGGTTTCCCGGTTTTGTGCTAGACCCACCTCCAAGAGGTGGTTTTTGAAAATAATCCAAGTGACCATGAAACTTGATCCATTCAATGCCATGTAAGAATCCATGTAGGCTTTACATCCATCTTGCATTCACATACTCCGATGGTCCCTCAAGCATAGTGTGAAGCGGCGAACTTGGTACCGCTCCGCCTTTTCCACCAATGAGAGTGCTTGAAGTGTAATGGTCACGGGCTCCCAGTCTCGTGTGTGAAGTGGCCCTCAAATGTGATAGTAGCCCATGGACAAAGTGGATCCTCGTTCACGTTGAACCCTTCTTCAAGGAACTTGTGTGTGTCATATAATTATTGTTAGTCATTTGGGACTTGTAGGCTTGCCACTGCCCATTAAATTGATAAGTATGCCATACTAAAACCCTTCTTATCCCAACACAGGTGAACTCGGAAACACTAAGATCTCGACCAGTTATGCCTAAAAATCTTCTCAAACACTAGTGTTTTTCCTTGTAATGAAATCTAGCAACAAACAAGAAAATGATAGAACCGTGAGGCTCTGTCCTTTCTATGAAAAACTATAATTAAAGTTGTACACTTTGCTCATGCCAATCCATGGCTATTTACTATACCTATAACCAACTATAGTCAATTAGATTTCTTTCAATACATTTTAGGGGACAACTATAGTTAACTATATATACACATATACACACATATATATATGTATACATGTGTATATATATATATATATATATAGTTAGTTAGTTAGTTAGTTAGTTAGTTAGCTATAGTTAGCTATAGTTAATTGGATTTTAGAACAACTATAATTAACTACATTTTTTGGCAAGTCAAATCGTAAACAACTATAGTTACAAAAGGCCACTAGTTGTTTAATAGTTGAAATAATTGATTAGTTGTTCAAGGTATGCAAGCTTTCACCATCCACGTTAAGTAAATTGGACCAAAAATAACATGATTAAGTATTGTACAAGTGTGAACACAAAGTGGTTAGGAAATTTGCTCTTGAAACATAGAAGTTGATGCATAGTCTCTATCCTACAAACATAGCCAACAAACAAGCAAACAAACAAACAAGCCCATGAAGAGCCAACCCAACATCATGCTGCCGGCTTGCACTCCAAAAACATTGTATATTTTGTTTCATCATATTATGATTGACATATATTATGACATGCATGGCATATTATAAATGCTCAAAAATTGGAGCACCAAAAGAGTCTCGTACCAACCTACTACCTGCTCCCATGATGGAAACTTATTCCATAGTCCTACGACATGTTGAGTATACCATAGCACACTCACTTTCTAGCAACTTATTATGTAAGTCCTTGACTATGAACTCGGTGATGCCTTTTGCCTCTCTTCCCCACACCCATGGTGCACATATGATTGGTGGGTATGGTTGGTAGCCCTCCTAGTAAAGTTGGGGGTAATAACGGGCATAGTACTAACAATAAAAGGGTAGAGGATGGGAACCACTGCTTACGAGAAAGACAACTCCGGCTTTATGATTGCTATCCTGCCAATGTTGAACTTATACTCAACTTTTGGAGGAAAAACGGCTCTAGTTTGCAGGCGAAACCTTAAAGGACACGACCGGTGTTGCTCTTTAGAATTAGGGTTTCAAGTGGGACACGGGATGATATGAGAAGCAAGCCCGATTATCAATTCCACAATCCAAAATCCAATCAAGCGAGCGAGCAAAAAGTTCCCAAGTTTCTAATGTCTCGTGCCCCGATCACACCAAAGTTCCTTTCGGTTCCAACCTTGAAATTGTTGGGATTATGTTCATAAGTAGATGTTGGCCCACCGCTATTCAAACTATTGCAGCCGAAGATGCCAACGGATGATGTTTGAACTGGCCGGTGTGATCAACGCCTCAATTTTTGCAATCATGGATGTTTTCTTTCTGATTTTATGATCACCATTCGAGGGCTGGTGCACATGGGGTCCCGAGTCCCGAGTCCCGAGTCCCACTCATGTTAGCAAGTCCCATCATGGAGGCAAAGATTAGTAGACATAATTTCGATTACTCCCTCTGTTTCACAATAAAACCATGGTTTCTGCATAAACTCCGTGCCAGAATAAAACCATGGTTTCGTTACGGACCTCCTCCGGGCATGACAGAGACGTCGGCAACTTTTCGGCAGCTCCCAATTTTGGTTAAAAAGCGCATTGTGGTTCAAATCCGGTCACTGTTCTTAATCCCGCACTGAAATAGAAACCACAATTTTATTTTGAAACAGAGGGAGTACTAGACATAATGACTTGGTTGTCTTGTTTTTTGGATCCTCCTATCATGAAGAGCGACGGCCTAGATTGAGAGTGGGAAAGGACGAGGTTTATGTTACGGGAAGTCTTAACCGACCGCTCATCCAAAAGTGGAGGGGCTTATAAACATTCGTCACAAGTTTTCATCCATGAAGGAAGACTTTGATTTTTTCCATGAGTTGATTGATTATAATTAATAACCAACTCAAGTAGGTGGCAGACTTGCCATTTCCGTTGCTTGTCATCCACTCACCTCTTGTTGGTTATTTAGTGCATCATCTTCTCTAATCCCACAACGACTCGAGTGGTTGTGGTCGTGGTTTCGGACTACTCTCAATAACATCCATGATTTTTTGTTGGTTCACACAAGACGATTCATGTAGTTGAAGAGTGGATTTGACCCTATTGATTGTTCCTACTGGATTGGCACGATTTATGGAGTAGAGACAAACCATTTATGATGTAATCACCTCCTGTAGATCTTCTCCTGTGCTTTGGCTTTGAAGTTCTCTCCTAGTGCCACATAATAACTATAAGAAAGTGAAACCAAAAACAATAAATTGCAACTATTGCAACTCCCAGCTGAACTTTGTATTATAGTTGGACATGGAAGAGTAGTTTGTGTTTGTGGTTGCCATCCATGCGCCTTATCCTTCAAATGTAGAACCAAAGAAAAGGAAAGGAGTTTCTTTACTCAAATGGTGGTAGTGTGAAAACACATTGTCAAGTGTGAAATTGCTACACGCATGACAAAGGTAATGGATGAATATGAAATCCTTGGACCAAACCCTATGGACATCCTAACTTAACTTCACGATCATGTTGTGCACATTGGTAGTCCACCACACTAGAAGACGCCTCAAAGTACATGAGATTCAAAATGCCAAGGAACACTATAAAGATTAACTTAGGCTATGTTTTGGTGTGTCAAGGACTCAATCCATATGTGGAGTAATTGGTGTGAACTTATTTGAGGTAATTTGGATTGGTCTTCTATGTGTTAGCAAGAAAAATTATGTGGACATTGTTTATTTCTCTAATTTTCTTGAACTTATAGTGTACGTTTCTTGGCTTGCAAGATGATAAATGATTGTTACATTTGCAACTGCCTCTAAACATTATTAAGCAATGTGCTTTCGTTCAAGTGGGCCTTGAGAATATAACCATGGGATGCTCCAACCTAGTGCAAGGAGACTGAAGTCTAAATTTGCACTAGGTTGGGGCATCCCATGGTTATAGTCTTAGGGCCCACATGAACGAATGCACATTGCTTAATAAGGGTCGCTTCACACTATGGCCGTCCAAATCAAGAGGTTGTGGGATTGAGTGGCCAAACTTTGTTGAGAGTCCAAAGAAATGGGCTGAAAATAGCCAATAAAATATAGTAAGTGGAGCCTTCGGCTGGGCATGGTGTGAAGCCTCCAAAGGCCAAACCCAAAGTCCAAACCTTTGGCCATGAACTCTCACAACCTCTCAACCTGGACGCCCATAATGTGAAGCCTCCAAAGGCCAAGCCCAAAGTCCAAACCCAAAGGAGAATCCCACTTTATTCCTTGCCCAAAACAACCCCTCCAATCTAACGGCCAAGATCTTGTCAATGATTGATTTTTTTAATGAAGAAAAACTGACAGCCTCTCGACCATAGTTTGGGTTTCCATTCCCGTCCGACCCAAACTTCCTTCGAGAGTCCATCTCCTTCGTCAAAAAGTAAGCATTTTAAATTCAAACCTTTGGACTTAGTGTGAAGGGTCGAGAGGCAGAACTCTTGGTTTCTTGCAATCTGATTGGTGGAAATCAACGGCCTCTCGACCTTCGGCCATAGTGTGAAGCGCCCCTAATGTTATGCTAATAAGGAGAAGACCTAAAAAAAAAAAAAAAAAAAAAAAAAAAAAAACAACAACAACAACTGTACTTAGCAGTATGAGCAACATATCTAAGTATGAGCTACATTATATGTATCAGAGACTCACATCTACTAATTACAAATTTGTCTACTTCCAACTCCACATTCCCAAAAACCTCGTCTTTAAGTACTAGGTTTCCAAGGCATCCATCTTTTTTCACTCATCCCAATCAATGTAATGCATATGTTATGCGAAATGAGAGTTGGACTGAAAAGAAACGATTCCATACAAATCTATATGATAATCTTGTTAGCTAATCACAAAGTGAGGATGAACAACATCCATCAAGACAATCCTTGTATGTGTATCAAAGCTCTCTATTGTCACAAACCCTAAACTAACCTCCACACTTGCAAATCCGTAATGGTGCGACATATATAGGGGGATCACACGAGTGTAGTTGATAATCGCGGGGTGGGTCAATAATACAAAGAACGTTTTCCTGATAGCTGTGAATCCGAATTATGCTGACCTCATATGCTCGCTTGCACGACCAATGTTTTCTTGGAGTTTGCGAACAGATATTTGTGTGTTGGCATCATGGGAGCATCTTGGTTCACTTAAGTTAAGCTTAAGGGCCACTTCACACATGAGCCAAGAGCCGTGACCTTGCAATGGTGAGGACCCTTGACTCTCATCCAAAGGCCGTACCATGAGTGTTGGGAAAGCCATTTTATGTAGTCTTGGGCCCTCAAGCATAGTATGAAGTGAGGATGAATCATGTTGTGGGACCATAGCCTATTTTGTTGGCGGCAAAAGAGGGGAGGATTTGGTTTTTTATAATATGTCTCAAAATTTATCAATTTAAGAGAATTAATTGGTGGTGTTTGTCTGTTTTGGAATTTGTTTTGGAATCTGCCTTGCAACTTGTCCTGACATATGTGTTGTTGGAAAAAAATATTAAAAAATATGGTCTCCCGGAATTTGCGTTAGGCCCACCTTTTGGAGGTGGGTATGACGCAAATTCCGGTAGACCATGCACCCTTATACACAACTTGCCATGTAGGACTCCATGTAGACTTGTCATCCATGAACTTTTCTTTGGACCTTTAGACCTTCACCTCCTAGTGTGAAGTGAACTTGGACGGTCTCTGAGTTTTCGACCAATGAGAGCTCTTACATTGCCATGGTGAGGGGCCTTCAGCCTTGTGTGTGAAGTGGCCCTAAAGTACATGTATGTTAATTTCCGTAGAACCTAAGTTCCGGTGTGACTATTTAATTGGCTGATGACGGGGGCAATGTGTAATGGGAATTATTGGGAATAGCGGGGTGGTTTTGTTTTGTTTTTATATTAATTTAAGATAGCCCAGCCCCAGTGTGCTTATTATTATTGGCCAACTAAAATCAGGTAAGGTCCAAGATATTTTGGATGATGCTCATCCATCCGTTCCCCAGCATCAAGGGGACGCGGGGGCTAGGTCGCCCGTCTCCTCCACCATTGGCCAGTGGACGGCCCGCGTAGCGCCATCTGGCTTGCGACCCTCCACGTAGATGGGTCTGTCTTCTGAAGGAGATCGAACCTGAGCGTGATCTGGAAATCCGCGCAGGGGGGGCCCACCCCAGCGCCCATTGGCTCCTCCCCCCTGAGGGGCATGTGCGGCCGTTGGAATCGCGGGCCCGGCCCGGCCCAGATCGGAGCCCGTGGCGGGAATTTCGTTAAGAGAGGGGTACTCTACTGAACGGGGGTTGGGGGCAAGGCTGGGCCGAGACGGGCCGGGTCGGGCGACGTGAATCCCGGGGGGCCACCCACCCGCGCTCGGGCGGAGCAGGGCGAGGTCGCTCGGAGGAAGAAGGTGCGATGTGGACGCGAGATAGAGAGATTGTGAGGAAGCTCTGCGGTCTCGTAGTTCGCTGTGACGCTATTGCAATCTGAGCCTGCGCATCGCCGAACGCCGGAGTCGCCATGGCCGCATCTGCATCTGTGGCGCTTGGTGTAGGTTCGAAGGTGACCGAATTCCATGCCCTATCGAGCTCAATCGGAGCTCCTGGGGTTAGGAGTTCGGCCAGATCGGCTTGCGGTGTGCAGAGAGCTCAGGTATGGCGCTCCCCAAGCCAGATCAGCGCAAGGTTGCCTGCGCTCCGATCTTCCTTCCTTGCGAAGCCCGTTGTAGCCCGCGGCTTGGCGTTCACACCGTTGACAACGAGCTTGAAAAGCGTGAAGGAGGCCAGGAAGAATGTCGCCTCACCCGTGTGCATGGCCAGCGCTGCCGATTCCGCAGGCGATTCTGTGCCAGAGTGAGCTTCTTCAACCCGTTCTTGCATCCGGTTTGAGTAAAGGAGCTCTACATCTTTTCGTCTCAATCGTCTTGTTGTGAGTATTGCAAGAATGTGGAGCAGAGCATGCATCTAGATTACAACCGAGACCAGTGCTTGTGGCATCTAATTACAATCGTGTCGAATAGGCTGTTCTATGTTGTATCACTACGTGGCGGAATATCCTGTTTCCTACACTGCATGGCATGAATTTCAGTGTGTTACTAGTCTCGTAGTTATTTATAATGCATCAAACAGCGAACCAATCCTGGAATGTGGGTCTAGCTCGACTTGTAGGTTCCTGTTTCCATTGTGTTTACATGTAGTTCTGATATCTGTTTTTGGTTATTGTGTTCTGATTGTCTTGTTCTTGGGATCCAAGTTCATTGCTGGCCCTAAGTTAAGTGTATGTAGCGTATAAAGTTCCTACACGAATAAATTTTTGTTGCACTAATGCTGATAACTATCCAAGAGCATCATTGTATGGATGTGCGACGAAGGGGATGTTGTCCACTTCCGGACTCTGCCGTGAGAAGAGATCGCTGGTATCCAAAACATTGCCCTTTTTTGCACTGATTGAGAACAGGAAATAGTCATAGAAGGGAGATCTGTCTTTCTCTTGAATCGTTAGTTCTGTTATTCATGAACAAGGCTATTGAAACAATTCGCGCGTTCTTCAACAAGAAGAAACCTTGTTACTAAAATGTCTTTTTACGTTGATCAGTAACCCTGCAAAATCATTCCTGTGGTACTTGACATCAATTCATTGTATTTCATGGAATACAACTGTTTATGGGCTTGAGTCTGCACCCTGCTAAACGTACTGCCGAATCTTCATTTTGGAAACGGGTTAGAGGAGAAGCCTGGGTTGCTGTAGATTTCACCTCCATACATAATATTGAATTTGCAATTCGCTTGTGAATTCGGACTAGATTTTCAGGTTTCTAAGTGGGCACTCGGTAGGTAAGACTGACTGGACTTGTTGCGACCTTGTTACCCTCGACAACGTTGTTAGCTAAGAAATCCGCGCACATGGGTGTGATAAATTGAACGTTACACAGGCTGGTTTTCAGTTATTGCTGTGGCGGATTTTATTTCTTTTATTTTTAGGGGATTCAATTCTAATTCTATTTAGGTTTGAGCATGCCAGTGCTTTTCTCTGTGTCTGGGGAGGTTTTGAGGGTTAGATCCTGCTACATGAGAGTGCGGCAACCTTTTCCTGTTTTCAGAAGTAGGCTTAGATGTTGGTTTTTGAGCTGGCATTGGCCTTTGTACGTACTTTGCTTCTCTGTACAAGTATGTATAGTGTGATACTGTGCGGTCTATACGAGGAGTTGAGTATGCACAGCCTCTCAAAGTGTGATATTACTCGACTGTTAATTGACAATCAATTTCATCTCATGGCTTTCTGGTTTCCAGATTGAACAAAATGAGCAGATTCAAGGAAATACGTAGGTTGCGTTCAACCAAATTTGGCTCAAGTGAACTTGAATGGAGTTAAATTGTATGAAAAATTCACAATAGCTACATGATCTTAGGCTACTATGGAGTGTAAGGTTATTTATTGGTATTCTGCGAAGTGACTGTTGCACAACTGGGCCGATGGCACATGGCACACTAGTGCAAACAATAGTTTGGCAGTAGCTTGTGTTGATGTCCTTGAGAATGCGGACTGCAGGACATAATGGACCCTATCTTTCTTGCAGAATTGCTAAGGAGAAAACTGCAGAGGCTGAAGGTTTTGCTGCAAAGAACCCTGCACTAGTGACAGGGTTTTTCTTTTTTGCCTGGTAAGTTTTTCTTCCAGAGAGTTGGCTCTATGAAATGCTCAATTTTCCGAGTGTTAACATACTTTTGTACGATCTTATTCTAATTTTGCAACATTAGAGATTAATTTGTGAAAACGATTGTCAATTAATAAGAGGATTGTGGAGTCTGTGAGTCCCTGACATCATCTCTTTGAATTCGACCCATAATTCTGGCCTTATCTAAAGGGTGTTGTAGTTTCTGGTTTGACAATACTGATGAATATTAAAGGAAATGTTTCATTTTAAAGTGATGGATAGTAATTTGTGCTTGGGGATCTCCATCTTCAGTGGCCTACGCGTCCTGTTGAGCCTGAATATCAAAGTGGTTTATATATTGAGTCATGCTTCATCTATGTTTTGATTTGCTGGCAGGTATTTCTTGAATGTCATCTTCAATATCATGAACAAGAAGATCTACAACTACTTCCCATACCCCTAGTAAGTACCAATCTCATCTTTTTGTACATCACTGTATCACTTGTGTATTTGAGCTTTGTATTCTAAGATGGTGTTTACGGAAATATGACTTTGGATTTGATGTATTGATTTGCTATAGTCAATGGCCATTGTGTGAGATCTCTGCATGGGTGTAGCAATTTGTGTAGTGAATTTTTCCAGGAGCTTTTCAATTTATGTAATCTGACGTTACTTAACCATTTCAATCATTTCATTAAATTAGATGAGTTCATTAGCATACCCGTAATAACATACACATCCTGGAAATGTGTCTGGATGTTTATTGTACATATCTTAATATTCTTACAGAAACACACCTAATATATATTTAAGTGACGAAACCAAGGAACACCAGATTGTTACTTTCTAGGGTTGTCATCCCTAAATCCTAAGATGATGTGGCTACTGCTAAGTTTGTATTGATTGTGTTTTGCAGTTTTGTATCTGCTATTCACTTAGCAGTTGGTGTTGCGTACTGTTCTATTTCTTGGATGGTGGGCATGCCCAAGAGAGCGGTAAGCAATATAGTATACTGCAGAGAGCTACATCTGCTCAAGAAACTAGACTCTTTTTGATGCAGCATGTGAGATGAACTGTTTATGTCTAGCTGGTCTTTCATTCTGTGCTTATGTGATGGTTCGAACTGCCTGAGATTGCATCCTGCTTTAGTTTGTATTTTGCCTTTTGTTTGCAGCTCTTTGTGTTTTTATCTAAATGGATAGTCCCTAGAAATGCCTTAGTTTGTAAGATACTACAGCCTTTAATGGACTCCGTTAAGAATGGAGCACTAATTGCTATGATTTTCATGCAGCCTATTGATGGGGATCTCATTAAGCTGCTGATTCCAGTTTCTATCTGTCATGCTTTGGGTCATGTAATGACCAATGTCTCATTTGCTGCAGTAGCAGTTTCTTTCACTCACACCATCAAAGGTATGTGGCTTTAGTAGAGTTGCATGCAAATATGTCTATGGTGGGATCAAAAGTTGCATGTAGTGACTCAAAAGTTCCCCTGTATACTTTTCAGTTTCTTGCCGACATCCAGAGCAGTCTGTTGAGTGCCCTAATATGAGAAGCCACTATTCAAATCATACTAAAGTGTGTGGCCTTTGTTACTACAGCTTTGGAACCATTCTTCAATGCAGCTGCATCACAATTTATTCTTGGTCATCAAATTCCTCTCACTCTGTGGGCGTCCTTGGCACCTATTGTGTTGGGTAAGTAATTAATCTGCACTCTTGGCTGTAGCATGCACTCTACCACTAGATCTATGAATCTCTATGAATACTGTTGGAACACAGGTTTTTAGTTTAATCAGTCACGCTGATACACCCTTGAATGTTACTTGATGGCAGGTGTCTCGATGGCATCAATGACCGAGCTTTCCTTCAACTGGAAAGGTTTCATCAGTGCTATGACTGCGAATGTAGCATTTACCTACAGGAATATTTACTCAAAGAAGGCCATGGTATGTGTACCAGCTTCAGTAGTGTGTCTCCAATTTGTATTTTCTTTCAATTTGTTGATGTGATCTGGTGCTTGTTACTACATTTTTTGACTTCTCAGTAGTGATTACAAAAGTTCATTGTCTAATAGATCAACTACTAAACATGTAGCTTTTGAAGGCTGCTTTGGTCACTAGTTTGACTCTTTTCGATATTAGTACTTGTATTAGTACAGATTGTGGTGTGCTTACCAGGTTGCTGATGTCTACTGAAATCTATTCCTAATGATCTTCCTGCTCTACAGACTGGAATGGACAGCACCAACGTCTACGCATACATCTCCATCATTTCTCTGATTTTGTGCATTCCTCCTGCTATCATTGTAAGCTTTTAAAGCTTATTTAATGTCTTTCTTACATGGTTCTTATATCTGTTAATCGATTGCATGAGTTTTACATTCAAATGTTTTATTTCTGCAACAGAACCTGAAACTCAATATAGATTTGTTGCATGCTCAAAGACTTATGACTGGATCATAGATATAGCTTCAGCTGGACAGAATGATTGGAACACGTGCTTCTTACGTATGTAACTAACTCACCATGTTTGTACTCCAGATTGAAGGCCCAGCTCTCATGCAACATGGATTTGCTGATGCCATTGCTAAAGTTGGCATGCAAAAATTTGTGTCTGATCTGTTCTGGGTTGGTATGTTCTATCATCTGTACAACCAGGTAAAAATCAGCTCCAACTATCCCTGGTTCTGTAGTTCAAATATTGGTTGGATAGTTCGTTTGATTTAACTGTTCTCATGCTGCATGTTTAAGTTGAATTTGCCAACAACAACTTTCCACTTGCCTGGGACTTTCTGGATTTCAAGGAATGTGCTCATGGAGAACCTTGTATGTTGCCTGATGTTGCAGCTTGCTAACAACACCTTGGAAAGAGTCGCACCACTTACCCATGCCGTCGGCAATGTGTTGAAGAGGGTGTTCGTTATTGGTTTCTCCATCATTGTATTTGGTGAGTGATCTTCTCAGCTATTTCGAGTGCCTCACAGAAAAGAAATACTAGAAAACTTTGCAGTTGGACTAAATTCTTGGGTTGCTAAATCCATCCCTGAATAAATCTGTATCTCACTCTTGAGAGTAAAACGTTTTTAATGCTGTTCCAGTTTGTAGAGGTGTCTTACAAACTACTTCCCTGTGAATGCAGGCAACAAGATTTCAACCCAAACAGGTATCGGTACAGCTGTTGCTATTGCAGGTGTGGCTGTCTACTCGCTCATCAAGGCAAGGATTGAGGAAGAGAAGAGGGCAAAGACAGCCTAAAACTCCTCCATCCTCTTTAGTTGTAGGAACCATTTAAGGTTTCTAGCAGTTTTCCTTGGTCTGCAAAGAGTGTTTCTCCACTTCAGATGCATTCTTAAGCTTTGTAAGAAACGCTCCTCTTTTTTGTATGTATTATGAGTATCAGGTTGTCCACAATGTTCCCTCTCCTTGGAGCTTGTATTTTTGAATTCTGCATCTCCAGCAGCCTCTTTGCACTTTTACTGTGTACTATGTTTTGAAATTGTCGTGCAACAGTCTTCTAAGTCCCAGATGGCGGTCCTTCTCTAGAGTCAGGAATCCTTGGGAAGAACGCATAAGTCTTTTGATCCGAAAAGTTGGCAGCAGTCTTTGATTCGGCATTGAACGATCATCGTTATACAACGGTTCATATTTGACTTTCCATAAATAAATAAAAATACGCTCCCATAACTACTCAGTGACGCCAAGCTGGGCTTGGGAAAGGGGCAAGGAGAAGGGACCCACACATGCGGGCCTTATTCGGTTATTGATCTCAATGGGACATTTATATTTGCATGGTGGGTGGTTATGTTAGATCCAAGAATGGAACTCAGCAAGACATGTTTAAAAGAGATTGCATTACGAGCCTAAAATCAATAAACCATTCAAGACTCTGCAACCGCTTCTCATGGGATATGAAACAAGAAAATATATACGTAGTCAATATGACAATGATTCCAAATCGTGCCAGTAGCCACTTTTCATAATTTCCAGTGTTTATGAATCTCTTCATCATTGACGTGAAGATTTTCGTTCTCATTAATTGGCCATATCACAGTCTGGGGAGTTCTGTAGAGAAACCGGCTAATTGCCGAGGTTTCTGGAGGTGGCTCGGATTTTTCAAATTTTACCCAGAAGTGGCCTAAAGAGTGCAAAATTTATCGGTTGATAGCCCCCATTTCCTAATGTGTTCAGGCAATTAGCCGGTAATTTTTTTTTCATTTATGCAATTTCCGGAAGGTCTAAAGTGTGGCCAGTTTTATATTTTGGTGGTGGATGTGTCATGATCATTTATTCAATTTTTTTTGAATTAATGTGGATTAATTCAATGTAGGCATTCACTCTCCATTTATTGTCATCTAAATAGTATCCTTAGCAGGATTTGAACCATATTAGGGCTAAGGATTTAGCCTTCGAAAAATACAAGCACCACAAAAGGGTCCAAGTATTACTCGGAGGCTAGTTAGTATTGAAAAGTCACGAGATTTGCGTACCATTGCCGTTAGTATCAATTGCCCCAAACGAATAACGCACATCACTAATACTCACTGTATTAGGAGAATTCAAATAAGAAGAAGGATTACCATACAAAAACCGGTACTTATTGTCTTTCTTCCAAAGTGGGATAGCATTACAAATTATGTCATCTACCTCTTCATCTGGCCCTTCCAAGGCAATTCGCAGTATTGCATCAAGATTCTTACTATCCAACCTATTTCTAACTTTAGTCTTGATCAAATTTTGCACACTGAAAGCACATTCACATGTCACAGTAGAAACACATTGCACATGAGCTAACTCTACAAGAATAAGGAGGTTGGGGTACCGAGCTTGCAAAGCATGATTCCAAATTATCATGCTCCATAAATCCCTGAAATTCTTATCCCCCAATTTCGTAGTGCACTGAAGCTTGAAGGTTAAAAATTTACACTTACATGCTGTTTGGTCGATAAGAGGATGAAGTTTAAAGCTTCCATGTGAGCGGTCTACTCCATAATGACACAACAAAGTATCTAATTCTGAAATACACCAATTTTGCAAGCGCAATTGTCCTGAAGGCATATTAGTCGGATTCAAAATCTTAAAACAAGAAATCAAATCATTGTCACAAAAATGTGCATCAAGGGCAGAACAAACAGCCTGTACAAAATTCTTCTGGAACATCAAAGCCTCTTCCAAGTCAGTACCAAGCCTAGACCATATCATCTGAAAGCTGTGAAATATGGAACCCCTCACCTCAGACTGCAATCTTTTCAAGTACCCACCGTGAGGACCATAATCAGACAAAACATGATAACCAGTGGAATCGTTAAAGACATCAACATTCAAATAACATGAATCGACAATGAACATCATACGAATTTGAGCCACTTCAGTACGCACAATACTTCTCACAGTGGTAACATCCACAAACTTCAGTTGAAACACCTTTGACAGCATAGCCAACGAATGAAGAATATCAGCCAAAAAATACAGAATATAAATATATTTGAACTGACATAGTTTTTCCAAAACAGACTTTGCAACAACATCACTATCATCCTGGAAAAAAATAAGGACAAATTCAAGTGAATCACAAAGGGAACTGATTATCTGCCACCTACTTAACCAACGAATTTTGTGATAACGTTTCATAGTTTTTTTTGGAATCAAACAATTATTCCTGCAAGGTCGTTAACGCATGTTTGCGCTTATTTGATTTGTGAAAAAAACTTGAAATAGAATTTATCAAAACATCTATTTTAGTGGACAAAACCTTACAATCCAGCGTTTTGGCAGCATCCAAAGCAGCAAGATTCGTGCGATGAGCGACACAATGACAAACTAAGAGAAATGGGTTTACCTCTTTGCGGAGTCGTGTTGAAACACCGGTTTGAGAACCCACCATGCTGCTGGCTCCATCACTACCAAAGGCCAGTAACTTACACAAATCTAAATCCCACAACCGTAACTGAGATATGACACAGTCAAAAATTGAAGTTGAATCTTTCTTACCGCCATCCAACTGTAACAACCCTAAGAAAACAGTTTTGGGCAGGCCTTCCTCTAGAATTGTGGCAAATATAACAAGATGTCCAATGACACTGATATCTGTAGATTCATCAATCATAATGCCAAAGGATGGAGAATTTCGAATCCTACAAAGTATTTTGTTTTGGATTACTGCAGAAATACAGGTTATTAAGTCACTGCAAGCTTTTTCATCTTGGTACATGCTAGCTATAATAGGAGCATAGACAGACATCAATAATTTACAAAGTGCAGGGAATTTGGAATATGGAAGAGACTGCTTCCCTGTGAAGTAGGCTGCTTTGAAGAGGGTTTGCAAAGCCACATCACAAGCACGCTGACCAGTGAAAATTGCTTTCTCCATGGTTTTCTCGCCGTTGGTGCAGGCCCAAGCAAGCTTTTGGTGTTCATTCGATTGAAAATGGTCTGTAAATGCACTGATTTTGAAATTTTTTGATCCATCCTTTGCGTATACTGAGCGGCCACCTTTCTCCCTACAAATCTTACAGAAGATTTTACAGAAATGATGTTGTCACTCGTAGAAGAATCAGTGTCTCGGGACTTTGCAAAGTAAGCATCGCGAAAGTATGGAAAATAAAGCTGAAGGAACTGAAAAACAAACTCACGCCACGCCACACCACGCCACGCCTGCGCCCGCTCCTTCTCCTTCTCCGTCTTTTCTTTCTTTCTTTAAGGATGCCTCGTGGGTTTAGGGCAAGGGTTATGGGTTTGATTCCGGCACAGACTTCGCCAGCTCATATTTCTCCGCTCACAGATTTCTCCGCTCACATGTATCACAACTCACAGATTTCACAACTCAGAGAGGCCGGCTCCCTCACAACTCACACAGGCTTGCAGGTACTATGACGACACAACAACTCTTTCACAGAAGTAACAACAAATTTAGGGTCCAGGGTGCTTGTTTGTGAAACCAACAACGAAAATGGAACCTCCACTACTACGGAGTCAAAGCTGGTTTAGGGAAGCAAGGGGAGCCCTAAACCACAAGCCACTCTAACCCTAAAGGGCCTAAACCACAAGCCAACAAGGCATAGTCTCCAACTATGCATAGTATTGAAAACCTTACCTAAAATATATATATTTGGTCGGCTGCCCGTCGTGAAAATTATTTCTCAATCGGCAATTTGCCGTGGATACTCTAGGGCAGCTTGCCGAAATGCCGGCATTTTATTTTTCTAATCGGCCCATTTCCGTAAAGCTTCATTTCTTCCGGAACCCCTTCCTAAACTTTCCAATTGCATTCGGAAATTCTCAAAATCAACCGGCTAGCTCGTAACTAACTGCCGGCACTACCCGTTCATTGGGCCATATACGTCCTCCATATTATGCGGACTTCTGAACCTCGACGTTTAACAAATTTTGCCCCAATAGTCCAATCTAGTCACACACCATGCAACATTTGTCTGTTTAAAATGATGATCGAATTAGGCTCGCTTACCTTACTCTTGTACCTTTGTTCTGCAATGAGATGGCCATCTTTGTCTAGGTACTACCTGACAGACGCCACACATACCAGAATCAACTACACAGTCCACGACATGTTGCCTATTACACATTGCTTGGGGACCAAGTTCCAAGATAAATAATTCATGGGGGTATCGATTATTGAAGTTTGTGATTTTAACACATGTTGAATATCAAGTATAGTAGTATCACTTCAAAAGCGACTTGATAAGAACTCTGTAGGCTATTGTGAACCTTCCAACCGACATGACATTGAGGGTGTACATAAGTTCAACTTATATTCAGTTCTATATGGGGTCCAAGAAAATGAAAATAGATGTAGGGCAACTTTGGTAGTGGTGCCAAAACCTTGTGATTTGTGAAATAGTTTATTGATTTTTGTTGGCTACCTTGATAGGTGTAATATGCATGTACTTTACTTGAAAGCCATATTCCAAGTCACGGCTGCTTGATCTCCCTAGGAACATGAGGTGGAAGGCTCCGGCTTTCTCGGCCAAAGCACCATGAATTCCAAATGATTTGATACCCCTTGGGCTTCTCTACTTGCATATTATAGGTTCAAACTGCCGCTCTAAGTCTTTTGAATTTTTATATATGCTAATTCTTTCATCCTAATATAATGATCTCTAGAACCCATTGGCCGGATTGATTGAGTCTCCTTGTTATTGTGTTGCAAATGCAAGGTGATCATATGTTACATTTATTAAAGTTGTCCTTTACTGGTTTGGATGCATTCCCTGACTTTAGGTTAAGCCTCGCTCAACCATAAGAAAATCCAAGAAATCAATAATTTCAATATCTAATTAGTAGTCATTTATAATATTATATGTCTAGGGTTTCAAATGTTTAACCTTGAATTAGCAATTTAGATGAGTGCAGAATATTGGCACAAAGGACCTCTTGGTTGTGCTAAAAAATCACCTACAACGATGCCTATATTTTAAGCATATATAAGCTTTGGCGTCCATTCTTAACTACAAAGCTTGGTATATACCATACGTAGGTGTTCAATTAAGAAGAGTGACCACATAAGCCTTCCATAGCTTAGTCTAAATAGTGGGAGGTCAACCATCCTCGTCACCTCTTGTTATAGCGCATGGCTAATGCACACATACAAACGAGAGAACTTAGTGGGGATGTAACTGCTCAATGTTTCATTAACAATATGACAGTTATATTTGGAAACACAAGGATGGTTTTTCACCTATTGTACTATACATAACATACATGTTTTGTTTCATTATTTGGACTCGATTCGATATGTTCACTGTTGGCCAAGTACATCAACAATCAATCCAAATCAATGATTGGGGAGATCCGGCAGCTAGTTGTAAATTAGCCGAGTGAAATTGCAAAATTACCGATTTTTTGGGGGAGATTTCGGCCGTATAACTGAGTTAAATATGAAGAGTATAGGAAATCAACTGACCAATATGAGATAATGTAGGAAATTTAACCCCTCAGGCTCACAAAATGGCGGAAATGAGTTGGGTCTCCCGAGGGTATAGGTGGATATTGGCTGGTCTCTTGAGGGTATGGGCGGATATTGAATGAGGGAGGTTCTTAGCCGTATAGGTCACAAGAAACTTAACGATGCTTTTGCTTCATTATTGCATTTCATTATTGACGGCTAGTGTTTAGAATGTATTATGGGTGTGTCTATGGAAGATCTTTGTGGTGATCTTGATAATGTACTAATGGAAGCCATAGCTTTATGAAGGAACTCTACAAAGTTTAGATGGTTGTTTTCACATTCACAAAGATACCTTTCAGGGCGTTTTCCTCTTGAAGGTGAAGATGATATTGTTGATTTTGACTCTAACAGTTGGTGAATTTCATTTTTGTATATAGTATGGTATGTTAGGTTACTCTTTTATCATGTTGTGGCCTCAAATCTAATATGAGGTTTTAAGACCTAGGTATGATAGAAGAGTTTATCCATGGCCATCAACCGGTTGATGGCTTATTTTAGGTTCAACTCTTGCTACGGATAAATTGTTGATCATTCTTGTTGGATGTTGACATCATTACATATTATTGTTGTATGCCGATATGTTCTTTGGACATTGTTGTTGAATGGTGTATGTTGTTTGTAGATATAATTGGAAAACCAACTTACTTATCAATGCCCGAGTTTTTGGCCGGTTGTCATTACAATGAAGAGAAAATTAACTGGCACTTGAAAGAAAATATAGGATATTGGCCGATCCAAATTAATGACAACAAGTTTGCAACCGATCAAATCCTAAAAAAACCGGTAGAAATTATGAAGGGACGGATTTTAGCTGGTTGAGCTCAAAAATCTCCCGAACCCTGATCCAAATGCCAGGGTTAAGGAATTCGACCTCAAGGCATGCAAACAATCATTGACAGAATGCTCAAGCTCGCAGCACTGAATATGTCAGTCATTCATCATCTTGGTGGCATCCAGCAACTTGGTTCCTGGTGCAAGTTAATGAAGCCGTGTGGTTAGTACATCTGATCTCTTCGCAGCTAGGTTGAGTCCCTTGACTTAATTACATGCTGGACTCTTACGTCACCATTTTACTTCACTGTACAATGACACCTAAAACCTGCAAAATTGCGAGCAAATCCAAGCACGAAGCACTCTGGCAGCACGGAATTCATGCTGTTTTCACAATTGTTTCCATTGTTTCTTTACTACTGCCACTTGCAATAGTGCACCTAATAAATAACTGTTTCAACCAGTGCTCAAGTAGTGTTGGCCTGGCATTGTCTTTCTTTATACAGTTTGGGTATCTATAATGAGGACGTTTTTTGATACCGGTAGGGCACAGATACCAGGGTGCTTTCTTCCACATTGGATTCATACGTTGGATCCAACATGTGAAAATTAGCTTTTGGCACTAGGTACAAATCCAACACTTAATTTCCACAGTGGATTCAGATCCCAGGCAAAATCGCCCTAGTACTATCAGTATGGTTTAGTTTTTGGCACTAGGTACAAATCCAACACTTAATTTCCACAGTGGATTGATAACCCAGGCAAATTCGCCCGAGTACTATCAATACGGTTTAGATGGTATCGACCTAACTAACAACTTTGGTATACAAAGATTCTCTCATCTTGAGATACCCACCAAATATCAATAATAGACTGGTACTACAAGTTTGATACCCATAGATAGACGTTTTGATTTCAGAATCGATGTTCATTATTCATACCCATGCATTCACGTGTATATATGCCGGTCCAATATCGTTACAAACCCCTACTTAGAAAGTAAACATTTTGAGACGGAATTAAAAATTGTTGTGGAAGTCTCCATGCATCTGTACTATCATGTATGGACTGAGGTATCTGTCACTAGTAGGAAAGGCGGTCTCTTCAACACAAGGCCATGACACAAAAAACTTTTGTGTGGGAGTTTTAAGCTTTCGCTCGATTTTTGAGCTCCGCAACATGTGCTAGCTGGAACCGGCCACGTTTCCAAGTAGTTGAAAGCTCGTGTGAAGACAAGGGGATCAGAAGAACTCACAGAAGTCATGATCACATCAATGTAAGCAGACATGCATGGTCTGGAAGTCTCTTGCAAATAGCTTCGCCCAGCGCATGCCCAAAGGCTCATGTGACATGATGCGCCTTTGGGCTACTTCTGGGTACATACGAACATGTCCATGGACCCAGCCAGAAGTCATCAGGACAGTTGGTAAGTAAAGGACACAAGAAAGGAAAGGATATGTCGCCACAGCCAGTGAGATATTTAACAAGTTCCTGGACTCAACTACTCTCAAGAATATCAAGCACATTTATAACGTATATATGTAGACGTTCAGTCTATAAGATTCACTCCACAAGAAGCATCATCGGATGTCCTCTGGCATGCCTCACAAACTGAACCTCATGAATGACGACATAGTGGTTTGATTCCAGAAAAAGGCTTTTTGCAAACATGACTGATTCTTGATGCGAGTTATTTATTGAAATATTAGGGTTTAGTGGTGCACCTGTTCGAATTGAACATTAACTAGTAACTGTATTAGTTACTAGGTATGGGAATATTCTAGAAACCACACTAAATATTTTATTTACTGTCATATGGTATTTTATGTCATCTCTTAATATGAAAAAGTTTACAAGAACTGTCATCCCAATTTACTTTTAGTTCATCCACAGCCCAAACTCCCACTTGCTCCATTGGGGCTGTTGATGTCCGGCTGTGTGCGTGTGCTCTTGCTCACCCACTCTTTTGTGGCAACTTGCATGAAATCCATGCCAAGTATTGAAACAAAGCTTGGTATATTCTGCATCCTAACATTTTTGTACTGAAATATTGTCATGGATGAATGAAATTTGGATGAAAAGACACTCAGTAAGTGGTGGTATTTGCAACATTGTAAAATATGTAACGCCCAAATATTTTCTTACAAGGAATGACAAATAATGTTAGGTTTGCATTTAGTGTTGGTGACACTACATGGGCAACTTACAATTAGTATTAAGACAAATAGAAATTGGTGACACTAAAATACAATATCTACTGTACTGCTCCTGCTTCAATCTTCATGTAAGGCAAAAATACCATTACCTGTTAACCACCCTCTAGCCGTGCACTAGACCGCCGTCATAATGGTGAAGTGCCATTTCTAAAACGGATCATGGCTTGGCGGCAACGTCAATGCGTGTACACCTAGTGTAGCCAATGGGAGTCAAGTGTTAATATACTCATGAAGTAACCGATTTAGGCGATGTTCTGTATGAAAATGCAGATTACCGTGTTTGGTGTAGGGAGAATCTAGTGACGAGTAGGGTTTCGGACAACTTTCCACATTGAAAAATTGTAGCATTTTTTTGTATAGGGCAGAAAAATATGAAACAACTTGTATTCTTCATGAATCCTTCTCGTCTATCTTGGGAAATTATCTCATGATTGTCAGACGAGATCTTCATTGTGAATCACCTTATTTTCACGGGTTATGGTATTTCTACCTTAATTACCCAGCTGAGACCAATGCTACTAAGCATTCTGGTAATTGGTAATTACCTGTGTAGAGCAAGTGCTGAGCACAAGATCTTGTACAAGTGTGTTGTAGCCGATTAATGCAAGCTGGGTGTTCCATGAAGAAAATGTATTCGCAGATGCTGTGTGTATGTGTGTAGCAGTATGTTTGTTGATTGAGTCTGTGGTATGTATAAACATGTGAACATGGTTGTGTAAGTATTCAATCTGTGTGGTAGCTCTGAAGGTTACATATCAGCACTATAGTTTACAATATTATTGATGCAGCCTGAGGGATCTTTGTATTTGCACAGTGTGAAACTTGACCTCCAAATATTGCCTTTGCACAGTCATGGGTATTTCTAGTCAACCAAAAAAATAGCAGACTACGGATTGACAGGTGTGAAGTATCTAACAGTGCCCCTGAGAAATATTATTCCCTAAACCCTTAACCTTAAACCCCTGAAGTCGTTTTGCAATCTTCAAACGTGTGTATAAGTTCTTCCAGCTTGTTTTTCCTTCATTCAACTGGATTTAGATCTGAGGAAAATCCTGCAAGAAATTCGATTTGATTGCAGAGTGCTTGAATATCTGAAGATGAAAAATATTGATGACAATCAAGAAATTCTAAGAAATCTGTTCAAGATTGTGAAGTCTCAATCAATAGCTGGTTCTGCTCTTGGAGTAGGAACAGGTCTTAAGCTTGTGGTTGCCAAAAGAAATTCATTTACATTGCACATCACATTACTACACTGATTCTCCCAATTAGTGCGTGTGTTACTAATTAGTGAAGGGGATACTAATTTCCTTTACGATATGAATTAGTGCCACCAAATTAAAGATCTAGGAAGCATTCTTCATCTTGGCACTGGGCACTCTTACTTAACATGCCGGCACTTGACATGAAAGTACTGGCACTTTACACTATTCAATTAAGTACCGGCACTTGGCAATAAGTACCAAAAATATAAGCACTTGGCATTATTCATTGACATACATTAATTTTCTTGAAATATATGGTAAATGAACATAGAATTTACCGTAGTCATAAATTTGGTGTCACTCAATAACAATTTCAACCCTTAGTAACTTTGAGATTTGGCTAGACCGTGTGTGTGAGTTGAATTAGTATCACCCTCACTAATTGGTATATATAGTGTAACAAAAGCTCAATAGGTTGTTTGGACATTATTATAGAACATAAATAACATTGTTGGGTAAAACATTGCATTCCCATTAAATAGTTATAGCACTGCGTAACTCCGCATAGTAACACAGTCTAATTGGGATAATCAATGTACTGATTTGAGATTGATCATCCTACCAAAGTGCACAGATCTTTTGAGGTTATTTGAGCCTAATCTGTGGAAATGGGTGTTCAAAGATTGTCATGGAATGAAATGAAATTGGTTTTAAATTCCAGGAAGCCGAAAGGCTAGGATTTGAAGCACGTCAGGGTGGGGTCAGGGTGTGTTCTAAAGGCCTAGAGTAACTGACTGCTGCAGTTGCCTGGAGGGATAAGTAGTGGCTTATATCAAGTTGGTAGAAAGTTAGGACTTAAGGTTATCTTCCGTGCTGCATTGTGAAATGGGAAAGCAAACCTCTCTATGAAGTTGTAAAGGGGGCATTCTGCCACAAAGCGTGCTTCATCTTTCAACTATAATCCAAATTGATGAAGAAATGGCGCATTTCTGATTAAAGCATTGGGATGAGTGGCCATCATCCATCAAGTTCAATGACAAGTCTATGATGTCATGAGTGCGATAAGAAACAACAGTTTTGCGTTTGGACAATGACAAAAGGGTTGCAACTTCAAGTACGCTTCGCATTCTTATATTTAAAGGAAACCCATGCATGATGCTATAGGAATCTACTTTAGGGTTTAGGGTTCAAGGGTTGATGGAATGAGTTCCATTCTTGAGCCAGTAAGGCTTGTTTGAGAATATCAAATGTGAGTTGTGGTGGTGTTGGAATGGCAATACGTCAAACAACACCAACAAGTAGTATCCTGTACTTTCGAGTGACCATGTAAGAATCAAACCAGTATTTCCTCACAAATATCATATTGATATGAGTTAGGTGCAAGAATTACATTTCTAGGATCTCAGAGTCTCCATAGACATTTCATTTGCTGAGTGTTTTGTTGCAGTAGTTCGCCATAATAGACTTGCCTCAAGACTGCCCGGGAAATTAATAGACTCCCATCTATCATGTCGGAGGCCTGTATATTCTAATGTGTAGTGTGTACTCCGAAACTAAGCTATCTCTAACTAGACATGGCTGCATATGCACAAGGAGCTGCACTGACTCTCTGGTGCCTACAGATGGGGGAACCGATTGGTATTTCTACTCCACAAAACTGAAATTTGAATTCCTAGAATCATGAATTCTAGAGTCTCATTGTCCGTGCGTGCTATTGTCTCAATCAAGAGGTGGACTTTTTTTAACAGTCGTAACCGGGCCGGCAACTTGACTGTCCATTGTTCTTCTTTTACTACACTCGTCGAGGCTGAACCTCGATACCCACAGCTTTCAACTATTGATCCAGTGACCCCAAAATATGTGGATGGACCATAACAGGTAGCGGTAACATGGTTGATCGGTGGACAATTAACGGAACCCACATTTGCAAGGTGGGAGATGAGTTTCGAGCACTCCGGCTGTTGGCTTGATGCTTGAATTGGCTAGCATGGATATATATATATTTTGCAGTGACATTCAAACCGATCGATTGGGCTGAATTGGTTTATGGACTAGATAATCACCGAGAGGAGAGTGAGTGACGAGAAGCGAGTCATCCACCTCCTCTACTTGAATCGGTTTATCAGTCATAACCGATCAGCGCATGAACAAAATCTGGGAATTAGGTATGACATCGCGCCAGCTCCATGGGTGAAACATTGCGACGAGTTCTGATAACCCTTCTGCTCTTGGATGAGTGATCGGTTACGAATTAGCAGACTGAATTCACCCTGTTGAACACCACTTGACACACATCACTAGGTTGGTATGGAACTCCATAGGACTTCGACCGGTCAAAGTTGATGACAACATGATCATTGTTGGACAAGCATGAGCTCGAATTACTCGGCGGCTGCTGCTGTTGATGAATGCTCCACATTAGCATTGATGCTTCCTTGTGCGCGACCGACAAGCCATCCACAGCAGAGAGTATGCCTCCACTGATAGAAGTTAGGGGCAGAATCCAGAAGGGCTCCTCGATCAGCACCCCCACTTCCTCAATGTAAAACAGCGCGGCGGCCGTCATGGCTGTCACAGGGATTGTTAACCAGCCACATGTGCTCCAGAGCGCGAACGGCAGCGCAAGGTGCCATAACGTGAGGAACCGCGAGGTGAGGCGCGTGTACGCAACCGGGATCGGCGTTTTGAAAAGACGCTCGCAAGCGCCCACATTGTCGTGGAACTGTGTCAGGTTCTTGTCCATGGTGATCTTCTCCCAGTTTTGCAGCTGGCACTGGCTGATGAGCACTGAAATCACCTGTTCGGGGGTCATTCGGCAGGTATTAGAAAAACATGTGGAGCATCAAAACATAGGGTCCCAATCTTTTGGACCTACCAATTATAAAACAATCAGATAATTGACAAAAGGATTGTCTCATAATGGCCCAACTGGCTCATTTTAGTGATAAGGCCATATCAATAGAATTAAGAAATTCATTCAAATGCAACCGGAATTTTGGTGGGGAGTTGGTTGTTTCGCATACAACACTTTTCATGTTCGGTAAAGTTTTTGGTGTATGCTTGGAGCTGTCAATGTGGAGGTTTAAATAAAGAGCTTTCTATATCGGTTCATCGAGGCTGGCCAAATTCATTTTGACATGCCAAGAGATGCTCAAATGAGTTTGGCCCCAATGAATGAAACGATATAGAATGTTGTCAGTCCAAACCTCGACAGTCCACACTGACTCCAAGCAGGTACCGAAATCTTGCCGAGGATGGAGGACAGTATTGCATGCAAAACAACTAACTCCCAACCGAAACTCCAGTTGAATTAAAGGATCACTAAGTCTCTAATATCTGTAGAATACCTAAGGATGTTCATCATTTTTGCGGAGTACTCTTAAAGAAATATACGTACTACTCATAAACCCCCTCAAAACACCCAATTGCCACTCGTAGTATGAACAAAATACATATAAAACACCTCCCGTAATAATCACCTGCAAGGCGTAGTTCGGGCGGTGCTGCGACGCGACGACGGACTCGAGTTCGTCCGGCGTCAAAACCCCGACGAGGTCGTTTCGCAAATTTGATTCGGAAATCAAGTGGCTACGGAGGCACAAGGGGTAGGCCTTGATGTGACGCAACAAACATTGCAATTTGTGCGAGTCCCCGGGACTTCGGATCCAAGTTAGGGCTTGTCGCGCGAGGTCGCGCGTGCGGTTCACATTCGACCCCCATGCCTTGCGCGCTTCGTCGTAGCGGGTGTAGGACGAATTCGTGCGGAAGACGAGCAGAAGTGACAGCACGGGTGAGGTTAGGGTGAAGGGGATGGTGGCCACCACAAGCTTAGGTACCCAACCTGGGAGACGGTCATGGGAGACGAAGTGGTTGAAGATGGACACGAAGAGCGCCATAAGTGTGCACAGAATCACCGGTGGTGCGAGCGCAGTCACCAGCCCCGATGAGATGATGCTGAAGATGTGACGGAAGTGACGCCATGAAGATTTGTGTGCTGCCCATGCGCGGTGGTCATATACCGTTGCTTTGTTCTCGGTCCCCTGCATTTTAATACTCGATGCTTGCACAGATTCAGAATTTGCCGAACAACACTGTCCCGGAAAATGGATTGGGTCGAATGCAGCTTCAGGAACTCTTGGCTTGATTGTCTTGTCTCTTGAAGATCAATCTCAGTGCATATGAATAGCACATGTCACAGGCTACAGGAATGGGACATGAATCGGCGCTGGGTCAAGGTGGCAACTCAATGATTTCCAATTTCTGAGCTTAACCTGTAATCTCTGCTCCTGGAGTTTAAATGCAGAAACAATGAATCACACCACAACATGTAGATCATCGCTAGTGAAGAAGAAAGTGGATCTTTGAAAGCTCAAATTTTTCACTTTTGGAGCTTAATCCTGCAGCAATGAATCTCTCTCTCTCTCTCTCTCTCTCTCTCTCTCTCTGGAGGTCTATTGATGTAAGTTTACTGGCCCGCAGTAGTATCCGAAGCACAACAGTGGCTCGTCATTCACGGAGACTTTACAGATCCAGAGAGTCTAACTATCCCAAGGATCTGAATTGAAGAAAGGTTATTAATTCGATAGAAAGTCTAGAAAGGCTGAGAATCTTGGCACGTGAACATCAATGGCACCGGACTACAAATTAGATGTACACACCCACTTAGCTAGTACTCCACAACAGTACATGAGCTAGGAATCGACGGAAGCATTAAATCTAGTGAACTAACAACTAAGAATCTTGGCCCGGGCTAAAATGTGCGCACCGAGCTGGAGTTTATTAACCTCTAAAACCTCTTCTTGAAAGAAACTTGCAGCAATTAATCCACCGACCCACGGCAAGCTAGTAACAACTTATGTGGCTCGTCGTTCACAGACAGACAGACAGACAGACAGACAGTTATAACCTTTGTGGCTACTGTGAGAGCTGGATACCAGCCGATCGAAGTGAGTGCTGATCTAATCAGAAACACATTCGAGGTATTTAAGCTTCTCTGGCCTGCCTTGGCCAGGCTCAATGAACAGGGAGAATCGGCTACTACTTACAGATGAACCGTGCGAGTTTGACCAATACCGGTTGAAGTTGAAGGCTTTAGGAAATCACGGATCGTTTTAGAGGAATTTATAGAATATCCCCCAATTTTTTAAAGAAAAACCAAAAAATGTTAGCATGTAACCAGTTGGACTTGGAAACACTAGGATAGCGACCGATCATGGCCAAAAACCTTTCTCCAAGCATCAGGAGCCTTGGGAGTCTGCAGATCTCCGTGTCAACCTCATGAAGACAAAGGTAAATTGGTCTTAAATGGGTACTTTTTCTCTTTTTCTTTTCTGACCAGCCCACTTCTCCTGCGATACGAGTCATGTGTTTAGTACGAGATGGTTGGCATACTTAAATCAAGGCTGTAGCTGCTTTCCTCATCATTTTTGGAGCTCATATGAATATCTTACTCACAAAGTGAAGATTCTTGTGCTCATAAAGTGGTCATATAGCCCCCTTGTCTCCCATTTTGTTCACTATTGAGCCTAGGATGGTTATTATATTTTGAGCATATAGTTTAATCTCTTTGAAACACATGTCTGTTGATAATTTGTTCTTGGAGCCACACTAAACCACATACCACTCAAATATACATGTCCTAATAAGAACAATAACTGCATGAGGCACGTCTACCTTTGGCAGCTTGGACGACAGCAGAAGGGTTATCTGGAAAAATTAATATTCATGAGTCATTCGTATAGGGAAGTTCCTAGCCATGAAGTAGAACATATGAATTTATAAATCATTGCAACTAGGCTCATTAATCATTTATACAACTTACTGCTCTTTGAAGGGAATAATTATATTCGGTATCCTGGGATAAACAAGTCTTGATTCTGTAGATTAAGATGAGTCTTCACACTGAAGAATATTGAACTTTCTACTCCGGTCTCAGTTCAAATGAATGAAATGTGTCAGTCCTTATTTGGGATAGAAATCGGACAAGTGGGGATTGAAATCAAGAAAATAACAGGCTTGCTCTTTTGAGATGGAAGAGGGACCATGAAGAGCGTTGAGTATGATGTTAAAGATTGTAATGATCGTATAAGGACCAGGCTCACATACGATGAGAATTTAATTAGAGGTCTTTTTGTAAATCCATCTAAAAATCCCCAAGTATCCCAGATGCTTTGCATTGAACACCCATTGAAGATTGAAGAAGTTTCAAGTGATGGGCTCTCTACCTGCTATTAGTACAAACAATCCCACCAAATGCTTACATAGATATACCTCTTCAATTCCAAATAACCCTGTCGGATGGGCCTTGATGTAATAACTTAGCCAGGTTTTGAGGAATAGAACGTCCTGGATGATGGTGATTTTGCAAAAACACTCTGTAGGCTAATTTCGAGCATCAATGCCAAACACACACACACACACACACATATATATATTTTCTGAACATTTTTTTTGTGTGGACATACTTCAGTCATGAATGACTTTAAGCTGGCTTTGTTTTCCTGCAGTTGTAAGTTACTTTACGCAAGTGAGGGAGAAGCTTGGTCTGAAGGAGGACCCAAACGGTGGGGCAGGGATTTCGTGGGCTCTTGGAAGGCCAATGCTGCACCAAGTTTCCTGTGTACTTGCTTGCTGCACACACATCCCGGATGCATAATTCCTACCAAACTTTCCTACGCAAGGCAACAATACACTAAACATATGATATAGTAGAGTTATTTGTAAAGTAAATCAGATGAAATCATGGGTTTAGTTCCAAACCCTGAGTTTATGAGAATCAACACAAAATTACTTAATTTTTCTTGTTGATCAAATTACTGTACACAAAGAGTGGTGTCGGGCTATGAAAAGTCGGCTTTCTAGCTTGTCCTGTTAAGATAGTAGGTCCCATGCACAAACCCTAGTTTAGAGTGTAGAATTATCTTAAAGTTTGAGAGGCAGAAATAGGAGGTCTCCAAAGTTTCACCCAACTTTCAAAACATGCTTTGATATACGAAAAATTAACGAGAAATTTTCTCAAAGAAGGATCAAACCCCCCGGGTACGCAACTCCCGTATTATATGGTCCTGATTATAATCACTTATAGTGCGTTTTAGTCCAATATTGAGTGATACAATTTGTTTTAATGTAGGAAACCTTTGTAGCCCTTCTAACAAGGAATCCAAAAATGTAATTATATATAGGAAATAAACATATTTTGAAGCATATAATTGCATTAAAAATCTAATTATATGATTTTTTTAATACATGTACCATAGGTCAAACTACCCAACTTTTTGGACTTTTTAATAAAATTTTAACATTGTGAATGAATTATAATTTTAATGGGAGGCAACTATTCGTGGCATATAATTCTAATTGGAGGCAAATATTCGTGTGGATTTTTTTTTAAATTATGTATAGGCAACTTACTGGTCTAACTGTTGGGATAGAAAACTAATGATTTGTGTTAGGATACAGTTGAGGTATGTATTTTTAAGACCATATACATCATATGGTGCCCCGACTACTCAAGGGTATCATGGGGTATTTCAAAATATCATGGGTTCCCGGTTTAGGGTTAGGGCTTGGGGTTTGAGGCTTCTATATATTCGCTTTGAAGCTTTTGTGTTCGGTTTTGGAGCCTTTGTGTCTTTGCTTTGGAGTGTGGGGCTTTGCTTTGGAGCCTTTGTGTCGTCGCTTTGGAGTGTGCTTGTGCTCATTTGGGAGGGTCATCCTTGGCTTAAACAAACACATGGATTGTGAGATGAAGTGTAGAGGCTCATGTAGTGGAGGTAGAGATAGGGAGAAGGAATATGTTACACCTGTAATTGCCACAACTCCTTCCAAAAGAGGGAGACCTCGAAAGGACCCTCTATCATTTGTGAATACTAATCCGACATCTACATTGAATACCCCTCTTAGACGCTCTACAAGGTTAAGAAACTAGGTGTTTCAATTGTTTATATACGTTGGAGTTTTTTTTAATAAATATGCAACCCAACTTTTTTTTCATCTCATTTTATTTAATTTGGTCTTTACCCAAAAAAAAATTCATCTCATTTTATTTTATTTGGTCTTCACCCAACTTTTTGATCATTTTAATTTGATATAATTTGATATAATTTTTACAAAAGCCGTCCTCTAAGCCGTTTTTAAAACGATGCCCCCTGCGTATAATATGGGAGTTGCGTACCCGGGTCAAACCCACGGTTTCATCCCTCTTTGAGTGGCTTTATGGACAACTCAGATCTCTAGCGAGGTTCACACTATTCATTTATTGACCCACATAAATAGTCTTGCAATCACTGGGCGCTAGATGAGAGAGTCTTGTATGACACTTGGTGGTACATGATAAGTCATGAAGATCACATTAATTTATATGTCACACTCTACTAATTTTAACGCCACACTAAATCAACTCTTCATCATCATAACATTACTCAACCTCACACCATACTTTGGTGGGGCCGGGAATAAGTTATGAATCATTCCAAACATATGTCGTTTGCCAAAGTGTCAGCTTGGCTATCATTCACAAGTCTAGCAAGTACATTTGTATTCTTGGTATCATGAAAAGTGCAATAGAAACAATGATCTATATGAAGAGTGCCGGTGTCGATAGTGCTTTTTGGGAATAGTGTCAACATTCACAACGTAATATGTGAACAATGGTAATTGACAAGAGTAATTTGTGAACAATTTCGGCTCAAAATGGCAAGTGAATGCACAGTGCTTTGCTGATTAATGTTATGCGTTGCCAATGTCGGCATGGGCTAGATCACATCTTCATTCGGCTGGGCCCCGCCCCTCCCATGCCTCCTTCATTGTCTGGACTTCCTGCCCACACTTGCGTGGGAACTCTTCCCCGTTGGGAACCAATGTGACAATACCCGGTCACTTAAGCCATCGAGCACCTTTGGCATGTGAAGGAACTCCATCAATTAACTTGGGAATAATGAAAGTGATGTCAACTTGAATATTTGTAATGTTGGATTCCAGTCATTCTAATCCGGCGACTATAAAGGGCTGGAACAACTAGGAAGCATAACGTGCGATCCGTCAGAAAGGTTAAGATCTCTATTTTTTGTGACCCTGAGGTTACCAATAAAAACACGTACCATATTGGCAAGGATAGATATTTTAGGTGCAATAGAAAAGAATGTTGCAACCAAAGTAGGTGAATCCTCATATACATCAGGTGCCCACATATGAAAACCGGGTACTGTCACATCGGTTACCAACGAGGAAGACTTCTCATGCAAGTGTGGACATGAAGACTGGACAATGAAGTAGGTGTGGAAGGGGTGGACCCCAGCCGAATGAACGACCCTAGCCCGGGTCACCACTGTCAAGGTTGGGTTAAATGTTTTATTAAGCAGTCGGTAATAGGGTATCATACCTTCCTTAGACCTACCTCGTGGGTTGAAAGACATAAGTACAGGGTATCGTACAGTTCCTAGGGCTACCTTGTGGGTCAAGAGCTCATGTTCCAAAAGCATGCCTGGAGTCATTTTGTGGGCTTATTCAACTCCACATACAATCTAGCCAAGTGTTGAAATAAATCATTAGGCTAGACTTGCCCCAGTCAGCTCCCATGGACTAAGGAACACAAAGAACCCGTACACGTGTAGGAAAAAAGATGCACAAATGATTCGGAAGTAGGAATATGATGTCACATGAAAATTACATTGAAAAGAAGGGGGCTTAGAAGATGCTACACTAAAATATCATATTTAGAGTCACTTATTATTTGGTTATACAAAAGATTATAATCTTCTTATTGTTAATGTAATTTTTAACCAAGAAAAGATGTTAATGTTCTATAATGTTCAAAATAACCAATTCTTGTTGGCAAAAAATGAGATATAGAGTAAATAGTTCTATCATTGTGTAATTCCAATAGTAAGTGACTTGGCGGATGCACTTTTCCTCAAATGCCACAAACCACGTGCACTCACAACATATTCTTAGAACCCCCTATATACAAGTGTTTTTTTTGTTGTTGTAAAATCGAGCAATACAAGTACAATTTCAATGATAAGAAATGCAAGTGACAATATGTACACGTAAAGGACTCTACATTCATATATAGCCATTAATATAAGTTTACAACTATATTTAAAATAATAACGAACCTCTATCATATGAATAATGTAAACCCATGGCATTCATTTATAAAGTTATTGAAGACTTTTTCATCCCCCAGATGTAACTCATTAGCATTTAAGTCTACAAAATATGTCATAAAAGCTATTGCAATTAGGGCTTCCAAATCTGCCATCAAATGATCCATAAGATTGTAAGTCCACTTTTTGTTGGTTCCTTTTCGAAACCAAGATAAACCAATCTTCATGTTTGATGAATTGTCCATCAAGCCAATTGGATCCCTATACTCCACCCGACGATTCATAAAACCCTCCCAACAAACCAAACCCAATTTTTTTGGTCTATCATGTTTTTTATAATTTTAGCTTCATGTGTGCTCGACAAACACACTCCACGATCACAACCAAGATTTGACATAGTATCATGATTTGTGGTGGTAAGGAGTTTGGGCTTCATATAAAATGCTAGCTTTAATCCGAGTCAATCAATCTTTAGATAAGATTGGATGGCTGTTCATATGACTAACAAATGCACTTCTAAAAATTCTAGACTCCCGTATCTCTAAATAGGCCACAATGGACTCTACATTAGATTGAGAGGGCATTCCAATGCTTCCATGTTCATCAATTAGAACATCCAAGGCATGTCGAAGCTCACTTTGCAACTCCACATCTTCATGTGAATGATTCTCAACATGTGATTGTATCGATTCCGTCTCTTTGACAACATCCTTGCACTTGTTTGAATTGTCTTCTCCAACACTATAATTTTCCTTGTCACCACCTTGTGCACTAGAATCATCAATCAATGTGTGATCATAATCACACTCCTCATCCTCCTCCATACTTCCAAATAAATGAGCCTCAATAATTGACCCTACCATATGAGTACAACTGTTGTATATTTTCTAGAAGTCCTTCATACATGTGCATTACTATGAGTTATAAGTTGTGTAGCATTAGTGTACATAGTATAGAAAAGTTCAAATTAATGCCCCTTTTATGCACTCAGTTATACTCATGTATGTGTTGAGAAAGGTGCACCCCCCCCCCAGGTAAGTAACATTGAAAACACTATTTGATGCATTGATCTGATTGAGTCATTTTTTTATGGCTTTTTGGTCTTCTACCTAAACACGAATAAAAACAAATAAAAAGTCGTTTGAACCTAATTGTGCTCAAAATGATCCTATCTAAATATTTTTATTTATTTTTACATTTGAAATTGGTGGATGCCTTGATTGTTGATTTATTAGGTTCAAATGCCATATTTGGGCGCCTTTGGATGCAAGTACATACTTAGTACTTGATCATCACAAATGACTATAGATTTACATTCTCCTCAAGATGAGATCATGTACTAAATAAAGTTTCAAACTCATAATTTTTTTTCTATTTTTTTTCTAAAACTTGGTGAAGACTTGTAAAGATTGTGTACATGGGTCATACATTGAGCTTCTTAGACCTTTAAGGGGTTAACCCTTAAGCATCCAAGAGGCTTCAAGTTGGCCCCCTTCATGCACAAAAAATATGTATTTTAGCTACATACTTCCATTTTAGCAAATTATTTCAAAAGTGGTTATATCTAGAATTAACCTTTTCTTTTAAGTGCACTTTTCAAATCAGGTGAGTGCCTTGATGTTTTAGGTTCAAATACACAACGTGGCTGCCTCTAGATACAAAAATATATGTCGTGTTTTGATCATTATTGTCATGTATGAGTACACCTATTTCTATTTCATCCTTGACATAAGACAATCATGTTTCAAACCCCCAATTGTTGGTTAAGTGACTCTAAGACTTGGCAAGGCTAGTAGGAATTGTGTATATATGTTGTACATTGAGCCCTTACGTCTTTGAAGGGTCATGTAAGGATCATCACATTGGCAACATTGGTGAAATTGAACAAAAAAAGAGAGGGAATTGTCGCATACAAGCGTACCTCCTCATCCATTCAACATAACAACTTGACCCCTTATAGGTTTGTGTCCAATTCATCTCAAATGACTTAATCCAAACTGCTTCAGGCTTTTTAAAGCTGATTTTGGTGCCAAAGCAACTAAAAAGAGTAACACCCCATGATACATAATGTTTCAAGGCTTTTATGTTGGATGAAAGAGAAGTACGCTCAAATGCAAAAATCCCCTATCTCCACATTGAACCAACGTGTTTTCACCATACAAGTATTTGTGCGAGAATGAAGTTCTTAAAAATGAAGCGAAATGCATGTGATGCCCATGTGTTTGACACAAAGTATGGTATCCTAGCCATTATTGATATGTAACCCTAAACCGAGCTGCATGCAAGAGAATAGAAAATAAGGCTCCCTAGGTGGATGACCTATGACAACGGATGTTTTCATTTGAATGACGATTCTAGGTAAAAACAAATGTGCAATTGGATGAAACATGACACAACATGTCTCGTTTGAATGATGGTTTCAAAAAAAAAACTCAATGGTAGTCATAAACATGATGTCAAGTACATATTTATGCATATTACGCTCTTGATTAATGAGCCTATTAAGAAATCTAATTAGCTCAATTAACCTCACATTGATGCATTTAATCACTTTAATTTGAATTAGCCTCCAAAATGCTCTAGACCTTCACTTGGGCGGGATGTTGATTTGAAGAGCCTCCTTTTTACAACCATACGTACATGCAATCTTTCAATTTATGTGGTATATCTCATAAGTGCAACACTTTTCACATATATTTGTAGGCAACACCTAATCATCATTTATAAGTCTTCAATCTTTCCTTTGAGTTCTATCGTTTTGTCGTGGTCAAGTAAACCAACATACAAATATAGATGTAGTATTCAAGAATTGCAATTGCAATTGCTTTCTTTGTATTTCATGTTTATATATATATATATATATATATATATATTTTGTAGAGAGGTCAATATCTTTTTCATCAAATCTAACATCTTCTACTTGGTCTCTTTGTGTTTCTTAACCCCTAACTTCCCACACCCAATTTCCCTCAAATCTGCCCAAAAAAATGTGACCTTCATTTCAACGACCGTAGTTGAAGATCTAAAGCTTCTTTTGATAAATCCAAACGTATAGATGTTTGCAAGTTAGAGGTGACTACTCACAATCCAAATTTTAAATGTACAAGAACTATTATGTAGGAGATTATAACATGAATGTCAATAATGATCTTGAGGGTCAACAATACAGAAATTAAATTAGGGTTGGTTTTTTTATCAAACCTCCACTCAAATCATCTCCAAATAACAAAATGTTACCCTCATTCAAAAGAGGAGCAATGTACCTACACAAACCAACTCACAAATCTTGAAACCATCATTTTGTGATTTTTTGGGAAGCTTTGCAATTTGAGGTAGTGGTGCCACAATTGCACACCTTTCACATGGATCTACACCCATCCAACACATGAACCTTATGGCGGGACACCAGTGTCCCACATTTACCCAAGTGCCCGAGCAACCATATATGGTTGACCAAAAATTTTGGCTCGTTTGTGTGTGGGCATGTAAATTCCTTTGACCGCGTAAATTTTTTTGGCGGGTAGTATGGAAGGGCAACTTTTGGATTGAGGCATTATTGACCAAAAAGAGTAAATATTTGATTTTAGAGAGGGTCGTAAAGGCATATATGTTTGTGATGTAGGGAATGGGTCATGGGTAGATCACTCCATTGTCAAGTTGAACACCACGTGCGACCAAAAAAAATCTTCTTTTGGTAAGTTGCACCACCAAAATGGGTCAAAATCTTATCAATTTTCTTTCATGAGTAGATATACACAGTACCTATGACATAGTCAAAAGTGGTAACTAAATTTGATGATTTGTTTTTTTCATAAAACATACCATTTCTAACTAGAATGACACTGAATTGAACTAAAACAATTACTAAAAAATAAAGATGACTAAAAATTTCAAAAAATATATACAAAAGATACTATCAATGGTTATGTATATGTAGAAAAAATATCATAAATTTTAAAATTATATATGGCATGTAATATAGGGGTAGCAAACTTTGTCCGCACATGGTGTCAACTTGACAATGAAGTGACCTCCCCGTGGAATGGGTGGAGAAAGTGCTTTACTATTTCCTCAATGTTTCAGTTAATTGGACTATTATACTTGTTTTTGACATCCAAAGAGTTCTCATTATTCATTTCTTTTGAAAAGTGTTGTAGTGGAAAGAGTAAAAAAATTCCGTATTTTTGACCGTCGAATATTAGTATTCACAATTACCAATGTGAAGTAATTTGCAATATCAAATCGTCAAGTGTTAAAATAAAGAAAATGCGTTTCAAGAATTGCAAGGAGGATTGCGAAATGATTGGGATAGCTCTATATGCATACATAGGGTCTTTGGAATCACATTTTCGTATTCTTTCACATGTTGGAGTTGTTCGTGTCACCTCAAACTCCTAAAAACACTTATGAGCAAATCATACCAACACTGTGGGGAGGGGCGGCATACAAAAAAAGAATGTATACATTTCTCTTGTTTGAATCTCACAACTCTTATGCAATCTCGGTCTCAAAATTGGTATGCATACTAATAAACAAGTTCTTTAAACATCTATACGGTTAGATTTTGGATAAAAGACAAATTCCTCCATTGGGGATTGTATTAAAGCCATGCACATATTTCTTAGGAAAAGTGCATTCCAAAAGGCTTGGGCACTTAGGGGTTAAACAAAGCCAAAAAACGCAATAATTTTTTTTTTAGGATTTGGGGTATCACCTATAGAGAGAGGGGAAAAGTGTTGGCACATGCATCATTTGCAATGGCGTCGAAGAGGACCGAGGAAGAGTACAGTCAAGAGCTACACCAGAGAATGTGGTTGTCAGTGATTGAAAACAAAAATCGACTTCAAACATCACCTTGTGTACAAGACGTCGAGATAAGCTCAACGCCACTTTGATCGCCTTCAACCGACCATTTTTGACGTTGACACGGGCTTTATGCGAGAACCAGTGCATCATGGGACACTAAGGTTCCGCCATAAGATTCACATGTCCAACTCAAAAGTCCAATGGCAGATTTTGAGGATATGCTACATTTGAGTGTCATGCAAATTTTTAGATCAATTGGGAATCATTTGCACATAGGGATCAACAAAAAAAACATGCCCCTAAACTGCAGAGGTGACCAATGTCAAGTTTTGGGTTGTGGACCGGTTCCATTGTAAACCAATTGAGAGCACACTCCCATATCCGAATTAATCCAAAAATATCTAACTCTATTGAATCAAAATCATCCATATGGTAGAACATAATAGACTTGAACATGAACAAGAGGAGTAGTTGAAACAATAAAAAAACCATCTGAACTAGTGTCAAAGCAAATTGCTCACGTCCAAATTATGGTTGCACATGACATTAGGGGTTGAACGCCCAGATCTTCATTACCACAATGCACAACATAAGATAACCACGATAATGATCTTGAAACCTCCCAATTTGCTCAAACTCAAGAGCATTATCCTACACCTATTCAAGATATCATAAATCAACAATTTTCATTGTCTCACATAATCTCAAACACAACCTTTATTATCAAACCTTAGAGCTGCACTATCATCGACATTTTACTCACTCACACTTATGCAACCTCCCTACCCATCTTTGAACAACCCTTACACACACACCTCTCTCTCTCTCTCTCTCTCGCGCTCCTTGAAAACAATATTGCTAGAGTAAACACGATACTATCTTGCAAAGGAACTAATGAGTTTAATGGAAAAATGAAACAAGACAAACAAATTAGGGTAGATAATCATTTTCAAAAATAGGAACTTTCCTTTGCTTACACCACAATCCACTTAAAATAGTCAAATTGAGAAATGATTTGGCTCAATCAAGTGCTTAAGTGTTTAAATTGTCAAGTTCTTGAGCATTTGATTTTGTGTAAACGCAGTGCGCACTTACAACCAATCTCCCTAATAACCTCAAGAGTTCACATGGATGTAGGTTTTTACTCATGATTATTCATGTATTAGCCTTATACTTCACATGAAATTGCCCTTTACATTTTAGTATACAACCTTGTAAAACATTTGGAGCTAATTATTTTGCAAGGATAAAAATATACCATGCTAATAACTTCCAATCGACAACATGTAAGTGAGATGTTTTTCAATGTCCCAAGCCTAAGGATTGGGTAACATTTCACTAGGTTTGTGATTTAACCTGGAAGGCCATGCAATATACAAACCTAGATTACCAAGGGAGGAGACCACATCACATACCAATCAATGATATGTTCCCAATTGACATCCTTCTAGCCAACATACAAGACAAGGGATAAACAAAATGTTATGATCAATTTAATAAATATCTCATCTTTACATGAGTGGTTAGGAATAGAAGGCATTTTATTGTATTTTCCAATTAGTGGTTTTTGACTTCCTATACACATTGTGAATTGATTAGTAACATGACCATTGCCAATAACTTGCTAGTTTGGAAATAGCTCTTATCAAGCCATTTGTTTGTAGCGAACGCAACCATGTTGCAGAAAGTTAAGATTATACATTACATAAACATCACTTGCATCAAAAACACATGCTAGATGTTTGGAGATACATGCTTACGTTCATTGTCTTTAGTTTTCAGTATGAAATCTATAGAAGGAAGCAACAACTTGATATTTGTGACAATTTTGAGAAGCACAAGATGTCTGAATGCATACAAACCCATGAACTTTTCTTACAAACACAAATACTTCATACACATAGAACTTTACTTACAAACACCTATGTACTTCAAAAGACTACATTGAATGGTGCATTCAAGTTCCAAGGCAATTCAAAAAGATGCAAAAATGCTAGAATTGTAAGATTTGTTCTACATATACCTTTAATCCAATACTTTTCAAAGTGATAGCAATCATAAAATCATTATAATGGACACAATCCAAAAGCAAATTGTTGTGATTCCAATTTTGGTGAATTACACATACCAAAATGGTTTACAAATGTATGTGAGCCCCATATTAGAGAGGAAAGGGGAATGCAAAAGGTACATTGGGAGTGGGAAGATGGTATTAAGGACTTATAATGAGGGAGCCTCAAATGGCACTGTTTTTACCAACAATCCCAGTCTACAGGCCACACATCATCAATTGTGCACATAGAATGGGTGCAAATGCTAGAATTAAAATTTCATCTACATGATTATGTTGATGGTAGACACAAATGACATAAAATAAAACATCATATTTGATTTTTCATTTACTTTTATTTCTGTCATTTATTGTCACCACCTTTTGCCCAAATTTGTTCGAAGGCCCCATGTGGAACGCTAAAGGATGAGGCAGATATAATGGTAATATAGGCTTATTAGCAAGTCACATAGCCTCAAATAGGATTTTTGTTTCCAATAGCCCCATTTTGGGGTTTGAAATGACACTACAAAGCTGTGTGGAAAGGCGAGAAAATTTTCAATATTTATATTTTTGAGTTTTTTTTTAATTAATTATTTTTTGAGTTTTTCTATGGGATTGTAATGACGAGCAACTTGAAATGTGCACACCCATTTATTTTGAAAAATTTAAATGTTGAAAATTATTTAGAGGGCAATGCTCACACGAAAAAAATATTTAGCCGATTTGGGAGGGCAGAAGGGGAGGTGAAGGGGACTCAAAGGTGGGATGGGAAGGTTGAAAAGGGCCCGAAACCTCAAGGAGGTCACTGTCCGAATTTTAGAAAACCACGTGAGATATAAAAAAATAGGGTCAATTCAATTCGTTTAAGGTAAATTCTATAATATCATTAGATCTACCATGGTATCGGAAATATGTCCCCTACATAATTATATGTAAAATAAGGTGGTGGATAATTCCTTCATTTTAGTAATCATTAAAAAAGAAAAGAAAAAGGGTCATAGACATAGGATCCCCCAAAAAGTGTGTAGTAGAATCAATAGAATAAATATGGGTTCAACTACTTGGTTGAAGATGTGTGTACGTAGTTTTTGTCCAAATTTGAATCATGTGTGTTAGTATGGAGGGAAATGTCGTGGGATCCCCCCTCATGCCATCAACTAGTTTTAGAAATTTGTTGTCATTGGTGCTAAACCTCTCACAATTTATTAATCTTATCATGACATTGTAGAGGATGTTGAACATGTACTATCTTGATAGTATTGGAGAGTGCATAGTTGTATCTTGACCCTTCAAATTGTAAATGTATGTTACAAGGTTTAGATGGGACTATAGTTGAATGTGTTTGTGAACACAATTAAAGCAAATGTTTTTAACTTTTGTATTTAGCTTTCATGTATTTGAATGCAACCTTTTTTTTTGAGTAGGTAGTTGTGCAAAATTTCATGTCTTGTCACAATTGATTGTAAATCTTGTTTTGTTTTATCCGTGTTTACAACTTGTCTATTTTAGCTTGTATATTTTGTTATCTCTATGTTTATTGGTAACCCTTTAACTAGTATTCAAGTGCTATTGGTTGTGTTTTGAATGGTACTTTGAATGGTTTAGGATTGGCATCACTCATTGAAACCAAATGAATGATAATTTGAGCATGGAATGTTTGTTGCTCAGATAGTTGGTTCCGCAATGTTATAGTATTAAATCCACTATTCGGTACTTGTACGATTTATAAAAAAACTATTGTGCCAAAAATTAGCCTCTCTAAATAATTACAATTAAATTTAGGGTGCTAAAAAATACGTCAAAGTAGCTTTTTATCTACAAATAGGGAGGGAAAAAGATTAAGCGGTGCATAAACATCCCCCATTAAACACCCCATTATCGCACATAGTTACAAAACGTAGGGGGGTGCGATCGCCTCGAGCCCAAAACGACATTCCCTCGACCTTGGACATGCAAGAATATAATAATGGTGAACTTAATTTTTTTTAAATAGAATTTTACTAAAGTTTCTATATCATGCAATTCATTAATGATAAAATAAAAAACATCATAACATCAAGTAGCAATACTAGCACTGTACCCTTTAAATTAACGTAATTTATGTTTGGTTTCAACCGTAACATACCTAAGGGCTTGTAAACTAAAGGCGAAAAGTGAACCCTTGTTTTTTAGAATCATGTATTCTTTTTCCCCCGCTTTAAACTTTAGGAAGGGTAACCAACTAGTCATTTAGTAAGTAGAGTAAGGGTAACCAACTACCGTACGTTAAGGGCAGCTTTGGCACAAAATAATTCTAAAAATAGACGCCGAAAATTTTGGAATATTATTGGCATTTTTTGCCGAATATAAAATTAATTATTTTTCAAAATTACCGAAAAGTAAGAAATGTTTACTTCTCACTAGAGTTTTACTTATAGTGGAAGCATATGTGAATTTTGAAAGAGAAAAGGTGCTCCTTTTGTAATCAAGCTCACTTACATTAGTCCACAAAGAATATGGGTTAAGAAGTAGCAAGACTCTAGGTGAGGCTTTTCAAATGTGTTGTACACAAATTTTTGGAGTCCAATTGAGCATAGAAGATGAAGTTTTATAGAATTTTGTCCAACTAACAAAAGTTGAGAAATCAATCCTTCTTCCACCTCCAATAAGTTTTGTGTCAAAATAAGTCTTTATGCAAAAGATATGGACAAAACATTGCAGCCGTGTAAAGATCAAAAAATTAAAATGCATTCATAACAGTTTTTCGGAGCTCATTTGTGCATAGGATATCAACTTTTTTGGAATTTTGTTGGTCTAAGAAAAGTTTAGAAATCAAGTAATCTTTCACCTCCAACAAATTTTATGTCATTTGAAGACTCTATGCAAATGTTATGCGAGTTATAAAAATGAAGTCTAACTCGGTGCTTCACCTCAAAGTTTACATATCCCATATGCATTGTTGAACACAACTCCACTCTACTTGCATAAAGCACAGAGCATTCTCTACTCTTCACTCACATCTTACTTGTCATTCAATGCAAGAGAGATGTACAAGATATAAGCTTAAATAGAAAATAGAAAATGAATTTAAGCTGAATTTTTAAAATTAAAAGAGAAAATTGCCGAAAATTTGAATATACTATTTCTAGGTGGCGAACACTATTTTTTTACTTTTAATAATTATTCGGCAAGAGAGCGCCGAAGCTACCCTTAACGTACGGTAGTCATTTAGTAAGTAGAGTAAGGCTAACCAACTAGTCATTTAGTAAGTAGAGTAAGGCTAACCAACTAGTCATTTAGTAAGTAGAGTAAGGCTAACCAAATAGTTATTTAGTAAGTAGAGTAAGGGTAACCAACTAGTTATATAATAAGTAGGCCTAGCCACTAGGCCCGACACCACCCTAAATCTGGCCTCCCCAAAAAAGACATGAGGCCCACTATGGAATACAATATGCACAGCTGCCTGGCCTTGGTAGCCGCTACCGTTGCCGCCGCACCGTCGCGCTCGCCGTCGGAGCCTCGCCCTCGCCGCCGCAGCCTCGCGCTCGCTGTTGCAACCTAGAGAAAGGACCAGGTACACTTTGACGGGGCGGTAACCGGCCATTGCAGGTGAAGTGCATTTGCAAGACCGGCCATTGCAGGTCAACATAGGACATCGTGCCGGACGGGCTTCGGGGGCCTGTCCGCTAAAAAAAAAAGGAGCGGACCGCCGTGTCCCGCATGCCCTTGTCCATGCCTCAACTCCAAGGCCAAGGCATTACTCAACACTAGGCTTGGGAGTATATTATGAGGGAAATTGATCCTTGAAATAGAATGGATCTTTATCACGGGGGGCGCACCTACACTTAATTTATGTATACACGTGCGAGAACCCCCTATTTAATGGGGGGTATTTACCTTCCTTCGTTGAATATTTTCTACCCTATAAGTAGTTAAATTTCTACTGGATGGTATTTTCTAACACCCTGTCATTGTATATAAATTTAAAGATGCATGATTTTAATCACCCTATCTTATTTATAAATAATAAAGAGTTGTGGGTTTAGGGTAGGGTTTAGGGTACTTTTCATCCAGGTAATCGTTTCAACAACTTCATTCACATGTTCACATACATTTGTTTATTTTTCATCCAATGCCACTAATGACACATAATTTATGTTGAATCTATAAATATTAAAAAATAAAACTTATTTTTATTTATGCTACTTTATATCTAAATAATAATAAATACCACAACTTAAACCACACCATACATTATATATAATTCCCAAACTTACATTTAGAGGACGCTATTGTATATCTAAAAGAATGTAAAAATTATGTGTCTTGAATAAAATCCACCCTATATTTTCTCGCACGTGGTTTTCTAAATTTTTGCCAATGACCCCCCCCCCTGATCTTTATTTTAAAGATATAGTCCAATCTCTGTTCAACATATGTCCTTTTGGCATAATATAATCATATTCAAATATTATATTATTCAAATATCTATTGTCAACTCATGTATTATCATGAAAAGTAGGTATATTGCTAGCGTATTGGGGGTCCGCCCATACAATTCAATTATGAATCAACCAAACAGTTCAAATCTTGGAACTATGTCCAAATTTAATCCAAAAACCGTTCCTTGTCCCCAATCAATATATGCATGGCTATAACCCAATGAAAATGAAGGTGTATGTGTCCAACCATGAGGCCCAATTGCTTGTCTCTCATTTGAGAGTTCTAATGATAAAATGAGGTAGCGGGGGATGTCAATCCAACTACACTCTTTGGACTCCTCTATCAAGAGTTTTTGAAAATATTTGTATTTGTTTGGAGTTACAAGCTCTTATTTCATACCATCTATATTGCCTAAACTTGTTGTATATATATGTTTAAGCTCATATTTATTATGATGATTTCGTATTCCCTCAGTAATATGACAACTTTACGCCACTTGTCATATGAATGAGAAGACGACACCTAGATAACATGACCTTTTTGTGTTTCTCACACGTGTCATACTGAAGAGGGTGAACAATAATGACATTCATGTTCTGTTTGGATGAATTTGCATGTTAATCTCTTTAATTCTTGGAGGACATAACTCTCGTCCGTCACTTAAGGTCATCCTAAGCCGGTATCAATAAGATAACCTTGAAGTGCAAGGCTTGGAAGAAATTTCACCAGATTTTAAGAAGAACGACATAATACTATGGGTTAAGGGTTTAGGGTTTAAGGTTTAAGGGGTTTAGCATGAATGCAAGAACATTGAGTGAGCATTCTTACTTGGTTCAAGGACAATGTAATTGGCATATTGTAGTTTGCGCTTGGGTCAATATAGTGGTATTTGAGTTATCCTTTAATTCAACATGACTTTTGGTAGGGAGTTGGTTGTTCTGCTTACAAAACCTTCCATGTTTGGTAAGTTTTTGGTGCATGCGTGGAGGTGGTGTGGAGGTTTGAACAAAGAACATTATATATTGGTTCATGGAGGGTCAAACTCATTTTGGCATGCCAAGAGGTGCTAAAATGAGTTTGGCCCTCCATGAACCGATATAGAATGTTCTTTGTTCAAACCTCCACACTACCTCCACGCATGCACCAAAAACTTACCAAACATGGAAGGGTTTGTAAGCAGAACAACCAACTCCCTACCAAAAGTCATGATGAATTAAAGGATAACTCTATTATTTGATGTAAAGTGTAGACAACCAATCTTTGGTTATATTTGGTTATTAGATGCCTATATTTGAGTAGCATGTGGTTTGGTGTGGTGTCTACAAAGTAAGAATCAGTATTGTCGGCCCCATGCAATGGCTAAAATTATATGTGGATTTGGAAGTGCATGCAATAGGCCCACATACTTCTACTCCAATCCATGAAAACAATGGTCTTCGCAATGGTGATTGTGATGTGGTCCTAGTCTCACTGCACATTTGAGAGGCCATGGAACCTGCTCCATCATTCTCATGTGATGAAAGATAGTGGGTGTGATTAAGATATGTGTTTACAATATATTGGACTCGTGTTCAAATCACTTTATTATTCTAGATTTAATAGTCAACACGGTCGGAGATTCTATATGATCCTTTAATGAGCACAAGAATCTTTGCTTTGACATTGCATGAAGATATTCATACGAGCTCCACAAATCATAAGGAGAGTTGCTAAAACCTCAATTTAGGGTCTAACCATCTTGAGCTCAAGTCTCATAGTGTGTTTCATATCTTACAAGAAGTAGGGTAGTTGGAAAAAATAACAATTTAAAGACTCATCTACCTAACATTACAATGGGTCATTCAACAATTGGTTACGCACCCGCAATAGTGAAATGCTTGCATAAAGTGCGAAGTGGCCATTTTAAGAACGCCTCACGGTAACACATCAAATAGCAATCTTGAGCCATATTGTTAAATTGGGAATACCAATCACCAAGAGAGTAGACCCTATACATATTCTACACAAAGCACTTCAAGGTGTGGGATCATTAAGCTTATGGTGAGTTTCCATGTAGGCTGCTCATCCATTAGATTTTAGAAAATATTGGGTTGGAGGGGTTTGTATGTAGTTAAGCACAAGCCGTCATCCAAACACATTATGGCAGTCCGCTAGAATGTGGGGGGCCATGGACACATGCCGCTAAATTTCCATGCATCCACTAAAAAATCTTTAACTTACACGTTTCGGACACCAAAGGATTGAAGACCCAATTTTAGCATGGAGGAGGAGGTTACTAATGGGCCTCAATTCATAAGTCGGGAGTAGCTACACTAAATATGATATTTAGTGCCACCAATGTTAATTGTCTTGCTCAATACCAATTGTAAACTATGGTAGTGTCACCAACACTAGATGTTAAGTTAACATTATTTGTCATTCCTTGTAATATTTTTGGGAGATTAAAGATTTACAGTGTTGTAATTACCGTCACTAACCAAGTGATTTTTCATCCAAATTTGAGTCATCCATGACAATATTTCATCACAAATGACTAACAAGAGAAGGCATGGCTTTGAACAATGGATGAACTCATCCATCATCAATGACAATATTTGTTGACTTATTCACAAGAAGTGCCATCCAAAAAGTTACCATAGTGACATTAAGTACCATATGACAGTGAATATCATGTTTAGTGTAGTTGGCACATGCGAACCCTACCCACTAGATTCCCTCTACATTTGGGCGGGTTTGTCCTTATTAATACTAGAATATGGCAGGCAAGGGGCCTACATGAAAACTCATCCTTTTATGAACTTGCAAAACACGAGCTTTTGCATAGAAAAATGGAGCTAAAATTCTATTTGGTCAAAGATTACAAATTATTGATGGTTGATTCCTTTATGTAGGGGTGAAGATCTCATACACTCCATATGTTGCATATTTGAAGGGGAGAAGCCAACTTCTATTTTGTGAGGATGGATCATGGGAACATGTGAATGACTGCTCTTTGGTTCAAATTCAACCTTCAACATACAATTGGAGATGTTGGTATTGACAACATGTCCCAACATTGTCTAGTGCTCTAACCATGTTTTAGGATTGCCAAGGTGAGATTTTACAAAGTAGGTATGCACACATTATCGTTATTTGCAAATTAGAGATGTTATTTCCATTTTAAACTCTCCCAACCCCTTCAAAATGCAACATAGAGGGGGGACAATATCAACTCTTATATAATAAGAGAATCATTCCCCACTTATGTCATGATTTTGATTAATATGAAGTCATGGTTTCAAAAAAAAAAATTGGAACTCTTATGTATTGCAAGAAACTAGTTGTAACTCGTGCCATCCCAACATGTTGCACCCTTGCATATGAAATATGAAAACATTAAATGAAGTCCGCTTGTGATCTAAGCTGACCCCTTTGTTCATGTTCTTAGAATGACGGGACAAGGCCCTCACACCCACCAACTACAACTATGTTGTATATATAATTTACTTTTACGTATTTTAGAATAGATCATAAGACCCAAAGCTTGAAGTGCTCATATAGAGTGAATGTGTGGAACACATAGATGTAAACTGACACTCACATCATGAATTATCACATAATTGGTGTGTGGGTTTAGATTTCAGTACAACTACTGAGTTTAAAATGTTTTGGGCCCTTGAGTTTGATTAGGTCAATGAGTTTTTGTGTGTCATGAGATGTAAAATGGAACTCACATCATGAGTTTTTGTGTGTGATGCGATTCAAAATGGCACTCACATCATGAGCATGAGTTCCTCCATGTCTCATTGGGGAGGGGACGTCATTACCCTTGCATTTTCCTCGGGCAGGCTTGGTTGCCCGGGCGATGTCAATGACGCCCAAGTACAACCGGTTGCTCCGGTAGCCACCCGTCAACGATGACGGGCGTACTCACCAACCGCGGGTGCAAGGGTACAGCAGCGAGAGCGAGGCTACGACGGCAAGAGCGAGGTTGCGACCGCGAGCACCATGCCGCGAAAGCCAAGCAACCGTGCATATTGTATTCCATAGCCCACGGCCCCACCCCGCCTTGGTGGCAAGCACCACCCCCGCCCCCCACCCCACCGCCACCTAGGATCATTGAGGCCCTTGGATGGGCCTTGGTGGATCAACGGTCCGGATGCACCATGAAGAATCTCATATATAGCGCCTCAGTGACACGGCAACCGAACAGGCAAAAAGGTGTGAATCTAGCCAAAAAAGGTGTGGAAATATCAATCCCCTTTTAAAAATAGGCTTTTACTAAAGTCTCTATATCATACAATTCATTAATGATAAAATAAAAAACATCATAACATCAAGTAGCAATACTAGCACTGTACCCTTTAAATTCACGTAATTTGTGTTTGGTCTCAACCGTAACATACCTAAGGGCTTGTAAACTAAAGGCGAAAAGTGAACCCTTGTTTTTCAGAGTCATGTATTCTTTTTCCCCCGCTTTAAACTTTAGGAACATATTAAATCAACATCTATCGTAGTATAGAACCTCAACTACCACTACTATTGTCCATTCTTATTGTCCTTTACGCACCTTGATTTAAGACTCCTCAATATATTCTCCCAAAGGTATCTTTGAATCATGAAGTCCATTTCATAAAATATCACATACCTAATGTAAGAGGCCCCAGTCACACACGACTTGGTGGGCTAATTATAGGTGACACCATAAAACCATGACCAAATGTATATATATAAGGTCATTCACCTCATTTGATAATAAGATCCAAGTTTGTTGGAAACCATCAAAGTACTACGGTAAAGTACGTTCAATTTTTTCCCGTACACTTGTCATCATTATAGTGGAAGAAGCTTGCACATGTTCATAAAATTCCCTACTAAGCTCACACCATACACGGCAATTTCAACCACAACATTGACCACGTTCGTTGGTCACATCTATCACTAGCCGCTTTGTAGGTTCTTGCCTTTTGAGGGCCGTGTTTGGAACTTTGAATTCATGAAAGCCGTTTGAAAATGGCTTAGGATCCGTGAATGGCTCATGGAAATGCAAGCGGCTATGGTGTGTCATTTTTGCCTCACCTCTTCATTTGGCAACGACCGAGCCGGTTTTTTGTGCAGCTTACATGTCTCGCACGGCAACCGATTTAGCCCATGATGTCAACTAGAGTGATGGCACATGATTCCTATCATCAAAGCTTGTAGGAGTGTCCGCATCTAGGTTCCATCTTTTCAAGGGATAGTGAGAAGCCTAGTGCATCTTCGTCAAGCCGTCCAAGTTTCTATGAATTTCGTAAAACATTGTTTGATTCTAAAGGAGATCGGTGAACGAACTTCTCCAATCATCAACTCCTTCTAGAAATGCTTAGTTTATTGAACCTCATTCAAATAAGCTTCGTCGCCCACAAGATCCCCACCGTGGGATCATCGGGCGCGACGACTGACCACTCGTTGCAGATTCATCGGCCGCGTTTGGAGGGAAAAAATGCGTGAAGTCCAAGACTTTAGGGGAAATATTGATCGGTTTAGAGGAATCTATGTGTATTAGGTAATCGTTTTATTGGAACCGGTTATCGGTGCAAAATCGGTTCTGTCAAGGTGGCGAGCCCGCGAGGGCGAGCCAGCTCGACAGAACCTGTTCTGCACTGAAGACCGGTTCCAATAAAACGATTACCAGACGTAACCGGTTGGCCGCTTTGTTGAGCCGCGCAGGTGACCTAAACAGTGGGTCACCTATCGTCTTCTTCAACATATCCGATTTAGATGATCATAACCGGTTGGGATGTCAAGGTTATCGTCTGCAAACATGTGTGCTCAGAGCCAATCGTGTAGTGCCACCTCGGCGAAACAAAGCGGCCAACCGGTTACAGAATATACCTCAAATTAGTAAAGGAAATCCGAAAGGTCATCGCAATTTTGTAATTGGTGGGACTTGGAAACACGAGGATTTTGCCCAATTATGGTGGGTACTTGTCACCCGGGGAGGGTAGTCATTGGTTGGAGTAGCAATATACGTGCAAACAAATGATAGGGTATTTTAAAAACATGGGGCAAAAAATTATAAATGGACTTAAGAGTAATATAGGGTATCAAAAATGGCATTGGACATCTTTAAAGTACTTTAGGGTATGGAATAATAGGTAATTTGGAATTATAAGTAATGCAAGCCATTTTTCTATTAACCCAAAGTAGAAAATTATGTAATGATAGCATGTGAAAAAAAGAAGAGAATTGAAAGTAATACCCCCCTATAAAATAGTGGTTGTTTGCACCTATATCCTTAACTTTTTAACACACTGCCCTCCCCGGGACTTGTCACTAATTAAGGTACACTCATAATTAGTGGAGCTAATTTGGAGTTGTAAAATGTAGAACTTCATACTTAGCTTACATGAAGTTGTTACATCTTGGTAGCCGACCATGCTCCAAACTGCCTTTAAGGCCGATTATTTCCCTCCAAGGCTTTAACCCCTAAAGCCCCAAACAAAGTCTTCCCAAAATCGTCTAAGAAAGTTCATCCCAATTCAATAGCTTATCGAAGAGAATTTGTATCTTGAATAGTGGATCTAACCATACATACATATTGTTTTTGGAAAGTTAGGATTCTTCACACAAAATTCCCAATTGTCCATGTCTCCAAACTCAACATATTATAATGATGTAAGCGTATATGCAAGTTTGGTTAGGTACATGTGGTTGCTTTTCTTGGACAAGAAACTCCTTCTCGACATTTTGAGATTGATAAGCCGAGTCTGAGTTTCACATTTGTTTTTCCCCATTCATATCATTAAATAAGTTAGAATAGGGGAGTCCACATTTCTAATTTAGTGAATGCATGAAATAAATAAATAAGTAACCAAGTAGAGAGAAGATTCAACGTGAATTTGAGCATGTTGGCCCTACTCTGCTCAAGAATCCTCTTGGTGCAAGGTGGGGTTTACTGCCTGGCTTGCGGTGGATGGGCTCTTGGCTTCCTACCTACATAGTTGGTTTTTTTTCTTCCTGTCAAGTAGAGAGAAGATTTCACAATGGAAATCGAACCGCCAACCACTCCATTCAGAAATGGATACCTCTCCACCATCACGGGGTAGTTTAGGGTCATCTCAGACTTTGGACAAGCCACAAAATATGAGGGCCCATGAGAAACTCACAAACATCCTAGTTTTCCGTTAGTGTAAACCTAAGAGTTCGGAACATGATGTATATTACTGTAGGTTGCCTTCATGTGTAAGGGGAATGGGTGTCTAAATTATGACGTTCTAAATACAAACAAATTGGCTACAAGGAGTTTGGCCCCGTGGTCTCCCGGACTTCAAATAGGCATCCTACCTCCAAGAAGCGGAAGAGAGAGAGACATGGCTCCTTGATGTTGGGAGGTTTTTTTATTACTATATTTGCCATGTTGGATTTCATGTAGATTTTTCATCTTCAAGACCATGGCATGTGCCAAGTCCTAGGAATATGCTAATGTGAATCGAAAGCGGGGGCCCGAAACATTCTTATGTTGTATAATCTTCAAACTACCTGTATTTTTAGATTATTTGTGGATCGTTTGTTTGGTAGTAAAAAATTACGCATATCGATGCCTTGGGACTTGTATTCTATGTACTAGACTTTCTTCTTGCGTCTAGACTTGTAAATTGTTTCCTGCTTACACTTCCTTGACATGACATTACTTAGTTCCTATTGTTTGTTCAGTGGGCCCTTACAATATAACAGTTGGATGCTCGAAAAATTGAGCAAGAGACTTAACTTTTCGAGCACCCGACTGTTATATTCTAAGGGCCCACCAAACGAACTGGTCGAGCTGAGTAAGGTTATGGACGTGGGAACAATCAATTGGTTGACTTGGCCACTAGTTACAGATGAACTGGTCGGAGTTCAAAACTTCAAGAATATTACACCCGAACGTTTGTGATATCACTCCCTCTCTTATACCTTGAAACCCTAGGGATTGGATGTGCTCAGTTGAAATCTCCCTCCTTGTTGTTTCATTTCCCTCCCATATATCATGGGTTTTGACATAAAAATAATCCACAAGAGAATTCAAACCATATGCTCGCACACATCACATCATCATTGTCATTATCACAATGTTAACATTGTGTTTTTCCATATTGTGACACGATTCATTGATTCTCTATTATCTGTCTCTCTTAGTCATAACACTCGCTGGGGAAGTTGCATTAGAGGTCCAAATGGATCGGGAAGGCTGAAGCGGAAACGGCGAAGCCTTGCAGGATCTGAGAGGCCGCCGGAGGTAAGGGGGAGAGAAACAAGAGTAGAAGAGGCATCTCTTGCTGCTCCTCGAAATTCTTTCCCCCCAGCCACCCACCTCCTCAGAGTCTGAAGGGGCACCGAGATCCGCGGCCTCCTCAAACGTTCAAACCCTCACTACAAAAGGACACTGCTAGACGCATAAACCCCACACTCTCCACTCCGAAGTCATCTGAAGCAGAAACACCGAAGCTGGGCCAGAGAAGAAGATCGCCGCCAACAAAGAAGAAGTTGCCGCACCGCCGATGCAGAGAAGCTGCGAGCCGCTGATACAGAGTAGCTGATCCGAAGACATATCCTCCACCGAAGAATGCTGCCAAATCCCCAGACTCCAAGCCCACTCCAACAAGCACCCCACCCGCCTCGAAATCGATAAACCCCTGACCCGCTAATCGGATACGCCTGCGAGAAGCCGCACCGAATCAAGAAACGTGAATACGAGGAAGCAGTGAAGACCTGCAGCTGCTGAAGCTGAGACCAAGCTTGGAGAAATTGCTGCAACTACGACTACCGAAGCTGTGCCCGAACCTAGAACTGCAGAAAGTGCTGCTGCCTGACGAAGGACGAGAAAGCTTTACCCACCAGCAACGAATTGCCTGCCCACAGTGCTGCTAGCCGAAGGTGAAGACGCTTCCCGCTCAGAAGAAGCTTCATAGTTTGAGAAAAACTACCCCCAAGTAAGACTCCTAACCTCCCATTGCACATAGACTTAGTTGCACACACATAAGTAGTAATTAGGCACATAGCAATTTCTTTTTGTCAAGATAGGAGGTAGTATGAAGGTTGCATATGCAACCATGTTTGCTTTTGTATTATGGCTCATAGTAGCCTCCTCATATTGGAAATCCTCTCACCGTGTCTTCCCTCACACTATTTGGATAGGATATTCAAGTTGTTGTTATGAAAACCTACATGAACACAAACCAAAAGTAGTACCACCATGTTTTTATGCCTCCCCATATTGGAACCTTATGTATCTCATAAAAACATCCACACACCTTGATAACCTAACACATCAATACACTAATCTAGAATATGAAAATCCAAAATTGTTGCATGTTTGGATTGCTAATAGTTATAGTTACAAAACCAATAAACTAAAAAGGAATAAATTATATATAAAACCTCGTATAAAACACTCAAAACACTTCTTCCCAAAAAACAATATCCAATTTGGCCCACAACTTAATTTGTGGAATGGATTTGACATAGCACTAGTAGAAAACATGGTAAAAAAAAACCGTAGTCGTTTTGCCATTACGGTTCTTTTGACCATTGTTTTGTCACATGTTGCACCCAACTTCAAATCATGTTGCACTTGAACTTTCCATTGACTGCCGAATGAAAATACACATGTTCATGTATATTAATCATCCATGCGCATTTGGAGTAGTACATGCCATTCCCTAGTTATTTGCATGGTGTTCTCATTGTCACATGTATATTTACTCTCTTATTATAAACAATAGGTGATTTTGAGTGCAAGCAATTGCAATCACTTCACTTTTTCGAAATGTTTTCTACACATGGTTTAGCTGTGAATTTTGCAGACATATACCATAAGGTTGCGAGGTCCCATGCAACTTTTTCTCCGTTGCATACAAATGAAATTTAGGTGCACCACTGTGAATGTTCTCACTGTTCCCTCCGCTAGTACCACTACCATCATTCGGTTAAGTTTGACAAATAACCAGTGAAGTTGTGCTGAGTTTTATGTTCAAGTGTTCAGGGAAAATTAACTACCTGTCATGTTAGCTGTATCTATGGACTCTACCTCAAATTTCTGAAGAGGGACTGAAAGATCCGAACAGCAACTGCCTGCACTTGGAAACTGTAATGGACTTGACCGACAATTACGCCCATGCTTAGCACGGGAACTGTGCTGGTTCGAAACTCGCGATGTTGCTGTGCGAGCAAAAGGAGTTGCGAGCAAAAATAGAGGCCAAAAACAATTATTCATGCTGGCCCACGTTTTTGCTCGTAAACATTGCCAAGCAGGGTTTAGGTGTCATACTGGTTGTCTTTAGTCCACATTGGTTGAGATGTGGAACAAATGTATGACCGTGGGCTTGTCTATATTAGGCTCGACGCACAGTGATGGGCATCAGCAAAGTTTTATTCGGCACAAATTCTGTAATGCATTCAGTGTATCATCAAACGCCCAATTGCCACTCAATTTGTACACATTAACAATTCTGGAAACAATTTTGTACCAGACCAAATTAAAAATGATAAAATCGGTCAAGTAGGGAGCACCAACTTCTACTATATACTCTGCATGTCTCCCCTAGGGCCAGATAGTTTATGTATGTACTTGATTTAGAGCACAAGGGTGGGTCAATTCCCTGTGGCATGCGAACTCATCATCTTCAATACTTGCCGTAAAGTCCTACTGTCCTAATGCCTACTACATGCAAATAACAAATATGCACACGGCACACACTCACTGCGCAAATTGTGATAGCAAGAATTAGTGCATTGCTTTTGATATCAAAAATTGCTTAATTGAACTTGACAATTATCGCCACATATATAGCTAAGTGTTTTGGGGAAAACTCTTGCCACTGAAAGTATGTAAGACACAAAAAGGAACTGGAATTTTGTATTCACACCACAAAATACCACATTGCCATTACTCCACATCATCGCTCAACCGCGCTAATGTGGTGCTCAATCACTGAGAGTACTCCACTCAAGGTAAGCTTCCTAACCAACTTAAAAAAATATGATGTCCACATTGTTTGTCAAGATTCTGTGTATCTATGTCATCCCGCAACAGAACTTGGATATGATGTGGGCCATTCGAAAGAGTGCAACATTATGCTCTTGGTCCGGAAGAAATGGAGCCCATGCCCAACAACTCCTCTTCGCCTTTCCAACGCACCCGAGCAGTCCGATTAAATTCACAATAGTCTTTCTTCCGCAAGGATCATTGTTCCCATGACTTCATTCTGTAGAAATGAACACATGTAGAATAAGATTTCCCACCATAAACAGATACGAATTAAGATGGCCAATACATGCACCACAAGTTACATGTCAAGCAAAATTGTGAGTGCAAAGATGACCTGCTGTATCAAAAATCCCGTGGAAGGTTGCATCATCTTGGCAATCCACACGACCATGAGTCAAGAGATTGGTGCTGCTTCATTTCAATATGTTGGCTTCAACTCCAGTGATGTACTCTATACCGCCGAGTGAGTCATTTTTATGCAAAGCTATCACAGAAGGTCCCAGGTTGGGGTGCAGTGGACTTCTCACCTTGAACGTACACAACGCTCTCCAAGTTGTAGTGTCGTCTCTTGCTTGTCTTCTAGGTTATGATATTCCAAACTCAGCCAAAGCCCTCCCAACAATGTTCCTGTCCTTTCCTACAGCCGATCACAACATGGTGAAATAAATTAAAGACACCAACAATCATGTTGAATAAATAATGCCCATAGTAATGTATATCAACAAAGGGCCGAGTATACTCCAGTACCCCTCGCATACACTCCAAAACAGGCGTTTGAAATAGGACAAGCAACTTACAATGTGCGGCTGATGTGGTTATTTTTTTACACATACCTGAATTAATTTTGTTGGGGGCCACACTCACAGCTGGAAAATCTACATTCAAAACGCGAGGCCGACCAATGCATTACAGGTAGCAACAGGATCATAAAAACATACAATATGAAACCATCAACAATAAAGAACCGTTGCAATGAAAGGGGAAAGTCATGTGTTACAAATTCTGTACAGCTGAATCTGAGTTGTCCAGTTTGGATTCGTCCGATTTTTAACATATAATTGGTGCAGACATGGGAGAACGTACAACAAGCTGCGAGCATGTGCACACTTACGTTGGAATGCATCTCAATGGGAGGGCCTACGGCAAGTGGAAACCATGTGTTAGACTCTTACAACGATCCGGAACAGTGACATACACACCATTTCATCACGTGGGGAGTTGGTATGTGGGTCTTGCAACATCTTTGGTGCTAAACAGTTGTTAATACAATTCAGTGCATTTATCATATCGTGAACAACATGTTTGATCATTGATAGTTGTGCATCCTGAGCACTCACCTGGGAGTGCACTACGAAGATGGCCTGCCCAAACTGGTTGTGTTCTCGGCTCTGTTCCTCAATAATATGGTGTCGCGCACTTTGCCATCTTCATGATAATCACCTTTCTTGCGGGGTGAGGTCATGATCTTCCCTTTCAGCCCTTGTGGGATGCCAGAAGACGACGCCCTGCCACAAACTACTGTGGTAACATTACCCATCATGCGCGTTATCTCTTCCATGCTCGGAATTGGAATGATGTAACTCACACCCCACAATATGGGACAATTGGGCAGTCCCTCCGCTTGATCCAGGAAACCAATGTGCTTGGGATAGCGCCCGTCCTTCTTGAACATGACGGGAGTGTCCTTGTAAAAAACCCTGATGACGGATATCATTTGTTCCCCTTTCTTACACAAATCCTGCTCGTCATTTAGGCACCTCGACTTGTGGTTGATTCCAGCATAGGCCTCCGCCACGACTTTCCCTTCGAATTTCGGGTGCAAAATCCATACCTTCACTCTTACTCTGATGGGATTCTACAGCACCAAGTGAAGAATCACACAATGTCATTCAATAAACTGCACAACTTTGATAATCAGAAGTCATTGTCAACACGCACCACATATACCATTTTCATTGTGCAAGAAACTCCCAAATGACATGACAGATGTACTCACTGAATTAGCGGGTCGTCTGCTGAATTCAAGCTGTGTGATGACTGATGCGTCAATCTGGGGTGTTTTAGGCTTCTTCATTTGAGGACTTGTACTTTTTGCTTTCCCTCTTTGAGTCCTCTTCTCTTGGCCTCTTGCCTCATTAAGCAATCTCCGTTTCACTGGTACCTTGGGTATCACAGGCAAGTCTTCGCCAGATGATTCAATTCCAATTGCATGGCGACCAGTATCATCCTCAGTAGATTCATCGGCTTCTTCCGCTATGGAGTGGTCAACACATTTGGGTCTTGATTTCTTCTGACCGGACTCTTTGTTGCAGTGTGCCACATTGTTATCATTTGGTTTGCCTAACCCACCATCTTCTTCTGAATCCTCTGTGTCCTGAGGCCATCTCAGCTTCTGGAATGTGGCTTCAACTTCATGGCTTTTTGTGTCACCCTCGTAGCTATAGTCCAGTAGATGTGAGCTTTCCGGAGACCTCAAGGGGCTCGTGATATCTATCTCTGGGGAGCTACTTCGGGAGCTTGAGTTCCTCACCTTTGACCGCCGCACATTTCCCATGATTTTTTTCGGAAATTTGGGAGTTGGACGACGGCAATCGTCTGATGAATGGTCAGACGACAATAACTCCACATGCTGCGAAAATCTCCCACCGTCCTTACTTCTGCTATTCCCTTCCTTCAACGTTGCCTTCCTTTCATTCGACCGCGACTTCCCTTGTCTATGATGAGAGTCCAACACCTGGACTGCTGACGGTCTTTTTAATCCACTCAGCACCTCTGCTGCAGTGCGATTACTCGGCCTCGGTTGTTTTAGGGGCTCTGTTGCACTGTCAGGTGCAAGATAGATATGTGCTTGACTAGAGACGTTGTGGGCCAGGAAGTCACATTCTGACGACAAGTTAGAAACAAACTCATCTACCAAAGCATGCAGTTTATTGCTAATGTCAAGCATGGGTGGTCGCTCCGAAGGAACAATTGGTGAGGAGGTCTTTGATGTTTGTGATGCCGGTGGACGACAAGACAGTGCCGACTCCTTGGAAACTATCTCCTTGCGTTGTTCCACACATGGGTGAGACACATTTGAGTAATGCACAGGTACATATGGAGACTGCAAATTGCCAATAGTATGCCCACAATTAAGAAGCACAAATGACTCCGCAGCAACACTTTGATAGGATGGTGCGAGTAATGTAGAAATTCAATACGACAATGGGGTTTAGGTTTTCACATACTTTTGGTTGGGATAGTTTTGGGTGCACAAACGTACTACAAGGCTGACCTTCTTCGCTCCTGACTGCCTTCTGTTGCTCCCGACTGTCATTTTTTAGCTTCTCCTGGATGTACACATGCAGAGAGAAGGTGTTAAAATGAGCTGAAACAGGACAACACCTGATCATGGTAAATTGTTTGAGACAGCATGGTGAAGAGTAAGTCAGTGGACCTCACTGCCTCCTTATTTTCAGTGGCCAAGCCGTGATGTGAAAGATTGCAGGGAGAGGTTAGGGCCAGAAAAACGTACTGCCGCGCCTTTTTTGGCTGAAGCATTTGCCTTGTTCCTTTCGCATTCTTTGCTCCCTTCCTTTGACTTCCAATAATCTACCAATTGCAACCATGCCGCTGATGAACAGTCATCAGGCTTACGGTGATCACCGTGTACTGTCCAGTGACGGTGATACATTGCTCTATTTCTCTTGTACAGACGTTGTAGATATCCCGCTACCAAGCCTTCTGGCAGTGGCTTCTCTATTATGAACTGCCTCTTCACTTCTCTCATGATTTCTTGCATAGTGGATGGATTTTTAACGTCTATGTTGGCATTTGGAACAAGTGCAAGTGCAGCTAATTTTAGGGCGTTCAAGAACTGGGCTTTGTACTGAACTATGTCTCCAAGATCGTCTTGCTGCAGCCGGACTTGTGGCACTCTACCTTCCGCAATGGATCTTTTCACTTCTTTTAGGTAAGACTTCTCTTCTACTCTAAGTTGTTTTCTCTGAGACAACGTGTACGGTGGGGGTGACTTACTAGAGTTCGTCCTTAAATGCATGGGACTATTGCTTGTATGGATCAACCGCGTTTGCTCCTTCAGGGTGGACTGTTGCTCACGGCGGGTACCTCCTCCTGATGACGTGCGGGCACTCGATGTTGAATGAGGAGCAGGACGTGCCACTGCGGATGGAGTCGGGGAGGCGGTTTCGGGTCCCTTCTCACCAAAGGAGGAGTCCCCGCGACCCCCACTACTATCTCTGGCGGCGTTGTAATCTCTTGGGCCTTCGTATCTGCGCACAACAGAGTCAGGATCGAGTCCCGGTTCCGAATTCAGAGCATCTGCACTTCCCACTGGCATACGGTGGGTCCCTGGGCGAGGTTGCAGTCCTTCATGCACTGAAGAGGGGAATTGTTGGGAGTTGTAGTACTCCTTCCCTGTAATGTACCCAGGTTGAGAGCTAAATGTGCCGCCCTGTGGCATGTTGTGGAATGGCAACACGTGCCTGTTGCTCGATGTTCCGTCGAGATGACTTTCACGTCGTTGTGGGCTATATGACACTTGGTTGTTGTATGAATTTGTGGATGCAAAGGGAGTGCCGAGACATGGGTTGTACATGGGCTGCCGAGGACCAGCTGGTGTCCCAACCACCAGCTGCGCAGTTTGCCACGGGATTGTGCTCTGCGGTTGATGGTAACCAACAGATTGCGGCATACTGAACATCTGCACACCCTGTTCAATCACATTATGCGTGATGTCAGCAATGTCACGTGCAGTTCACAGACAGAGACAATGGGACGCAAGAGTGTCTTGAATCACAACATTAGCAAATTGACACAGTGATCTTGGGATGCGGCATACCTGTCCCGGATCGAACCTCTGTGGTTGCGCATGGTTGGGTCGGAATACCTGTTCAGATACGAAAACAAAAAACTTCAGAATACGTGCAAGCAATACCTGCTACTGCAGTGTTCTGGAACTCGACTAAGTACTGATGAGGACCCCGTATTGCCAGCAATCCATGCAGATGTATAAACAATGTGGAGTCCAATCAGGGAAAGACACGTTACCCCGCGCGTAAAATCATCCGCAAACTGTGTGCTTCTCACCACGTCGAATTCCGCAACATTGACACTGTCGTGATAGTCGTCCATGGTATATATTTGCGATTTGTCGATCACGACGTTAGTTTCTCACAACAACCGGAAATGCATCGGGGCAACCGAAGTTTGGCGTTGGCACCGCTGCGTCTCTTGGTCCCAACCCAGAGTTACGATGCATCTCTTGGTCAGCAGCTTAGGGTCTCGTTCGAATGAGAAGGGGCCGAAAGTCAGACTTGTGCGCGTGACGGAAACATAGGAGATTTGTCTATTCGACCTAGCCAGTAAATGGGACCTCGGATTCCAGGCGTCATGGAGGAGACGCCAACATGACGTGCACAAAGTAGAAGGTCTGTACTAAGAAGGTAAATCCATCCACAAGACTACTCACACAGCAACCAAGAATGCGTCGGTGGAAGACGCCATCATTGCGCCAGATCTAAGGCCTATCCAACGTCTCCAACCTTGTCTCCAACCTTGTCTCCAACCGCGCAACTCAGCAACAGCAACAACAACAGCGATATATATGTGCTACTGCAATTTGGAGAAGCTAAACAAAGACTATAAATTGTGGAACTTACGATTGCAACTCACAAGGTTTTCTAGAATGTGCGCCTGCTGAAGTATGACAGTAATTGGATTGAGCAAGAATGAGCAGTTGCCTGTCAAGAATGCTCTGAACAAACTACGGCCGATTAGTATATGCGGATCCTACAGATCACGAATTCCGTAGCACTTCCACACGACTCCATTCCTACAAACAAACCACAGCCGGGAGAAGTCATAAATTGGTACACAACATATCCTGTAGGTGCAACAGGCGTCCAACAAACGGTGAAAACATTGGGAGCATTGGAATGATTGCTCCCCTTCTTGCAATACAACGCTATTATACATGTACATAAGTCGATCCGGACAATGAGCAAGCACAACAAGTTACACTCATGTAATACAGGTTTGCTAGCGCCAGAACACGTCAGGAGCGGCGCTCCTCTTCCATAGAACCTGCACATTCACGGCCTCAATCTCCTTAGAATCACACACGCACGAGTATGTGAGTCGAAAAAGGGTGGAAATGAGCGCAGTGCATATAGGAGGTAGCACATTGTTCACTTCAATGCATGTTTTGCAGACTCCATTCCCTACAACTTCCAGCACACGATCCTGTTAGGGCAAGACCGGCCCAAAACAACGATCACATGAACAAAAGGTTGACGCGATAGAAGAAACAGAGTGTGCCTATCTTCCTTGGTGCATCAAAGGCGCTAAAGCGGCTCCGGGGAATATGCAGAGAGGGAGCACCAGTGTGAGCAAAAAAAAGCATGCATGTGAGGCATTCCATAGGGAGTTCCACAGTGCGATGCCCATCCGGAGGGAAAGGCAATGCCCACCTTGACTCACCACAACAGATCCCCCCTGTTCCCACCCAACCACAATCTTCCGAAGGCGAATGAGACAATAGTGTCCGATGGCAACGGGAATCAAGAGAGACAAACATACAAGAACGGCGTTTGAATAACAAATTCGCAGGGTTAGGAGAGCCGAACGGCATAGACGCAAAAGGAGACGGACAGCCGGCAACAAGTGTAAGTCTTGGCTGCGTATTCAATGTGGGGTAGCTTGGTTCGCCAACTGCCAAGCTAGCGCCCGCCATGTCCACAGACACCTTGTGAGCTTGGCTCACAACACTCAGCAACAGCGCCACAGACGCAAGGCCCATCTCTTCGGAGACATTGAGGCAATGTGTGGGGGGAGTGGGAATAACTGAAGAGTGGCCCCATCATTGCAGGTGGCTGAATCAAATCTGGCAATGAAGAGGCTAGATCTAGTCCCCGCCAATGATGTGGCCACACATCATCATTCACACCACTTGCGCACAACACACCATGAGAGCCCCTATGTGGGCCAGCTACCCTGGACGGCATGTGTGCGGGCATCGCAGGCGATCAACGGTTGGAGTTGGCCCGGGCAGCTCCAAGCTCCACGTGGACGGTGGATCAGGGCCCGGGCAGGTGGGCGCGCAAATTTTGTGCGGCGGGCCCATCACCATCCCGCGTCTCTGTCCAGCAGCCATTGCCGTCTGCGTCATCCCCATCCACCATGTTATGAGCCAGCAGCCATTGCCGTCTGCGTCATCCCCATCCACCATGTTCTGAGCCAACAGACCTCTTCGTTTCCCTGTTCAATCACTCCCTCGGGAACATGGTTCGTGTGAAGTCGAGGCCCTTGGGTGCGGCCAAGTAGTGCGCTTCCTGTTGCAACTTGGCGCATGATTAGGAGAAGGGATCCCTGTCGTTTTGCAGACCGCGTTGCACGAGAGTGCTTTGCTGACACCACCTGAAGGATCTGCCATTCCGATCCCCTTGGGTCTTCGAGGGTTTACCACCTTTGTGCTGCAACGTTAGATAGGACTCACTTGGTTTGACTACATACAGGTATCTCCATGGGATGGAGTTGTCGATGCGGAGTTCCTGTCTGATGACGTTGTTTTATTGCCGCAGGGACGCCAACAATGTGTGCGGGGGTGCAACAATCAGTGATATTTCTGCAAACCTTGGCGATTTTTCTGATCATGGTGGGAGTAGTCCATCTTTTGTCTTCTTTGCGCTGGTTCTCCTCGGTATTGTGCATATTCTCAACATCACGTACTTCTACTCGACCCCCACTACTGTCTCTGGCGGCGTTGTAATCTCTTGGGCCTTCGTATCTGCGCAGTATTCAACCTTAGGGAAGATGAGGGGGGGATCGTCCTACGAGGTACAACAGTGTGCCTCAGTTTACTTCTGGTCCCATGGTGTGCACCGAAGTAAGATTGTGTGGATCAATATGAGGGCGTGCAAACATGATTGAAAGAGATCTCCCTATGTGTCGATGTATCCTCAGTCCTTGCACGTAAGTCTGCAGTTTTAGACAGGCTATGAGTTTGAGGTATCTTCAAGAATATGAAGGAACTGCAAATCCTGTTTAAAGCGTTTTTGCTACTTGTATTGCTCCTCAAAGGTAGGCTGACCATCCGTTGGTGTTTGAGCTTCTGGTGGTGCTTGGTTGCTATTGGGGTGGGATCGGGACCTTAACTGTGAGCTTGTCATCTCTGTTGCTGGCAGTTCGTGTACATGAATGTCTTTTGGGGGCGGGACCAATCTATGGTCATCTGTGGTTAAATGATATGCGGTATGTTGTGGAGTCTGCTCACAACAATGTCCATGAATGTAATACAAGAACAGTCATAAGATGTTGTGGGGTCTGCTCACCCTGTTTTAATGTTCTGTTGATTAGCAAAAGTTTCAAGCTTCAAGTTTTTCAAGTGCCTCATGGCACGGGGCTTGCTAACATGAGTGGGGGTGCTAACCTTGGTCCACGTCCACTTGACTAACGGGTTTTGAACTGCAAACACGGGTTTCCATAGAACTCAAGTGAAACAAAATGTTGCTTCTGTGCGGATCTCCGGAGCAGATGTGGATGCTAACTCTGACTATCTCCTGAGACTGTCAAGCACTGGACATATGTTCTCTAGGTTCTGAAGCAATGACACTATTATTCTGCTGAAGGCAAACCAGTGAGGTGTCGCATACATGGCTTATCTTTTGTGTTTGTGCAATTCACGTCTGATTTCATGAATCATGTCTTTTGGAGGTTTAGTGTACTGATAGAAAATGATGTTGTGGGCATTGTGATAACAATCCACTTCCGCTAAGGCTGGTTCGCCAGAGGTAACATCCAAATCCTTGTCGCTCAAGTTTTCACTGTCACGGTGGTGCTGAAATTACATGCACAATATGAATGCGTGGTTAAGAGTTTTACCCATGAATCGGCTATTAGTCCTTGTAAGTTGGGCTGGACTCCTTTACACAATAAAATCCGACGTGGCCATCCCCATTGCTTCAAACATCCATTTCAAGGCCAACTTCACTAAACTCAGATATGTTCTTCCAGATGATTTATCTTTGCTTTGGAAATTTGTCATCTATTTTCGTGCAAATTTAATTCAACATATTTGATGAATGACCCGGACACACACGTGCTGATGTTGCAAGAGTGTAAATTTGTGTGTTTCACTAGTTCGTGTATTGGTCGAAATTATATGTTAATGGGCATACAGTGTGACTTGACCATGTAGGTCCATAACTTGAGGACGTGGACCAGGATGTGCGATTGAATTGAGGCACATTTGGGTACCCCGGGGTCTACAAAGCATGGAGGATGGACATAGAATGCGACTACCACTGCATCATCCAGACCGCATTAGAGCAAGGGACCTGAAATTGCAGCAAAGAGACGAAGAGCGTGCAATCCGGAATGGTTTGTCTACATACAGGTGCCCTTGCAATCTTTGTGGGGGTCGGAGGCGGCCCTACAAAACGACCACAGTTGCTCGACACCTACGGCACCGAGGTAGGCACGGCGCCTTGAGAGGGTGGACTGAGGTAATGTTTTCTGCACATCATACCTAGGAGGCTGCTCAATATGGCGTGCTTATGCATATTTCTGGACTTCTGCGTAACCCTGTGCACTCCCTTGTCTCAATCTGTTGTTGTGTTGGCTTATAGGGCGATGACTGTGACTCCTCCGACGAGGAGTGGGACACGCACATTGGTCGGCACGCCAGAGCATTCCTTGGCCTTAATGAGCCGGTTGTTGAGATAGCACTCGACGATGGGGTTGGAGTCGGAAGGCTGGTAAGGAACGCGTTTGCGCGTGCGGACAACATTCACATGTGTGCGTCCACATTCGGTTGCTCCTCGGCTGGTGTTCCCAATGGCTCACCAATGCATGAGGATCTTTCTGGAGTCGGGGAGGGCGTTGGCGGCAATACCAGCAATTTGCGACGTGCAGCTGGAGAGACTGCTGCAAATCAGCAAGTCAACTTGTCCAGACCCACAAGTGACACGGACATGCGCTCCGGATCCACTTCAGCGCTGGGATCGAGTATGTCCGACTCGGATGACTCTCAAAACGAGCCAGAATGTGGACATGGAGAACGCACCGGAAGTGGGGGCACCTGCGCACAGGAGGATTTCCTTGGCAGACCTAACGAGTCGGACGAGTCGGACGATTCAAGCGACCATTCCAGTGAGGAAGGCTGGGAGGCATCGAGTGACTCCACGAGTGATGGGCTGGATCTGGAGGAATTGTTGGGGCAAATCCCAAATGATCGCTTGGGATCAAATCCCGAGATTGATATTGCAGCCACGCTGCCGTTGTATGAGGGGGCCACGTTATCAATGCTATGCGCGACATTGCTCATTGTGAACTGTTGCAAGACACACGGTGTTTCCAACATGTTCATGAATGAGCTGCTTATGCTGTTGAGCATGAGTATACTACCTGTGGGAAATTGCCTTCCCAAGACAGAGTACGAGGCAACAAAAATTATGCGAAAGCTTGGTTTGGCATACAACATGATACATGCATGTCCTAATGGTTGCTGTTTGTTTAAGGGTGATTTAGAGGACTCAGAAAAATGTCCAGTTTGTGAGGCTGATAGGTATAGAATGTGCGGTCGGTCAAGAGTACCTTCCATGATATTGCGTCATTTCCCACTAATTCCACAGCTGCAAAGAATGTTTAGCTCCAAGAAGTTGTCGAAGTTAAATGTATGGCATCATTTTAACAAGTCAGTAGACGGTCAAATGAGACACACAGCTGACTCTCCACAGTGGGACTTTGTGCACACAGAATTGGAGCCCGAAGAGGGTGACAACATGTTTGGTCGAGATCCACGCAATGTACATTTAGGACTTGCAGTCGACGGCATGAACCCATATTCTGAGAAACGCAGTACCCAGAGCTTAACCCCAGTTATCATGTTCAACTACAACCTGCCTCCATGGATGGTAACAAAAAAATATTTTGTAATGTTATGTCTTTTGATTCCGACCAAATTAAGTCTAACTGGGTTGAATTTTGATGTTTTTATACAACCATTGGTAGACGAGTTGCAGCAACTGTGGAGTCGGGGAGGGGTGGTCACACGGGACGCTAACGCTTACATGGGAATGTCTCACTTCAACTTGAGGGCTGTTTTAATGTGGACATTACATGATTTCCCGGCGTATGGTCTACTATCTGGTCTAACCACAAAAGGGTTCAAGGCTTGTCCTGTATGCGGACCAAGTACCATATCACGTAGGTCCAAAATATTGCGAAAAAATGTTTACTGCAGCTGCCATAGGAGGTATCTTCCAGCAGACCATTATTTTCGTGGTCCACACGCCGCGTTTGATGGCGTGGCATGTCGCGAAATGGAGGAGGAACCACTGACCGGAAACCAAACAATCCGGCATGGCTACCAGTCAGAGGCCTACCTTGACGGTGGGGGCACGGAGAAGGACGCCGACTTTCCAGCCAAGCACCATGGCGTGAAGAGAGTTAGCGCAATTTACCAGTTACCCTACTGGAGGGTTAGTCATCAAAACCTCTTACTCTGTTTTTAAGGATTCATTTCATCACTCTCAGCATGGACCACATGTGGTTGTTGCACACATTTATGTCTCTCATAAAGCAAACGAAGATGACATCCTCATGCTCATGCAGCTTATAGCTTAATAATTTGAAGCTTCAAGTGGATGAGCAAGAGGATGTCTGCATAATTATTAAGTTGCATGAGCAAGAGGATGTTTGCAGCCAATCTCCCATATGCACATAATTATCTGTGGCTATTAAGCTTGAAGCTTCAACTTAAGCTGCATGAGCAAGAGAATGTCTACTGCATTTGCTTTATGACCGCCAAAAATGCATAATTATAAGATACAGATAATTATCTGTGGCCGATAAGCTTCAAGTTACCTTATCCACAATGTTAGCCCCCGTCACATATGACTGGAAACCCTTAATTATGTGTTGTCCTATTGTGGAATGCTCCTAGAGTTTATGTCTTCCATTCAGAATGTCTGCACATAACACTATATTCGTTAAATTGAGACTTTTTGGGCATTTTGAGACATTCACATAAATAAGAACAAGGATAAATGGAACACATATTGGAGAAAGTTGTAAGATGCGAACACTTTGAAGCAGGTGTTTAGACCAAGAACCCCATAAATAACTCATATTTGTGATGGTTTAGGGTGGGCAATCCAAATCTTAGAACACATTTAAGGGGAAACCTTAAAACATTCATATTATTGCACACAAAATATTAGAGCTTGTATGAATATGGTTTAGGTAGGGCAATCCAAACCATAGATCTTATTGAAGGGTTAATATGTTAACCAATATAATATTGCATACAAAATATTCCAAACTCATATTTGTGATGGTTTAGGTAGGGCAATCCAAACCTTAGACCATATGGAAGGGGAAATCATGTCTAACTTGTATTATTGCAAAAAAAAACATACAAAGTGTGGCATGTAAAATGCATATCATGCTAACACCACACATGCATTGGATAGTGCGACCCAAAATGTTCTTGCCTATGGCCCAAAACCCTACGCCTACTATGGCCTATCTAGCCTCGGATACTACCTCTTTTTCTTTTGCTTCATTTTCTTTTGCTTTTTTTTCTTTTGCCTCTTTTTCTTTTGCTGCAGCTTCTTTTGCTCGCATTGCTTCAACATTCCTGAAAATCTCCGCCCCGCGACTATAGCCATTCTTGGGGTGAACGCCATCAATAACACATTTTGTATTCCGTCGGCCGCCCGAATTATACGACGAAGAATTCGAATACGATGAAGTGGACTGTCTTGCATTTCTGGTCATGGAGTAGAAACGCTCCAACTCGATGGACGCACTAGACCGCATAGGTTTACGGGTGGGAGCAACCTGCAACGCGTCAACGCAAGAACACATGTGTTAGTTTAGGGAGGAAGACCCAAACGTGTCACACGTTCATTTTTAAAGTGCAAAATGATTGTAATGCGCGGATAACCATGTTTTTTGGGGGGGTTGGGGGGGGTTCACCTTGTCACCGGGGGCGTTCCCGTCGGAGTTGGCGAGGAGGGGCAAGGCATCCCGCAAAGGAATAGGAAGGGTTCCACTCTTCGTAGGCCGAGCATCCATCCGCAGCCGCCGTTGAGGTGTACTACTGCCGCCGGGCCGAGAGGGGGATGTCCGGACGCATTTGCGATTTATGCCTTTGAGCGGTGACGGGGACGCAGATCGCCGGAAGATTTGCTTGGGTGGGGGGCTATCGACGACGCCGGCGTCAAGAGGCTCCTTGGAGTAGTCGATGGTTGACGCGGCGTCGTAAACGGTCTCGTAGAAGAAGCTCCCCAAGTCTGACTCGCTGACGACGTCAATCGAGGGCTCCAAACGCTGGAGCCAAAATTGGAACAAAACAAAACCCAAGGAAAAGGGGGGAGATAGAGCGCGTGAAAATCAAGATACATATGAAGCGTAAATTACACAAAATGGGCAGGCGCATATACACACACACACATACAAACACACGTACTGTCTCAAATGAGCTTGTTAAATTTCGCGTGAGATAACAACTCTCTGTACAAATGGTCTCGTGGATCCAAGTATCTCTCGCCTATGGGATTATTCCTAACAAAATTGTTTACGGGAAGTCCGCTTCCCCAGAGCGCCTGGAGGTATTTACTAAGGTCTAACAAAAATCGGTCCCGGACCTTCTCGACCGTCCACGTAGGGCACACTATGAAGTTGGCCGTCGGGTTCAACATGTTCTTTGCGGCGCTGTCGTCCACCATGAGCGTGTTCTCGCGGGTGGGGCGGACGTCGTAGGGGACGCCTATCAAGGACGGTCGTTGGTCCCAAAAAATGGGCTTCAAGACCTTGAGGTATTGGGGGGAAGCGGGGTTGTTTGGTTTTTTGACGACTTTGCCGTCCTGTGTGTACAATATTCTACAGGCTTCCTGTGCTAAGACCATGCAGGGGGGCTCAATGCCCTTGAAGATGAACTCCACGACCGCATTGGTGTTCTCGGCCATCATGGAGCTCCACACGACCACCCACCATCGTTGTTGGGCAATCTGGAGGAAGGTCCGAAGCCACGGGCGGAGGTGAACTAGCTTGCTCTTTATGAACGTGGGCGGCCCGTCGTAATTAGCATCCTCGGGCTTGCAAAAGGGCACTGTGGGGGCCCTAGGGCAATGAACGCACTGCACGAGGACACCGTTCAGGTCTAACACCAGGAATCGTTTCTTCGGCAGCGGGGGCGGGGCGGGTAAAACTGGGGGGGCCGCCGTGCTGCCCTCTGCGCTCCTTGGAGAAGAGCGTCGGGGAGCCGCTACGCTATGCTCCGAGCCCTGCGGATACGATCGAGAGAAAACGGTGGGCGACTTATGTCATGCTATGTCCAAACGAAGCATTAAGGAAACGAGTGTTCTTGGTGCAAACACAAAACCAATTGATTCATTTTGGAGGGGGTGCAACAAGGGACACAAGAGAGGCAAGAGCATACAAAATACATTCAAACACAATATACAAGTATATAGGAGTCAAAAATGGTGATTGTATTGTATACAATGCTCTATGTACATTTTGATTGGGGGGAGCCGCGTTGAACGATGCGTTCAAACTAGCCTACTTCTAAATCTAGGAAAATTTGAAGAGACGGGCCGCCGTGATGAAGACTTCGTCGCAAGCCGGGGTAGGTGGACGAACGAATGGTCGGGGGGATGTGGCGAAGGGCGCGAGTGCCGGGGGGGCGACGTGTCCGTGAGTTTAGGGTAGCTAGGGGACACGACCAAGGCAAGAAGACAAAGACCCATGGAGTTTGGGTCGACCGACCCAAACTGAGTGGGGTCAGTGCATTACCTCGCCTTGGTCGTGCCTTGACGACGTTGATGCCGGCATCGCCTGCGCTGCCCCACCTCTGTCACCGCCGCCTCCGACGACGACGTCAGCCGCAACCTGCTCCTGCAAAGGCTGACTGTCAGGCCTTTGTCCCAACCCAACCTCCGCATGCGCATCATGCATTGGTTCATCGACTGGGTTAGGAGTAGAGGTATCACCAGGCCCTTGCGGGCCTTCAACGTCTAACATGCCCTCGTCCACCGGGGTCTGGTCGGGGACGGGGTTTGGGTCGGCCGACCCAAACCCTGCTGCTTGGCGAGCGTCGCTCTGGGACGCTGCAACGTCGGCACTGTTTGGGTCGAACGACCCAAACATGTGGGGGTCGTCCCGCTGGTGGTGTGGGGGCGAGAGGATGGGAGGCCGGAGCGGCGGGGGCGCCAACGAGCTGGACGTTCCGGGGACGCGCCAAAGGTTGGGGTCGTCCACCTGCTGGACGGGCGCGTAAGGACGGGCGTGCGGCTGCAGCAACTGTGCGAAGCTGAAGGAATGCTGCAGCGTGGGCCGCGGGGCGATATCCTGTGGCGGGAAGCCTGCGGGCAAGTGCGGGAATGAACTCGGGGGAGCCATCACCAATCCCTGCGCCAGCATGCCCTGGATCACTTGCGTGATGAGCTCCGCTTGGGACGGAGTTTGGGCCATCGCCCTTTGCCGCTCCTGCTCCAACAGGAGAGCCCTCAACTCCGCCACTTCGTTGCGGACCGAGGGTTCCTCGGCGGCAGCCCTCTGCAGTCGCACACGCTGCTCCTCGTCTCGGAGCATTTTTGCGTTCGCCTCCTCCACGGTGAGGACCTCCGGTTTCACCCTCACATTCCCAGCGAACGCTCTGGGGGAGGCAGGATCCGACCTCAGCCTCTTGGCGAGTTCCATGTCGTCCTCGTCCTCTGAGCTTATTGCGATTGTCTCCTCCACCGCATAGTCCCCGTACAGCTTCTTCCCCTTCATCCTTCTCCGCTCCCTGAAGGTGGCCGTCGCGTCCCTCGAGTACATGTCCTTCGCGTCGTCCACCGTCAACGCGGGCACCAGCCTGCTTTGCGGCGTGGCAGCCCGCATGGCCTTCTTCCGCTGAGGGGCCTCGGATTCTTGAGTGAATCCTGTTGCCCCTTCCTCCACCTCCCCCTCTACTTTCTCTGCTTCCTCCTCCTCCTCCCCCCCCTCCTCCCCAACCTCGCCACCTGCTCCCATCGACGGATTGCCCGGATGCAACCCGATGAGCGGCTCTGGCAATTGAACGGGGGCACGCATGGCGAATTCACCCGGGTTGATTCGCCTCGCCATATCCAAAGGATTCTCGCCCCCCTTGACTATCTCTTCAACGTAGGATCCGGGTATCCAGTCAAGGATGTCCATTTTCTTGGCCAGTGCCTTCTGGGTCCTGTAAAATTGAACATCGGCATCCTCCACATAGGAGTAGATGTGCAACCCAGACATCTGCACAATCCAAATCAATAGTATTAGTATAAACTAATGAAGAGTAAGGAAAAATGACATCCAAAATAAAATAAGAATAGTTAGTTTGGGTCGCTCGACCCAAACTATGGGCATACCCAGTTTGGGTCGCTCGACCCAAACTAGGGTCGAACATAGTTTGGATCGCTCGACCCAAACCGTCCGTATAGGGCTTTCAAGGTTCTTTGCTTACCATTGCTGCAAAAATCGGTCTGGATCCCCCGAAAACGTTGGAGATGCAGTCCCCTCTCTTGGTGAGGGTCCTCATCATCCGCAGGTAGAACTCCATGCGCAGCTCATCCGCGGGGTAGTTGGCGTACTTCGCCTCGTCATACAAGCTCCTGCTGGTACCCAACCCTTCTTGGACTTGGAAGAGCTTTTCCATCCTGGCTATAGGATGGTTGGGCACCTTAAGTAGATCAGCTTTGTACACGAAGTACAAGCACAACACGTTGACGATCTTCGTCTTCTTGTCTTTCAACGTGCTGTACGCCCCCTCCGCCGGTGTAGCAACGTAGTGAAATTTCGAGACGGCATATGTGGTACTTTTGGGCCACCCCCTTTCGAGGGAGCCTAAAAGTATCACACAAGCCCTTCGGTGAAGGTGGCCTGCATTTGCAGGCGCCCAAGCCGAACCCGGATGATAGGTGTATAACGTGAGTAGTTAGATTTTTAAGGGAGATTAAATATGCATCGTAGTACCTCCGGAGGTTAGGCCTTAGTTTTTTACTAGTGTGGCTTTAAACTCCACTAACCAATTTCATATCTAGTTCTAACCTTAACCTACAACCTATTCTACGCGCAGACGCACCAGCCTTGAAACCAAGGCAATCCTAATTTGTGAATTGGGATGGTTCTGATACACCCAACCGGGTGTGACTCATACCACCCTAATTCAACGAACGGAATAACGACAATTTGATGGACCATTCAATTCTTCCTATTTCTTTATTTAGTTCTATTTAGTTTTCTAAGCGGGGGAATTTGGCCTAAGTCCCACCCTTCACACAAATTCCTTCTTAATTACTTACTTTTGTTTGCACGTCCTAACTTACTACATTAACATATTAGGCATCACCCCTTACCTCGGGTTTCTTGCCAACAAGGGTTTACGATTTATTTTGTATGTTTTGATTGTTAAATGTGTTTACACTGGATAGACCACGAAATGCAACTCAATGGGACCAGGGTGACGGGCGACCTGTAGGTTCAACCTGTTGCGCAATCTTCATAAATTGGGGCCATTACTCCCAATCTATGGGGCCAACAACATAATAGTGGATTCGCGGGTCATTAACCCCACCTTTCCACCAACAACATTCAGAGTGGTCGTGTCGGTGATTAATCCGACTTACCACACACGAAACTTGCTAATAAATGAAGCTACTACCACAAAACATACCAAGGGCCCCGAAAACAATGGAATTGGGTACTCCCTTGGCGGTCAAGTGGTCAAGCCACTTGACCTTACGAGATAGGTGAGTGGGTTTAGAGATGCGTACCTTAGCCGTGCTCCCTCCAATCCTAAATGGAAGGCTTAAGGTTAGTTAATTTACCTCAATTTTCCTCGGTTGATTTGGGCTTGATGTAGGCCGAGCCGCTACCTCCTTCCTTGCTCCACTTTCCGAGCGTCGACCTTGCCTCCTTCTTTGTAACTAGTTTGGTAGTAAGCGTACCTTAGTTAACAATTAAAATATAAAGTGTTATTCTGCCCTGTAATTTAATCCTAAGCATAATATTTATACTTAGTGCACCAAATTATCTTTCCAATGATCTAAAAATCACTCTAATCGGATAAGAAATGCAAAAGTTATGAGGGTTGGAAGTGTGAGGTCGATTCAACCGACCCTTCCAACCCACCTATCTACCTTCTAACTTCAAGAATTCATAGCACATTCCTTACTACTTGGATCTAGGCTTTCCTTATACCATTGGAAAGCTATGAACAAGCTCTAACTAGAAAAATTATGACATCAGCAGGTTAAGCTAATAGAAATTCAGCGGACTCCTTGTAACACAGCAGTCAATCAAGAAGGCTTAAACTATGTATCTCGCCTTCAACAATTCATATCTAATTCAAATCTTAGTCAAATCAAACGTTCTATATGACCCTGGAGAGATATTAAAAAGATGTATTTGATAAAAATATGTGATTAGAAAGGTAAGCCGAAGTGAACCCAGCAGGTCCTCTGCAATGCAGCAGTCAACCAAAAGTTCTCAAACTATGTGTCCCATCTTGCACAATTCATATCTAATTCAAATCATGCTCAAATCAAATGTTCTAAGCCATTTTGGAAAGCTACACAAAAGTTCTACTTGGGAAAAATATAATTTCTTGGAATTAAAATTCCTATTGGGCTCGCAGGTCTGATCCAGCAGCCGCTACCCACAAGACCACCCAGTTTTTCTACTCCATCTTTGAAAATCCATAACTAATTGTCATCTCAACCAAATCACAAATGGGAAACGGCTATGGATAGCTATATGAAATCTCTCTAAGAGAAAAATGATAAGTATCTTGTTCTAGCTTTTGAACTAAGCCTTCAGGGCATTGGCAGATGAGGTCTATAATGCCTCTACTCAAAACTCTACCATCCAACCTACCTCTACAAAAGAAGGAATAATTTTGTTGGTGTGTTAATAAACACACAACCTAACTAGGAGAGAGAGAGTAGAGGAGGTTCTCAAGCCTTTCTTTTAGACCATTGAGAATACATGCTAAAGGATTTTTTCCTAACTACATTGAAGCAGGGCTTCGCCCAAAAACTAGAGAAAGAGAGAGAGCTACAAGGTGGAAGGAGGGGTTTTTAAACCCTCTCACAAAAGGGTTGGACCCCTTCTCCACCGGATCCATTTTTCAAACCCTTTCCCGAAATTTTGGCTCGGGGGTTTTCCCGGTTGAGGTTGCCACCCTCTCGCCGAGGTGGCTCCGACAAAAAACCTTTAGAAATCTTTCTAATTTTTCCGCCATCGAGTTGGCAAGGGGGCAAGTGGGCAAGTATCCCCCTTGCTCTCTTTCTTTTTTGTCTTCAAAATTCTTCACGCCGATTTTATCTTCTTACGTAAAACACCTCCAATAGTCTTGTGTGCCTCACACTAACTAATAAACTAACACTTGCTTAGCTAGCATCTACTAACATTTGCTTAATAACTAGCATCTACTAATATTTGCTTAGCTAGTTGTTTTTACTAGCTAGCATATTTTTTCTACTTTGCTATCTTCTAGCACTACTTAGTTTCATTTTGACCTTCCTTCTTCTAGGCTAAATGCTAAATGAACTAATTTTCCCTAAATTCCCTATCAATTCTAACTTTTAATGCTAACATTCTAACTAAAAGTGATCCCGCAGAGTGGTGGACCACTCAAAGGGTTCACAGCATACTCCGGCTGCAATTTGCGCACGATCTCGTAAACCTGCTCTGCCCTCCTGTCCTCGACAATCCAGAGCCAGACGTCGACCTCCCTGAATTTGGGGCTGGCGTAGTCCACGAACTTCGACAAGAAAGCATCGTAAAAAGGGGTGCTCATAGTCCCCTCGAATGAGGCTCCAGGGATATTCCTGAAGTCTATCATTCCGAAGGGGAAGCGGTCCCCGGCTTTAGTCCTGATCGCCTTCCTGGACTCAGAGCCCGGCCAACCTTGGATCCTGAGAGGCTCGACGGTGACCATGTTGAATTGCGCATCGCCTTCGAAACTGACGATCTTCTTCTCCTTTATGAAGTTGGAGAAGGCCCGCGCTGAGTGTTCGGGAAGCACCCGGTTCCTCCCCCCCTTCACGAGCTTGGATCTGAGGAAGTCGTCTCCCGCCTCCCTCATGAGTGCCGCCATGGACGCACTGGTGAACTTATATTCGGCTTTGAAGGCCCTCCAGTGCGCCTCGTCGACCTCTCCGTCCACGATGAGCTTCTTCTCAGGCACCAGCTTGTGCAACTCTTGGACGATGGTCGTCTTCTTCTTCTTGTTCTCCGTCCATTCCTTCATGGTGTAGCATGAAGGGACGAAGATCTTGGGTTTGGTGAAGACGGTCTTGGGGTGGACCCAGCATCTCTTCGCCGTCGTCTCCACGTGTAGGATGTGGGACGCCGCTTTTCCCATCTCTGTCTCGGAAAGACCTTGAAGCGCTCTGAAGAATTCCCTCACCAGAGGCTTCATTTGCTTGAAGCGCATAGTCTGGTTGAAGAGCATGCCGGTGTCGGGGTCCATAAGGTCCCCCGTCTCGTGTTTTTCAAAAACACTCCTCCATTTTCTCCACACGGAGTCGGACGCGGTGATCAAATATATTTCTCCTCGCAACTCATTATATTTTTTTGCTTGTGGCTAGCATTGTCTATCAAGGAGAATTTATTGATCATCTGATATTTGAAGTCCTGCACACGTAGCCAACAATTCATGTTAGACAACATCTCATGGAATAACAAATGTAACAGCAGTTTGGGTCGATCGACCCAAACATACTCACCTCCCATTTGGGGTTCTTATCTTTAGCATTCTCCCTTTCCCTGGGAGGCCTGCCATAAAACTCCCACACCTCCCTCGAGGCCATGATGTTTCTGATCCACGATGCCTGATAGGCCCTCTTTTTGTTCCCCATGTTGAAGAACCTGGAGATGTCGCTGAGGACCGTCTCGTTGTCCGACCAAACCACCAAAGCCTTCCAAACTTTTAGTTTCTCCTTCTGGTTGTTCGGGTCGTTCCACTCGGTCATCAGCTGGATTTTTTTTGATGCCTCCACACTGTGCTGCCCGTCAATCAACCAGAAGTCTCATTTGGAGATTGTCGGCCACATATCAGGCGTCGGCATTCTCTTCAACCCTTGTGGCATGACAACAATCGTTTGCCTATCGTCCTTGAACTGCCCGCCCAAGATTTAAGCGACCATCCAGTCGACGTAGGCGTCCTCCTTGGCTCGGACACATTTCTCGGGTGGCACAAGGTGGCACTGCGCAATGTTGACCTCGAACTTGAAGTCCCTGCCCATGAAGAAGCAGTGCAGGCATTTTGTTTCGAAGTTGGTGTTTATTTTTTGTATTTCGCCTGCATCCACCTCCTGGCCAGGCTTCGGCATCCGGAGCTCCGGGGAAACATGCTCGTCAGTCATCACCGATGACTCTCTTCTCCTTTTGGAAGGGGTCGTTTGACGGCTTGTTGATGGCGTTGGCGTCTCGCTGTCAGCCGGCGTTGTTGTAGTACTTGTCCGTCTCGACTCCACAGGGACCGCCCGCGGTTTCCTCACAGTTTGTGGTCTTGAGGACCCTGCGCCTTCTTCCGTCGTTGCCTTCCGCCTCACAGGCTGTTGTGTCTTGGGTTTGCTTTGCAGCGCCTTGTTTAGAACCGTGATGGCATGTTTTAACTTCGTGAACCTGCTCGCAACCTTCGTGTTGGTTACACTGCCATCTATGAATATAGCCTCCGGTTGTATGGTTTCAGGGTCGACGCAGGTCTCCTTGGCGTACAGGGGGTCGAAGGGCTCGGAGAACTGGTGCATGAACATGTGGACGTTCTGCACGGCGGAGTTCTCCAGTATGACGTCTACATAGTCCCCGAGAGACTGGACAGACGCAACCTCCCATCCCGTCAGTGTTGCCCAGGTGTGCTGCTCGTGGGTCCCCACCTTCACCACGAATAGCAGCTTGAACATGGATGCCTTCACCACCTGAACGGACCATGCCAGAACGACGCCATCTTTTGGGACGTAAGAATCGTCCTGTGGAGTTTCATACTCCTGCCAAAGATGGTCTGGCGCGAGCATGAACCACCTTTCACCTGGTCTCTTTTTAGGGGCCATCTGCAATCCAAGAAATCGAAACTGTGAGTTTCGGTCGATCGACCCAAAGTATTGCAATGTGCATTTAACATTTGGAGGATTGACTCAAACATTACTTAATTTTCAAAGTCGTTTTAAAAGATCTTTTAGATTTTAAATTGTGGTTTAGGTGGTCACCCTGCAATGTTTGAGTCGAGCGACCCAAACATGATGAGGCTGCAAATTTAGGTAGTTTAACCCATTCATTTCAGAGTGCAATGTTTGGGTCGAATGACCCAAACATTTACTTAATTTTCAAAGTTCTTTTATATTTTACAATGTGTTTTAGTTTTTCTCCGTGTAATGTTTGGGTCGACCGACCGAAACATGTTAGGCTGTAAATTTAGGTAGCTCGACCCAATCATTTCAGACTGCATTGTTTGGATCGCACGACCCAAACATTTACTTCATTTTGAATGTTCTTTTATATTTTACAATGTGGTTTGTTCTTCTCCCTGTAATGTTTGGGTCGAGCGACCCAAACATGATGAGGCTGCAAATTTAGGAAGCTCAACCCATTCATTTCAGACTGCAATGTTTGGGTCGAACGACCCAAACATTTACTTCATTTTCAAAGTTCTTTTATATTTTACTATGTGGTTTGTTCTTCTCCCTGTAATGTTTGGGTCGAGCGATCCAAACATGATGAGGCTGCAAATTTAGGTAGCTCAACCCATTCATTTCAGACTGCAATGTTTGGGTCGAACGACCCAAACATTTACTTCATTTTCAAAGTTCTTTTATATTTTACAATGTGGTTTGTTCTTCTCCCTGTAATGTTTGGGTCGAGCGACCCAAACATAATGAGGCTCCAATGTTTGGGTCGCTCGACCCAAACAAGATGCTGCAATGTTTGGGTCGAACGACCCAAACATTTAGTTCATTTTAGGCTGCAATTCAAATATTTATTATATTTTAATATGAGTTTGGGTCGTCTCCCCAAACTACTGTGTTTCCAGATGCATGTTTAATGCTTCGGCAACATATACAATGCTTATGCATTGTATATGTAACAGGAACCTAAAGGGAATGATGCAAATTGTGTGCACTGATGCAAATTGCTTACCTTGTCTTTCAAACTCTTGAAAGCTGCTCTCACAATCTGCTTCTTACAACCAGACTCAGAAACTCTGTTGTGGCACTAAAGAACAACTCTCACAAAGACCTCAGAAACACAATGAATCTCTCAAGCACCCTAAAACTTTCTCACAAACCCCCTGATTCTTGCAAACTCAGGCCTAATTTGAAAGACCTCTACCTTTCTATCACACTCGACCGTGCTCACTTCTACTCAACCTAAAATCACTCCATGCATGAAATTTACAAAACAAGTAAGGAGTTCAACACAATAAACCGCTCCGAACTCACTCAAAGCTAACACTCTGGACCAAGAAGAGAGAATAACAAGAGGAAGACAATAACAAGAGGAATAGAATGAGAGAAGAGGAGGAGAAGCATCAGAGAGGAGGACAGGAATGAAGGAGAAAGAAGAATGAAAGGAAGCGGCGCGACCAAGACAAAAGCAAAAGGTGCGAAAGGAAGCGCTTGGCGCGGCGCTATGGAAAGCGGCGGCGGCGTTTCCAAGAGCGGCGCTTGGCGCAGAGGAAGAGAGGAAGAAAAAGAGAGAAAGAAAAAAGAGGAGGGGAGAGAAGGAGAGAGCGGAAGGGGTCACCCTAAACCCTCGAATCCGGGCCATTAGATTGCGCCGGGCCCATCAACGGCTCAGAAGCCTCGCGGGCCAACACCCTGCCAGGTGTCGACACCTCCTTGGTTAAGGTGGTTGCCCGCGAGGCTTGTGGTGTTGACACCTGCCACCCTAGGCAGATTGCCTTCCTGGTTGTCCTTGCCCCTAGGTGCGGGACATAGGAGGGCCGGCGCCTCTCTTGGCCGCCCGGCCCCGGCCTTCTAACCCGCTATTCATTAGCGGCAATTCAATACCACTCAAAAACCTACGTGGACTAAGGTATTCCACAAAATTAACACCATCGCCAACTCATATTTTAATGGTGTTCAATTGAATGATCACCCGTTGGAATTGATAACATCGTAGAATGTAGCCATTATCGTTTTGGTGTATGAATAATGTGATTTATGGAATCATATGAGAGTGTTACAAAGTCTAAGAGGAGTAAGTCATAATTATATTGCAATCCACAAAGGCAATTACACGGTGCAATAATATAAATATGGTAACCATTCACATGGTTAACAGTTTAGGATTATGTATTGTAATTTATATGATGGTTGTTGGTAGAGGACAATGCTCTAGTCTATAATGGATACCCTAACAAGTAGCATTAGAGTGAACATTAATATATGTACTTAGAAGTTCACATTTGAAGTACATGGGAGAAACAAATGATTACAAATGTATCTACTGCAACCCCATGGAGTTCACATATCATATGAAGTCATTTAAACATTCAATTTGATGTTTGATGATGCCTAAACCCTAAACCCTAAACCCTAAACCCTAAACAACACAAACCATAACTGGATGGCACATAGGTCAAATGACATGGGCCTTGGTGCTTGTAGTTTCCAATACAAATGTATAATGTCATCACAACATCCTAATTCACAAACGTGAAAGATGGATGTGTGGTTTTTCACGAATGAACGCACTAAAGGAAATAAATGATATTGTGCTCACAAGTAGGTGATACAATATTAACCTATAACCTTGTCACCTGGTAAGAAGAGCATAAGAACTAGATTATAATAGATAGGATGTTGTTCATGTTAACATGTTATTTGGAATAGTGAAATATTATATATTAATTTAAGGTAGATTTCATGTTGTGAATGATATGAGGACATACCTTTTGAACTTTGCATGTTTTGCTCACACACATTGCTAGAGTTCAAGGGACTTCACGATAGGTTCAAACATCATTGAAACATTGAATGTGCCAAATGTCATTTGTGGTTTATGGTTCCATTAATGACTTCCACATAGGTACTAGGTTATTGTCACACTTGGAGCCTTGAGGATGAAGCAATATTGGGTGCACACATTACAACACAACAGATGTTCTTTTAACTAGCGGAAATTGAAAGTTGGCCAAATTATTCAAGTTTGTCATGGCATTAATTTTTTTTTTCAAAATATAAGTCCTCATGTGAGAGTGTAAGTAATTGCATTAACTATTATATTTAGTGACTTTTAGTGACTTTTAGTATATGAAGTTTTGTAATACATGCACATCTTTTGTCAATATATTGTTTGAAATATACCATAATGTTTGACTACAAGTAGAGTAAAACCCCTTAATAGATATAATCTTACATATTGTCACAGGGTTATTGGTATTCAGTGTATGCGTTCATATGTAGTGTATCAAAATCTTTATATCCTTTTTAGTTATATGATAGTTAGTGTTTGATACACTTAAAACGAACGCATACACTTCCTATTACTAACCCTATGAGAATAAGTAACATTAAATGTAAACTCAAACACTAAATATCCACTGTGGTGATATATGGAAGTTACATATAGGAATTTAGTATTAGTAAGGATGTGAGAAAAAAATACAACAATGATAAAAGGAGAAAGGAGATGGCAATAGGGAAGGTGGTGGTGTATTCATGTATAAAACTAATTATGAAAGAGTTGAAGAATAGTGTTGACCAAGTTAGGGTGGTAACAACTTTAAATAATATATGTTGAATTATTCATTTGATGGTTGGGGCAACGAAGAGCCAAGCTAAATATACATTGTCTATTATTGACAAGAAGCGGGAAATTGAGTCAGAAGGTTTGAATTAACGTCCAAAGGAGACCAGGCGGGAAAGGCATCCAAAGAGGATGCCCAAAGTGGAGGCGGGTAGTATAAAGAGCCCAACCCCCCCAAATGCTGGTTCTTTCTTTCATGTCCCAATCCTGAGATTGCTGCAAGCTCTCTAAGTTGGAGCTGTAATACACGGTTTGTGTACGTTTCCATTCATGAGCAGCTAATTACAACAAATATCTACGAGTTCAGTTGTTCCAAATAGGTTATATATAGATTAATAGAGAATCACCCGAATAAATAGGCGGATTTTGCGGAATTGTTTGGGTCGGTCGACCCAAACCCAGCCTTACAGTGTGGGTGCTCTCTGTTGTGAGCCTGAACCCATCCTGCCTCAAGGTTTGGGTCGATTGACCCAAACCCAGCCCTACAGTGTGGGTGCTCACTGATGTGAGCCTGAACCCATCCTGCCTCAAGGTTTGGGTCGATCGACCCAAACCCAGCCCTACAGTGTGGGTGCTCATTGTTGTGAGCCTGAACCCATCCTGCCTCAAGGTTTGGGTCGATCGACCCAAACCCAGCCCTACAGTGTGGGTGCTCACTGTTGTGAGCCTGAACCCATCCTGCCAAAAGGTTTGGGTCGGTCGACCCAAACCCAGCCCTACAGTGTGGGTGGTCACTGTTGTGAGCCTGAACCCATCCTGCCAAAAGGTTTGGGTTGGTCGACCCAAACCCAATCCTACAGTGTGGGTGCTCACTGTTGTGAGCCTGAACCCATCCTGCCAAAAGGTTTGGGTCGGTCGACCCAAACCCAGCCCCAAAGTGTGGATGCTGTGTGTAGTGAGCCTGAACTCATCCTGCCTCGAGGTTTGGGTCGCTCGACCCAAACCCAGCCCTCTAAGTGTGGGTGTTGTCTTTAGTGAGCCTGAACCCATCCTGCCAGAAGGTTTGGGTCGATCGACCCAAACCCAGCCCTCTAAGTGTGGGTGCTCTCTGGAGTGACTCTAAACCCATCCTGCCAAAAAGTTTGGGTCGCTCGACCCAAACCCAGCCCCCTAAGTATGGGTGCTCCTTGTCGTGACCTTAAACCCATCCTCCCAAAAGGTTTGGGTCGCTCGACCCAAACCCAACCTCTAAGTGTGGATGGGATCTGGATGACAGTGTGGCCACTGGCCATCCAAAACCTTTACGAACCCAATGGCATATTAGTCATATGAACTTGTATGAGCACTGAGTATTTGCAATTTTGTTTATATATGATGGTTTTTGTGGTCTTCGATTTGAACCTACAATTTTTGTGATTTTTTGACAATGTTCAATGTTCATGTGTGTAGGCAGGGGGAGTGCTATCTTATGAGCGGTGAGCAATGAGCGGTGAGCGATGAGCGGTAACTTATGAGCAGTGAGGAAGATGAAAATTTTGGTAATAGGGCCACCAATATCCTATAACCGTGGAATTGTGGCCTTAAAAATGATGATTTTAGGGTTTAGTAATAAGAGGCTTGAGAAGGATAAACAACATGAAGTCCAAAAATTTATTCATCAGTAGTAGCACTAGACATGAAACTATCTTTTGCCTCGTCATCTATATATATTCGAGCACCTTTGCATTGCGAATTGATTTTGGAACTATAGCAAGATTCTTCATTTGGATCCGAATCTTCGAGATTCAACATTGCAATTGCAACATTCTCGGCATATGATGGGAGACGCGGGCTACGGCTTGGACTTCGTAGGAATTGTCTATGTGCCCAAAACGGGAGACATGTCCTCTTTCCAATCGTATTCCTGAAATCAAATCGATGAAACATGTAAATAATGTGAAGAAATAAAAATGAACCAATGAATTGAATGAAACGAATGAATTGAATAAAAATTTATTGTATCAAAACTTACTCACACTCAAATTCAAGCATCTCCTCATCCGAGAGGTCATCATCTTCTTTTGTGAGATCTTGTATATTCTCCTTAGATGACCCCTCTTTCAAAACCTTTTCCAAAAGCGGTTTCAATATGTGCTCAAACATGTCATTATCACCCTCAAATGCAAGAAGATGTCTGCCACATGCGCGTGTTGCTAGGATAGAAGCTCCAGTGGAACACGTCAAATCAACAACGCGTCCATTCGATGGTGTAAACAATTCAATAAGATCTTGAAAAAAACGCGGCGATTTTTGATATGGCCCCCTCCAAGGTCTTCCCGATTTTTGAAGAAGCATGTTTTTTTCATCCACAAAATTGAAAAGCAAATTTTTGCTTTTCAATCCAGTGCCAAAAAAAGTGGAGTTTGGTTGTCTCGTGGATTTTGTGGTAGTAAAATCCCTTACCAAGACATGAGCCATAAATGCCGGAGTCTACAAAAAAATATAAATTGTGTTAAAACTATATACAATACAAATAACACCAAAATAATTAAATAGAAACAATTGTGATGTGTTATACTTACGGTGTACGTTGGAGACTCCGGATCCTTGAACACCATGTACGAATTGAGGCAAATAAAAGTCCTAACAACTTTCATGTTGCCGTTGTGTAAGGTTGAATTCAAAACCTTCTTGGTTTGCATATCGATAGCAGAAAATACTATGAGGACGCCATCATCAGACAAGATGGACTTGCACAAGGACATTGTTGCAACCATCCAGTTCTTGTCATATTTATTCCAAAGAGGAATTTCAGCAGGTTTATTGGAGAGGTTGAAATCAAGACCGTCGGGAAATTGGAGAAAAACCAAGTCAACGGCAAAGGGAGTCGGACTTCCCATGACATGAAATTCGCGATTGTCATTGAACTGAAATACCACAACATATCACAATATAAGACACAAAATAAAACCCAAATGAAAGTAAGAACATTAGAAGAAATTCCAAAACAATAACACTTACGTTTTCAATAAATTCCCGCCATTGGATCCACTCAGGAGGGCCTAAATCCACCCCTTTAGACTTGTTCTTGACAGCAGTAGATCGAGCAAACGAGAGCGTGAGAAAGTTCTTCAATATGAATAACTCTTTTCTCAAAATATCCGTTGGCGCACGATGAATAGCGTCATAGGTGCTGGAGTAATGAAATTCCAATACATCGCACCCAGACTTTGAACTTTCGCCTCCAAGTGGATTCTTATCCAAATCATTGGAAAGAACAAGCAATTCTTCATGTTGTGAAATTTCCGATTGACCTTGTATTTTGGTTTCAGGAACATGTTTCCTCTTACGACGTTTTGTCTCTTTTGGTTCTGGCTCTCTAAGTTTAAGCTGCACAATTTGTGCTTGCAAAATTGCAGTATCACGAGGATCCACATTTTTAGCATCATTTATCTGACGGATTGTCTTCTCACTTGACGGACATGCATCCTTAGGACAATCAAGATACCAACCACAATCCTCATAGTGTGGGAGCGACCAATCCAAACAAATTTCAGTAGTGAACATGCATGAATCTCCTGCACCAGTGTCACGCCAATTTGGGAAAAAACGAGGTTCCCCTATAACGCATTTATGTGGAATCAAAACATATCGAAAATACCTACACACAAAAATATTGTAAGTCAAATATTCCATGACAATTTGACAAATGGAATTAAAAAAATCAAAAAAATAATAAGATTAGGTTGTACCTGTATAATACACGTTTCATAGCAAGATCAATATTAGGTTGCTCATCCCAACCGTTGTGTTTTTTAACTTTTCCGCTTTGGAATTCACGATAGAATATTGAATTGAAAGCCGCAAACTTCCAGGTTTGGATATACTCGGAGAGAGTAGGCACATCTGCAGGCAACTGAAGAGGAGATGAAAGAATACTTTGAAGCTCTTCGATAGCTTTTTTTTCCAACTGTGCCCAATATGTAGACTTTGATAACCAATCATCAAGTGCAGAATCAGAAAGGGGCGATTTCGGGAAGTGCAATGCATCTTTGTCAAATCTATTGCCATTCCAAAGTTTGAGCCATCCAACTTTGACTTCTGAATCCACATTACTGACAGCAACACGATGAAGTTTCTCTTGTAGCATTTCAGGCACCGAAAATGAACCCCAATGGTGCTTAACTTCTTCAAGGAAAGCAGAGGTAAGGTTGATGTCGGCAATCGCTAGTTGTTTCGTAAAACTAGAAGATAACATTGCACGTTTTTTGTTGACAGCTACGGACATTGCTTTTGAAACTCCGTCTGATGTCCGTTCAAGAGGATGAGTTTCATTGTACTGGTTGAGAGCAATATCGCTAGCCTCAGCAAGTTCTTGCTGAAAAATCAAACAAAAGTCAATATTTATAAGTACATATAGATGTAATGTAAAATGAAGATGAATAAACATAAGGCACATATTAGCAATGGTAGAAGAACTTACACTGTACATGTAATCCAAAAAAAGTGGTCGTGTCAAAGAATACCAAGTTTCAACGGACTTCTCCTCACATCGTTTATAATTCTTTGGATCCAGTTGCTTTCTGAAGGAAGTCAAAGGCATGGTGCCTATACTTTGCATCCGATATAAAGTATGCACCAAATTGGTGGATACGTGAGAATTTTCGGTTGACCTAAAAAAAATTTTAAATTGATTAGATTCATGATGATATAATTTGGATAACAAAATATAAACTAGAAATAAGTATAAAAAAATAGGTAAGAACATTACTTGTTGATGTCATGCATAGCAGTCAACAAACTTGGAATGTCGTCAAGCTCGGGCGCCAAAATGATAGAATCCACGAAGACATGACGTTCATAATCTTCGGTATATACGCGGTCAATATAATTTTTCCAAGCAAAAAATCTGTGATTTCCATCCCATATAAAAAACATCTTGTTCTTGTATGACGTCAATGACAAATCTGTATCCAATTGAGATTCAAACAGGGCATTGGCTTGAGCCCAATTTGGGCTCCAAGATGCGCGAACCTCATCATCCACGAATTGAAAGTTTCCCTTAGAATCGGTGGCCGATATATAAAACACACGGTCACCATCACGATAACCATTAAAAAAATCAGCCTCCAATTTAGTAATGTCACCCTTCAAAGCAGGACGCAAAATCGGCATAGGAACCATGCGACATAAGGGTACACGCAAGCGAGCATTAGGTCCAGCACGGATTGAGGAAATTGTGGAAGTGGAATTGACCTTTCGTTTGTTCGTAAGCTCCCACACTTTCTCTTGATAAGTTTTATTGTCACCATCATTATCTTCATCCGAATCAAAATCATCTAGGGATTCATTTATTTTTTTCTTTTTCTTATTATGAAGATTTGACGATATATCCTGATGATGATGAACCTGTTGAGATGGACGATCTTGAGTTGAATGCATTGTGCAATCATCATCAGTCGAAATAAGAGTCGTTCTCTCTAAATCCATTGATTCGTCCTAAAACAAATGAAATAAGTTTCATAAATAATCCAAAACCAGTAGCAACACATTAGCAATAACATTACAAAACCAACAGCAATAGCAACAACAATAACAACATAATACCACGAACACAGGGAAAAATGACAAAAATTATTCTACACATTGCCATTTACATCTCTAAATATTGTACGATTACGGTGGCCGCTCACCCCAAAACTACAAGGGCAGACCCTGTGCGTTAACGCACAGGGTCTGTGTGTCCAACTACATGTCTACAAAAGTTGGGCGCGAGGTTTGCGTCGAACGACCCAAACTGTCCACCCAGTTTCGATCGAGCGACCCAAACCGCCTACAGCCAGTTTGGGTCAGATGACCCAAACTTTCTACGCGTGGTTTGGGTCGGTCGATCCAAACCATGCTCACAGTTTGGGTCGACCGACCCAAACTAGGGGCACAGTTTGGGTCGGTCGACCCAAACCATGCTCACAGTTTGGGTCGACCGACCCAAACTGTCCGCAATTTACGCCTGAATATGCGCAAATACCCTGTCATCACGAAAGTACAAACAAACCTTGTACTGCACCTGTAGATGAGAGAGCTTGCAGCGTCGAGCTAAGGTCCGACAGATGAGAGAAAAAAGACTGAATGCTTTGGGGGTGTGGCAATTTATACTACTCGTCCCTGCAGCCATATTTAGCGTGGCTCTTCGTGGCCCTGCATAGCCGCTAGAAAGTTGTCAGCGTAGACCCTGTGCGTTAACGCACAGGGTCTACGTTGGCAACTTTGAGGCCACTGTGCGTTAGCGCATAAGGCCTGTGCGTTAACGCACAGGGCCGAGGCATGAATTTTATAAAAAACTTTTTTTTTTGAATTTGATAAAAAACTTTGTCTGGAATTGGTAGATTTGCCAAAACTTGTAAAATCTGGAAAAAATGCTAATGGGGTCCAAAAAAAAAAACAAAAATATGCTATATTATCTAAATCTCCGTAGCTAAAAATTCTTCTCATATTTTTTTTTGGTTTGAAATCATTTTCTTTTCTCATTCTTCTATCTATTTCCTTGTTTTGGGCCACCTCGTAGATTTTGGGTTTCGGGGCAAGAAAAAAATTATGCTATTTTGTGTCATTTTCTAGCTCCTATAACGTATTGCATGAATACTTGAGTAGACATATTTCTCATTTCTTGCATTCTAACCCCGTTTTGAATAGTTTTTTTGGTCCTACGCTCTGAATATCGATTTAAATTCATACAATAGATATTTGTTTTACTTTTAGGCTCTCCTAGTCGTTTTACCTCCCAATTTTTGGCGTTCCTAAGTTGCTCTTACAAACCCTGTGCGTTAACGCACAGGGTTTTAGCTCCGAACTTTGGCCTTCCTAAGTTGCGCTTACAAATCCTGTGCGTTAACGCACAGGGTTTCTCCTCCCAACTTTTTGCCACCTAAGTTGCTCTTACAAACCCTGTGCATTAACGCACAGGGTTTCCCTTCCTAACTTTTGGCCTTCCTAAGTTGCTATTACAAAACCTGTGCGTTAACGCACAGGGTTTTAGCTCCCAACTTTTGGCCTCCCTAAGTTGCTCTTATAAACCCTCTGCGTTAACGTATAGGGTTTTACCTCCCAACTTCTCGACTCCTAAGTTGCTCTTATAAACCCTCTGCGTTAACGTATAGGGTTTTACCTCCCAACTTCTGGCCTCCTAAGTTGCTCTTATAAACCCTCTGCGTTAATGTATAGGGTTTTACCTCCCAACTTCTCGACTCCTAAGTTGCTCTTATAAACCCTCTGCGTTAACGTATAGGGTTTTACCTCCCAACTTCTCGACTCCTAAGTTGCTCTTATAAACCCTCTGCGTTCTCCTCCTGACTTCTAGCCTTCCTCAATTTTTGTTATATACCATGTGCATTAACGTATAGGGTTTCTCCTCTCCAATTTCTAACCTCTATAAATTGCTACTACAGGACATGTGAGTGAACGTACAAGGTTCTCCGTCCTAACTTACAACTTATGCACTATCAAATTATGTGAACGTTGAACTGACTTACCTTTTTGTTTGTCATCTTCTTTGAACCCGTCTTCAATTCGGACTCTGATACACGATCGTCTACATCTTCTTTGCTCTTTGCACCTTCATCATCCTCCATCGCATCAAAATCCAGTGTCTTCACAGTTTCCTCTACCATACTCAACAAGTTTCTTTTCCCTTTCTTATTTGCATTCTTCTTTCCCACACTCAGTCTGAATCTCTTTTTCTCGGAAGTGAAATACAAAGCTTTCCTACGTCTTCTCTTCGGCCTCACGGGTGTTCTCTCTACATCGTCCACCATCGTTGGTGTCTATGATATGTTTTCTATCAGGTACTATCATTTATTCTTCCAATGTATCTATCTCACAAAATCCGGCGTATATTATGATCACATGTTGTAATTGGCGTTCAATGAGCGAGATATTTCGACGCGTTTGTCATTATGTGTTTATTTTTGTTATATCCGCCAAAATTTTCTGACACCTACTTTGTTCTATTCATAATGATCAATAATTTATTTTTCCAACCAATTTTAATTCTTTCTACATCTACGTCAGTCCACACATATATATTTTAAATTTCTACCAATATTTTTAGTATTTGACGCCATTTTGTGTATATCTTGCTCGTAAATATTCTCTGACTATTATTGTGTTATGTCCACTTCTGTATTATTAGATGCTATGTATCACACGCTTTCATCTCCATCCATTATTGTATCACACGTTTTCATTTCCATTCATTTCCTCACACAACTCTATACAAAAGTAACATTCACCCCATATTCTTGTGATGTATTGTTCATATGTTCTTTTGATTTTCTATGGCTACCATTAGAGCTCATGGATCTTTTGTTCCCTTCATCTTGCCACTCCAAGATGGTGGTCATGTGAGTGTTTCAGAGGATTTACTTAGTTTGAGATTCAACCTCCAGATAGGAACCATGTATTTAGAGCATGAGATGTACTCTGCAAATGGAGAGGTGTATGAAACGATTTTGGTTCCAAAAAATAGAACTGATGTTGGTTTTATGTGGATCCTAGGACCTGGTTCATTTAGGGTGATAGGACTTTCTGAGTCTCAAATGCAAGTTTCAACTGTCATTTTGACAAATGAATCCGGTACATCCACAGTTCAAATTCCCTCTATCGCACCTGTTAAGGTGGAACCCCTTGATGATAGTGTGTTTGTGCTATCAGATTCAGAAGATGACATTTGTGCATCTATTGATCTTTCAAACACATCGCCATTTCCATTTAGAAGTGTTCATTCTACTCCTTCCCAACTTCCTATACATGTAGCCAAATCCCCTTGCGGTCTTATGTACAAGAAGGTGGTTCCCCAAATCTCACCTTCTCAACGTCCTCCACTACACCCTTCACCTTCATCTACAGGGTTGACTATGATTGATGCCTTGAAGCTGACAAAGTCAAGAAAAAGATCAAAGTCCGATCTTGCATCCATTGATTTTGACAGTATAGATGTTCGTGAAGTCAAGTACTTACCATCTTCTTTTAATGGTGATGTTTTGTTTCTCTTGCCTCCTGTGGCACTCAAAGCTCCAAATACGTATGGTCGCTCAATGGACGGCATGGACAAGATGTGCGACGGTCACCCTTGGTGCACCACCAAAACCACGAATATCCAAAATGACTTTGAACTGTCTTTCCGGCGCTCTACTTGTGCTGGTCATCTCGAATGTCATAATGACTACTGTGATTACATGAATCGCAATGGGGGCCTCCGGAACAACACTGAATGGGCCGGTTCAACTCCTATCCCATTTGCTGTGGGTGTTGTTCCCCCTACTAAGTCCACTGTCGAGTGTAAGGTATGTCGTTCCACACCTGTGTGCATTGCTTTGTGTAATGCTCGAATCATATACATCCAGTCCACATCCGTTGGAATGTCCAGGGCTTGCATTCATCTTGGTGTACATGATCACCCTGTGGCCAATGGCACATGCCGTGAATCATTGGACATGGCATACCAATGCGTTGCAAATGAGGTATTGAAAACACCCACAGCAAAAAATTCAGCCATAGTTATGGCGGCGAGCAAACAATTCTTGGCCGATTACCTTCTCAAATCTCCCGCAAATGTCGAAGGCCATCACTTGGTTGGTTCATCCCTAGAGGTCGTCATGGACAAATTCAGCACTCTTGCGTCTCCAAATTGTCGTAACTTTGTATCTGGATCAAAGCGTTTTTTGCGTAGTGGAATGGGAACTATGGATAGTATTATGGCGCTCAAAGACCACTCTGCTTTCAAATTCGTCCATGGTAGTCGGTTCCCAGGGCAGTCAAAGGACAAAGTGTTTATTTTCAAGATGTCTGTAGACCTTCCAGGTAGTGGTGTAGAGCTTGTGAAGAGGATGCAAGTCGGTGGGGATATGGAGAATTCGTGGATTATGTTTGACCATGTCAAACGTTTGAAGGACTGGACGACCATGGCTTGCCATGTGTACGACAGTCGATACTGTAAAGTGTTGACTATTGCGTGTTCTGACATGCAATCTGAAGATGGTGCAGCACAAATTCTCTTTTGGGAAAATTTGAATGCTGTCATGGCAGAAAATGGTGTACCAAACGTAAACTTCAAAGGATTTATGGCTGATAGTGCTCAAGCTAATTGGAATGCGGTGAGGGCGATTTACGGGGATGGTGATCCAAGTCTACCCATGGTTGCACGTGAGCGTACATGTCTTTTCCATTGGTCCGCAAGCTTGGATAAGGTGACCCAAAAGTATATCAAACCATCATTGCAATTTCAACACAAACAAATATGCAAGGATTACAAAGACGCGAAAACAATGGACGACGCTGAGACCAAGTACCATGTGATTCGTTCTTGGTGGTTGTCATCTGGAGCTGCCTCCGAAGAAGGCATCCTTGGCCTTTCAGAGTGGTTGGGATTTTGGCACTTTCGTTACAGACAATGGGGTGGCCATATGCTACTTGTAAGTACATATCAAACTTCATTATTCAATGTAATATATCTTATGTTTTTCTTATCTTTGTTTTTCTGTGTTGTTCATAGGATATGACAATAGAAAAACGTGCGGGAATGCCAACATGCAATCTTGCAGAGACTGTACACAACAAACAACAAACAGTTTGGGTCGTTCGACCCAAACGTGGCAGCCATTTTGGGTCGAACAACCCAAACTGCACAAACAGTTTCGGTCGTTCGACCCAAACCTTGTAGGCAGTTTGGGTCGTTCGACCCAAACCTTGTATGCAGTTTGAGTCGAACGACCCAAATTGCGCAAACAGTTTCGGTCGTTCGACCCAAACCTTGTAGGCAGTTTGGGTCGTTCGACCCAAACGTGGCAGCCATTTTGGGTCGAACGACCCAAACCTAGATATATAATCTATCTTATGTTTGTCTTATCCTTGTATTTGTGTGTTGTTCATAGGATATGACAATAGAAGAGCGTGCAGAAATGCCAACATGCAACCTTGCAGAGACTGTACACAACAAATGGCTCCAACAGTCCGGCAACAAGATGACTTGTTTATATGAAGCTACAGTGGACGACATGATCCGTGCCTTCATGCAAATTGCAAATTACCGGACATGGTTGAAAGGGGGGTCTGATGGTAAAGGTCCTGATTCGGCCTCCTTGAAACTCAAAGCAGCTGCCAGGTGTGGAGATCCAAAAATGTTGGCTGATGCCATGAAGTCTTACCCAGGGGCAGAAGACGTCAACACTAGAGATTGTGCATTGGAAGGGTCAGAACTCTTTGGTTCTACCAAACGCAAACTCAACCTACCACCGGGTGCTGATTGTGACTCTCATCGACCCGACAAAGTGAACTATTCCATTCCTCGTCCCAACACCCGAGCAACTCGTCAACGCATAGAGGAATCGTTGAGTTCTGCAATTCATGATGTGGCTCATACTACATCCGTGTTAGAGACTGATTGTCTTGCTTCCAACTGGCACATTGCAAGATTACCACCCAACTCAGCCAAACGATGTTGGGCACTGCAGGCCATTACATGGACTATGTGCAATGCTAAAATCGGGACTGGGAAACATGGCACACCTGCCCCAACATACAAAGGGCTCAGGAAGGAATTTCGATCTCCCAACAATGTGGAGTATGAATTTTGGTTTTGCCCTGACGACATCAAGCGTTGTGTGAGTGGCAGTAAAAAGAAATATGTGTTGGACTGGCCTATAGTACCCAACACGTGGCCGGTGAAGATAGGTACCAATCTATTGAGAGAGGAGGTTTTGGCACTTGAAGATGCTGGATTTCAACTACAGCAGAGGGAGGCATTGTCCCCTCGTCGTAGGCTTTCAACAATTGCAACTCTCCCCATCCCTCGCTCGTATTTTTCTATACCACCAAACCCGGATGCCCACCCTACATTCAGGTTTGGGAAGACAGTGCGTCGTAATCCAACAGCACCGCTAGCGGATCACAAAAACAAATGGGAGAGTGCCGGACTCATGGAGGGTTACTATGTGGTTGGGATCACTGCCATTCCATATCCGGGCTTTGGAGTGATAATCAACATTGTCTCCAAGCAGGATATCACCTACCATGTGACAATTGGCGACATCCCGCATTGCACATGCCCGGATTTCACGAAAATGTCCTCTCATGCATTGGGAAAGAAAGGAAAATGGGTGTATTGTAAACATCTTTATTATGTGTTTAGATTTTTGTGCAAGGTGGATTACGAGAGTGACAAGTTCATTCATGCACCTACATATACCTATAATGAGGTCATGCGACTACTTGAACTTGCTGGTATTGTAGAATGTGAGTAGTATTGCAAGTGTTCTATTAAACAACATATATTTCAATGTCAATAAATGACATGTTTTGGTTTGGATTATTATAATAAAAATTAGCAATGGACTGAAAGTATTTCAAATGATTCAGTAACTTCATTTCTATTTAGACTACACCCAACCGTGAGCGGTTTCATTTATTCATACGGATAAATAATAACAAGTTTCTAAAAATAAAAAATAATTAAGAAGATTCTACGCACATCCGCGTAGTAATGTCTTCTTGGTATCCGCCTATAGATTATTCCTTCTTTATCACTAGCTCAATTTGGGATAGCACCAGTCAATGTAACCAACCGGATTCGAACCCGGGCTGATCCAGACCTAATACCAGTCTCTTACACAACTCGCATCCACAGGCGGATGTCTCAAAACCTAGTAACTACCTACATATTGACAATTTCTATTATCTAATTTCCTTGTTTTTGTAGATTGTGGGCCTTAATTCAACCCGTGAGCGGTTTGAGTGGCTCACAATTATGGCACCTACATATACGTATAATGAGGTTATGCACCTACTTGAATTTGCTGCTGTTGTAGAATGTGAGTAGTTGTACAAGTGTTGGTTGTAACTACATGTATAAGGATGTCAATAAATTACATGTATTTGTTTGGATTATTATAATAAAAATCAGCAATGTATTGAAAGTGCTTTAAATGATCCATGGCAATAGGGCCCTTTCACTTATGTTTCATTTAAAATACTTGCAATTTACAATTGAAAATATGCAATTAATTTGTCAAAATTGTGGTTGTGTACCCTAAACCCGTGTGTCTTTACTAAATTTGGATTCATTGCTCATATGTTACTGCTCATTGCTCATGTGTTACTGCTCACCGCTCACCGCTTACTGCTCATCGCTCATAAGATAGCTTCCCTCGTGTAGGCAGAATGGATGGGTTTAGTGAAATTGGGGATTGGTCATCTGATGACATGGCCACTTGGCCATCTGCATCTGATGATGACTTAGACATTGTCGGGGAGGCTACTATGGCTGACAGTGCGGATGAAGATCATTTGGATTTACCTTCGTCTTCCGTACCGCAGTGTCCCATTGTTGAATGTACGGGACTTTCAAGGGCTTCGTGGATGAATTTGGAGGTGATACTTCTTAACGATAGTGGAGTTGTTGTGGCGGAGGGGATTTGCCGTAACACCCATCCGCAAGATTGCATTGATGAAAACCCGCTTGGCACCGAGGACGTTGGGGTTGTCATATTGGAGTCGGTCGTTCATTCCGAGGTGGATCCCACTCATAGGTTCTCCCTCCGCAGGTGGCCGTTGAGGAATGTCACAATTGATGGAGTTAGCTTGCATGAACATGAGCAACGACACATGCAAATCGAAAAGGAGGTGCAAGCAAACATGCGGCCGCGCAAGGGTCAAAGAAAGTACGATACATTGGCACGTCCTGCTCCGTCTGCAACTGATTGTAAACGTCAAAGGTTGCTCGGGGAGGAGTCCATTAGAGAAGTTGCCACAAAGGATTGTTGTGTGCATCGTTGTTGCCAATTGTTTCCAAGGGATAAATTGAAGGCCATCCGCGAAGAAATGTGGCTTGGAGATTTCCGTCTAAGATCCACAAGAAAACTTGATGTCCATAGGGCGATACATGTGAATGGGATGGGTCGCAAGGTCATCACCATTGAAAGCATGGACGTGTGTTGTAAGGCATGGTACACCATTCACGGTGTGTCGAAAGCGGACTTTTATCGACAAGCTGCTTATGCCAAGGAAGGCCGCCGGTCCCGTCACCATGGTAATGTGGGTTTAAAGAAGCCTAGGGAAGCAACAAGGCAAGCAACGGCCACTCTAGCAACCATCATTGTCCCCCTTGCCGATGCAATGCCGCACAAAACACGCACGCTCACAACCGGTGAAAAGGTTGTGGAGAAAGTTCTTCCCAAAGGCACAAAATGGAAAGACATATTGTTGGACGTGAATGCAGTTGGCGAGAAGATTGGGTTGGAGCCAATTTCATTGTCAAAATTGAGTGCAATTAAGAAACAAAACTTTAGCGAATACATTACAAAAAGACGAGGGGACAAATTTGCCAGGTGCTCTAATTGCGAGAAGTTGAAGCGCCTCCGGGATGCACACACGATGGGTACCGAGTCATATGCAGCGCATCAATTGAACTATTTCAAGCACGTAAACATGCAAGAGGCACACCCTAAACCCTAAACCCTAAACCCCAAACCCTAGAACCTTATATTCGAAGTGGAGCTCACCGATTGATCGGGCATACGAAGGCACAACAATTCCGCTTCTATATGCGTGACGATGGTGTCCCGGCCATGCAATACAAGTTGTTGTGCACGACACAAGATTGGAGCCCGCCGGAGGGTCTTCTTGTGTGGCGCGTGGATGCGGATGGAAAGACCATGTTACCGGATGGGGAGCCTAGGCCTTGCAAGCCAATAGCCATGAAGAATTTGGAGGATATTTTGAAAGGTATACCAAGCTTCATACAATATTGGGAGAGTTTGAAAATAGCGGATGTTGGCGGATCATGTTGGCATCGTTATGGGAGTTGGATACATTATTGGACACGTGTTCGTGCCGCCTTGGCAGACCTCCACCAAGATAGCCCTCATACTTTGAGGCATGGATTTTGGCCACAAACACGAGTCGATGTACAAGCTTCGGAGCCTAGTCTTTTGGGAAATGGAGAGGTTCGAGAGGAGTTTGATGTGGACGACCATTACGTGGGGCCGGCTAGTAGTCGTCCCCCACCATCTTTCCGCATTGCAGTGGATTGTCATGAAGGTTATATGCTCATTTTACGTCCTGGAGACGAGACATATGCAAAGCCAGTGTGGGTGGCAAGAGCTTTGTCCAAACCCAATTTTGTAACTTCCAGCCCTCATTTTCAACAGATACAAGTGGAGTACTATCGACCGACAGCAAGGAATGAAGATGTGATTCGGCATTATACAGGCTGGGATACAAACCCTAACTTTCGGTGGAAGGTGGATTCTGAGCACGGTCCATCTTGGGTAGATACAGATTCCATATTCATAGCATGGAAACCACGGAAAAACCATAGTGGATCAGTGTCCATCCCTCAAAAGTACATAACTTTTGCAAAAGACAACCTTGCTCGGATTGCACAAGAAGCAACCCACGTTGAATGAGAAGTTGGTAGGATTGTGTTAGCATGATTATAGTTTAATACGTAATTATAGCAATATAAATTACACATATGTGTGCTCTTCAAAATTGGGGCAGAGTTTGGGTAGAACTTACGAATACTATATTGTTTGGAGTTGGATGAATATCCATTTACTATATTTCAAAAAAAATGAAGTTCATCTTATTATTATGTTTGGGACTATATTGTCGAATGAAGAAATATGCATTTATTACATGCACTTTGTATGTTGCAATGTCTATATTCTATTGTGCATGCTAATAATAGAAATCAGTTTATATGTTTTTTGGGTGAAACTTGTTTGGAGTGCTCTACCCAATGTGTTTTTGTTGATGAAGTTGGTGTCGAGTGCTCTACCATATGTGCTTATGTCCGCACATCATAGATTTGGGATATTAGAACATATAATATAATTGAGATTGTTGACAATATAGTTTCGGGCCTCTTCAAGTTCTTTGATCCATATATTAATTTGAGACTAGAGAAAGTCTCAATTTAACGAATATAGTGTTACATGGTTAACGTGCCCGATGTTGTAGCTGCAGAAACTCCCAATTCGGCACCTGCTGGACGTGATGCACATTGAGCGCAACATATGCGACAGCTTGTTGAAGCTGCTTTTTGGAGCGAAAGACACCGCAGCATCACGTCGGGACATGGAGGAGGAGGGAATACGAGAGCATTTGTGGGTTCGCCGAGGCCCCGTAGCAGGTGGAAATTTCTTCAAACCTGCGGCGCCATATGTACTCACCAAAAACGAGCAGAAGATATTTTTGGACCAGCTGGCCTCTATCTCTGTTCCGACGGGTTATTGTGGACCAATAAGGAAGCACATACTACACAACAGAATTGGTAACATGAAGTCACACGACTTCCACATATTTTTTCAGTTTCTGCTCCCTGTTTGTTTGAGAAATCTTATGGATTGTGGGCCTCGACAGGCCATAATTCGATTGGCGAGGCTATTTACAATGATTTGCAAGAAAGTCATAAATGCAGCCGAGATGGACTCTCTCCAACTATATGCAGCGGAAACCATGTGCTTAATGGAGGTTTGGTTTCCTCCCTCATTTTTTGACATTATGGTCCATTTGCCAATCCACCTTGTTAGACAAGTGAAGTTGTGTGGTCCAATCGCTAACGCTTGGTGCTATCCGGTTGAGAGACACTTAAATGTTTTAAAGAAATATATCCGGAACAGGGCACATCCCGAAGGTGCCATTGCAAACGCCTATATGTACGACGAAGCCTTAGGTTTTTGCACCGAGTACTTGAAGTTGTATCCGTACACACGGCGAAGGATTTGGGACGATGAGGAGGAGCTTGGCGATTGTGGAGAAGTATTGGAAGGAAAAGCCATACACCGAGAACTGACAAGTGAGGAACGACAAGGAATCCATGAGTGGATTATAAGGAATTTGGAAGCAACCAGGGAGCCCTGGAGGTAAGCTATCCGTGCCACTTTGCTTTGAACATTCTCCATTAGTCAACCTCTCTTTGGCAGCCAAGTCACATGTATGTGCACATCATCTTGACATAAACCTGAATTTTTCTTTACATGTTACAGGCAGTACCAGGCCCTTGTCCGGCAGCTGGAGTCCGACAGAGAAACCTACAGAAGGGATGCTGCATTGAGAGGGCTTTCAAGAGGAGATCAATACAGGTATCCAAATGACCTTGCCCATGAACTGCCGCAGTTCGTGGAGTGGCTGACTCAGTACACGACACAATTGGTGAATGAACATGGTGCCTCCAATGTCGACATCGACTTACTCCGCCTGTCGGCTCTTCCCTCAAAGGATGCCGAGACTTACCAACAGATGTGGGCCTATGGCAATCACTATAGGGTGGCTCACGAGGGAGACAGAGGTGGATTTGTGACACAGGATTATGGCATTGCCAGCATATTTGGTGCAGAGGAGGGACGGAGTGCCGGCGTCGCCATGGTTGGAGTACTGAAGGAGATTCTCATCGTACGGTACTCGGCGCAACGGAGAGTTGTATTTCGGGGTTCATGGATCCGCAATGATCCTGGGCCACGCGCATCCACGAAGGTAGACCAATATGGCTTCACCGTGGTACGTTTTGCTGACAGAATTGCACGAGATCGAGAACCGTATGTGCTACCGGCCACAGTCCGCCAGGTGCTGCAAGTGGTTCTCAACTATACATGTGATGATGAAATGTGGCGCTGCTTGTTGCTGCTTGTTTCATTTTATGTTCCAACAAGTGATGTGCTTGCAATTTCACGAGTGATACAGGTTGCTGACTTTCATGTGCTCACATGCAGCAAGTGTTTTTCATCCAAGACTGGTTGCATCCTACGTGGCGTGTGGTGCTCCAGAAGGAGCCGAGATCGAGGCGAGTTTTGGATAACGAAGACGAACAAATATTGGGGATTTCTGGGGATTTGAGCGGCATGCGCCTCCCGGTGGACATGAATGCAGCTTCGTTCCGCCCAAACCTGAGGCATGCTGGGGAGACAGTTCCAGCTGCAGAGATGGCCAGGCTGAATGCATTGGTCAGGGGAGAGGGAATGCAAGATGGACAATTTGCAAGAGCTCATGGGCAAAGGGGAAGGGGAAGGGGAAGGGGGCGGAGAAGATTGCCCCACAGGACAATCATGTAGTGCACCATGGAGTTGCTGCCCTGAACTACTCACACATCTACAAGCTGAACGTGAACGTGGCTCACAGTCTTCATGGAAGGAGACAGATTGAGTTGCCTATGATGGGCAACAACCCTACACATATATGTGGCAGGCATTTTGACATTTTGTTGTTTCGGTATCCAATTGCATCTACTGACAGTCCATGATGCACAAAGTCAATGTTCACCAGTTGATTATGACGGTGGATTGTTCATGGGTTTATAATGCATATGTTGACATATGTTTATCTTAATGGCTCGCACACATACTTAAGCGGTGTGCTTCTACATCATTGCAGGGGTAGATGTGCGAGAAGCGTGCATGAGGAGCTTTGGCGTACACGTAATCAAGGACGAAATGACTCATTTTTGTGCTTTATGACTCTTGTGTGCCTTCAGGATGCAGAGCTTGGAGACTACTCCACCTTACTTAGCAGAGTGCTATTCATGGTCCCATCTCCGAGGGATCAATGCAGATCTGGTAACACCAAGCTATGGACTCTTCCAATTCATTTGCACGTAATGGACGTCAATCAGGTATGTCGTAAACCACCACCCTCATTCACATTAGAGTCCAATTTTGCATGGGTGGATAGTTCCACAGCAGCTTGGCATTGACGATGGTACGTGCTCATTTTTCAAACATGGGCGTGCCCTTGCTGTGTTGCTTATTAGCAACGTTGTTGATGTCCTGAAATCACTGGCAGCTTCTTCCAGAATATTACTTGGTTCTTATAATAGTGACTATATTGGATAGTAGCGCAAACTGTGACCATTGTTACTCTTTACAGTAACATATGGACGGTGCGAACTATACTTTATCTAATCCACACGTTTCTGTCGGCAGTGGTGAACTCTTAGTAGCGGAGGACTCACCCTAAACTGAACTTCATAATCAGGGATCGGACCGGTCGATGAGAGATGCAGTTGTCGCAACCTTTTGCGCCATTGAAGGGGTTGGTATTGAGAACTCAAAAGCTGGTTATGTACATTGAGGCCACCTTGTTTCTCCCATTTCATTATCCCCGCAAAAGGGTTTACTCGTACAGCATATTGAGGTAGTAGGATGACTTACTGGACCATTTCTCTTTTCTAAACCACAAACCCGCAAACATTGACTATTACAGCAGCCCACTTAATTTCACCATCATGAAATAGTCATATGGACTGGTCACAAAACCCAGAAACATATTAGCTTATGGAACTCAGAAGTAGCCAAACATGATTGCTTTATAACATGGTTTGGTATGGCCTCATCTATGTGATTATAAATGTCCACCATAAGACTCTCCTTCGCAACAATATTGAGCCAACAATGGTTGACGTCTGCATGTCAATTGTAGTCTAATGTCTTTTAGAGACATTTGCTATTGTACAATGATTGCATAAAGTAAACCATGTGAATCATGCCCAGTTACTTTGAGTGGATTGAATATGTTGTGATGTTCTCTGTGTATTGGTTGTTTATGACTTCCACATAAAGAAAGAGGCTCATTGTGGTGCTTTTGTGCAGATGGAAAACCTAAGTACCCTCACATGGTTAGATTCTGAGAGCTAGAGGATAGGGCTGTTCAGGTAACATTCTGTATCCCTTCACACAACAGCTGTATATAAATGTGAAGGGTGTTTTGCAGCAAGCTACTTTGCAGAAGGCCTCGGATCCGAGGTCTAATGTCCTTGGGGGTTGCTAAACTTGATTTGAGGTCAAGTTTATGGCGTCAGGTTGAATGTAGGCATGCCATGTTTGGGTTTCATGTTTAGCTACATTCAAACTGACTCCATAAATTTGAAATCGAATCATTGTATTCTTCATATACAGAGACACGCATGTGTTCATCTAACCGGTCTTTCCAGATTGGGGTGCTATGAACTGCTCCTCTCCAGGTAAAATGCTGACTCGTTATTCGTGCCAGTTGTTTTTACATGATCCGTGCATGCATTGTGGGCTTTTTTTGCTCGTTCAAACGGTGGTGCTCAAATAGATATTAATATGTAATGTAATTTTTAACTTGTTAAGGAGATGACATGGCAATTATCCTATTCATGCAGTATTTGCATCAATTTATAGTGAGTTTAGTGTAAGGTTCCTTCTATTACTTGGACTTGGAGCTGTATACTTTGCAGAGTAAATGACAAGCTCCACTAAACTCATGCCTTGTATCTACTTGTTATGACAGTCACTAAATGTGGAGGTGTTTAGTGTACAAAGCATAAATCCTGAAAGTGTAAATATTTGTGCAGATTGGCAAGTCTGGAACTCTATGGACTGGCATTGGCTTTGAAGCGCTACAACATCCTGGACCCGGAACGGCAATCCTGTTCTCTGCTCAATCTTCGAAATGTGGCCATAGCTTCAATAGCAAATTTGTACTTGTTGGAACATGTCATCCACAGTAGTTCATTTTTCAGAGAAGACAGGTTCAAATATATTGGGACCATTGAATGTAGTTGCATTGAGACTTTGAGAGATGTGGGACGCAGTATTAACTGAGCATGGCAAATAATGTTACTGACAGTGAATGCGCGATTTAGTGTAGCTTCATTGGAGTTGCCAAACAATGAAACTCTAGTATGTTGCCCAAAATTTTCATATCCTTGAAATGTATGATGTGAAGTTTGTGTGCAGACTATGACGCTTGATAGACATGTATGTGTGTAATTCTGTGCACGACTTAGTTTCATGGGAATGTAGTTATCATTGCAACCATTGTACAGACCATTTTTCTCTGTTCCAGTGTCCCTTGCTCATTGACCTGTCCCATTTGTAATCTATCATTTGAATACAAGAGCAAGTAGAATTCGAGTGTAGGTTGAATGCATGTCGCAATTGTTTTTGGGTTCAGTCCGCTTGAGGCACAACGCATTGCGGGTGCATGTCAACGGAAATCGAGTGTCACTCGATTTCCAGTGCCAGTGGAAATCGAGTGACACTCGTTTTCAGAAGACAGTGGAAATCGAGTGACACTCGTTTCCTGAAGACAGTGGAAATCGAGTGACACTCGTTTTCAAAAGACAGTGGAAGTTGGCTGCAACTGTATTTTGACTACAAGTGGCATCCAAATGCCACATGTTTCCAACAGGCACTGGACAGCCATCGTCATTGCAGCTAGGGTTGAACCCAATACGTAGGAGCATTTCGGTGTGAGTGGCAGTCAATATAGGACAAACCCGTCCCACAATTAAAGGGAGTGTGACATAATACGGACTTGGCAAGCAATTGCATATCTCCTGAAAGTCATATATGTAGCTCATGGAATGGCATGGGACTGTGAATTCGAATTAACTCCGAATCAATGTTTACTCTTTGCGAAAGGCACCAAACACTTGCTGATACGTACGTACCTAAACTAACCCAGACATATATATATATATATTATACGTACGTAAAGGATGTGTGAAGACATTAAGTTTCCAAAAATTAATTGCACGCAAATGCATATACACAGAATATAAAGAGAAATGATTTATGAATGTGTAAACAGTTAAAACCTTGAATGACAGTGACCCAATATTGGTAATTATCGGCCCCCCCAAAAAACTATTAAAATAGTGGTCAAAAGAACCGTAATGGCAAAACGACTACGGTTTTTTTTTACCATGTTTTCTACTAGTGTAGGGATGATAAGAAGTGAAGACTTAGTTAAAACTCTACAAAAACCATGTCACTCATTTGAGCATTGTATTTGTTACAGAATGACTACATCCACCAATGTTGCCGCCACCACTAGGAAATTATTTGAGGAAAATGTTGATATGATAGATGCACTAGCGAACGGTCAGAAAAGACAAGTCGGTGTCATGATTGTGTCTAGCCAAAAGAAAGCAAAGGGCAAAGGAGTTGTACCCCAACGCCCCTTCTTTTGGTTGGGATATCATACGATGAATGCACTTGCATGTGAAAATGGTGAAGCATTAGAACCAATATACTCGGTTAATGAACTTGTTAAATTCGGAATGGAACATGATAAGGCATTAGAACATCTAGAAGCAGTCCCTTCCTTTCCATACATCCCTTAAGAGGCTTGGCCTTTCAAAAGGTTGGATGGAAAAGAAGGTGGACACTTCAATCTCACTCAAGTGTCCTTCGATGTAGAAGTGGATGAAGGAGGGTTTTCTCTTGACTACCAAGTAGCCATAACTTTTGAGCTTCGTGAACGGAACTTGTCAAGAGATGAAATATATGGAAAAACGGAAGCAAGGTTAAAAGCTATGAATATTCCACTAGGAGAGATCCTAGGAGAACCTATAGCCGTCCTTTGCTTTCATGGTTCTAACAGGTGAAGTGGTACAATCAAACTCCACCTCAAGACCCTATGAAAGATGCCAATGATCTCCTACATGACAATGGGTCATTTATCCTTAAGTTGGATAATACAACCTATTGTAGAGGGAAGGCATTCAAATCATTTGATTCTATAGCCATCGCTAGCTTGCTCTCGGTGAAAATCTCTAGCCCACCATTCAAGAATAGAAAATGGTTTCAATTGCATCAAGAGATTGTCAAAGATAGCTTTAAGCGAGGGTATGAATTTGAAATTACCAATGTGCGAAAGAATGATAGTGCCGAATTTGCATGGATTAAAACCCCTTCTCCGGACCAAGCAAAGAAAGTTAGAAACTTTAAAATATCAATTTTTAATGAAATTATGGAAGTACATTTTGCTAGTATGGAGAAACTCTCCGAGGATGACAAGGCCAAAAATAATGCGGTAGTTTTAATTGCAAAAAATCTCAACAAAACCAAAACAACCGCTGCCTTAGAGGAGGGAATAAAGAAACTCTTTGAGGAGGAAAATGTAGCAGGTATTTTCTTTCGATTAGAGAAAGGGAAATATGTGGGCTCATGCAATGTGCAATGTCTAAACGCAGTGGTCTACAAGAAATATGTGAAGCAAAATCACCTAATCCATGGCAAATACGTAGAATTCTCACCCCACCCCAAAAGCCTAGATGGAATTGACGCCCCTTCTCCAATAGAACTTAATAGACTAGGGTTTGCTGATGTGAACACCGCACTTGCCAACACAATCCAAGCAATGGAGAACGCACCCTCGAAAGGATACACAAAAGCAGACTTAAGCAAAATGGTGGAAGAGGCGGTAAATAAAGGGGCAGTAGTAATTCGGAAAGAGATGAGCCTCCTTAAAGAAGAAATTGTAGAAGAAGCAAGAATGTATGCCGACAAAGTACAAGCAGAATCAAACCGAAACTCAAGAATTCAAATTGCACTCCTCCAAAAACAAATGCGCATCATCCTGGAAACTCTCCAAGCCGATCACCCCGACACACCCGACATTGAAGGTAATATGGACACGTCAAACTAGTTTTGACAATCGTAGCGTCAAAGCAAAATAAAATAAAAGTATATTTTTATACAAAACTCAACTACCGTATAGTATTATTAAATACTATAAGTAAAAAACGAGTTTTTACATACATAACATCAAGAAAACAAAAAACAAAAGTATATTTATATACGAAAAACAAAAACAAACACCGTGTAGTATTACTAAATACTATACGTATAAAACTAATTTTTACATCTGAAACTTCAAGTAAATATAAAATAAAAACTTCTTTATATATAAAATATAATAAAGAACAATACAAACACCATATAGTATTCTTCAATACTATACGGACAACACTAGTTTTGACATATGCAATATCAAAAACATATAATATAGAAGTATACTCATACACAAAATACAACAAACACCTATACAAATACCGTATAGTACTATCAAATGATATAGGTGGAAAACACATAACACCCATTCTAAATCCAAACTATACTAGCATAGTACTTACCAATACCACCCTAAGAATACAAACAAATAAAATAAAAACAAAGACGCCCATTAAACACACAATAAACAACACACATACACAACCGGTAACACAAAATAGAAAGAAGTTCACACAAACAAAAAGGCTATTCACAAAAATAATAATAATATTCACCAAACACCTTATAAAACACCAAACAAAACACCAAGTGGCCTTGGCCTACCGGCCTCGTCACAAAACAAAACAAACAATACACCCACACCTACACAAATCTCACTACTACCGTTCTATATACATTAAATATAAATTGCATTCTAAATATAAACCTCAATCAAAACATCGCCTTCAACATCAAACGGCCTCGGCCTCCCGGCCTTGCCACAAAAATAAAAACAAATACCAAATCGCAAATAGCTGGACACCTAACACAATAACAGACCACACACCTAAAGACAACACAAATACATACTTCTCAACCAAACAAATATCAAACAAAATACCCGCCTTACCTAACATTTTTACTACAACCAGATTCATACTTACCAAATATCTAAAAATAAACAAGAAAAAACCAAAAACAATACAACTTCATGGGTATTACTTCATTAACAAACTAACATTATTAAAATGTAGAGATATAGAACCCAACCCCTGACCAATGCCTGATATTTTGCACATACATCCCGCTTTATACAAAAAGATAGCCAAAGAATATTTTATTTCAAATACGATAAAACTACAACCCGAATATCAACACATAGCTACCACATTTGTACCCATACTAAAACATAATCATCCACTACACCACCAAACAACCACTATGTATACATACTTACATCAATACATCCAAACACAAAGTCATTGCCCATCAACTCATATATTATACACCTTAATCATCACCTCAATAAACATATGTAACAATATACTAGCCCAACCACACATTCACCACTTTAACAATATATGGACCAACACACTTATCATTAGGTTAGCCAACCTTAACAACCCCCCCGAACGTCATATCCTAACACAACACCCATACACTACATTTGTAGAAAATAACCAAGACATAATACTCCCCAAAAACACTATACATACTGAACTATATGAATTCATCCACAGCCAAGAAACCCCACCTACTCCAGTCACGCTCCAAACAAAATTCCCATATCTCCCAGAAAAATTAATAACCGAATCCCTACGTTGCCTAGAAAACATAAACGAATACTCACACCCGCCTCCACTCCCAAACACCCCTACACCAACCCCAAGTAACATAGTAAATACCAACCACGAAACAAATATGATAACTTGGAATGCCGCATCGCTCAACACAGCCTTACCAAAATTTACAAAGCCTAATAAATTGCTCCTTCAGTAACACTGCAATTATTAATATCCAAGAAACAAAATTGACAACAACTAAATCAACAAAATACATACAAAACTTATTCCCTGAATATAAACTTATTTTTAACAACACGCACGCCCTCACAAGATGTATACAACAAAGAATGCCTTACACCCCCGGAAGAGGTGGCCTACTCACACCTCAGGGAGTGCACTATTCATTAAAACCAAGCATCACGTGCGTGCATGCCCCTTATTAAAATACCCCTGTATACATTTTATTTTTGCTAAAATCAAGCAATATACTTACAAATCTCATTGCTTCAAAATACATTTCCATACGTACACAAGGGTCCAAAAACAAATACGGAAATTGTATATAACATGTGTACAAATGTTTGGAAATGCAAAAACATGACCCTATTATATGTATAATATCAAATCATGGATTTTTAGTTATAAAATCGTTATTTAGTGGATGAAAAAACACATGATTCTTGGTCCAGGTCTGACTTGAACGCGTAAACGCGTAAATGCGTACTTTACATATATTTTTCTATAGCCTCATGTATATCTACTTCTTGCTTAATAGCAATATGTCTCTTGTACGTACATTTTGTACATGTTTGTTTTAAATAATACCCCTTTTGTGCACCCACGTGTATAAATACAGTACTTGAACAGTGCACTCCCTGGGACTCACACTCATTCATAATAAATACGCATTTCCAGGGAACGTCACCAAGATCCCCTCACCAGCAAACATCTCCCCATATTTACAAATAATAAAAATAAATAATCACCCACTCCCACCATGGCTAATCTTACACATGTATATGCCCACACATTTAGAAGATATCCACCTCATTCCGTACCTCAAAACCGCAATCACTAATCAAATCACTGTGTGAGCACAAATCCCCCTCACCCTTCAATTGCGTCCTAGTCCGGGTGAGGGTTCAAGGCTACATTCAAATATGCAAGTAACACGTGCAGACAAGGAAAAAGGATTGGAAGAATTGGTGTGTATAACACCTTTCTCTCTTTCTTTTTATTAACACTCGTCAAGCATTTACAAATGCTTGATGGCCATACAATATCAATGGTTGATAACTCAATCCAATCCCTTAACTAATCAAGTCTGATTGCCTTCCCCTACCACATCCAATACTCAATCCCCCCAGGTTCATCCTAATTTCACAAATCCCTGCCCAATGATCCTCCTAACATTGGTGCTCCATCGGGAAAGGTCGCTCCCAGCTGATGCACTTGCTGGAGCGGCTTCCTCCACCCAACATTCACTTACTAGGCACCTGGAAGTTGACCATCACCCCGATTACATCCCTACCTTCCTAGCTAACTAAGCATTGTGAGACGAGGTTGAAACCTCCACCTCGGTCAGGAACCGTAAGCTCTCCGCATCAGCTCACGTCAAGGGCCCGACAGAGACCCAGTTTGAGGCATCACTTCCCATGGCTACCATGCCCTGTCAGGCTCGTCAATGCAGCTTCATGTGTTGCATCTAGCCCTTACTCGTTGCAGTCTCGGTATCCCACGCATCCCTTACGGAATTGGCAGAAGCGCTACTTTCCCCACCGAGATCTTCCGTCGCTTAGGAACCGCCGGATAAGCTTATTGTCCTGCTCCCACCCCCAAGACTGCGGCCGGTGAACCCGTCGTGGTTGCATCCCCGTCAGTCATGGCCGCTTGCATGAATCGGCACCCCATGTACCACTTGCCAATCAGTGGCACTTCATAAGTCCGAAGAGGGGGTTCGCAAGTCCGCTGCCTCGTATCCTCCAGTTACACCACGGAATCTTCGGTACCGATGGAAGCGACAACTCTCCGATGTGGAATGCGACCATTCACCCGCCATTCCCTGTTAGTTTCCCTGTACTCACAGCAATCCACGACCACTGGCCACCAGTGTGTGACCCAGACCTTCCGCCACGCACCACAATTCCACCATGCGAATTCTTGGGACTAGCGTTGGTACTGGCAGCACTTAATTGCTGGAATCTGTCTAGGACCCGATGGCGTCTAGGCAGCTTGGATCGGCCGACTTGTGTCAACCAGCCAACCTGCTTCCGGACCATGGGAACTCGTGCAAGGTCCAGCCGCATTAAGAGCCTCCGCCCAGTGGACAGAAATAGTGGAAGAGGGCATGCAACCCTAAACGACCGACGGGGCTCATGCACTGCCTCTACTTGACCGGATCTGCAATGAGGCCTCCCCGCCCTTGCGCGGTTGATTCTATTGTGAGTAATGTGTTTTTGCTACCCACACTGCTCGCGCCGTGTGCCCTGGATCCTACCCCTCTCCTTGTGAAACTACCTCCCCTTCCCGCTACTACTCACCCACTTGGCCTTCGAAGTCTCACGGCGGCCTCCCAGTCCCTTCACCCTAGCCCTCTCATTACCACGACAGCCATTCCATTGTTGCCTCAATCTCTCCCATTTCTAAACTGCTTTTACCAATCTCTTACCACCACTGATCCCACTTGACTATCACTTCCTTACGGCCTGGCAAGGCATCTGATCAAGACCGGTCCTCATACCCTAGATTATAACCTCGAGTCGACGCCCCTTACTCCATCGACTCCCGAATCATTCCCAGGGTTAGGCTGCTTGGGGATGCGATTCACTCAGCTATAAGATGGTTTTGTCGCCGCTGCCGAGGTTGCGTCTCCACGGCGCCCAACCCACCTCCGATCCTTCTGATCCATGCAAGGACTAACTCCATTGTGGTCTCCACCCCACTTCCACACAACATGCGCCTGTAACTCCTCAACTTCCATTCCGCCCCCAACGAACACAATCCTCCTATCCCCGATCTCGCCCTACGCTGACTATGGACTCCTCTTCATGCCCCGGTCTCTCCTCTCCTACCGTGCCCCCATGAATCGATCCCCAACGGAGCAGGGCTTCGCCCCCTCGCTCTTCTCTCTACTCCTCTACCTCTCTATCATGCATAATGAGCTCCCTACCTCCTACCTCCCGAGACCCCTCCAACCTCTACCTTTTTTCCCGGGTTGCCCGGCATCTTTCGGGCCGCCCGAGAGAGAAAACGGGTTAAGACCTTTTCCCTTGGCCTCTTCCCCTTCCAAACCCACTTTCCCTTTTCTTCAATTGACTTCTTCTCCCTCTAGCCTCATAGATAAATAAAACTCATAGATAGATAGATAGGTAAATAGATAAGATAAAAGTAACCCACCATAGTTGTTACCAAGTAATCCCGCTCGCGTTATGGTATAAGTTGTGAGTCGTTATGGTTGTAGTCACCAAGTCATGTTTCTTCGGTTGGTTGAGGGAGGGAATTTGTACGACACTTAAACGGTCCGGGTTCGACTCCCGTCGAGTTCGTGTGATCGTTTCATGTGTTACACATGACTTGGCGATGCTAGTGATTTCTAGGCAGGAAATTAGTATCCAACCAACCGGCTCTTACCCATCCTCCTGAGCTATCCGTGTAAATATCCTTCAATAAATAACGGTCATCGTCATGACCCCTCCTTTTATTCTATTGGTTTTTTCTTGGTCCTTTTAAGCATGCTTTTACTAGACTCTCCATGAAACGCTTATGCCTTATTCCCCTTTAGTCCCCTAAGGTTAATTTCTCTCTAAGTTCTTAATCATTTTTTTAGCCTAATTCCCCCGATATATTTAACACCTTACCTTTCCCATCACCTGCTAGTTCTATCAAGCATGAAATCGACGTGTTAGCCATGTTTTTTGCGATTAAGGATTAATGTGAGTACGATTTCGGGCTCACACACTGCACATCCAAACCACACGCACATCTTATGTGGTGATTTTAACCGAGACATTGCACTCACTCGTAGGCAAAACTATAACAACAATACACCACCACAAGAAGAAGATATACAATGGAAAAACTTTACCACAACCCTTAATCTAGAATATATTCCTACGGACACTATCATCTCTAGACAAGGAGGCTATAATTACACATCAACCAGCCTTATAGACGGCTTCTATATCAACTCACCAGACAATAGCAGATTCACCTTCACAACAAACACAAACATGAATCTAAACTCAGACCACTACCCAGTCACTCTGCATATACCCCCAAACACACTCATACCTAGACCCCTACCCCCCACGAATATCATACCAACCAAAATACTAAACCCAATCCCCCCGGAAAACTTAGAAAATTTTAATATAGAGTTCTTCGAAACATACTCTACGCAACTAGACGAACTAACCAAATTACTAGAGGACCATAACCACCTCAACCCTGACCAATGGCAAGAAGCATGTACAACACTAGACAATATTATAAAAAAAATCTCTGAAACCATTGAAAAAACCTACAAAGCAGCCCCAATACCATCCCTTACGAACAGAACTGCACATCAAGGTGGCTTCCTCCCGCGAAAACTATCTAAAGAATGGGAAAAACACCTTGAAACATATCACCTTATTAGAAAAACTATATACATTGCAAAAAACAACCCACACTGGCAAAATCACCCTATCCTAAATGAAATTCGAAACCACCAAAATGTGCAAATCTCACTCCCATCCACAACAACCACCCCTCCAAATGAATGGATAGACACCATAGCTGCCATCGCAAAAACCGCTAATAAAGACGCCAGAAAAATCACCACAAAATATACCAAAGACTGTATTCTAAAAGCCGTATCAAAATATTGACAAATATATGAAAAAAACCCCAAAAAGATTAATAGGAAAGTCTTTAAAATTTCCGAAACTTCCCCCTAGACTCAATCACGGATAGACAAAATAATATCCTAACTAGCCCTGAAGACATTGCAAAAGAAATACACATCCAACAATCCATCAGTAACCGCCCAACAGTATCCACATGCCACTATCATAATACCCACCCACCATACTGCACATGTGGTGTTAAATAATACCCATGACACGACCTAGAAGGATTTACAATTGATCAACGTGGTGAACCCCAAATTCCCCTGCACACATACTTTGACCAAGAAACATACGACTTCTGCCTTAAAAACCTAGGCAACAACAAAGCCCCGGGCCCAGGCAAAATTCCTAATTCAATCTTAAAAAATATGCCTCCACGATTTCACAAACTATTCTATTTATTCTTCAAACACTGCTACAAACAAAAACAAATCCCCGCATCGTGGAAAACTAGTTTAACAATTTTACTATATAAGAAAGGTGACCCGTCAAAACTTACCAACCACAGGCCTATCGCACTAGCTAACACCATATATAAATTATACACAAGTACACTAACCTCTATCATTTCAGCCTATGGGGAAAGATACCAAATATTGCACGACAGTAAAAAAAGATTCATAGCCAAAAGAGGAACATCTAGGCAACTTCAACTCCTCATTGCAGCACTAGAAGATGCTAGACTTACGAACCAATATATATACATCCTCTACATTGATTTCAAAAATGCTTTCGGCTCCATTGACCATGCTAGACTTTTAGCCATAATGAAGGACCTTGGTTATCCAACTGACGCCACAAATCTCATCGGAAACATATATTCACAAGCATCTACCATATTTACTGGAGAACATTTTGGTAAAATCCTACCTATCCCTATTCAAAGAGGTACAATACAAGGAAACACTCTCAGCCCATATTTATTTATTATATTTTTAGAACCCCTCCTTAGATGGCTACAACAAGACGATAATGGATACATCTTCGGAACATCTAAAGTAAAAATTATATCCGCAGCATATGCAGATGACTTAGCAGCTATGGCTAACAAACTAAAATCATTACAAGTACAACTAAACAAATTAGACAAATACTGCGAATGGGCAGGAATGGACCTCGGAATATCCAAATGCGAAGTGACCGGATGTCCTAATAAATCCAAAATGAACCCCATAACATTTAAGGCCTGGATCCAATCTACCAATATAAATTATAGGAACCAACCAATTCCAATTTTAAATCAACACGAACCATACACTTATCTTGGAATAAACCTCGCACCTTCACTTAAATGGAAAACACAAATAAACACCACTACAGCAAAAATCATCAAACAATGTCAAGCCCTTGTAGCATGCCCAGCCACCATGAAGCAAAAAATCAACATGGCAGACACAGTCATACGTGCTGGAATAGCCTACAGCTTTTACGCAGTACCATATTCTATTCCGGCCATCAAAAAACTCGACAAAAAGATTATAGCACTCCACAAGACAATATGCGGACTACCGAAATGCACATCTAATATTGCTACACAACTCCCACATGATCTATTCGGAATTGAAGCATTCTCACTACAAAATGCCTATCTGCGTTGTACTGGAGAACAACTACAAAACACCCTCAATGACAAAGGCAGACTTAGAAAAATCTATTATGGCATGACACAATTTATACTCGCTAAATTTGGAGGCTCCAAAGAAATAGCCCGCATTAAATACCATCACTGCGTTAGATCACCTATCACTAGAACGTTATTCCTACTCAAACATGAAGCTGGAGTTCACCTAAAAAGTACAATAGATACCTTTCTAATAAACCCGTCCCCACTTGAAACCGCATGGTTGAAAGAAGCACAAAATCTACAGGGTCTAAATCCCAACACTTCACTTAGTGTCGCACACCTCTCCATGAGGAGTGCCCAAAACACCATGCGCACAAGGGGGACCCCGGAGTGACACCCGGGACTTGTGGCGCCGTTGGTGAGAGGGCCCAAGTGATCCTAGTGTGGGTGAGGGCCCTAGGCGTTGGGAACGCCTCCCACCCACGGAGACTAGGAGGCATGAGGGTAAAGCCAAGAGCTATGCGTAGCTCATGGCGTGGTGATTCTAGAATGCTCAAGGTCACCTCAATCGGAGGTGTGAGCTAGGAGTTATGGCCATTTGAGTGGGGCGCTGTCCCGGGACAGCGCCCCGGTACAGCAGTGCCTGGGAGTGATTCCCGGGACTGCCAAGGTTCAAACAGGCATAACTTCCTCAAGACTTGCCCGAATGGGGCAAGTGAGGAGTCCATCGGCATCTACGTGAAGCGTAGACGAAGATGGAGTGGTTGGTTGTTATGATCTGACATCATACAAGGAAGTTATGATGGTCTGAAGCTGCTAGGGGGGTTCTAGGCCCAGCAGCTAAAGGAAAATGTCCACTTGGCCCCAACTCTTGGTAGAGAGACAAGAGGTTGGTTGACGGTGGGGTAGGGGCCCCGCGTAGAGTCCTAGAGGCTTATATGGGTGAGGTGGTGTGGCCTCACCCACCCGAGGCCGAACGGCACGGCCTCCATGGGCATTGGCCCATTGTGAGGCCATAGTTGCCTAGTATGCTTCGGGTTGTTGTAGTGTTGCTCCGGCAATGTGATGATCAACATAGGATTGGACTTCCATGGATGGAAGTCCACATACAAAAAATGGGTTACCGATTAAGGGGTGAGTCCCGAAAGCAAAGTATGAGGGTTGGTTCCCCTTCTAAGAACTATATGGTCCGGGGTAGGAGGAGCTAACCATTAGCATGGCGGAATGCGAAGGGTTAGCGCTCGTAACTTTTGCTAGAAAGGAAAATTGGCAAGATTGCTAAGGGGGCTAGCAAGGGTTGCGACACTTAAACTACTACAAAAACTTCTATTGCATAATATAATAAAATTAGAACAAATAACCATGCCCAATGGTGCCACCTTAATGAACCCAGATGACTTCAAAATATACCACTCCAACCCTACAAAATTCATAAAGAATGCATTAAACATCGCAAACCAATTATTTTGCCACCCTCCCTGTCACCGAGAATGTCCACTCCTATACCCACACCACTACCCCCCACGAACCCTAAAAAATGACTATACAATAATAAATCACAACATCCTTCCTCAACACCCAACCCCTCCTATACACCCCCCGGTCCCCCACCAACCCCCACCTCCCAATAATATGCTTAAAAACCCCCGTCAATTTCCCATACACACAATACTTGACCACAAACAACGACAACTCACAGATTCTATGGGATAAAAAGAAAAGACACATCCTATCTATGCCAATGGATTACTCCAAATAATAACACATACAACAAATGGCGTACCCAAAGAGATTTATTTCCCTATTGTGACGCATTTACTAGTCGTCACAACACCGAACTACTTACCCAATATTATACGAAAAGACAACACAAACATTTCTCAAACATCATCAATGCATACTTCTCCATAGAACAACAACGAGATACTAGATACGTTATCCCTGCCACAATTATACCATTGGCACATATCTCCATTAATGAATGCAACCCCGAGTGTGATATAGAAACAAATACTAACACTATCCAAACACAATTCGACGTCGCTCACATATATAAAGATAATGGTCGGCACCTCATTACCATACCAAAAACTAGATTACTGTGGTTATGGAAACAATACCACCAAGCTAAAGATACCCCACATAGTCTAGAACCACCTACCCAATCATTTGAAACAAAAGTCGTATGGCTATACCAAAGGTATAAATACCGTATTCCAAAAAACGACCCACTTAAACGTGCTCAATATACAATACCAACTCCAATACTAGATTTCCTAATAACATCATTCAATATTAACCACTCATACTTCTCATCCCCAGTTACTTGCTCCACACAATTCACCCAATTCCACTCACCATTCTCCAGGGATAGAATATTTGGATCCCTAGAAAAAACATTTTATCAAAAGTGGAAGGAAATTGGTTACGCTGTCGGGTAGAGAGGGTTCCGCCTTGGGAAAACACTGGGCTTCTGGCTGCAACTAGATTTTATCGGACCCGTCGAATCTTCTTGTCTTCAATCGAGTCTTCTAGTCTTCTAGTCTTCAATTTCTTCAATTTCTTCTAATCTTCAACCTCTTTCCCGTCGACCTATCCTGTTGCGGCTCTATATGGGTAAAGGGTAAGGGTAGTGTGATAAGAAACCACGGGCTTCGGACGGGTAAAACGGGACGTCAGAACACGAGCTGACGTCCGAAAGATTGGCTCCTAAACTTTCAAACCCACGGTGACCAGCAATCGTGCCTCACCAGTGGGAACGACAGAAAACAACCTTGTGGGTGATCAATCCCACTTCGTTGTCACAAACAACCTTGTGGGTCATTAATCCCACTTCGTTGTCACACATGAAACAAATTACGATGCAGAAATGAAATGCAACTAGCCTCCAAAACCGGCTTGGAATCACACACACAAGAAAAAGACAACGTGCCACAAGCAACCACACATTCGAGTCTTGAAGCCTTCAATTCTTCAATCTGTCCGTCTTCTATGGTCGGTCGAAGTCTCAGCTCTTCTTTTAAGAACCAACAGACTTCCCTCCACTCAAACAAGCACAAATCTTGATTGCTAACTTCCAAAACAACAAGTGAGATCTTTCATGAATCACAAATCCCTCGTATTTTATTTCATATTCTTCTAAAAAACAACTCACACCGTGAGCTTCGAATCCACTTCTCTCTCTCAACCACTTCTCTCCAACAATAATCACATAACATCTTTCCTTCACCACCTCTCCCTATCCATGCGAGAGACAAAGTTCTCTCTTATCCTCATCACATGGCTTCTAATCACCCATTGGTCCAAAGTAACTCAAGATAACTAAAAGACAAAAATAAACTATGAGTAAATAAAAAGGTAATCTATTTCTATCATTTGGTAAAGGTAACTAAGAGTAACTATGAGTAAACATAAAGGTAAGCAACTTCTATCCACTTCTATCCTTAGGTAATGATAACTAAAATAAACTATGAGTAAATAAAAAAAGTAATCTACTTCTATTCTTTATTATTTTTCTCCAAGACCAAGAATCACAATGCAATATTAAATACGTACACATCTATATAGTGTACGTATTTACATCACGACAACGCCCACCCCCACAACGCAACAGACTTACAACAAGCCATCCATTGTGCCCGCATTGCCGCCAAAAACGATCCAAATACAATCACTATACTTATTTCAAAAGATATGGATTGGTACCATAATTTTAATCCATACACTGGCCCATTCTTGGACACACACATCATTGCCCACTTTGCAGCTAACACCATCATATACGAAGAACCCACAATTCCCCCCGAACTCAATATCACGAGAAAAGAATTATCAACATTACGAATACTTTGTATCCACCACCAAAACAATCACATCGGTACCTACGAACAAATGAATCAACTCGCCAACATAGCAAATAACCTCCAAATATTACAAATTCACACACAAATTGTACCACCCACCCCCGTAAATACCACCGTTAACCCTAGCAAAAAATGGGCTAAATCTAACTACCCAAACATACCTGTAAATAATAACACACCTATTCCACAACTCCCAAATTACCAAACTAACTTACCACTAAAATTTCACCCTCAATTCAGCTACTACACAGACGGCTCTTTTATGAAACCCAAAGAAATTAACCCTGGAGTATGGAGAAGAGAAAGAGCTGGCTATGGAATCTATAGCCCCAAGGGCCTTAACATCTCCAAAAGACTGCATGGACACCAAAACATACTACGAGCAGAAATGATAACAACACATGAAACACTAACAACCATTAATACACTATATCCAAACGAACCCGCATACATATTTACCGACAGCCTAAACGTATTATACTTACTCAACACACAAATTAAACACCCCACACTTCACAATAGCCATCCCGATCAAATTACCCTCGCCACCATGGTACAACTACTTCAAAACTGGACACAACCAATCACACTATACAAAGTTAGAGCACACGTTAATATTGACGGCAACGAACAAACAGACAAATTGGCAAAAAAAAGACTAGAACTAGAGCACAGAATTGCCATCCACCCATATGAGCATGCCCATGCCACCCCATACTATTACCAAAAGGATGTTTGGGCCTCAATGACGGACGTTCCCGATAAAGGCCCCGTTAGATCCCTAGAAAAATAAATTATTAAATACGATAGGAAAAACAACTTGGAAAACATGGCCACACAAACCCCCAACACTTACAAATGGACAGGAAATGCAGATATAGATAAAGAACTTTCTAATGAATTCGGGAAAACCCGGAAATCACGGATAAACAAAAATCATGCCTCATCAAATTCCGAACATGAACCTATATGGGCAATGCTCGAAAACAACTGTTCTTCGGTAAACAAACATATCCCTCTATTACATGCCCCATTTGCACCTCATACGAACCGGACACGTGGTTACATGTACTACTTACGTGTAAACAACAACATATACATTCACTCCACGTCAAAAGACATAACAAAGCAGTTTGGGAAATTAGGAAACTACTAATCTCATCTGAAAAATCTCGATGTTATATTCTCATGAACGCGGGCACCTTCAATAATACACCCCAGGAAAACACCGTTCCTAATTGGCTACTCCCTTGCACATGCGGTACACAAAGATGCCATTGTAACTCCAGATTCAAACCTGACATCCTCTGTGTTAGAGGATTACCATACCAAAATGACCCCCCCACAGACTTGGACCCCAACCTCACCATACAATTCATCGAATTTACATACTGTAATGATAGATTCTCTCCATAAACACTCGAAGCAAAAAATAACAAATACAAACCATTAATTGATAGTATTGCTGCTAGAGGATGGAAAGTTGACCCCCTTATCATAATCACCGCTGGCGCTAGAGCCACTACACACACTCCTTCAATGAAATCCCTCAAAAATAAATTTAAAATACCCATGCCTATCATTAAAAATACCTTTAAAAACATCAATACTATCGCTATAAAATATGCCATGGCTATCCTTCTACACAAAAGAAGAATAGAAAACCACCAACCACTGCCCCAAACACTAGACCCCCCATAGATAAAGCCATAAAACTTTAACAACTAAGCCACTCCACCCCACCCACTAACAATGCACTAGAGACCTGGCGACCCAAATCATACTAACAATCCCCCCCTAATAACTAACCATTTTGGTTCTTGTTTCTAGTGACTGGTGACTATAATGTCTACTCTCGAAAGGGAGGAGTAGATCTTTACCTCCATACCTTTGTCCTGTGGGCATTGGATTGGAGGAGGATCGAACAGACACTCCATTCACGTCGGTCTCCTCCGGAGACCGAAGTTTTTTCTCTTCTCTCTATTATCTCGCATCCATGTTAACACTACATACCTCCTTAATATCACGCGTGCCTTGGTTGCCTCAAACTTGATACTAGGGAGGTTAGAGTGTACCCATCATTTTAAAAGTATTTAGATGGAATATACCTCTAAATGTAACTAGAAGATCACAACATGTAACTGGTTGGCCTTAAAAACACTAGAATTTTGACCAACTACGCCCAAAAATCTCCCCAGGCACAGACATGAAATGCCTAACATAATGGAGGAGGTCTGAAGTTGGAAGTCTTATCTTGAAGATTGAATACCGGAGAAGTTTTACCACTTCGGCACTAATTAAACTATTTTAGGAAGAAAAAAACGGAAAATTTTGGAAATCATATTTTTTTAATCTCAAAAACTAATATGGGAAAAGTGAAAATCCCTTAAATCCATCCGGGATTATCAAATCTTAAATAGAAAATTAAACAAAATTTCTCCTATAAATAGCCAACATGGTAAAGGTAGTATGGTAATGAGATATTAGTAGGTTGTGATATGATGTATGCACAAACAAATGGAAAATGTGCCTCACATTTTGCATCTTCAAATGAGAAAGTGTGTCCCAAGAGCCTTCTAACTTTCCGGTGGACTTTAGTTCACTTGTCAATACAGTCTAAACCTTGTTAGTATGACACTCGTTTATACAACACCTCCCATATTACAACACTTTTTTGTTCGACCAAACTTTCTAGTTCAAAACTCCCTCTTTTATACGACTACGACACTTGATAATATGACATCTAGCTAGAATCTCCGTTTTGTCATATAAAAGAGGTAATTAATGCTAAAAATCATTTCATCTATGTTATGTACATCTAAAATACATCCATTTTCACTTGGGAACTACTTGGGAACTTCACTTATCATTGGGAATTTAATGATAATTAGAGTTACTAGTGTAGAATAGACCTGGTTAGGGTTAGAGTGGCCTCCTTCCTATTCGTTTGTCATATTATGAGCATGAAGATGTTTACAACATGAAGGAGACTGGATTGTATTTTAGACCACATCCTAATAAAACATTAGCATAAGGGAAGGTGAAGGGTCAGAAGTTATAGAAAGAGCATGTAACACTTGCTCTCGTTCTTAATTCAACTGGGATTGATAAGTTGAAGTTGCTTGTGATTTATACGTTTAAGCAACCATGATGTTTTAATTTGGAAGGTGGCAACCTCATGAGTATGTTCGGTGGCATTCAAATAAAATAGCTTGGATGAAGGGGGATAAATTTGAAGCTTGGATTTTGCAGCTCAACACTCAATTCCAAGGCCAAAATCAAAAGGTGATTATGATTTTGGATAATACATCTTCACATGTTCTTAGCTTTGCCAAAGCTGGTAAGTCTCATGGTTTTTCAACCTTGGAATTGAGCAACATGACTTTGGTATTCCTTCCTCCCAAAGTTCAACCTTCGGATCAAGGTATAATAGCATCTTTCAAGATTCAATACAAGAAGAAACTTTTGCAGTGGATTTTATCACAATATGATGATACTACATTAAAGGACTCAAGGAAGGTGGTGCCCAACATCAAACATGCTATCATGTGGAGTTATGAAGTATAGAGTGAGTTGGATGCACAAATAGTCAGGAATTGTTGGAGGATGGCTGTTGTATATGACCTGCAACATGGAATGTTGATTGTTCCCTAGTTGATGAAAGGGAGAAGAATAGAATGCAAAAAGGTTCAGTTGAACTTGGTGCTTTGATTTCAAAGTTGTAATTGGGTGATGATGAGATATCAATCGAGACTTACATTCAGATGGAAGGGAAAAATATTATTGAGTTAGAATTGAGTATTGATGAGTTGGTGGATGCTGCTTTGGGAATCAATTATGCACAAGGCTTTGATCATGATGTTGATCTACATTCAATAGGTGTGGATGATGTTGCTCCACCTATAGTAAAGCTTAGTGATGCTAAACGTCATGGATAATTGTTGTCTAATTTCTTATTAGACAACTCTTTACATTTTGGTGTTAATGAAATTATTAGTTCTCAAAAGCTAGTAGGGAATTTAGATAAGATGGCAATTGCTAACTTGGGTAGGGAACACCAGAGATCTTTGAACTCCTATTTCAAGAGTTCTTGAGAATATTTGTATTTGTTTGGAGTTATAAGTTACTATTTCATACAATCTATATTGCTTAAACTCGTTGTATATATTTTTAAGCTCATATTGCTTATGTTTTTGTATTCCCTCGATAGTACAACAATTTTACGCCATTTGTCGTATTAACGAGAAGACGACACCTCGATAATACCACGTTTTTGGTGTTTTCCAAATGTGTCATACTAAAGAGGGAGAACAATATGTGTGAGATAATGAACCGTCTGACAAAGAAGGGGTTTTATAATAAATTAAGTAACCCGAAACCTGATTCAGTGGGTTTAGTGATTATTATCATGGAAAATTGTTGTATCAAGATGTCAATTTTAGAGAATACATTGATTCACGGGGAGGTCACTCCATATTCAAGTTGAACACCATGTGCGAACAAAGTTTGCTACCCCTATATTACATGCCATAGATAATTTAAATTTTTTTGATATTTTTTCTACATACACATAACCATTGATAGTATCTTTTGAAATTTTTTGAAATTTTTATTCATCTTCAAAAAAAATTTAGTAATTTTTTTAGTTTAATTTTGCATCATTCTAGTTAGAAACGGCATTTTTTATTTTAAAACAAATCATCAAATTTAGTTACCATTTTTTACTATGTAATAGGTACCATGTATATCTACTCATATTTTTTTTTGATAAAAAGTTTGACCCATTTTGGTGATGCTTTATGTAAGGAGTAGGATTTTTTACATGTAAAGTATTCGCACGTGGGTGTTCAACTTTACAATGAAGTAACCTCCCTGTGCATTGATTTCAAATAAAGACAAATACCTTCATTAGGCATAGCAAAATGAACGGGCTATGGCATAAGTAAGGTGTGAATGTGGCAAACCTGCCCCCAAATTTCTTACCTCAATTTGCTTGGAAAAGGACATGTGAGCCATAATGGTTTATTCTTGTTGCAAAGTTAAGTCCCATTACTTCGATTCATGATCTAGAATCTTACTTTCAAAAAACACCAAAAGTAGTTTAAATTTATTGGACCATTGGCACCATTCTCAATAGGGAAATGACACTACATGTGAAAGGCATGTCAAAAGATTCTCAAAATTCCACTTAATATGGTTATATGGCTATATCAACATTTCATGCCTTGAGCAATGAGAGGCTTGCAACTAAAATTGAAGTAAAATTGGGCTAAGTCTGAGTTCATAATTGGACCATGCTAAAAAGTATCATAGGATCCTTTGATAAAATATTGATTATGATTCTATTATAGCAATTGTGTTTTATTTCATTATTTCATTATATTTAGCTATATATTCAACATCAACATTATGAAAATCCTTTTCAATTTTATTTGAACATTATACCATTCAAGTAACCATTAGGATTCACATATCTCCCATAGAATTTAGGTATATTGGAAGTCTATCAATATAATCACACATCCACCCAGAGAATCAAGACGATCAAAAAGTCCATATTATTGTGTATATATATATATATATATATCCAAATTCACTGAAATGGAAGACATGCATATTGTTACTTTTGTTGCAAAATCAAGTCCCATTATGAGGATATGAAAATCATACTTCATGCTACAATCTAGAATCTTAAACTTGAAGCACCAATAGTAATTTATGTAATGGACCATTGGCACCATATTCAATAGGGAAATGACACTCTTGAATGTCAAAGGGACGTCAAAAGGTTTCAAAGCGTCACCCATGATTTGTGACTCCATTGACATTTCATTCCTTGGGCAATGAGAGACATGCATAGTACTACTTTTGTTTGGAAAATCAAATCCCATCATGAGGTTTTTTGAGCATCATACTTCATGTTATGATCTAGAATCTTACTTTTGAAACACCACGGGTACTTTGGGTATTGGACTATTAGCATGATTCTCAATTGGAAAATTCCACTTGATGTCAAAGGCATGTCAAAAAGTTAGAAAAATTTACCCGTGGTTTTGTGGCTACCAACCTTTATTATTATTTCTTTTGAAAAGTAGTAGGTTTGGCTATAATGTCGAGTACGGGAGTAGTCAAGGTGTTGAGCTAAAGATTTATTTGTGGAGTGTAGGGTGGCTACATTTAGATGAATAAAAGGGAGTATTTGGCGAATGCACAAAATCTACGTGTAAATTTGGGTGGTGATTTCTAATTATACATGGGAGAAATCAATTTATACATGTCTACTTTGATAAGGTGAAGTATGGGCCCACATATAAAATAATAAGCGATCCAATGGCCCCAAAGTCATATTCGAATTCAACATGTGGCCACACATATCACAAATTAAGGGGGGAGTCACCTACATATAAATTGAAAATGAACAAGCACCTATAGAGGTTTAATGGTGACGCAGTGTCGCAACCCTTGCTAGTCCCCTTAACTATCTTGCCAATTTCCATTTCTAGCAAAGGTTACGAGTGCTAACCCTTTGCATACCGCCATGCTAATGGTTAGCTCCTCCTACCCCGGACCTTATAGTTCATAGAAGGCGAACCAACCCTCCTACTTTGCTTTCGGGACTCACCCCCTTAATCGGTAACCAATCCTTAGATGTGGACTTCCATCCATGGAAGTCCCATCTTATGTTGATCATCGCATTGCCGGAGCAACACTACAACAACCCGAAGCATACTAGGCAACTATGGCCTCACAATGGGCCAATGCCCATGGAGGCCGTGCCGTTCGGCCTCGGGTGGGTGAGGCCACACCACCTCACCCATATAAGCCTCTAGGACTCTACACGGGGCCCCTACCCCACCGTCAAGAGACCTCTTGTCTCTATACCAAGAGTTGGGGCCAAGTAGACATTTTCCCTTAGCTACTGGGCCTAGAAGCCCCCCGCAGCTTCAGACCATCATAACTTCCTTGTATGATGTCTGATGCTAACAACCAACCACTCCATCTTCATCTACGCTTCACGTAGATGCCGATGGACTCCTCACTTTCCCCATTCGGGCAAGTCTTGAGGAAGTTATGCCTGTTTGAACCTTGGCAGTCCCGGGAATCACTCCCAGGCACTGCTGTACCAGGGCGCTGTCCCGGGACAGCGCCCCACTCAAATGGCCATAACTCCTAGCTCACACCTCCGATTGAGGTGTTCTTGAGCATTCTAGAATCACCACGCCATGAGCTACTCATAGCTCATGGCCTTACTCTCCTGCCTCCTAGTCTCCGTGGGTGGGAGGCGTTCCCAACGCCCGGGGCCCTCGCTCACACTAGGATCACTTGGGCCCTCTCACCAACGGCGCCACAAGTCCCGGGTGTCACTCCGGGGTCCCCCTTGTGCCCATGGTGTTTCGGGCACTCCTCATGGAGAGGTGCGCGACAGTCACCCCCACCAAACGGAGTCGATGCCCTCATCGACTATACTCGTAGTCGGCACACCAATTCTCAAGTTGCCACTTCTATGGTGCGGCATTGTGTTTACCTTAGGGCGCGACCCCCACAATGCATCTTCAAATTTGGCATAGTCCCAAAGGTGTCGTTCGTAGGTGTCCCGTTAGCGACCTTGGATCTCTCCTCCAAGGACCTAACCTACACTAGACCCACTACTTTGGGACTCACTTGGGTTGCCCCTCCTTTGGGGCCTCCCCCGTTAGGCTCCACTAGCCTAACATGACACAAATAGGCGAGACCTCAACGCTTCCACTAAGTTGTCTCGGTTGCAACTCCGAGATGGCTTTCCATTGTTAAGCCACGCCTCGATCGCACGGGGGTGATGCCAAGTCCCGCCCGACTCGGTTCCCACTTTGCTCTTTCGAGACATGGGTTCATGACTCCCATGCGCCAACTTTCGTAAGCTCGTGGGTAACACTTTTATGAGCACGCGCCATCACCTTGTCCCCGCCCGGACAAGCCCACAACTAAGAAGTTTCTTGGTTTTATCCAAGGCCCCTCCAAGCCATGGCCCCCAATTACTCGGCTTACCCAACCTAGTTTGGCATGTCTATTCCCCCTCTTCCATTAACCAAGCACAAGTACAAGACTAGGACCTCATCTCATACTTTTCTCTTTGCACCACTAAAGTTTGGACTTTATTCCCTCAAGCCAAATATCAAGTTCATGTTGTGGAGTAATTAGCCTCGAAGTTAAGTGTGCTACTAGTGTCTCTCCCCCACTAAAAGAGATTGATGTCCTCATCAATGCCTATGCTTCATTTTATTGGAATGTCTAGCCTTAGTTTCTTCAAAGTGCTTTACCAATTCCTTGGCGTTCATCATGTCTCTTGCCGCTACCCAAACGGCTTCTTTCTCATGGTATCCTCACCATTTCACCAAATACTCCTTTGTAGATTTTCTTTCCTTTTCACTTGGGCTTCCTACACTTGAGGATGCCCTCCTACCTCATGTTCCAAATGACGTCCACAAGGTCGGGAGGTGGCCTAATCACTTGCTTGTGATCGGGTCACAAGGTGTCGTCCTTAAATGGCTTTAGGAATGAGACATGAAATGTCGGATGCACTTTGCTCTCGGGCAGTAATTCCAACTTATACATGTCCTTGAACACTTGTTCCACAATGAGATACGAAGCTCTAATATTGGACTTGAATTTTGGAGTGAAGCCTTCCGGCTAAGTGAAGTTGTTCACATTCAACAACACCTTTTGGCCCACCTCATTCTCCACTTCGCGTCTTCCGGCATTGACTTGCACTCCGTAGCACCTTCGGGCTTTCTCCACCAACAACTTGGTCATCTCCAAGACTTCTTTACCATCCTTGGCCAAGTCCTCAACATCTTGGTTGAACACTAGTGTTGAATGTGCCCCCTCGAGAGCTAGGTTAATAGGTTGGAGCGCATCCACTCCATAAGCCACCACGAAAGACCACCCCTTGGTAGCCAAGTACGTGGCTACATTGCAATTACACTCCGCTCGACCCACATAGTCCGCCCAATCTCCTTGGTCCGTCCCCACCAAGTTCCTCAAGTATTGCTTCAAGACTCTATTCACACGCTCCGCTTTCCCATCCATTTGGGAATGCAAGGCTGTGCTAAACCTTAGTTTCATTCCGACCTCCTTAGAGAAATGCATTGAAAATGCACTTGTGAACTTTGGATCTTGATCCGACACAATCACTCTTAGCAACCCGTGGTGCCTCAACCATCCTTTGAGAAAAGGCTATGCGGTCTCCAACGCGGTGGCGGTTCCCACAAACAGCGCCATGTGTGCCAACTTGGCAAACCGCTCTACCATCAACAAGATGGCATCATACCCATGTGACTCCGGCAAACTTGTGATCAAGTTCATGCACATACTATGCCATGGCACCGACGGGATAGGCAATGGTTGCAAGAAGCCGCCTTGCTTTTGGTAAGAGGCTCGGTTCACTTGGCACTTCATTCACGCCTTCATAAAGTGGGTTATATCCTCTTTTATGCACCGCCAATGGTACCTCTTTGACACCATTCTATGGCGGCTTTTTCTTTCTCCTCTATGACCGGCAATAGGACTATCATATTCCTCCTTCAAAACCGATAGCCTCAACTTGCCTTATGGCACATACACCCAACTTTGCTTGCACTTGAACAATCTGTCCACCAACTCTTTGAGCACCTTGCTCTTGCGAAGCTCACCTAAAAGCTTTTGTGCTTTGGGGTAGTTAATTTACCCCTCCCGTATCTTGCATCACAAGTTTCCTTCGCCAGCACACATTAGCCACAAGGTTTGGATGGTTCTCATTGCTTGGAACTCTTCCGGTCTACTTCGCGCATCCGGCACCACATTTCCACGGTCCGGTTTGTGAATCAAATCCACCTTCATAAGCGCCAAACTATCATGCCACCGCAATGACTTGGCGCTCACTTGCACTTGTATGTCAAAATTCTTTTAAGACACATTGTCCATGTAGACCTTTGCTTTGTGCGACCCCAAATAGTGTCGCCACATCTTCAAGCAATGCACTACGGCAAAGAAGTTCTTTGTCATGAGTTGGTTGTCTTCTTTGACAACCATCGAGCTTCATGCTCCCATATGCAATGGCCATCCATCTTACACATAATCCACCATTGGCAAAGTCACTCACCCCTGTATGCATCTCAAAAGGTTTGTCAAGCTCCGCGAACTTGAACACGGGCGGCAAAGAGAATTTCGTCTTAAGCTCCCCAAAGATTTGGGGACAAGGCTCATCCCACTGTTGGGATAGCCCTTTCTTTCACAAGTCGCACAAGGTTCGACAACCATTAAGCTTAATGCTCCCATAAGCAATGGGCATATATCCATCTTGGATCAACACCCACCAATGGTAAAGTTATTCGCCCCCGTATGCACCTCAAAAATGTTTGTCAAACTCCGGGAACTTGAGCACGGGCGGCGAAGAAACTTGATCTTAAGCTCCTCAAAGACTTGGTGGCAAGGCTCATCCGACTCTTGGGATAGCCATTTCTTGCACAAGCCGGATAAGGTTCGACAACCATTGAGCTTAACGCTTTCATATGCAATGGTCATCCATCTTGGATAAACATCCGCCAATGGTAAAGTCACTCGTCCCCGTATGCACCTCAACCTGTTTGTCAAAGTCCGCAAACTTAAGCATGGGCGGCGAAGGTAACTTGTTTTTGAGCTCCCCAAAGGGTTGGTGACAAGGCTCATCCCACTTTTGGGATAACCATTTTTTTCAACAAGTTGACTAAGGTCCTAGCAACCTTAAAAAAACCTCGAATGAAGTGGTAGTAGTAGTTGGCTAGGCCAACAAATGACCTAAGCCATTTTTTTGAGTCAAGGGCCAATTCTCCTCTTGGATTGCCTTGACATTTTTCATGTTCGTCCACCAACTTCCTTTGTCACCACATACTTCAAGAACTCAATCTCTCGTTGAGCAAAGTTGTTTTTCACTCCTTGGCGGTAACTTTTTGGGCAACACATTGGTGAATACATTCTTGTATCTCACCAACATCCCACCAATGTGGTTTAGGGGAGGCTCATTTTTCCTAGCCTCCCCATAAGTTCCTTGGAGTTGCTCCAATTAAATCACGACCATTATGTTTTCCATTTTTTATTTGGTCCATTAAGACCAAATTCAATTTGGGTCCTCCTACCATAGGAGTCCTTGTCAATTTGAACTTCAACTCTTTGTCATTATGACACATCATAATGCACCACAAGCACACCGGCTTGCATCTCACATTTATCATGTGAATTTCAAAGAAGACGACCTTCACAATGACATGCATTTCATCTATTTCACATGGTGTGAAATTTTGACAAAAATCCAACGTCCCACATTAAAAGGTTACATGCATTGTAGCCTCCTTTGTCTCATGCGGTTCGCCCTTTACAAACCGTACCTTGATGGGCTTGCCCGCTCTACCAATCGGCAAGTAACAACCCCTTTGTAAGTTTTGGGCTCAAAAAGGAATGCTAGCCTTTTTGTCAACCCATGAAACATTTCTCCCATTCTTTTGAGCCTCAAGGTACACAATACTTGGCCTCGGCTTAAGGATATTAGCCTTGGTCACAAAGCCGTCGTCCAACATTCGGTCCGCGCAACAATATAATTTGGCTTGCTCCAATGGGCCAAACTACTTGCATTTATTTCCTTGGGACCTATTTCGGTTAAACCCACTTTGTGGTGATGCGCCGCCCAACTTCTTTTTGGGACCATCAGCTTCAATGCTTTTTAAATCTTAAACATCCCCGACACGTCCTCGAGAAGCTTTGGGGACTCAAACATGGTATTCACCACCCGCTTTTGAAACCCACCTAAAACGATGTATTTCTTGCAAAGCTCGTCCATCGAAGATATACGATTCATTTGGGTGTGAAATTCGCGCATATACGCCTTAAGAGGCCCAGACGCCTCATTTCCACCAAATTCATTCCAACATCAATACCTTCCAAGTATTTCGAATTGGAATTTCAATCCAACATTAATGCCCTCCAAGGTTTTGGGTGCATTCGGTATTCTAGGCCCCAAATACTTTTTGAGGTTTGTGGGAGCCTTTTTCAAAGCACTCCCCCCATTTCCTTTCCGAATTCACCATCATCCCCACCATTGACATTATAATCAATGATGTGGTCAAAATCCACTTTTACATGATCTTTGTTCCAATTTGAGCATCACAACCTTTTGGAAACCCCGGGCTCATCATCATAACCTGCACATTTGATAGCCATGTCTCCCTCAAAGTGCTAGCTCAAATATTGGAACCCTGCTCTGATACCACTGGTCGTAACCCTTGCTAGTCCCCTTAACTATCTTGCCAATTTCCATTTCTAGCAAAGGTTACGAGTGCTAACCCTTCGCATACCGCCATGCTAATGGTTAGCTCCTCTTACCCCGGACCTTATAGTTCATAGGAGGGGAACCAACCCTCCTACTTTGCTTTCGGGATTCACCCCCTTAATCGGTAACCGATCCTTAGATGTGGACTTCCATCCATGGAAGTCCCATCTTATGTTGATCATCGCATTGCCGGAGCAACACTACAACAACCCGAAGCATACTAGGCAACTATGGCCTCACAATGGGCCAATGCCCATGGAGGCCGTGCCGTTCGGCCTCGGGTGGGTGAGGCCACACCACCTCACCCATATAAGCCTCTAGGACTCTACACGGGGCCCCTACCCCACCGTCAAGAGACCTCTTGTCTCTATACCAAGAGTTGGGGCCAAGTAGACATTTTCCCTTAGCTACTGGGCCTAGAAGCCCCCCGCAGCTTCAGACCATCATAACTTCCTTGTATGATGTCTGATGCTAACAACCAACCACTCCATCTTCATCTACGCTTCACGTAGATGCCGATGGACTCCTCACTTTCCCCATTCGGGCAAGTCTTGAGGAAGTTATGCCTGTTTGAACCTTGGCAGTCCCGGGAATCACTCCCAGGCACTGCTGTACCAGGGCGCTGTCCCGGGACAGCGCCCCACTCAAATGGCCATAACTCCTAGCTCACACCTCCGATTGAGGTGTTCTTGAGCATTCTAGAATCACCACGCCATGAGCTACTCATAGCTCATGGCCTTACTCTCCTGCCTCCTAGTCTCCGTGGGTGGGAGGCGTTCCCAACGCCCGGGGCCCTCGCTCACACTAGGATCACTTGGGCCCTCTCACCAACGGCGCCACAAGTCCCGGGTGTCACTCCGGGGTCCCCCTTGTGCGCATGGTGTTTCGGGCACTCCTCATGGAGAGGTGCGCGACACATAGCTTGCGAGAACCCTTCATGTTGTTGGAAGAGTTCTAGCCATATTCTAATATGATAATGAATCATTTAGAGGGGACCGCGCACAAACATGTACAACAAACAAAACACCCGAGGACAAAAAAACCTTTTCATGCTATGGTTCAAGACGGGAAAGACCACCTCCTATGTTCAATAGGATTACCCTTCAAGCATTATTTCATGGTAAAACTAGACACAATTAATAAATGAATGATTTTGGACCCTGTGTGGCTTGGCAAAGTGATTACGACGATTGTTAACAATGAACATAGTGCAATGTACATGAATTTCAAATTTGAGTGGTGGGAGCTAGTGGCCCCACCATGAGCAACAATAAAGAACCTATACAAAGATTTGCAACAAATAGTGGACAAAACAACCACAATGTCAGAGTATATTGATTGCAATTATGTTGTGTACACAGAGTGATCCAAAAAACAAAAAAAGAAGACGAATGTCATATCTCAAAGGGCCACCATGACTACTATAGAGGCCCTTGACAAAACTAATGCGGCTGTACCTGAAAATGGGGTTTGATGCACTTATGATGGCCAAATTGTATGCGTCGCAGACTTGTACAATGCATTTTGATGGGAGAGTGACATACACTAGAAAATACATGGATTTCAACTCATGGACATTGTAATGGGTGGATAACTCCATGGTGGGCAATGTTCCATGTTTGATATTGGCAATACTTGTGAAACCAAAAGCTACGGGGAACTTGGTGTGGCAAGCACGAACATAGCATATGCTAGAAGCATACCATTTGAGGATAATGCAATAAATATAACGTGAAATATATTGATGGCGCATCCAATGCCATATGCTTGTGAAGATATAGAGCTCACATGTCTAAGTTTGTGTTTAACATACACTACATTTTGCAAATCACATGCTTAAATGCTTGTTTTTGTGTGCTAGAAATGGGCGCCAAATTATGATATAGAAGCTCCTCCAGCATTCATTCATACCTATCAATGGCATATATGTTACCAAAATGTATCATATATGTATTCTCAAAATAATATATATAATTTGCCATTGTAAACTGGCTTGACAATGTATAGTGGTTGCAAATTTAAGTGTTTGATGTCGGTGCAACACACTATGGAAGTTAGAAGTGCCACTTCGTGTATCATGGCCAAGGCATGTCGCCAACTTCAAAATTATTATTATAACTAGAGTCCAACGACAATCCCAATGGTCGACCCGCTGATATAAGCACTCACACACTATGTAAATACTCGCCATTCCTCTAGTGGATGTATCAAATATAGGTTGCGTGCTTCTATAATCCATGTTTTGCTTGCGTGGAGAATGTTCCCACAGAGGAAATTTTCCAGTCCACATGTGATACAAGGGCTTCTGTGGATGATAGATGAATTATAAAACCACTACATACCATATAAATACCACCACCCAACACCAAGTGCTCCTGGTTTTACAGTGTCGTTTAGGCCATATTGTCAATTGGAATTGTCCAAAATGAAAGAAAATTTCCAAATATAGTTTAATCCTAGTTATGTCTTTCTAGTATCCGTTTTTGGCACCCCACCAAACCACATACACACCACTCAAATGTAGGTGACATGTAGTCAAGATCAATAACCGAATTAGGCACGACTACCTCGAAGGCCCGCCCGCGAGACTAGACTAGACTAGACTAGTCGGTCGAGCTGCCTAGCAACGCGCTCGCCGTCTCTTTCTGCGCCGCCGCGAGCCCATCGAGGGCCGAGACGATGCCGCTGCTGATCGAATTCAAGGCGAGCACCCAGAACGGCTCCTCGATCAGCACCCCGACTTCCTCGATGTAGAAGAGCGCGGCTGCGGTGGCGAACGTGACGGGGATGGTAACCCAGTGGCAGTCCTCCCAGAGCGCAAAGGGCAAGGTGAGGTGCCAGAGCATCAAAAAGCGGGAGGTGACGCGTGTGTAGGCCACGGGGATCGGCGTTTTGAAGAGGCGCTCGCAGGTGCCGATGTTGTCGTGGAACTGGGTGATGTTCTCGTCCATGTTGATCTTGTCCCACCCGCTGATATGGCAGTGCGTCATGAGCTCCGACATGATCTGCACCACGTGGTTGGGCTTGTGCGCCGAGGCCATCACCGACTCCAATTCCCGCGGCTCGAGTACGCCGACGAGCTCCTCCCGCAGCGCCGCATTCTGATCGGTACGCTCCCGGGGCTGGCCGGGGGGTGGCTGTTCCTGTATAATAGAAAGTGAGCAGCAGCAAAACAATCTGTGAGGCTTGAACATGAAGGCAACTTTGTATTATATTAAGCTATACAGTAGAAAACACGAGGTTGTTATGAGTGGAGCCGCAACTTCGACTAACTACGGTCATTATAACTCGATTCTCTAAATAATCAGCTTTCAAAAATATTTTGGGCCAACATCCATGCTGAACTCACCCAGAGAGTCCATATATAACATGAATGTGAGTCATAATCTGCCCTTCTCTTGTAATTGGTGGGCAATAATCATTTGGTGGGCAACAATCATATACTAGGCTTTGTGGTTGGAATGAGTACTGATTTGAGGTCGTCAATTGAAACAAAAAAAAAATCCCCAAGAAAGCCGATAATTGAAAGATCGAGTTTTAAATCACTTTCCAGGAAAATAGGGATTGCTTTAAGGTTCTTATCAAATGAGAGAAGATGGTGTAATAAGTTTGCATATTCGTAATTGAAAAGGTTCGTAGAAATCCTGATTGGTGTACCCTGTGGCCGTCCATGCAAAATAAGATTTCCTTTGTACTATTCCTATAGCAGAATCCATTGTCCGAAGGGAGTACGAAGGTCAACAGCCTTGCCTGATATTAGGACTTCATTGGTTTCATTGTTTTGCGCAACGAGCCTACCTGCAGATTTACTGAGAGAATTTATGATGAAAGAAAAAGAATTGTAACCATAATAGAAAAAATAGAAAAAATGCAAACTTTACGCAACCTGATGAGTGGCTGCCCCCTGGGGCCGAAGCCGTATCGGCTCAACTGTTAGGTGGCTCTTCAAGCAAAAGGAGTATGCCTTAATGTGGCGCAACAAGCAATGCAGCTGGGGCGTGTCCTCAGGGCTCCGAATGTTGGTCAAGGCTTGCCTGGCGAGGTCCCGAGTCCGGTTCACATTGGAGCCCCACGCTTTCCGGGCCTCGTCGAACCGATTGTAGGAGGAGTTAGTGCGGAAAACGAGCAAGAGGGACAGCACGGAGGATGTGAGGGTGAAAGGAATCGAGGACACTTCGAGCTTCGGGACCCAGTTGGGGAGGCGGCCAATGATCACCAAATGGTTGAACACGGACACAAACACCGCGACCAAAGTGCACATGACCACCGGCGGACCGGTCCGGAAAATCACGCCCGACGACACGATGCTCAAGATGTGGCGGCCGTGTCGCCAAGACGATTTGTGCTTCGCCCATTCTTCATGCCCGTAGACGGGTTTGCGCCGGTGCATACTTGCGTGTAGGTAGCCCGTGAGGATGCGGAGGTCACAAGAGTCTATATATTTCCAAGGGTGAAGCGTCTCTCATTCATATCAACTCCTAGTTGGTTTCATATCTCTCTCTCTCTGTTATCTTTGCAAACCTGAAATAGATGCCAAACAGATCATCAAAATACAAACTTGAGTATGAATTACATGACCAATTATATAGGTTATGACCATGCCGATTGATCAATCGAGTGAAGGCAGGTGAAAAGTTGAGCCTAGTGTCACATTAATATCGGATTTTCATTCCTTTGTACAAGTCTTATATTCATTCATGACTTTCATTCATGTATGTTGGACACGAGAGTCTATGCCCAAAAAATGAAGCATCTCTCATTCACACGAACCCCTGGTTGGCGTCATCTCTCTCTCTCTCTACCAACATGAAATAGACTTATATACATGTATGCCAGCCTGCAACAAATCATGCAAGTTACAGCCATACCGATTGATGGATTGTCGAGTTGTTGTATGTTGCAAGTGCGATAACTCTCGATCCCCTTGCGGACTTGATCAAGTAGATCATAGATAGTTCAGCATAACCCCAAGTTGGTTACATCTCTCTCTCTCTCTGCGGATCTGACATACTGAGATTGATTTCCGTAGAGAATCTCAGAGCACATCCAGGTATGGCCTGCACTCCACTGACAAACAGGTCACGGCCGGGCTGAGTGAAACCTTAATCAGAAGAGCACTTCCATATACACTGGACTTTTCCTTCCCAATCTAGTCTTGTAGCTAGTCCTTCAATTTGGTCGTCTATAGACATGCGGCTGACGTGCATTGCCAGGGCTAGGAGTTGATCCTCATCACCCGTGCGTCCGTGCGTGAGTGCGGAGAAATTGCTGGGGAAAGGTCGAGCAAAAGGAGAATTGAGGAGACTTGGACTTTGAATTGAAAGACCAGAATATTCTCAAAGGAAACTTCAGTGCACGGTATCCTACAAAACGTTTTCTCTTTTCCGACCAGGATCAGTCCGTCCTTGGCTATGAACTTACTCTGGCCATTGGTCAGAAGGCAGTTTGCATGCGATACCAATGTTACCAGACATGGGGTCAGTTACTTTGGTAAGATCAAACACTTTTGAGTGCTCGTGGCAGCTATGTAAATGAAACAAAAACGATGCGGAAATTTCTGTTTTAACGAGATTCTCTTGTAGCCCATTCATTTGGAGCCTTCTCATGGTTGGGTATTTGGAAAGATAGATTTTGCGGCCAAGGATTTGTGCTATGCCTATAAGCTGAAGGTGAAACGATTTCATTGGGAACTCTTTATAGCTCGGGATTTGATTTCGCAAGTGGAATTTTTAATGACCTTGGATGTATAAGTTTGGGGAATTAGCATTAGAACCCACATACTAGTTCAGTGAGATTTAGCTTGAACGAATCTTGCATGAATTCGTAGGGGTAGTAGGTTTGTATTGGACCCTTTACAAGGATGACCCAAATGAACTAACAATTGAGTATATTTAGACGAATTACTTGTTCAGACCTGTGAGGGATGTGCACTTGTGGGGACAAAAACATCAAACAAGAATAACATCAAAAACAATAAGACAACAACTGCAATTTCGAATGTTTGTATTCCATGTTCGCCAACCACCACATTTGTCTAGTTGTGCGATTTAGTGTACATCGTATTGGCGGTTGCAACTATCCAAAATTCATGTATGAATCCAAATATACATACTTAAAAGTTAAATCATAGTTGTTTCCTAAGCCAAAACACTCCTTCTCGTATGAAATCATGGCCATCATCAAGCCTATGTATCTTTGAGTCAATGGTTTGATGATACACCCTAACCTCCGTAATGTCACCCTCTGCAATGTCACTCCTCTCTTGTAGTCCAAAACCCTTGGGAATGAATGTGCTCAATTCAAATATCCCTCCTTGTTGTCACACTTCCCTCTCATGTAGCACATGTTTTGATATTAAAATAATCCATCAAAGAATTCAAACCACATACCCGCATGCATCACGTTGTCATTATCGTCATTATTGGAATGTTGACTTTATGTTATTTCATAGCATCACATGTTGCACTAATTCTCTATCATCATGCATCCATGTGGACCCTACATACCTCATTGATATCACATGCACTTTGGTTGCCGCATGCGTGATATTAGGGAGGTTAGAGTGTACTCTCAAGTCATAGCCTACATATAGACTTATACTTTGTGTCATTGCCTAGTAGCATGCATATGACATTTTGCCTTTCTATTTAATTGAAGTTATCAATTTTAGATGCTCTTTGAAAAAAAGCATGGACCCCCTTTTCATTTGGTCTAAGCTCTCTTGATGTTATTATGTCCGTAACACCAAGGCTTTTATAAAGTGATGTGATATCTCTTGGACATGGCTTCCGGACCAAGGACTTTGACTACAACAATTCCTACATCATCCATTCTCACCACCCTTGGTCACATCATAAGTGTGTCATGTCTCACCTTGTTCGTTGGTAACCTCATTTTCCCTAAGGACCGTTTCCAAGTCTTAGTGGACCAACATTACCCGCCAAATAATTTAGTTAATCCATTCATTTAGCTTAATAGTGGCTCACTAAGCCCCTTAACTTCTTGGAGTGTATTGTGATTACATCAGATCATTTTAAAATCAAATTTTCTAGACCTTAATTTTTATTATACCAAAATAAACATTGTTGCTAATGATTTTAAGGTCACATCCAAATGAAAGCAATATTTAGTAATAATCATAAGACTATTATCGATTCATAATTATTCAACTTTAATAAATGGTGATAAATATATGTAATGGTATTATAGTCCAACCTTTCAAGACTATATTAAGAATAGATATACACTTTGAGTCAAGAAAAAGAGTTCATACAAAATTGACGTTTTTCAATCAATTTTTTTTGAAGTTACTACAAAATATAGAGTAGTGTATCAACAAAGAGCAAAAGTTAGTTTAGTTCTTGACTTTAAAAATCTCTTGTAAACAACCATCCTTTAATGTTGGAAGGGGATCATGGTCATGAATAAAAAAATTCATAGGGAGCATATGATACTTATTGTGACCTTCCTTGCATCTTCCTTTTGGATGAATTTTCCTTCAAGGTACATTCATAAGCCCAAATATGGGCACTTAGGAGTGAAGGGTTAAGCAACGCATGCACTTATTTCCTAGCAATGCACCAACTTTCTATGGAGCAACTAGTCCACCCATATTTTTTGGGGGAAGAACACGCTTGAAAAGTGATAATACATTAATGAGGATACACATGATACCAAAAGTGACCGGAGGTGAAGGCTATCATGGATGATAGGCAATGACTGGGGAGAATAAACCGCTACATTGTCTTCTCTAATTAGTGTGGGCTACTATTCGGAGTTACGTGTTGCTTAACTTTCACCGGCATTGTCATTTTTTACCAACTACGTTATATCATATTATAAACTTCGGTGTGCATACTAACTACTTATGTTATTTGGGTCAAATATTATAGTCTTGGTAAAAAATTATAGCAACATGTAACTCCAAATGGTAACCCACACTAATTAGACAAACTAGTTGACAAGCCACCATAAATTCACCTTGAACCAACCTAAAAGAGAGTGGAGCCTGTTGCCTACCCTATATGGAGGTAGTGGAGGCCAATATGCGGTGGCGGCACCAATGACACCTAAACCCATCACTTCGTCGGCCCCGGCACTCCTTTTCTATGGGGGATGGTTCAAGGTAGTAGAGTGTTGGTGATTGGGAGGCGTTTATAGGTGTTGCTTTTGGGTGGGGTGTTGGTTTTAGCACCCTCTACCTTATACACAAAGTGCACATGTACAATGGTCTCATGATCCAATTTTGAAAACGAATGGGTGGATGGGTACATGGAACTTGGTGGACCTTACCATCTCAAGCGTTGGACTCTTCATACCATGTACAAACCAACATGAGTGTAAATAGGGGTACTATTTGAGGTTTTATTGTACTTAGTTTATTTAAAGGTGAGAAATTGTTTTTCTCTAGTGTGTACATTTTGAAAGATTACTAAGAATTTTGAAGTCAAGGTAGATGCACAAAACAGGGCCCTAAGATTTTGGAAAAAGAATTGACAATAGATGTGCTAGATTCATCCAAATTGCATTTTTTCCCATGATTGTTGTCATATGAGAGTAGCCCCCAATGACTACCATATCCATTCTTGTTAGGGTTTGCATTTGAATTATAAGTTTTCCCAAATTGGAGGCTCTTGCCACTAGGAGAAATCATGTCCAAACACCGGCCCTAGTAGTTGCTTGGGTTAAATATTGGTGACAATGGAGCTGGCCAAGTGAAGCACTTGGTGAGAGGGTGGTGTCTCTAGTTTTGTTGATCTTCATTGTTTTGAGGGTAACCACCACCCTTGTGGCACTTGGTGGACATGCCCATGGAGGGTGGACGCATTGGTGCTATAGTGCATTATTGTCAACCTAGTTGGGTACCAGTTCGGGTATATGCTTACCCACATGCTAACTGAGGTTGGTTTGCCCATTGCCAAATCCATATGTGCCAAATCAACTACATGTAACGCTCATCAACTGCCTTCAAATTTGCATTCCAAATTGTGGCTAGGTTATTGTGCTATTATTGTTGTTTGTTTAACGCAATTACAAACATATTGTTGTGTAGGTGCTTGACAAATCTTAAGGTAGGTCTTCAATTTGTTTTCTAGGAGCTATTATGTTTTCTTTTTTCTTTTTGCTTTTTGGGAAGACATTAGTCATCGATGCATGAGGAACCTGTATCACTTATTAGGTCCTCTTCATGAAAGATTTGTAAAGTGTTGTCCCAAACATATTTCCCTCAATTTGATTGAGTTTGGGGCTTGAAATACACATAGAATGGATACACTATGAGTAAGTGAATATGTTGGTGCCCAAAAACACACTCTTGGTGCGGCTTAATGGATCAGAGTGGATTTATACTTTAACTAATTTGTATGATGGTGAACCTAGATCCTATTATTGCCTTAGATTCAAATGACATGTGTTTTAAGGTGAGTTCGTTAAGAGTTACATCCTAAGGATGAAAATTTGTTCAAGGAATTTCTCATTGGAAAATGGAAATAGAGTGTATACGCTAATAAAGGCTTATTTATTTCATGATTTGTATTTTGTGCATGTAGTGGAAGTACCTATCACATTAAATCACAAAAGCTTAATATAAATACATGAATCCATTTTCTAGCCTATCATCAATACTTATACATTTGTACATGTACATAACTACAAGTTATAATTTGTGTAGCATATGTATACGTAGTATGACAAAGTTCAAACAAATAACCCTTTGTGCACTCACATATAATTGTACATGCTTAGTACAATGGACCCCCCGGGCTTTGAATTAAGGGTAGGCATACCTATGCAACACATGTCAACTTGAAACCAACTATATTGTACCATTATCATACATATGGGGGCTACAAATATATTTTCAAGCACTGTTAATCATCTCCAAGACAACAAACCCAACCCAAAAACAAAACAAAAAAAACTTAGGAGGGAAAATAAATACCTAGAATGTTTGGATGGTGACCCATGCTCTAGAGAAATTGTGGCTAATTACACTAGACAGTCCTATTATTGTGGGACGTACAAAATAATTTTCTAGAGCCCACACTATTTCTCATATTGAGAATCCATGTGGGCCACAAGTTTCAGCCCATAGTATAGCTCTAGTAGAAAATTAGCATGGGCAACATTATTATTTTTTATTAAAAAAATTATTTGGGTGGTTAATTTATCTTGTGCTACTTTTTTCCTAAACCTAATATTCAATGTGTTGGTCAGAAGCCTTCATGAAGACTTAGGGAAAGACCCGGGGTCTTGGACCCACGTTAATCCACCTTGACTAGAAAATTAATGTGGCCCACGTCATTTATTTCCACGCTAATTTTCCACCCACACTAATAGGACTATTTGATGTATTTCTTAGAAAAATAGAAGAAAAAATCGTTTAACAAACAATATCAATGAAATCCTTTCCAAGCATGTTGCTCCTCGTTTGTGGGCTCTTTGTGTTGAAACCATAACATTAAATTAACATTGGTGTACTTTGACAACAACATGAATGGGAGCCCATTCTTCCTTGCCTTGATCATGTTATATCATGCTTCAAGGTAACATTACTTCCATCCTTTTGAAGGATGGGCATCTTTTTGTGTTGAAACAAATCATAAATTCATTAGAAGCATTTGAAGTAACATGAAGATACTTGATCCAAGAGGGAGAGTTGCAGCATGGTCCAATAACAAATCTTGATCACACTACAATAATCTTTCTCTGGAGACTGGTAAACTTACCACAAGAGACTTCCGCACACAACAATTAATTCACAGTCATGGCTAATTCCCTCCGAGTCTTGTCCACCAATTCATGTGTAACTTACACACAACGATCATCGGACCTGCTCAACTAGAGAAATATTGCACTTCTTAATTTCCACTGGATTGGTGAGCTACATAATTTGTCTTCAATGATTTCAGCAAGGGTTGCGACCATTTATCTACACTCCATTATAGACATTGCTGCTGAACTAATTGAGGTGACTCATAAATCGGTCTGTTTTAGGACATGCAAATTCTGAAAGAAGTGGTTCATGTGACTCTCTGTGCGACATCACATTGAGGCTTCGAGCACTTTTTCTCTATCTCCACTCAGTGATGGTTGCACAGGTGGGCCATCATTTGCAATGGAAAGAGACCTATGGGCTGATTGGGAGGCCATCTCCAGCAAAGTCTCGCGCACTTGCTCAGCCCGAACAAGCTCCTTATCTCTAATCTGAACACTCATATATAAATACAACCAACATCAGTTTCTGCTCTGTTGTTCAATTGACAGGATTGCAATTTTCCAAAATATATGTTGCAATGGTGTACATAAGAGCCTCTCCAACATCATAGACTTGCCATTGCACCTGGCTGGTGTCAACTATCCCAATCCCTGGAGATAACAGATCATGCCACTATGGCTCTTACAATTTATTTGAAATGAGGCACACATTGTGTTGGAAGGTCCCCTTTACAACTCCATTGGAGATGAGTTCCCTTCACTATTTGAGAATTTAGTACTAGAGAATCTCAAGTCATTCTTCCAATTGGACCATCAAGGTGATATTAGCCTCTATCTCAGAGGCTATTGCACTCCAGTGCTCTAGGGAGTTAGCATGTATGATACCATCTTGATGTAGTTTTAGTCCCATAAGCTTTTGGCTTCCCGGACTTTAAAATCAAAATTCATTTCATTTCATTGGAAAAAAAATAAAAAAATCTCAATAGTTGGCTTTCTAGTACTTTTTTTTGAAGCAAAGCCGCATACTCATCCAGTCCACAAAGCCCAGGTGGTTTCAAATCTTTATTGCCTACTGACTATTGAGGAAGAGGCGACCCTCTACACCCACTCTCACCCTTAATAATCAAGTTACTCGAGGACTTTAGAGGGTTGTCTGTCTCCCTCCATAATTGGTGGCCAATAATGATTTATGTTATATGCGGACTTTATGGGTGGGATGAGCATGCGGCATTCATCCAAAAAACTCCAAAAGCCAATTATTGAAATAATCATTTTATAATGATTGTTGGACATTCACTCCCCTTCACTTAGGGGGACGTTAAATACCCCCCACGAACTTTTCGGACTGTCAGATCCGGGCTGGGGCAGCCGCCCGTCCAGAAAATCTGGATTTTCTGGACCCGCCCGAAAACTGCTGCCCGCCCGCCCGATTTCGAAAAAAACCATTGTCCTTGCATTCTTGAAGGCCACTTACTCACAAATCCCATATTGAGTGCACTACACCTTCAAGGGCCAAAATCCAATATATATGTTCACTTCCAATTGAGCAAATAAGCAATTGACTGGGGTTTCATTATCAAAGTGAAACCGTCAATAAAACATGTAATTAACTTAGAAGTAAAAAATATTACAAAACCCTCACTAGCACCGAGGTTATAATTTTTGTGACTCACAATTTGAAAATGTCTTTGTCATTCTAAAATGACACTTAAATTTAGTGTGCTGATTTAGTATGTGTATTTTATAATATTTTAGGTAATGCCGTCTACTTTCACAAGTATTCATACGCATTCATTAATCAATTATTAGAATTAATTCATTGGACTTAATTATTAGAACTAATTCACTGGAATTAAATTCCAGAAATTAGTTATTATAATTAATTCACTGGAATTGATTCCAGAAATTAATTATTATAATTAATTCACTAGAATTAAATTCCAGATATTAATTATTATAATTAAATCACTGGAATTGATTCCAGAAATTAATTAATTACAGTAAGTACATTTTATAATCAATTAGCTTTACTTAATTTTGTAAGCATAGTTTCTGATTTATTTGGGATTAATGAATGCGTATGAATACTTGTGAAAATAGACGGCATTACCTAAAATATTATAAAATACACATACTAAATCAGCACACTAAATTTAAGTGTCATTTTAGAATGACAAAGACATTTTCAAATTGTGAGTCACAAAAATTATAACCTCGGTGCTAGTGAGGGTTTTGTAATATTTTTTACTTCTAAGTTAATTACATGTTTTATTGACGGTTTCACTTTGATAATGAAACCCCAGTCAATTGCTTATTTACTCAATTGGAAGTGAACATATATATTGGATTTTGGCCCTTGAAGGTGTAGTGCACTCAATATGGGATTTGTGAGTAAGTGGCCTTCAAGAATGCAAGGACAATGGTTTTTTTCGAAATCGGGCGGGCGGGCAGCAGTTTTCGGGCGGGTCCAGAAAATCCAGATTTTCTGGACGGGCGGCTGCCCCAGCCCGGATCTGACAGTCCGAAAAGTTCGTGGGGGGTATTTAACGTCCCCCATTCACTTATGGTCTACTAAAACGAGATTGTTCTTATCGTGCCTAAAGACCAATTTAAGAAAATTAGAACTTTGACCTGACTGGATCCTAATTTAGCATGCTGGCCTTGCTATGAGGACAAGAGTAATATTTGGAATTACCTCAGCATTGAAGATATTGAGCACCAAGCCGCGGAAAGTCGTGATGTTAGCGTGCACAACATCGAGCCCCAGAACATCAAGGGCCTGCATCAACTTCACAAACACACCGGGCCGTTTCTCGCAGAATATACGCAGGCTGAACAGACGTCCATCCATCTTGTTCACCTCCACCTAATTAATGTAGTCATATCAAAGGATACATTTGAGCTCTAATTTTCTGACTGACTTTGAACAGTAAAATTAGCTCATGCCTCACAGCAAAAAAAAAATTTAAATCTTGTTCAAATGGTCAACGGCAACCAGTACCATTCAAAATGCTCGGGGCAGCACATCAAGTTTGGGTGTATTGACAAGGTCTACCAGAATGTGTGGCACTCTTTTTGGCTCATTATTCTATACTCTTGTGCCAAATGAGCTGTTTGCTTACACAAGCAACAATTTTACACTCATGATCAACAATAAAGACAACAAATTGCACTCTGACATCCCTCGCTTGATTGACAAAGCAGATCATGAGCATGCACGTGTTTGCCTAGAATCTGACATGTTTGTTGAGCACTGCCTAATTGAATTGTGGTGACTACAATATAATAATGCATTGTGATATTTTCAGTGGAGATATCCTAAACCCTAAACCCTAAACCCTAAACCTAAGCCTTCAATTTTTCTGAGAAGGTTGATGTGCTTACTTGCATTGGCTGAGTGAGCTCATGCTCACCCGTTCGATCAATAACCTCAACAGTCACTTTGTCGACTTTGGCTGGACTCTCAGTAGCCCCTAATTTGGGCTCCCCTACAGTCACAGCACCTTCATCAAGGGCCATCCCTGGGGCTAACTCGTCGTCCTTGTTGTCAAGTAGCTCCTCTTGCAATTCCTTTACCTGTTGCTGTAACTCCTTCACGTATTCTATGGCGTCACCCAATATGGATGCACGGTCCATCTTCATGCGATACGAAACACATGTCAATGCGCGTATAAGCCAGATGTCTGTTGGTTGAAGTGACCTTGTGTGCTTAGAGCAACTCCTATGGTCAATGTAAAATGATTCTCTCAGTAATCGGCTTTCAAAGTTATTTGGATAACGCCACATGCTCTTCCCACCCATGAAGTCCATATATATCAGAAATCTTCATTGGCCACTGAATATTGACAGATAGACCACCCTCTAATCTGAGCTTTGTAGGTGGGAAGAGTATGCAACTTTGCTCCAAGAAAACCTGGAAAGCCGAATATTCAGAAATTTATTTTACAGTGGGTGTTGGAGACATGCGGCAGAGAGTTTAACCTTGAAGTGACCAGAATAGGGCCACTCTGCCATAGTATACTCTAAACCCTAAACCGCAAACCCTATATGTTCCATACAAGCTTCATAGACGAGAATATTTCAAACTTGTTGCTCTGATTATTTGTGAATGACTGGAGAATATGTATAGAACATTTCGAATTTTAATCTCACAAAATATGGGATTTCATTTTGTGCTCTCTCATTTGCTTCTTGTTTGGATGTTCCATGTTTGTCTTTGAAGCCATACAATGTGTGGTGGTTCACTATGACATAGCACTTGACAGTGGGGAAAGCTATATGGAAATGGAAAAGGAGCTATTTCCTTGCCTTTGTAATTTTGGGTACAAGAGCCCGCAACGAGTAGAGGCGTTCATTCAACTTCTTCCGTCTCTTCCGCTCGGCAACTAAATTCTTTGACAAGTGGCGGCGAGTGGATCGGGGACCTCCCTTTTCGTCATCATCGTCCATTGGATCACTGCAGTCAGACGACTCCCCTCGCATTTCCTGCTTCACTAGAATAATCATTCCCACAGAGGTTCTTTATCATTTCAATTTCTACCTTCTCCACATGAAAGTCATGGAACATTTAAGTCTCTCAATCACACACAGCTGGTCATCCCATCACTTATATCCCACGTTTTTCATTTAAACGATGAAAGTATAACATGAAGAAATCTTGTAGAACATTGTCTACCTCCCCTTACAGACTTTCTTGAATGATCATGACGATTTGAGAAAAAATTCAACAAACATTTTTCTCCCGCATGACTGTTAGTGGGCAAGATATCATTTTTCTTTGCTATCAAGATTAGGTAGCTACTCATGGATATACATATATCAGGAAATGCTAAGTAGATAAACAAGGACTCATATGTTAAATATAGAATAAAATCAAAATTTAGCCAAAGTGTAGTGTATTCACCTTCGCCATCATCCTTTGACAACCCACTTCCACGGGGTGACTCTGCCATAGTTCCTACATGAGCCCATACAGACAGGAAAATATGCCCCATTTTCAGGAATAGCAAGAGCGCAACCACAATTAAAGATTCCTTCTCGAAAAGAATCTCATCCTCTACTTTCTCTGTTTTCCTCTGTTTCTATGGACAGTTCGCCTCTGACCTATTGGCCAACAGCACTATGTCCTGAAAAACTTGTATAATAGACATGGTTCTACTATCCAAGTGACTATTGTCGATCAAATCCAGATATTGCAGGCTGGAGGAGCAAGGTGAAAACAAACTAAAGCAGAAGATTGTGTATTGGAAGAATAAGATGTTCATACCATGGTGAGGATAGTGCGTAGGAGGCCCAGGTAACTGCATCAGGTCTTGGTCCAAACCTGAATCAAACAACATGCAAATCCTTAATTCCATTACTTCACAGATTAACCTACTTCTTCACATGTCCAATGTCAAAATTCGTTGTAAGCAAGCAGTATAACGATGGCAGTATACTAGCGTTGAAAATTGATATCTAGGTTTTTATCAAGCATGGCTTCCTACATTTTCCAGTGCAGAGACACTACTTTTGTAAAAGACACTGGTTCTTGAGTTTTCGGTAGATGTTTGGAACAGTCAAAGTGGGATCTCAAGTCAGCTGAATTCGTTGTAGCATGCACAGAAGGATACCAACAAGATGGAAAAACTTGTCAGAAGATTGCAACTAGAGTATACCTCGGAGGCTTATTATCATTATCATGAGTAGCATCAATGAGACTGGTAGGTGGAGACATTTCCAATTCTGTCGTCATATTTCTTCCTACTAACTCGTGCCTACGACTGTTATGCCTCTTCTTCCCATATTGATGCAATGTGGATACACATGGGTCAGTCCTCTTGTTAAATAACTTAAAGGACAAGTTCTTGGGTTTGAGATTCGGGTTAAGCTTCAGACCGACATGACTTGCATAATGCATTCACCTCAAGAATCTGTTCACTTTGGGAGCAAAACACAGTTAACCAGCACCTCAATCACCCGGTGCCTACAATTGTTATGCTTGTTCACTTGACTTTTCTTCCCACATTGATGCAATGTTGGTGGACATGGGTCGTCCCTCTTGTTAAAATAACTTTCTTGACAAATTATTGGGTTCGAGATTCAGGTTCAGCTTCATATTGACATGACTTGCATACTGCATTCACTTCAAGAATCTGTTCAGTTTGGGAGGAAAACTCACGAACATAGCATCTGTAACATGTGGATTATTCATTGTTTGGGAATCCGAAATCCTTACCCCCCATGAGCTGCGATTCCAACATGGGCCCCTCTTGTTCCCAGGGATGTGAGCTCGGCCATGGGTTGGAGTCCAAGGTGGAGGGAAAATGGCGAGTGGTGGGCATGAGAGCAGGCGATGGATGTGAGTAGTACATCTTCACAGCCTGCTGGTCCATCATGCCATGGCCGCCCTGGAATTCAAGGTTTGTTGTGATTCCACCACTGCTCCCATGTTTCGGTGTTCCATTCCATGGTTCACCACATCGAGCTCTCACATATTGCACTAACGCCGCATTCTCTGTCACCTGCAACATTCGGAGCATCATCAGAAAACAAACATTAAAAAAACATCCACATTTGATGGTCGTCCACACTCCATCATAACATTCTTAAGCATGTACAAGGATGCTATCTTTTTGATCTAGTTTCAAGAATAAATCACCAAGAGTCAAGGACCATTCTTTGTCACCTGCAAACATTCGGAGCATCATCAGAAAACAACCATAAAGTGTAATCATCAAGATTTGATGGTCGTCCACAATTCATCATAAACATTCTTAAGCATATGTAAGAATGTTCTCTTTGTAATCGAGTTTCAAGAATAACTCTCCACCAGTCCAGTACCATTCGTGCATCATTCGTGCATCATCACAACACACAGATTATTTTTATTTATTTCTAATAAAAAAAGAAAAAAGAAAACATTATCAAGTGATGGGAGTCCAGAATCGATCAAAACATTCTTAAGCATGCATAGGATGTTCTCTTTTCAAGAATATACTTCCAAGAGTCAAGGACCACTCTCTGTCACCTGCAACAGTCGGAGTATCACAACACAAACATTAAAAAGCATCATCAAACGATGGGCATCCAGAATCGACCATAAGATTCTTAAGCATGTGTAAGGACGTTCCCTTTTTAAATGTAGTCTCAAGAAAAACACTCCAAGAATCAAAGCCCTTGATTATATGCATGAATGCCATGCCGAGCATGGTTCAATGGCAAACTCTCATTAGTTGACACCTCAGTGTTGCCTCTATCTTTGGACACAAAACCTTCTCCCATCTACCAAGATTCAACTCAAAGACCTTGCCAAATGAACAATCTTACCGAGTATATATTCTCCAAGAATCTGCTTAGCTAGGAAGAACAGCCACTACACCACTTAAGAATGTGATGATGATGAGAACAATGTGGAGAAAGAAGCCATGAGTCATGGATCAAGGATTTTGGTGCCGATGTCAAATGCTGTAACCTGCGGTCTCCTTATCGACTGAAACCTCGAGGAACAAAACTTTTCATGGAAGGAAAGACATGCACATTTCTTCATAACCTCCATCAGGTTTCACAGTTATGGCTGTGGTGATGAACTCGAGTTAGGCAGTGCAGGAATTGTTGCAGCAATTGTACCAAGCTTCATGTCAAGAAGGATGACCTAATTGATGATGTGTACTGGAAATTTCAAATGGGTGGTATTATAAGTAAAGTAGCGTACTTACATGATTTGCCACACCGAGCTCCACAAGGCCACTTTGCACGGGTATACACACCTTGGTTTGCACCACCGTGTCCTGCATTTGTGGCACATCCACAGCATGATTAAATCATAAATGTAAGGAATGTACGGGCCGCTATATACCAACATTACTCATGACGCAGCCACAAGATACACCTAGCTCAAGTGCAAAATCTGAGTGGGGGGCAAGTAGGGTAGGCTCATGAGTCATCAGATGGTAGCATGCCTGGCCGTCCCCTCCCGCTGGGTCTGCATGGATCCATTTCGGTTGGCCGCCCAAGAAGGCTCGCCCCTGAATCCTGCAAAGAACGGTTACATTGCACGAAATTAATCTCAAGCCACCAAAAGGGGTTCGAAACAAATGCGATGTGGACGAGTTAGAGTCTGCTGCCAGTCAATTTCTTGTAGAGAAAGCAAGAGTTAGGGATCCTTGAGAAGCCGGGATCTCAATAGGTCGATGGTGAATGCATGTCTTAAAGTTTTCTGAACAGGATAGAATGAAACCAGGTTGAACGACAATTTTTTGTAATGAAAGAGAAGATGGGTTAGGGATTGTTGAGGAGGCATCTGACCAGGTGGGGATGGGTGATGAATTCAAGCCTTATGGTTTTCTGAACAGGGTGTGATGAACAGAGGTTGAACGCATTTTGTTGCGAAAAATGTAAGTTTAGGAATTCTTGAGGAGGGATCTGACCAGATGGGGATGAGTAATTAATTCAAGCCTTATGGTTTTCTGGACAGGGATGATGAACCTGAGAGGTTGAAAAACAGTTTGTTGTGAAGAATGGAAGGCTTAGGGATTCTTTAGGGGGACTCTGACCAGGTGAGGATGGGTATTTAATTCAAGCCTTATGTTTTTCTAGGCAGGATAGAATGAACAGAGAGTGACCGATATTTGTTGAAAAGAATGGAAAGATTAAGCATTCTTGAGAAGGGAGCTGAGCAGGTGGGGATGGGTTATTGATTCAAGCCTTTTCTGAACAGGGTGTGATGAACAGAGGTTGAAGTACATTTTGCGATGAAGAATGGAAGGGTTAGGGATTCTTGAGGAGGGGTCTGACCAGTTGGGGATGGGTAAATAATTTAAGCCTTGTGGTTATCTGGACAGGATGGAATGACTTGGGATTGAACGACACTCTGTTGTTAAAAATGGAAAGGTAGGGATTCTTGAGAAGGGATCTGACCATGTGGACAGAAATTCAAGCCATAAGATTTTCTGGACAGGGTATGATGAACCTGAGGTGTTGAAAGTAGGTTGCGAATCAAACTGGGATTATGGGGCAACAACTTACCCAGAATCTAAGGGCAAAGACGATGGCATGTTGGCGAGGAGCGAGCAAATGTGCGTGGTGGGGTGCAACATCTTGACATCCGGGCAAGCCCGTGAGGAATCCAGGTAGCGACTGCTGGTGGATGCCAACAGCGTGTCGCCACCCGCACCCTCGGTGCCGCTGCAACAGCAACCTGTCCAGTCGAGTGAGCTGCAAAATTACACCACGCTGATTTCTTGTCATCATCATCATCACCAACCTGATCAATCACATTTTTCACTAGCATGCGCACATGAGCTAGGGATATCATCATATGAAAGGCCGAGGCTCTTTAACCTTCTTTGTACTATTCGTGGTTTCAATGAATGAGTGGGTCGGACAGGTGATTCTACCACAAGTAGGCAAACATAACCCTTGGCGAGCGTTGTCTTGATCTTTGGGGCTTGGATCTTCAACAGCCCAATTCATTTCCTACTGCTGGTCATCATCATGGAGAGAGTGAAACCTGCTAATGCATATTGCAGCAAAATTACACCACGCTAGTTTCTTGTCATCATCATCATCACCAACCTGATCAATCACATTCTTCACTAACAAGTGCACATGAGCTAGGGATATCATCATGTGAAACCCCGAGCTTGTTCAGGATTCTCTAGACATTTCGTGGTATGAGTGAATGAATGGGTTGAAAGGAGATTCCACCACAAGTAAGTAGGTAAACATAACCCTTGGGCGAGCGTATCTTGATCTTTGAGGCTTGGATCTTGAACTACCCATTTCGTTTCCTACTGCTGTTCATCATCACGAAGGGAGTGATATCTACTAATGCATATTGCAGCAAAATTACACCTCACTAATTTCTCGTCATCATCACCAACCTGATCACTTATATTCTTCACTAACATGTGCACATGGGCTAGCGATGTCATCATGTGAGTTGCCGAAATTCCTCGCCCTTCTCTGTGCATTTCGAGTATGAATGAATGGTTCGAAAGGAGAGACTTCACCACAAGTAGGCCAACATAACCCTTGGCGGGCGCTGTCTTGATCTTTGGGGCTTGGATTTTGAACAACCCAATTCATTCCCTACTGTTTCTCGTTATCACGGAGGGAGTCAAACCTGCTAATGCATATAATTTGCAAAAAATGGCATTTTGACACCTGATGATCCGTCTCTCTCTCTCTCTGACCAGGATTTCATTCCTCAAATGACGTCAAGTATAAGGTGATGTGCAGTCGTAAGAGGCGCTGCAGGGGGAGGAGACTATTAAACACATCACAATGGTGATGTAAATGGAATTAGGGAGAAGAATATCTACCGATTGTCGTCATGGAGCTGCCAAAAAACAGCATAGTCCCATCCTTTTGGTCCCACAATGGACCGAAGTCTTTCCTGCACTCCCATACCTCCTCCTCCTCTCTTGGACATAACCCCCTCAAATATCTTGTATACTCAAGCCGATTTCCGCACTGTTCCAAAAAAATTAGTTCAATGCCTGCAGGGTCCGCGCGCCGACCTCACGCCGCCGCTGCAATCTGCTTGCTTATAGTGCATGCATCACACAACCAGGGTGAGCATAAGGTTCCATGGGTCACTTGATAATCAAAGAATCAAGTCCTCAACATAACATGGATTATGACCTTGCATGTTAAGAGATGAATGAGCACTTGTACTACAACTGGTGTTTTCCATAAGAATGCTGCGCACGAATGCTGATCAAGGAAACATAACAAGGCAATTTGTGGCCGTGATTCTTCTCCAGGGTGATTAAAATCTTCCCAATCGCAGTATTAGTGGACGCACTAACCTTCCCAAATATATTCATGTGCTAATTCCATCACCAAGGACCTGAAACAAGAAAGCTTTAACATCATCCCTAGTGGTGATATGATGGCAAGATTCGGTGCGAATTAGGGATTAGCGATGTCATCTGTATGTCTTTTTGTAGCTATCAATTCATAATACAGACAGTATTCGAAGAATCATACAATTCACAAGAGAATAGGCCTAAGATAGATAGATTCCACAACCGTGCCTCCTGCATTAATGAAGACTGGTCATCGATGTCTGTCTGCCTCTCTTACTCTCTCTGTCTCTATACAAAAGTGTATCTGCTCCAGGTAGACATGATTGGCGCCTGACGGAGAAACTAATAAATTCGGGTAGCTTGACAGAAAGTGAACCCAGACAAGTTATCCACCACTTTTTTACACGTATATATGTATATATGTATAGATATAGATATAGATATAGATGTAGATATATAGTTCCAGAATGCATCCAGAACACGGCGAAATTTGAACTAACATCAGATTTTCATGCAAGTCTATCTGGTGAGTCATCAATGGTGGCGGGTCAGGCAAGCTTAGCCATGACCTGTTGCTGAGTGCACTCACACTGCTGGGTTAATAGTAAAACTTCGTGATGAATAAAATAGCAAAAAAAACCACAAACTTCGATCGGCTCTTAATGAAACTTGCCTCCAAGGTTTCAAAGCAGAATCATCCAAAACTGGACTATATTACGATTTGCAATCTGCTTGCTCGAGACTCTAGAGAAGAAATATGTCATCCTCAAAATCATGACCTACCTGCTTCTACTGGAACCTGATCAGCAGTGACCACCACATCATGTTCTTGCAAACCAACTATTTAGTTACTCCCTAAAAAGGAAGTTCTGTAAACTGCCCATGGTCTTCTCTACTTCGGTGTCTATCTATGCATGTGTGATCTGTTTGACATGCTTATGCTTCCCCGAGTTTGATGGATCAGTTGCTCGTCGTATAATTATCTACAAGAAGCTAAGCCTTGACATCAGTTAATTCATTCAGGTCATGAGAACCATCAACTTGAGCAAAGTGATTCATTCATTCATTCCCACAGCCATGCATCCAACACAACGTCAAGCCCCTCTAGTTCTCTCACCTGACCACCAAATTTTGTGCAACTAAGCTAGCACATGATGATGGTAGCCTCGCTCCTCAGCCCAAACATATCTTGCAACTTCGACATCCTCGGTAGCAATTTCACAAAGTAGACGTCGACCAGAAACCAAAAACTGTCCAACTCCAGAAACCAAAAGATCCAGGTCCCGCTTGCTTTCGCATAAGGAAAATCCTTGTGCTTGGCAATTACTTCAAGCACAAATTCTCGATTCAGTGCACAAGACTTCTCCAAGTCACACTAATCCACTCACCGCACCATGATGTAAGCATCACCCATCATCACAAGATAGGCACTGCAGGCGCAGAGATGTGATTTTTGGCATCCATTTTTTTTGGTGGATCCGAGTTCTCGCAGTGGTTGCAATCAAAGGAGGTACATCGAAAGGTTGAAGCCCGTGGGAAAAGCATCATAGCCTCCACCAACCCAACCAAAGCCCCCTCCTGTGCCTTTCTTGCGTGGCATCTACATCTATTGTAGATAGTTGACCTGGAAATCTGTCCCATACTAAGATTTTAGGCCGGCAGTCCAGCTCCACGGGCCTGCTGCTATACTCTACAATCTAGAAATATGGATGATTATTGGAAGTGTACCATCTACGAGGCAGTCGCCCCGAGCCTAAAATCTAGGAATTGTATAGATAAATAATTGTTGTGAATGTCAACATCTACCCTCAACCTTGGTAGAATTTTAACGTGGAAACCAACCACCCTAACCCTAGTTACTCCCACACCATTTGAACCGATAGCCAATTTACACACGCGACGACTCTTAACCCCGAAAGGACCAATGAGCTCTCATTCATGTACAACCTATAGATACAATGTTTGCGAGCCTCACCAAGTCTTTATTTTAATTGTTTGGTAATTATGGGTTTGAAACTTTATCTAGTACATTAATTTATGTCAAAGAGCATCACCTAAAGATATGTTCACATGACATTGATGTTCAAATAATTAGGTTTGTATTGGCATCCAAGGGCATCTAGGTTGGGTATCCAACTTAGAGTTTCAAAAATATGAAGGTATTCAACCTAGTAATTGAACAGTGCAATAGAAGAATGATATGATTTTAGATGAAGTCGGTCTTCACATAATTGACTAAAAAGGGAAGTGTATGGGGAAAACTCATATTGGACTTTCTAGATGGTTAGGGGTTTTAAGTGCACTTGTCCCTCTTCTTTGGTCTCGTGGTCACGTGTGCCAAAGCTATTCACTCGGCCACAAACAAGAAGAAGAAAAAACAATACATGGATTGTGTTTGTGCTAAGGATTCAATCACAATATTGCCTCAGACAAATCTAAAAGCTTCCAACCAAGGATATTGCATGGTGCGACTTTGCTATATAATTAGATACAACCATTGTCCTTGATGCAGCTACCTACCCTCTTCACCCTAAAAGCCCTCGAGTTGCTAGGCATCGGGTCACCACAAGGGTAAGTTGGCTTCAAGCACAACTACAAAGTTAAGGTATTTGGACCCTTATGCGGTCACTCTTCTTAAATGGAACAACTAAAAAAGACTAATATACATGGTGCTAAAATCAACACCCCACCCAAAACTATCACTCTGAATTCTTGCACAGTAATTGATTTTGAAAATCTCCACGACTTTAACATCAACTTCCCCTGACGATTTGGATAATCTATCAATAAAACATCGAAGCATTATATAACTTTTACCTATGGATCTCAAAGAAGACATAGTTTTCACCGATCCGTACTGACTATCCAATCCCACCATATCAATTATTGTATGAAGTCCACACATTTCATGTACATATTCAATAAATTGGTTTTTCCCCCAAAGACTTTACCTGTGCATGACCTTTCCTGCAAGCAAGGATATGATCACCTCTTCAACTACTCTTCAATCTATTAACATCAATAGGCCAATGTTGTCTACACACTCTTAGGGCCGGTTCACACTATGGCCAAACTTCGAGAGGAGAAGCGTTTGGACCAATGAAAATGCAGAATTATCCAAAGTCCGTCCTCTCGGCCTTCACACTAGAGGCCGAAGTCCAAAGGACGTCGCCTCCAAAAGAGCCTAGGTGGCAGCACTTTTAGGAAGTTATGGCGCCAAGAGTTCGACCTCTCGAGCAAAGTTTGGGTCGAGCAAAATGCTCGACCCAAACTTCCGTCGAGAGGCCGAACCTTTTTGTTCATTAAAATATTCAAAATCTGACAGTGGCTTATTTTAATATACTTTTTCAGCCCAAAGGCTTCTCCTCTCGACATAGTTTGGTCCAGAGAAGTGACGCTTCTCCTCTCGACTTGGGCATAGTGTGAACTGGCCCTTAATATATCTGCAGACAGATTTCCTGACTTCATTCTACACCTTGACATTTAACATCGGCCCTTGTTGCTTGAACTTCAACCACACTCCTGCATCTCCACTAATATCAGCCACAAAGTCTATGAGCATTGCAAAACAATCTGATTGCAAGTTCTTCTTCAGTACATATTGAGGCAGGCTCACGACACAAATTCCCTGACAGTGGACATTTGTGTCAAATTTTATCTTCTTACCATGACATAAGTTGTTCAGAGAGTGTAGGGTTGCCCTTTACCAAGAGTGGAATCGTTCTGTAAGCTGATAGATATGGAAGAAAGAAAGAAAAACATGAAACCACAAATAGCGGATTCACCTCCCCTTTCCTAGTGCCCAGGCCAATTTATTTTGTGGATGAGTCTAGTCCTAATTGAATACAAGGAGGCACATTATCATCTGTAATAGATGATCTTCCCATGCCTTGTCCACCATCTTCACATTTGCACACATGTCGCTCTGCCGTCGGCAGTTGTAGGCACCCAACACCTACTATGTAGTAAGATAGATTAGGTGCGTACTATAACCCATGACTTAGCCCCTAACAGAGCTCCTCGCACAAATTACCTAGTTCGTATCATATTCATATCATGATAATGGCTAGGATGATCATTATTCTTGTGATTGTGACCAAAGATTCCTAGATTGGTAGAAGTCCCTGCTACAAGGAAGAAGATCAACAATGTCAATATACATATGTCCAAAGGGTGACAATGAACACCATACTAATTAAATTGGCAACATCAACTGGGTAGGTATTTTGCTTGGGCGACACACGTACTTACATTAACCACAAAAGAGTCAAGTTCAGCTCAAGCTCCAATTAAATACAAAGAAGCACACTATCACAAGTAATGGACGAACCTTACATAACCTGACCACTACGTCCGGTAATGCACATGTATCCCTTTGCCATCAATTATAGCAGGCACCCAATACCTACCGCAACATGATAGATTAGACGGGCCTACTATAACCCGTGACTGACCTGTGACAACGCTCCTCGCACCCATTTACCCAACTCATCATATTCCATCTTGAGGACAGCTAAGATGACCGTCATTTCATTATTGTGTGTTTGTGACCAAAGATTCCTCGACCGGTCGAAGTCCCTCCCGCAAGAAAGAACAAAAGCCCAACAAAACAACGTTGCGTACACATACGTCCAACGAAAGGGTGATGGTGATTACCGTAAATAACTTGGCAACGGCAATGGCAACGGGGTAGGTATTTTGGCTTGGACAACACGCGTACTTATAATAACCACGAAGAGCATGTGGAAAGGACTGCAAACCAACAACTGAGAATGACATGAACGGCCACAGTGCCTTCGATGTGGCTGGTGACCAACTTGCTACGCTTTCGTTTGGGCCACAACGGATGTGATGTGATGGCCGGCCGACCCCTCACTTAAGTTAGCTCACTAGCAATTGATCGAAGGCAATAAGTTAAAGGATGTGCCAATGAACAAACGGAGAGAACCTATGGTGCTAGGAGAAGATGAAACTATGGAAACATAGGCTCAAATCAATAAAGGGAAACCGAAGCATCACCACAACACGTAGAGAACCGGTTGGACTTGGAAACACGAGGGTTTTGACCGATTATAACCCAAAAATCTCCTCAACCAGTGACGCAAAATATGATATCTGGTGTTTGATTATATCTGGTGTTGTTACCACCCTACCATGCTCAACGTTGATTTTCACTTCTTTGACAATTAGTGTTAGACATAAATGTGTCGCTGCCTTCCCTACAGTCACCTCCTTTATTATATCCTTTTATTTTTCATATCCTTACTAACACTGAATTCAAACATGTGACTTCCACGTATTATCATAGTTGATATTTAGTGTTTGAGGTTACATTTAATGTTGCTTACTTTCTTAGGGTTGTTGATAATTAGTGTATGCGTTCGTATTTAGTGTATCAAACACTAAATATCATATTTTGTGTAGTATGTGCCCACCTCTCAATGCCTCCAAGGTGAGCAAACCATCTTGAACATATAGCACTTGTTAGCGGCTGTTTAGGTATGCGTCCATTCCTCGTAGGATGTGAAAGCCCGCACGATTAGTAGTAGTGCAAGATAGTATGCGAATCCAAATCGTGCTCGTGGCCATCTTTGTCATGGTTTCTAGGGTTCACATGAATGTCTTATTGATTATCAAAGTGAGGGTGTTTTTTTTTTAATAAATGATCATGTAAGTGGACCCCCCGATTGTGTTGACTATTGACCTTGGAATGGTTCATACGTGTTGTGCATGTAACTTAATCTTTATTCACAATATGTATTTTTTGGCGTCCATTGTTAGATCCACACCTAATTACACACCCCTCATATATAGGTTAGGTGTTTGTTTACATCAAGAAACCAAGTGAGGTTGTTTTATCTTAATCCACATCACCAATAAGAGCCCCATAACATTGTAGCATGATTCATTTGGACAATTGTAGACATCCTAAACCCTAAACCCTGCTCAGATGCTTAGGGCTTAATAATGGATCCTATTATGAACTGTAATGAAGGCCTCATTTTTTGCTATGTTTTAAATTATCTCAACACATCTAATCTAGGACTATGTGCAAATAATTCCTCAAACTGTCAACTACAATACTTTGGGAGTTCTTTTTGAAGCCATTCATTGGCATTTATATACTTTTGTATTCCAAGGTTACATGTCCCATATTGTCATAAGGTTTTGATAGAGATTGGCACGTGAATCCGATTGTTGAAAGGCTCACTACGTAGAACAAATAAGAAATAGATACACACGATGAACTGTCTTAAAAAAAACTAAAAAAAATTGAGAGGTTTTGCAAGTCAACTGGTAGTACAAGCTAATTCAACACCCAGGGGTGCAATTTTCATAACACGTATGAGTATACGTGAGTGTTCACAAAGGGGTATTAATTTGAATTTTACCGCATTACGTATATAGTTGCTATACAAATTATAACTCACAATTATGCACATGTATGGAGAACCTCTAGAAAAGATCCAACATTTGTACTTGTATGTTAGGATCACTTATTGAGGCTCATTTATTTGGCAGTATGGAGGAGGATGAGGAGTTGGATTATGATCACACATTGATTGATGATTCTAATGCACAAGTTGGTGACAAGGAAAATTGTAGTGTTGGAGAAGACAATTCAAACATGTGCAAGGATGTTGTCTTAGAGACGGAATTGATGCAATCATAGGTTGAAAATTATTTACATGAAGATGTGGAGTTGCAAAGTGAGTTGCGACATGCCTTGGATGTTCTAATTGATGAACATGGAAGCGTTGGAATGCCCTCTCAATCTTATGTAGAGTCCATTGTGGCTTATGTGGAGGTAGGGGAGTCCACAATCTTTAAAAATACACTTGTTAGGTAATTGAATAGCAATCCAACTTTATCTAAAGATTGACTGACTTGGATTTAAGGTTGGCATATTATATATGAGGCCTAAACGCCTTACCGATGCAAATCATGATACTATGTTAGACCTTGGTTGTGATTGTGGAGTGTGTTTTTTGAACGCACATGAACCTCGAATTGTCAAAAATGTGGTAGACCCAAAACATTAGCTTCAATTAAGGTTTTGGTTTGTTGGGAGGGTATATAGGATGCATAGAAAATTTAATAATTGTGGGGTGGAGTATAGGGATCCAATTGACTTGATGGACTATCCATCAAACGTGGAGATTGGTTTATCTTGGTTTTAGATAGTAACCAACAATAAGTGGACTTACAATCTTACGGGTTATTTGATAGCAAAATCAGAAACAATAATTGCATTAGCTTCCATGACATATATTGTAGACATAGATGCTTATGAGGTACATCCGGAGGATGAAAAAGTCTCCAACAACTTTATTAATGAATGCTAGGGGTTTACATTACACATATGATAGGGGCTCATTCTTATTTTAAAGTATAGTTGTATATTGATGTTAATGACTATATACAAATGTAGATTTTTTTTAGTCTATACATATTGTCACTTGTATTTTTTTCATTGAATTTGTACGTGAACCACTTGATTTGATCAACTGGGGACTTGTATATAGGGGGTTTTTAGAGTATGTTTTGAACCCATGTGCTCCTTGGTTTTTAACAAAAGGTGCAGCCCCGAAAGGGGTCGATGTTTTCTCAAAAATTTGTGCACAATTAAGCATTTAGCCCCCAGGCATTAAAACAATTCATCCAATCGCTCTCTTTGAGGCCACAACAATTGTTATGGGTAACAAGATATGTATATCATGAACCAAATCCAAACTTAAGCTCAACATTGAACCTAAAACCAACACTACATACCCTAATCACACACTTGAAACTACAAGTGTATAATACCTAATCAATATTATTAGGTATAGCTTCCATAGATAACCATGATCGTTTTAAATTAACGAATTTAGATTCATGTCGATATAAGAACACTAACATTTTCTTTTCCTTCTTCTTTTACTTTTTATTAGACCTAGGTTATGTGGTGGCTTTGCGTTTGCCTACCTTACCTCACCTTACCTTAACTTAGTCCACAAATGCATCGCCGGTGGTGTGGAAGTGTGGGAGCACACAAAATGGGTGGCCATGGTGATCATGATGAGGATTATTAGTTGGCCGGGAGGGTAAGGACTCTCGAGCAAACTCAAGAAGCAATATCCCATACACATGTGGGAGGATCATACTCAATGGGTACGCTTTAATACTCGGAGTGATGCCCAAACACTAGGCCTTACTCTTCACTAAATACATTCAACATAGCACATGTACAAATTATGGTTACAAGAAGGGTTTTACTACTAAAACCGAGGACGTACACGAGGCTCATCATGAGGTTTAGCAACAAGTGGCCTTGAATTTAGAGTCGGAGGTGTCCCGAGCTCAACAATGACTTGAGGTTAGCCCGGGCCATACAAGTCAAGCCGGGACGACACTAATTGTTGTTTCTAGTGTCACTTACTATTTGGAATTACACAATGTTATAACTATTTATTGTATATTTTATTTAATACCAACAAAGGTTAAATCGATTGGTTGGGCATTATAGAACATTAGGATCTTTAGTTGGTAAAAATTTATTTAAAAAAAAATTAATAGCAAAAAGATATATCATTGCGTAAGTTCAAGTAGGAAGTGACAGTTTGTACAATATTAACTATAGGTTGTGATGTGATCAACACCCGTCTCGCTTGATAAGGTAAGGTAATGTGAGCTTTATTATTTGTAAGGTATTCCAAAAGAAAGAAAGATCGCCTACCTCTCATCCATCCAACATAGAGACATGACTGACTCTAGGTTTGTGGCCAATTATCTCAAATGAATTGGACTAGACTAATTCAAGGTTTTTAAAAGTATGCTTCGGTGTCAATACAACTAAAAATAATAAACTTCGGACTACTTATTATTTTAGGGCTTTTGTGTTGGATGAATGAGAGGTACGCTCGTATGCGATAATCCCCTTCCTCCAAGGTGTTCAATGAAGAGGTTTTGTATAATAAATACTTGAAATTGTAGATTACAAAGTTCTTAGAAATACAATAAGCTGTGTGAATCCGTTTAGAGAATGTCCCTAGAATAATCAATGTGGATGGAATATTTCCATATATAGATAGATAGATAGATAGATAGATAGGTGTAAATAGGTGACTCATGTTCATTACATTGACCGTAACATTATTTGGTTTGGGTCATTCTCTGTGAACCTTGTAATTTGACAGGAATTTTGCCTCTTGCATTGTAGGTGGATTCTGTGGGAGACACAGTTACAGGTTGATATTGAGTTTGTGACAACCTATGTCCAGGAAGAACCAGCGGTCAGTTACAGATGAACTGGTTGAGTTTAAGACATAACCAGTTGAAGTTGGAAACTTCAGGAGAATTACCGATCATTTTAGAGGAATCTATACAAGAATATACCTCAAATGAATCAAGCAAAACCGGAAGATGTCAACATGTATCCTACTGGATTTAGAATCACAAGGATCTTGACCGACTCTATATGCCCAAAAACATCCCAGGCACTGGTGACAACCAGGGCTGTTTTTTCACAAAGTTTTTACCCGTCCACGTCCCAAAACCTCGAATTGAAAGGCAAAAAAAATTGCAACCCGTCCCAAAACCGGTAATTTCAAAACCAACCCGTCCATGGAAAGGTTGAAGAAAAAACAACCCGTCCCAAAACCGGTAATTTCTAAATCAACCCGTCCATGAAAAGGTTAAAGGAAAAAACAAAATCAATAAATATAACCCGAAAGATGTCGGCATGTGATTGGTGCACTTGCCACTTGGAAACAATAGTATCTTACTATCTTCGTTCATTTCTGCTTTTTCTATTATAATTACCAATTTGCCAGCCTGCCACTGCCCCATTTTGTATGTTTGTCCACAAACTAGTTCAGAGAAACTGAACTAGACTCAATCACTCAAACTCAACCGGTTCATTTGAAACTAACTCGAATTCAAGAAGTTGGAGAGTGCCGCTGGAACAATCTCCTCCTGCAATCTTGAACTTCAACATGTGTTTTCTCAAACTCAACCGGTTCATTTGAAACTAACTCGAATTCAAGAAGTTGAAGAGTGTTGCTAGAACAATCTTCTCCTGCAATCTTGAACTTCAACAAGTGTTTTCTCAAACTCAACTGGTTCATTTGACGACTGCAATCAAGTTATCTCTCACCGGTCTCTCAGTTGCTTTAGCTTTCAGTTGCATATGTTCGATTCATTAGCATCCTAAATCTTGAGAGTCTTATTCCTCTCTTTTGTTGTGGGTTGAGTGCAAATTCAAGGGTTGTGCATGAAATTTCTGTCAATTCGAGTTAAACCCTAGCAAATTGCAGGGTTGAGCTTGTAAGTTGTTGGGTCAATGTATGAGTAGATATTTGAGCCTTACATGTGCCTAAGATGGTGGAAGCGTTGTCTTTGACATTATGTTAAAAAGGCTAAATTTTGTGGTTGATGAATTAATGTATGCAAGTGAATCAAGCACTTCAAGATTGATAGTTTGATTGGGTATTAGTGGTTTGACTGCATTATGCTTATATTCACATGTCATATATGACATAACGTAATTGATATTTGTACCATTTTTTTAATTTAGAAAAATGTTATTTTTAGAAACCGTCCAAAGTGAATTTGACACGTCCCAAAACCGGTTCATTTTCTAAGAACCCGTCCACTGGAAATGTTTTTTTTTGATGAACATGTCCCTAGACATGTTAGGGACCTTGTGAAAAAACACCCCTGGTGACAACCACCACTTGACACATGTGTGGAGCTGGGTCTTCGAGATAGTATAATTGACTTCTTCTAAGACTTACCAAGCATGATTCATCACAAATCTGTGAATGATGATCTCATATCATTTTTTAGGCTCTCTTCTCGCCAAAAAAATCGTTAAACCATGGGTTGAACATACAATGTGATAAAATATGCGTAATAACCTAGGTCCAAGTGGTACCAAAAAATCAGTCTATCGGAATCATACTACATAGGTCCTTGGACATAACACATGGAGATCAAGATTATCTCCAATGGCTATCAATGTCTCAAATTATCAACAACAGAACACCCTAGCCAATCTAACCAGTCCAAATCCAACAAAAAGCCAAAACTATCAGAAAGTTGAGTATCAGATGTCATATGCAGAGTTTGTAAAAGAAATATGCAAATATATGACCATGGTACTAGGTTACAGATTTTCATGACCCCAGATAATTGTTCGCACTCATATGCTTGGAGTGATTTCCTCTCAATCTCTGAAATCAATCTGAAGTATGACTGGGTTTATTTTCTCAAGCCTATGCATATGACTTGAGGTACATCTAATATATTTATCTCACGCACATGTACACAATTACATACACCACAGCAATTTTTTAGATTCAAGATTCAACTTGGGTTGAAAGCTCTAGCAAAATCTTAGCGGAGATGTTAGATGGAAACTACCTGCGGAGAAAAAGACACGGAGTTATTACATGGAGTGGACTAAGTTTGCAAAACACTTGAATATCAAAGAAGTTCATATATGCTCGGAGAAGTCTTGGTGCAAAAATAAATTACTACAAACAGTAGGGGAAACTAGCCCAATACTCGATTACCCCTCACCTTTAAAGCCAATATTTTCCAACTTCGACCACGTGAGCCTTTAAAGTTAGCAAGAAAAAAAGGTTCTCACTTTCACTAAGTTTAGGACGAAGACAACAAAACATGCTCACTTGTTCCACATCACTACCACAATTCACTGTATAGCACGCAAATGATAAAAATAAATGTTGGGGAGGTATCCTTGGGACTTAAATAACATAAATGACTACGTATACCAACATCTGATGGACAAAAATTGGAAACGAATAACTGTGAGATTACAAGTTAGGTATGCACATTCAAACATTAAACTCCATACAATGCAAATGCCACAAATAATCAAAGCAGGGCCGGTTCCATATCTTCCAAAAGCTTGCACAATTCAGCTAATTCAAATTGGCCACTACAAGATGATGTGTACATTCTATCAAGGTCCATTCTTGTTACCACGTTTCCTTCAGGAATTCTCTAGAGATTGTACAAATCGGGACAAATTGATCTGGACAGTGGTTCATAAAGCCACTAAAGTCTAGGTCAAGATGGCCACTGAAACTGACTAAAATTAATAAATCTACTGAAGGCTGTAGTTTGAACAGCCCCTCTACACAACCACTAGCTGAATGGGATGTCAATTGACTTCCCACAACCTGGGAAAAAGGCATCTAACGCAGGTATACAAGAGTGTACAATGAATATAGACACAGTGATTTGGTCACATGACAAGCTGGTAATAATTATCTACTGTCTTCGTTCCAATTCCATTTCTGCACCTTCTGTCACAGCTACCTGTAGAAGGAAAGAATCCACTCATTTGCTCAAAAATGAGGCTCAGGAAAACCACCACGAAAGAATGAGATTCCTGAAGGAATTTGTGGAGGGTTCTAAATCATCACAAGTTTTAGCTTCTGATGAGGCTTTAATACTACCGCATTTTTCAGATGAAGCAATCTCTCCGAATTCTTCAATCTGATCAACTTAAACAAGGGCTTCTCTAGTCATCAACATGTTGTATTTCCCCCATCATTATGCGGTTGCTTGTAACACTGAAGCCCAGCAATGATGGATCTACAACCTTCTTCCCTTTCTTACCCTTTTTCTTTCCCCCAATTGAGCTGCTCACATTTTCAGAATCCCCAGCAGCTTCATCCTTGAGTAATCTGGCCAAATCCATCATACCTGACTTGGTCCTCAAAACGTTGTTCCCATTCATCCCAAAGGGAATATCGGTTTCTTCAAGGTCGCTGGAAGACAGGTTACTATCGGATTGCACTTGCTCTTTCCTTCTCACAAACTCGGCCTTGAAGGCCTGCATCTTTGGCTCAGAAACTCCTGGCAAAGTCAGCAGATATTGGGAAAGATATTCACTTGCTTCGCTGGCAGAAGGTAACGAAATGCAGTAATTCACAATCGAGTAATCCACGTTTATATCTGCCATGGGATAGCATTCCAATGAGATCATGGATTAATCCTTCACGATCGAACCCCAAAGATGCTCAGGTATACAATCTCCTCCAATATATGCATAAACCTTGATGGGACATCCTTCAGTAAGAAGGTTTCCTCCGCAACATGTTCTGAACTGCAAAATGTAATGAACTATGCTTTATTTATAGTGAAACATACCCTCATTGGGACTCATTTTCTTCAATTGGCTCTCACACCACTGCCCCAATGCTGCAACGCCGTCACTATCAGCAGCCACTTGTGATCCCCCTGCTGTCAAGAGTATATTGTCAAACTCATTTTAATTGACCATCTCCAGAAAGAGATGCAGATAAACAATCTATACAGACAAAAGAAAGTGAGCTTACATTAAAACCAGCCAGAGATTTGTGGAGAAAATACTGGCATTACGGACAATGAAAATACGAACTTCCACAGAACAAGTCTGAGTTTTACTGGACTGATCAGAATATACAACATAAGTCGCCCTTGATGAACTGATATAGGCTACTCTTCATTCAAATTCAACACTACCCTCCAAGGATGCACCAAAGTGGAAATACATTATTGATATTGTATGCAAAACAACCAATGAAAAACCATAGGGGACCAACTCTCAACAAAAAGTCCATTGTTTAAAGCATAACTCCAACGAGTCCAGCAAACTCTAGGTCCTGAGGTCTAATTTTGTATTTACAAAAACATCACTAAACCTGGCACTAAAAATATGAAGAAGAATTCAATACATGATCATCCAGATACACTGAAATGTGAAGGTACCTTTGTTACTTGGTTGTTTTCTGAGCTTAGTTGCTGCAATTGCACTCAAGGAGGGGAATTCTGACGGGTTTGTCCTTCCCACTGGATGTCCAATAGTGGAAGCAGCTTTGTGAGAAGCAGCTTTATTAACTTGTCCTTTACCGCTCATAAGGGATGGATAATCATACCTATGGACAATGGGGTCATAAACCAATCATTGATCAGGAAGTAACTCATTAGACAAAAATCCCACAAAATATATATGAAATTTACTTTGTTGATCTGTCACTTTGCAATTACCAAATTCCACCTCAACAAAAATACAAACTGGCTAGACCAAATTACTGTTTCCCACTCTATTTGCAAATACCACTAATTCCAATCCATGTATAGAATCTTTAACTACCAACGTTAAAAACAACTTCTTTATTCGTGAACTTGCACATCACGATGATACAGATATTTATCTCGCCTACTCACAGTATCTATGTAACTATACTAATTTGGTCGCTTAAAGTGGTTGCAATTACTTACACCAGTACTACACAGAATAATGATCAAAAGCATTGCACTTACATTTCTGGCTTCATTAGCTGCTTGATGGCTCCAGCATTCAATTTTGCATCCCGACTGTAATCCCAGAACGTGTCATCATCATCTTCAAAAACTCCAACCTTGGATCGCAGGTTGCCAGACCCAATCCCAGGGCTGTTCAAGGGGTGTGTCAACACTTTTGATTGTTGGCTTATCATTGCAGACTGAGGAGATGGGGACCGCACTGATGGGCGTTGCCATGCAGATGACCCTCCAATCCCACTTCCACTACCAGTTCTTGTCATGAGAGTGATAGGCTTGACAGAGGAACCAGGAAATTGTTGCTGGGCTATTGATGCCTGTAACATCTGATGCTGCCTTTCCCGTTTTTCAGCCTCTTGAATCTCTTTTAGAGACTTTACACCTTTGGCTTGCCGGCTTGCAGTCAATGACCAGGGAGGAAGGGCCTGTGAAAAAGTAACACCTTCTTCCTGCAGACTGAAGAAATCTGCCAGTGAGGGTCCAGGAGGGGCTGTTGACAGATTGTCTTCAATAGACTCTGACGGACCCAACCGAGTAGCTGAGTTCTGGATTGATGAGTGCGGTGGAACCAATTGAGACACTTCAGATGATGAGACAGATACAGAAGACTTCCCTACAGGTGCTGCACCCTTTGCTTTCACAGGGCGTTTCTTGTTTTTCTTTGCTTCTTTGGGTTCTATGAAATCGCTGTCATCAAATGCAGACGAACTCTGAGATAGGGATTGTGATGATAGACCCAGGACTGCCTGGTTTACTATATTTGTCTCTAGTTCAAATGACCTCCTACTGGACTGCGATCCCAGAGGTTCCTCTCCCACCTCAAATAAGGAACTGCTTTTCTCTGTTGCAGATGAGGAACCCCATGAAGACAGATGATCTCCTCGGCTACCAGAAAAATTTTGAGAAAACATGGAAGACTTCAACTGCAAGTTGAAAGTGGGTGCCATTCGGGATTCTTCCTCCTGAATCTCCTGGAGTGACTTGCTTTGAAAGGAGGGCGCTGCCCATGGATCAAACCCACCAGAGCTTGCAGGTGCAGGCACAGCCATTGATCGTGCAGTAGCTTCTGCACTGGCCAGCTCTTCAGCTTTCCTGAAGACAGCCTCATCATGTTGAATCTCTGCAAGAGACTTTGACTTTGAGGACAGAGGTTTCCACCCACCATGGGCAAAAGGTGCAGTCGACCCCCCATGATGATGTAAGAGATTGTCATTGGCCTGGAACTGAGAGGTCAGCAGGTCATCTGGTGGAAGAGTGGACAAACCCCAACTTCCTGGCAGATGCTGAGGCTCAGGCGGAGTGCCAGAAACTGAAGACCGTGGTGTTCCTGCTGTACTGGGTGTGGGTAGAATTGGAATGTAATCAGTTGGGGGAGTAGTTCCAGACCTGGATCCTCCCTGCATTTGTTCCGAACCTCCAAAGTCATGTGTTTCTCTTCCCCATAAAGGGTGACCACCAAGAGACTGTGCAATATCATGCAAGCTTTCTTGAAGCTGAGGAGAAGGCTCATCTCTCATTATTGGCCACCGCAAGCCAGGCAGTAAGGCACTGTTTCCAGATGCATCCGATTGAGATGTTCTGCGATCCCTGCTTTGTGGCCTCCCAGATTCACTTCCGTCCATACTTGAATTTGTTGACATTCCAAGTACACGGGCTGCTGCTGCAGCTTCTACCTGCTGCTGCCTCTCTTGAACCTGTCGCAGATCAAAAATATCCTGTCGGTATCGTTCCATATCCGAACCAGCATCATTGAAAGTTGGTAAGCTGTTCTGCCGTTCTGCACGAGCCCGCTGCTTTTGTTCCTGAATTTGAGCTGCAAGCTCACCATCCATTTGAGCAAGTGATGAATTTATAGCGTTCATGCTTCTCTCCCTTCGTAATGTATTGTCATACATGTTCATAGGCACACGTGGCTCCATCAGATTTGGGTTGACTAGTGGAGACTGATCGAACCCAAAAACATCATGCAAATCTTGTTTCATTTGTCCTGCATAACTAAGCTGGCTCTGTAACCTTTGCTGTTGTTGTTGTTGTTGTTGTTGTTGTTGTTGTTGTTGTTGTTGTTGTTGCTGTTTCTGCTGTTGTAAGGCCTCAAACGCTCTGATTGGTGAAGGAGACGGTGCACGCTTCACATATTGGCCATATTCATCCACATCCCAAACACTAGGTCTTATATCTTCAATATTCTGGCGTGGCTGAGGCACCGGCAAACCAAACTGCATTGCCTGTTTTGAATAATCATGATCCTCAGTACTTGCATGCCAGACTTTCATAAACTGCAATTTCAGTGACATGTTCTAGACCAGAGAGACATACAAGAACAAAAATGCACAAAAAACAGAGATAGTCACAACCTTCTACACTGCAAATACAAGGGAAGGATAGAGGTAGGGCACAGAGGGCTACTTGCTGCTGTTCCTCTTGCTGTCTCTGACGTATAAGCTGGTCAAAAGGGGAAGGACTTGTAAGATTTTGTCTGGCTAACAGCATCTGCTCAAAGTCCCTTGCTGAAAGGTGCTGTCCAGGTACATCAAGTCGAAGTGTATCTTGTGGCTGGCGACCAATGAGAAGCTGGTCTGCAAGTCCTGAGGTCTGCCGATGAAGATGGTTGAAATGTGCAGGCGGAGCCATTGCTTGATTTCGTAGTAGCTGCTCTATCAATACCTTTGAATACAGGGAAAGAAAAAGGTGAGAACCAAAGACCACATCCTAAGACAATGGTAATATCAAGTGCCAATATCCTAATGTAGACCAGCAATGACACACAGGTTATCCAATGACAGAGGTCCTGCCATTTAAAGTGTACAATACCAACAAATGAAACTAAAAGAAAATTCTCTAATAACCTTAGGAACACAGAACTTGAGTTGGTCAATACATAATTCAGCCAGATAGACAACCTGGATTCAATGTTGATTTAGAGTTTGAAACGTTGTTCTTGATTGATCTTTGACAAGATCCCTAGTTAAACTTACTCAAATCATAACCACCCTGGAAAATGTGAGTTAAATCCAATGAAGATAAACTATCCTGTCCATCATCCATGGTACTTCGACTTTAGAAGTACCTGAGGTGGGAGTTGCTGTTGCTGCTGTTGCTGTTGTTGCAGGCGTAGAAGTTGCTCTAACACAGGTCCTGCAGGTGGGATTGGCACCGGCCCCACATGTGACTGTGGAGAAAGTTGATTGTGCAGGACATTCAAAGGTTGATGCTCTCGAGAAGGAAGAACTCCTGACCGCAGAAGCTGCTCAAGACTTGATCTTGACGGCTGAGGTGAAGGTGGCAGCCCCGATCGCTGCCTCTGTAAACCTAAACTTGAGGCTCCCATCCTCTGCAATTTCTGGAGTTCAAGCTGCTCTAACTGGTGTGCAAGATGACTGTGGTCAATACCACCACCTGAAGGTGGTAGGCCCATGTGAGGAAAAGGTGCATCCAATGATAAGTTTAGCATGAGATTATCAGCCCATTGCCGATCCTGCATTACTGAACCACGGCTAATGGAGGGATTATTCTGCAACATTGGTGACAATTCAGGCTGCATTGAGGGAGAGTGGGCTGCCTTGGGTACATATAAGGTTGGATGACCTGCAAAAGCCAAACATAAGATTACTTGTAGCATTGGTAATTTAGATTCAAGGGAACAGTAAAGAGTGAACCTCATCTTCAGTGGCAGAGAGATGAAATTATATTGAAATATGAGATCTGGGATTTCCAGTAAAACTGACCTGAAGAAGCAGTGCCTTCACTTTGAGAGTAATGACTGTGCATTGGAATATTCAGATATTCAGGAATCTCTGTGTCCACCCTAGGGAATGCCGACATTCTTTTCCGCAAAGACCCACTTCGCTCAATTTCTCCTTCATATTTAGATCCAAGTGAGGTATCATGGAGCCCAAAAATTTTATCCACGGGCAGGTCTGCCACACAACACTCATTTCTGTAACAAACTGCAAGGAAAAAGTCCGAAAGTCTCAAATACCCTTGTCATTAAATTAGAAAACAAATCAGAACATTATGAAGAGGAGCACATGTTTCTGGAAGTTCACACCTACCAGCTCTGTTATTTGATGATTTCTCACTTGCGGCCGTCTGTAAGTCACCTCCAAAGAAACTATTGGATCCATCAGCCAAGTTTAACACGTCAACATCTAATGTTGGAACTGGAAAATTCTCCCTGCCATTCATTTCTTTGTCCCCACCCAGTGAATCCTGCAGGCTGAAGTCCAGTGACAGAGAATCAAGCTCGCTTTTTGTAAGATTTGAGTCTCTGCCCTCATCTGAACGCTTTGATGAATCAAAGCCCGGTGGAACCCAAACTGCAGGCTTTAAATGAGGCATCACAGTTCCTAGAGGAGAGAAAGGTTCCGAGGCATTTACTAAGCGTACTGGTAGATCAAGGCCAAAAAATCCTGCCTCAAACCAACCAATGATATCAACACCCAAAAATGGTCCTTGAATATCACCCTGAGGATCCATATAAAGCAAATGGAGCTCTTCAGGAGAATTTTGATGTAGATTTGATTTCTTTATAGGCTCCTTGCCTTCTGTGGAAGGCATGTCTTGGGATTCTGAAGGAAACTCAACAGAAGGTACTGCTGTACCTGTCTGACTATTAGCAGAAAGGATAGAGTCATCCTCAAATTTGCGAGAACTTGGGGCAAAAGATGCAGGCTCTCTAATTTCTGTAGATAGTTCTCCATCTGACTTCCTGGTTCGTTCTTCCTGAACAGTACCAGCTTCGTCTGCTTGCACACCATGTTCATCGTTGTTATCCTCCTGCATGGATGGTAGGATTACCTTAGTACACCCAAACTCTAACAGGTAACACAACATTTAGACCCCTACACCACTGGGGCCCATTCCTTTGCAAACATCAGTTTGCAATGTTAGGCAGTCACTGAGGACCCATAAGTAGGAATCTCAAAGTTGCTGTGGTGGAACAAAGCGAAAATGATGCTTGAAAGTCAGTTCCTCCTACTAATTCAAGACAATAGAGGACATTCAAGTACCATACTTACTTGTTCAGAGGGTCGCCAGCTATTCTGCTCATCCTTATCAGAGTTCCATTCTTTCTGATGATTCTTTTCATCCTTAGATAATATTTGCCCATCAACACTTGGTTTAGACTTCCGCCAAGCCCCATCACTACGACTGACAGCTTCACGCCTCCAACTGCCATCATCCCGACTTAATCCAACATCCTCGCTTCCTCTTCCTCGTCTCCAATAATTCTCCTCCTTCCCAACTGTTTCCCACACAATAGGCCATGCAAATAAGAGAAGAGTTGCAACTCAGAAGCTCTTCAGGAATTGGATGTAACCAACCACATATGACAATTATGTCGCTTGTAATACGACGTTTTTAGGCCCGATTTGTTATATAATAGAAGTAATTAATGTGCGTAGGAAGTGGGACCCACACTATGGATATATCTTGGGATCATCGAGTACATGGTGAATTCATTAACGAGTTTACTCAACCTTATATCAAGCAGTCAAATACATGCAGTGTGTACATCTTTGTATGAAACCTTAGGACATTGTTGTGCAGATAGTTTCTTCTCTCCTGTCCAGCTCACATAAGACCATTGATTGTAAAGACGGTGAGCAAAAAAGAAAAGACTCTACCTTCATTGTCAGTGGAAGTTTCAAGACAAGCCCGAGATTCCCAGGACTCCTCAGCATCAGCAAAACGCGCCTCAGCAAGCTTATCAAAGGAACCGCCATCCCCACCTTGAGGGTTACTCAAACCAGGTTGATCAAAAAAGTCATCGTCTTTGTTACTATCAGATACAGTCTCGTCTTTGGCTTCTGATCCACCTAACACCAAGAAAGTAGGGAAGATCAATATTTCCGGTGGAAGGTTGGCTCTAACTGTGACCATTTAGTTAATTTACAAACTGAAAATTATTGGCATCCATAAGCTGTTCATCATCAAACATCATACACACTGGCATGTTTCAGCCTTCCAAAAGAGTAGCAACAACAAGTTCAAACCAATTATAGAGGATTCATATTCCCACAACCCTTGGCAATTACATAGTAAGAGGTGCAAGACCTACATTCAAAAGCACTACCAAGGAGGTTCAAAACACACAACAAAAAAGCAGGTAAAGAAGACATTGGTACCTCGTCCTCGTCCTCGACCTCTACTTGCGTCATCTCGTGGGCCTCTGTTCAAAAGACCCTCCTTAGGTGCTATATTGTGCACAGCTCCACTACTTACTATCTCTCCTTTGCGTATGCCTTCAAGCACAGCCTGAACATCCGCAGCAAACACATGTCACCACCACAAGCATCCAACACAAATGTCACTATCCAAAACCAAAGTTCTTGAGAATATAAAGGTTGTTGAGTCAAGAGTCAAACCTCTTCCTCCACATCGGGTTGAAGAAAGGCCAGAGGCTCCAAAGGATCAGTCTGGGTAAGCTGTGCAACCTCAGTAAAGCCATCCGGGTATTGTGTAAATGATTCAGTGCCACACTTACGATGTATGTCAAGAAGCTTCACACGTGGATATCGAAATGGATTGTCCTTCCCCAGATCCCATTTATCTCCAAGGAAAATGGAACCAATAGGACTTGATAGTGGACCATGGAGAAGGCCAGGCCCCTGGGCAGTGCCTCGACCTCTCCCAATGGTAAAACCGACACCATATGGTTCCCCTCTCCCTCTACCTGTGCCAAAGCCAGGAGCCAATTTGGGTGGTGTAGTACCCAGATGAAGAGATTCTCCTCTTCCTCGAGATGCAAATGAGGGACGCCATGCTCGATCATTTCGAGTTGTGTCCAACTCCCTATCCTTCTCCTTCTCACGCTCTCTATCCCTCTCTCTCTCTCTTTCTCGCTCTCGATCTACATCCCTAACATTATGAGGGTTTGCTCCATGCCTTTGCTGGTACCCACTACCATCACCACCCTCCTTGTCAGCACCATCACCCCATTTGCTGCGATGCTCTTTCTCCTTCTCATCAGGTGGACCCCACCTATTACTCCATTTGTTGTCGCGACGATTATCAAAATTAGCCTCCCGGTTGGGTGTATCTGCCCAACGCTCTGAGGAAGGACGCCTAAGTTGATCTCCAGCCTCTCTCCCAGTAGGAGGGTTACTTTCCGGCCACCGATCATTGACAATTCGTCGATTTTGTGCTTGAGCTGTTTGCTCTCCTGCAGTCTCTCTTTCTCCCTCTTTCCAACGGTCTCGCTTAGGGGCCAAGTTATTGCTATTCTCTCTCTCCTCTTCCCTCCAGCGATCACGGCGACTATTGTCAGCATCACGTTCCAAAGAGATTGTCCTCCACCAGTCCCTGCCCCGTTTGGGGTCCTGAGGAGCCCCTTCTATATTTCTCCATCTGTCTTTGTTTGAGGCATCTATATTTCCATGTCCCACATTGAGAGATCCAGGTGTGCGCGAGTCCTGGAAAATTCAAGTACATGCAGAGGTGTGAGACAAACTTTCTGCCACAAAATGGAGACTGGGAATGGGTGTACAATTCATGCAAAAACAGTGGTAAAGACTCCTTGCTGTTCTAGAATCATCGACCACACTCAAACAAGATATTAGTCAGATGTTTATACCTAATATAAAAGTACACTTCCTTATGTACCAAGATATACACTAAAGCCAAAGACAAAGACAATCACTCAAGTACTAACTCAATCCATCATCACCAACACAATTACCCATTATGCACCAACACTAATTTGTCTTGTGAAACCTAAATTTCAGGATACTGCAATAATCAGATCTTATTTGATGAAGAGATTGAAGAGAAGACTTGTTAAGTGCATACCCCAGATGGTGTTGGTGGCGGCTTACTTTCTCCAGGCTTTGATAAGAGCCACTGGGGAGTAAGAGGAATGGTGTTGTCAGGATTGACTAAATCTGCATTCACTCAGGTTACAAGCAATAAATTATATTAGGAGCTCCCTAATCATCTCCCCAATAGATCGATCTAAGAGGACAGACTGATGAAGACATACAACACTAGTTGAAAGCATGAGTTGTACCTTTAGAGTCAGAATCAGGTTGAGATGGAAGGATCTTTGATGCACCCAGTATTCCACTCCCTTCATCTGCACAGAACCACTTCAGTACAACTTCTATGGGACACAGAAGATACTGACAGCTTCCCGTGAGCTATTAGACATATTCAGAAATAGATTTGTCTAATTTGACAGCACAAATCCAAGTATATTAAGTGATATAACACCTAAAATATTTGAGTCAAGATCTTACGAGAGAGCTTCCAATAGACTTAAAATTTTACAACAAGAGTTTAAAAGGTCAGAGTGATTCAAGCTTCAACTACTACAATTCAACCACCCTTCCACACAAAATCTACAAAGTCCTCTATACAGATTATCACAGCCAATCGCAAATCCCAATTCCTTGGAAATCTCAAACTCCCAACGCCACGGCCTATTAAGCAATGAAACAGATCCTATAAATTGAAAAGGGCAAGAAATTAAAGAATGGCTGACAGGATCTTGGAGTTCATACACATCCTGAAGTGAAGGATGGATAAATAAAACAAGTCAACAAGGTCTGCGGGGCAATAGATGGCTAACTGAAAGTACTACAAATCCAAGGACTATGGAAGAGATACGCTACAGACAATAGACAAGATTAAAGAACTCTGCAGCCAAAAATATGAAGCAAAAATAGCCATGGACTATAAATGAAATTCCCAACTCGGATAATAAATTAGGTGCCTATTTCGTGAAACCCTCTCATGACTTGAATACACCTTTTCTGCTTCACAAGTCTGCCATAATCCACCATGTTTCAGAAGGGCACAAAATCTTGGACTGACCTTTTACTCTGGCAGCAGTTTCTTCTACACGCCATAGGTGATTGTCAAGAGCTTCCAATTCCAGGGGAGTCATCATGGACTGCCCGTGTACAACCGTGATGCCAAGGGAAGGACCAAATAAAGACTGTTCCTGATTTGTTAATCTGCAAGAAAACAACCAGGCCGTATCTATCCACGATCAGGCTTCATCCTCCAAGTTCCACTCGTAGAGTAGGACGCTTTTTCTGAAATTTGCATAACTCAAGGTGAAAAAGTTGATTTTTATCATCCATATTCCAAACTATTGAATTCCTAAAAATCTCTTCAACATGTAGAAAACATTCTAGTGCTCTCTGGAGCAAATGACCCAGTGCCAAACAAAATACCACTGCCGACATGAAATATTTTTGCACATTCGCATTGCCCAAAAGTGCTCTTTACGAGTTGTTGGCCACTCCATATATCACTCTATCGACAACAATTACCTATCTCTTAACCTTTAGTCCACTTACACCCATTTTGTAGGGTGGAGTCCGTCAAATGGCTGTAACTAAACATCCTGATCTTACCCAAAACATCAGATGTTCGGACAGTCAGACTTTCTAAACTTTCAATAAGTAATCGTGATCTGAACCTCCTGATTTGATGAAGGCCGCCGGGTGTTCCACCCCTTAAAGCTAAGGAAAAAAATAGACAAGATTGCACAGTTGAGCTCACCTCCCGTGTGTGAACCGTCCCACTTATTTTCAGATAAGGTCCATGAGCTCTCTGCAAAAAGAAGATTATAGCACATAAGGAAAGCTTCACGCCTGAAGCTATTGTTGGTTAAATATCTTTCACCGTGCCTGAGGATTTCTTACAAGACAGAAAATATGGACTGGCTCACAGCCTAGGTAGATATGTTTACGAAAGAAGGTCAAGGGGATTATAGAATGAGTGAGCCAGAATCCTCTTCCCATATATTGTGGTATCCAGCAACACTTCCATATCACAATTTCATCTGGATATAATTAGGGCATACCGAGTGATAAGCATGTTACGATGTCCATTGACAACGAAGATGTCGGTCTCGTGAACTTATTTCAGTATATGCAAACTTTTAAATGTTTTGAACGAAATGATGCCTCTTTGCAGCATATACGAGTCCAGGATTAATAGATAAATCTGCCTGTAGAATAACAGAAGATAATAGATGGGCTTCACAAATGGGCGGTCCACATGATTCAAGAAACTATGCTACAACCTGCAGGGAGTTTCTAGCATGAATACCTGAATCTGCACTAATGAAGGATCATAGATGCATAAGAAAATTCCACAGCTAAGGATTTTGACCTCTCAAAAAAATTACTCGCGCCAAAGGATCTTTAGACGCAATATCTCCAGGAAGTTCTGAGTCGCACCCACCAAGGTCAAATACCAGCTAGCTACTTTCACAGATCCAGAAAAAGTCCGTAAACATTTAAGAAACTAAAGCACATGGATCTCACATCATGCCTTAAAATTTTCTCATTGAAATCATCAACAGATGGAAGTGAGCAGCAGGATACGGAGGACTATCAAAGATAGCTGATCAATATGCTCCCCTTGATCTCAATATTGATCAACCTAGACACTCGATAATTTCCCGGATGCTCAAACGGACTATTTAGCACAAGCATACGTTGGGATTAATTGAAACAGGGCAGTGAAACAACAAACAACCTATTTTACAATATTTGGATTGAGACAAAAACCCAGCTAAGAAATGGAAGATTTGAAATCATCGGACAGAACTATTGGCAGCTGCAAACGTACGCTTCCAAATAATGCGTACATTGTACATGTAGATTTACAGTACGCTTCAGGTATGGGAGTAATAGATCCAGGGAAAGTCAACTCTCCTCTCGAGCCCAAAAGTCAACTCCCTCTCCCATCCCGCAATCTCAATCCTAACTCCAAACACCAAAACTCTCTCGAACAAGAAGACAGGATCCTCTCTCGCTCTCGCTCTCTCGACACATCAACACTCCCCGCACACAAGAACTCCTCCTCAGATCCGGAACGAGTCTCTCTGATCCAAACCCACCGACAAAACAGCAATCGAAGAAAGAAAAACACAAACGAAAATAAACTAAACTCACTCTTCTTCTCCTCCTCCTCCTCCTCCTCTTATTCGTCGACCACCTCAGCGCCGGACGACCTCAAACCCTGGGCCTCCACTACGATCGAACTAAAAACCCCACAGTCTCGAGCAACGAAAAGCTCCGTCCGTGAATACGGTGAATACGTCACTCCCGTTGCAGCTTTTGTGAGTAAACCCTAACTTCCTTGACTCATCATCTATCAACAGTTGCCCTTTTCTAATCTTTCTCGTTTGCCGCTGGCTGCGCCAGTAGGCCGAATCGAATGGGAAGGAGGGAGAGAGAGAGAGGGAGGGAGGTGAGTTCGATGATTTCAGCCTGCTCCGATCGCATCCTTGAGTAACGACAGCAACAGCGGGCGATGGTGGAGAGATGCCATAGCCGATGCAGGGTGAATCACGGCGGGAAAGGCAAGGGAACAGGGGAAAGCAGAGCAAAAGAAATGGGGCGAGACCCAACTGGAGCAGCCCCCCCCCCCCGGGCGGGCGAAAGAAAGGGTGTGGCTAGCGCGGGCCGGGTGTAGTGGGGGGGAACCGGTGACGCGGCACTGAGCGCTGATAGGGGGGCCTTCCTACCCTATATGGAAGGAGCAATCAAGGGGAGTATAATATGACTTTCGTCCCTAAATGCTTCCATGCAAATATGGCAGGTGTGCCTTATTGTAATGCATTTAATTCTTTGTTAATTATTCCGTGATAAGGTCGGGACGATGCGGCCGGCTCCAAGGTATTTTTCGGGTCCTTGGGATTCACGAAGTTCACACAAGCTTAGGTGGATAAAATAACGTTCACATCACCTACCAACGAATAGAGAGGGAATTCACGCATATGAGCATATCTCTTCATTTGTTCCAAGAGAGATAAATGCCTTGAAGTATTATGTGATTTGTACATTACTAGTTTTAGTTGATTTGACACTAAGAATTTCAAAGAACTTGGATTTACCTGGTCTAGTCCATGTCATTTGAGATGAATATGTCATAAATCTACATGGGGGGTCGACTTTTTATGGTGGATGGATGAGAGGTACGTTCGTATACCATAATTCCTTCTCTCTCCTGTCAACAAGGAGGGTGAAATCAATTATTGTTGTGTAGAGCCCGAGGTGTTGTTATTTGTAGCAGGGTCATCACCTACATCAATGTCAAAGATCTCATGTTAGTATGCTACAATTCAAATGGGATGAAATATTAACAAAGTTTCGGGGCAAGTTTTTTATTGATCACCCCCCCCCCATTGGTAGGTGTTGGGAAACGTAATCTAGGTAGATGTGTGTTATTCGGATGTGCGTTATTCTCCTTTGCACCCAATTCTCATAAAATGTGAAACACTCAATTGGTGCAAGGTGATTAGCAAATCCAAATCATACCAGTAGCCATTTGTGTAGTGATCATTGGATGTCACATGAATGTCTTATTCATTAACAATGTGAAGATTCTCATGCTCCCAATCACGTTCACCATTGATATTAGAATAATTTGCACGTTTGAACATGTGTATTCTTGGTGTTTGTTCTTAGATCCTCACCTAACCACATAGCACTCAAATACAAAGTGTCCATATTATTGCTATGTTGGAACTAGGCACATCCACCTTATACAATGACGTTCGGTACTATAATTCTTCCATTGAAAGGTTATGCAGCATAGGGAATAGGCTTGGAATGGGTCGGAGAAGGGTGGAAACTAGTGGCGTGGCACGGTGTTTAGCATTGATCAACTAGGGAATTGTCTCGTCTAGTAAGCAATTGCAAATCACAAAGTTTGTTGTTTAAAGTTTCAAAATTAAAGTACATATGTACAGGTTGTAAGAGTCCAGAGCGAAGATTTTCTTGCTCTATTTATGATCGCATACGTAGGCCATCCTTAATGTGTTTGCTGCTAAACTCACAATGGTGTTTATATCTTGCACATAGTCCAATCTCATTGTAATATGCGTATTGTTTTTTTTGTCCAAAGTCTACTACATTGTTTGTCATTGACCACTCACACATAGATTATGTATACAAACCCATAGCTTCAATAACATTAAAGTATTCAATTGATTCAAAATTTGCATTGGAAGAGTGAGTTACCTTTACATGGGGTCATTTGTTTTATTTTTCCATTCACTAAAAATGAAAGCATGCAACTCAATTTGGGCCTTTTAGATGCTCAAGTGTTAAGATAAATGGTGTTATAAGGGCCACATTGCTTATCATGGTTTTATCCTTTGTGTGGTCCTCATGGACATGTATTGGTTATTGATCTTAAGGCCCATCCTCACATGGCTTTACCAAATAACCAATATCTTTCTTAAAAACCATGTAAAGCTCTCTCGGTTGTGATGGGGGCACCCCGGCTATTCCGAGTAACCTACAAGAACTTGCTATTCCCAAGATTTTCAAGTAGGTTCTAGTCAAGTAGTTTTCACACGTGTTCTTTGTTTTATTTACCAAGCAATGACAGGTTGGATACTTCTTTAATCAATGTCAAATGCCTTACCACTCATCTACCTTACCATCGATCAAGTTTGTTGATGGAGCTCGTCATGCCCTCACAACTAAAACTAAAAGCAATCAACCACACATGCCAGAGGTGACACTTTTGAAGGCCCTACATTCTTGGCCCCATATATGGATATTGATAGGAGGGTCAATGCTCGAGGCTTAAGACCTCCGTTTTTAAACCATGGCACGACCTTTGTCAACTAGGCTTGGGACTAGATAGCAACGATGGCATGGAAGCCAGGTTTTAGAACGAACATTTAGGCTAAGGGCCACTTCACACACAAGCCAAGAGTCGTGACCATGAAATTGTGAGAGCCCAAAAGAAAATGTCCAAAGGCCATCCCAAGACACATCCAAAATCATGTAATGTGGTCATGGACTCTCAAGTGTAATGTGAAGTCATATGGGCCCTCAACCAAAGGCTATTTCAATGAATTTCTATTCATGTGAGTCCTCACACATGATAAAATAGAATACATCAATGGTTGTGAGCGTTTAGAGTGCCATGATCTCCCGGTTTTACGTTAGGCCAACCTCCGAGAGGTGGTTTTTGAAAACAATCCAAGTGACCATGAAACATGATCCATTGGATGCCATGTAGGAATCCACGTAGACTTTACATCCATCTTGCATTTACATACTCCGTTGGTCCCTCAAGCGTAGTGTGAAGCGAACTTGGACCGGCTCCCCCTTTTCCACCAATGAGACTGCTTGAAGTGTAATGGTCATGGGCTCTCAGTCTCGTGTGTGAAGTGGTCATAAGTTAAGTAAAGTTATGCTAAAGTCCAGTTGGGAAGGGGGCATTATTGTCATATGTTTCACCATATACATTCACAGACCATTTGGGGATAGTCTCATGTTTTGTTTGTTGAATTGAAAATCAAAGAAGCTTAAGATGACATGGAGCTACGACGTCCATTTGAGATGCTATTAGTTTTTATGTTGCATCATAATAGGGCATTTTAATTCCAAGAATAACATGAAGCAATTAGGGTTTTCACAATCCAAGCTATGGGCTTGCAAAGTAAGTGTTGCAGTGTGGCATTGAGCACCAATAAGGGGCCGGGTCGCAGTGTTCTTTTCATTGGCAAATTATCACCAAATATAAATTGTAGAATTATGAATGTTGATATCATGCCACTAAATTCCATGCTTCTTCATAGATGGAATCGTCATAAAAACACCCAAACATCATAGGAATTGGATGAAGTTGTCATATATGGGATGGATGTGTATCTATCTCAATGAAAACTTATATTAACATTCATATCTGGCTTTATCACTCTGATGATTGTAGTCAGCATAGCTCTCTTCGGAAATTCAAAAAAAAATAGAGAATTAGATCATTTCCACACACACACGTGCAATTACACACATTGTTCTTTATGTTCTTTTGTAACTCCTTTTAACACGACAATGAGAGGGTTTCTTATTGAAACTATTTACTATCATGCTTTTGAACCAGAAGACCCACTCGGCCTTATATTTAAGAGTCCCGTTCCGGTTCACATATGAGCTTGCAACTACAATGAAGGGTTAAGCATCCCTCGTTCATGTTAATTTGCGGTTGGCCTCGTGTCTTTCTCCTTTAATAACCCGAATGGAATTCCTTCGATAAGAGTTAACATTGTCCAAACACAAAACAATTTTACATGCTCCTATATCACATGTATGTCACTGGGCCACATGTGCCTTTAAGTGTTTGATAGGTAGGGTGGGTTTATATTAGGGATCAAGACCAAAGAAACTCCAAGATTGAGCAATCTTATTGGTTGAGAGCATGTTTTGGACATGAGGATTTTACACTGGGGTTGGGTTCAAGATGTGAAAATTTCAAGGTCTAATAATGTCATGATGAATGACTTTATTGGAACTTGATTTTCATGAGGCCTTATTATTTTGTTCATTTGATCACAATGAACCACATAATTTTTAATCAACCATGTGAGAACCTAGAGGCTTGCCCTTCGGGGAGGGGGGGGGGGTTCATGTACATGGCATATTCGTGCTCGTTGAAGTTGTTCATCCTTTAAAATAGATGCAACAATTTGAAGGTTTATCCGGATTTTTGTTCAGGAGTTTTGAGATTCAATATAGAGACATAGCAACACAAAAATGAACAACACCATAATTCACATCAATGACAACATTGGAGTCATCTTATCACTTCCTTGGGTTTCCATGACTCAAAATTGTTAAATGTTTCAATCTTCTTGAATCTTAATGCACCTCTTTGATTTCCTTACCCATTTATGGATAAAAACATTGGAAGAAAATATTATTGCCCACACAGTCATTTGGTTTCAGGGTTGCTAAAATGTTCTCAAATGGTATGCCATTTTATGTTTGAGGTAAGTGGCCCTAGTTTGGTTACTTATCTCAATGGGGCACCTATATTTGAGGATTGTGTGGTTAACTGTGGATCTAAGAACACACACCGAAAAGACACATGTTTTGATGAAGATTGGGAATGCCAAATTTTGGGTCCAAGTCAACAATTTGGTTATATTTATGTGATGTTTGTTTTTGTGAGGACAATCTAGGCACCTTAGAGCTTTCTTACCTTCCCTCAAAACTTTAACTATATGAATATATATATTATGTGTGTGTGGGGGGGGGGGGGGGAGAGGGGATCTACAGATATCTACATGTTGGTTGCACAATGCACATGGGAAGAATGATACCTTCTTTTTGGTTTTTATTCAACTTTGAAGTCGATGACAAACTACAAATATTTCCTAAACAGTTGGAGTTAGATCACAAAGAATCCACTATTTTGACACATGTATCGGTGATGGCAGAGGCCACCTACGTGGTGTTTTGATGCGGGGTTGGTTATGACGTGCCAAACCACTTTGCCTCATTAGCTTTTAGGTTTTGGTTCTTAAAAACAACTACCTTATTGATTATAATACAATATAGTTCGACACGTACAACGTACACAACATATACAACATTTACAAATATATACTATACATTCAATATACACAACATATACATTGTTGTCTATGTACATCTTTGAAGTTTTAACACCTTTACTCACCAAGTCATGTAAGGCAAGGTGGTGCAATTTGGACACACATGCTCCAATGTGCCTACAATAATTTCAAGGAACGCAATTTATTATTCTACAAGGTATTAAACCATGTGTTGGATCGATCAAATTGTTTCTCAACTTGGTCCCGTTAGATGCGGAGGCACATTTCCAATAGTCCAAGAAACGGTCCACAAGAAGTCACTAACTTCTTGGGAAGAGAAACATCGATTTGCGTATTTTGTGGGGTTTGCACAATGACACAAATATTTATCACGGAATTTTAAAATGAAATATGAATGTCTTGTACTTGCAGCTCCATTTCTTTCTAGTCACAACATGTCACTTATCTTTGTGGGGCCCATACACATATCTTTACTTACCTTTGCATGTAACTTGGATGGAACTCATCCTTACATGTAACTTGGAGACGAGTCCCAACCATCGAAGCAAGGTTTAGCCAAGGGGCTAACCATATAGCCAAATACACAATGTCTACAAGCCTTGCCAATTCTAATAAACAAGCTTTGGTGTTTTTGGGTTTCATGCTTTGTTTTCCATATAATCTTACATCGAGAAAAAAACTACACCCACATGTGACTTGAATGACAAACCATTGTGTATGTATTTTGCATCCAAAAAAACTCATGTTATGTATTATACCTCGAAACTACAACAACATTTAATCAATTTGAAAAGTCCATTGGAGACAACTTAACTTTAAATAGGAATATTTTTAACAAAGGGAAGCTAGGACATGAGCAGTGAGTAGTGGGTGGTAACATGTGAGTGATGAGTCCAATTTTAGGAAATTTTGCATGGGTTTAGGCGACACGTTACAAATATGGCATGATAAATTTGTTTCGATTGTGTGAACATATATAAATTTGTGTATAGGATTGGAAATACATTTAGCCAAATGTAGTTTTTTATTGTAACATTCTAAAATATTTATGTGTGTAGTCAAATATAGTATATTTCCAACATCTTTTGTCATAAAATTATATGGTGAATATTGCACTAGCATCAATGCTAGCATCCACTAATGCCAACTAGCTCAAGTAGCTAGATGATGTTGTTGTAGATGTATGATGGAGCATGAATGAACATGCCATTGTCGTAATTCACCTTGCACACAAATTTTAACACACAATAAAGGTGTTTGCAGTAAAGGCGTTCACCTTTATTTCCTAAAGCTTGAGAGGACATCTTTGTCAAGTCTGGGTAGGCGCACTGTGGAATGTCACCAATTTTTACACGATAGACATTATCCTCCTTTAAGATGATGTTGGTGATAACTCTAAAATCATGGGTAAAGAGTGGCAATCACTCCAACAACACAAAATCCATCTATGAGTTTGGCGTTCTCCCATTGTGTTTATGATTGGTTGTTGGTTTAGCTCAATTTTGTTGCACCATTCAAAAAAATCTCATGAAAATGTGACAAGGGATAAAGAGTGTCGCAATTGTTGAAAAGCCTATGACAAGGAGACAATGCCTCCCTCTCGTGCAATTGGAGTTTGGTGTCCTCCAATGCCAACACCTCGTCCCTCAAGAAATTGGTGTTTATCTTCACAAGCCACGTTTTGGGTACACATATTTTTGTTGTTGTTGCCATTCATGTATTGAAAAAATATAGCTAACTATAGTTGTTTTGGCAGTTGTCCAAGATCTAAAGTCCTTTGATGATTTTCATGAGTGATGAGGACCTTATTGACCTCAATTGTCTGCAAGATTATATTATGAGAGTTATATTGAATAGTGCATTATTGAACTGAACTTGTTGAATGAGTGAAAGTAAATCTCTAGGGATGACTAACGTCTTACTATAATCGATGTTCACTTGATCTTATTTGAGAAGAATATTGTTGTAGTATTTGAGTGATTTATTTTGAACACATAATCAAGGGAATCTTGAGAAGATGAGTGCCTTAAAATTCAAGAGGACATAGTCATGTGCTAGTTGGACACCTTGTATGTTCTCGGTGTTTGTTGGCAAGACTAGAGTTTTGAAAGAACAATTGGTTGAGTCCATTGAGTGTCCCAAGGAGCTATAGCCAAAAGGGTAATAGTGGGGGAAGACAATAGATATGCATCCAGCTAGGTAACTAAAGATATCTTCCTATGAAATCAAAGAAGTAAATTAATATATGTTTCTTTTTGCCAACAATCATGAATTTGATTCAGATTATTGTGATGAGATAATCAAATAACTCGGACAATAAACTTGGAATCCTAATAAATGAAATGAATACATGAGATATAGTGGATTGATAAAATGAATTCCTAATCGAGTCTAGAATTAAAGAGGGATAAAGTAAAGAACAAGACACCATATACATTCCGCACAACAAATCATACCCCTATACCACATCCACACCGATAAATACAACATGGAAAAATGACATAGCCTACACACAACACATTATTCCAACTCAACAAGACGTAGCACACATTTACGAAGACACTAGCTGTCACTTGATCACCATCCCCAAAACAAGACTACAACGGCTATGGAAAGAATATCACTTAGCACTACATCCACCCCATGACCTAGAACCTTCTACCCGACCTTTTGAAATAGAACAAGGACGGACCTTTGTCTATGAAGGCTATGAATGACCTTGGCCTGAATGAATTTTAATAACTTGTCTATATTGTAGGTACCAAATGTGACATTGTGTGCATTGACTCTTACATGACCAACTACAATCACCAAAGATAAGATTCAATCCATTTGATTTAAACAAATTCATTGGCATCTTTGTCCTTGACGAGCCCTTCCAAATCAATGTATCAAATGCAAATTGAAACCAACCTCGTCCACGTATACACCATCAACCATACTACCACCAAGCTCCAATTTTGTTTTGACACCACTCTATATGCTTTATGAGTTGTTCTCAATTGTTAGAATCATATGGTTCACAACGCATCAACTCGAGGGTAAATCCAACTTGACTTCAAATGGTTTTTGAAACACAATTGATAGATATGGGGTGTGGGAATTAAAAAACTTCATTCTATTGACGGTGGAGAGACTATATGGTGATGTTTGGATTTGCATGAAGCCTCTTTACTAATCATCGATTGTGCTCATCTTGTAAAATTGGACAACGAACATTGCCTCTATGTTTGGGAATTGATTGATCATTCTCTTCAAAAGCTCTAGCTATGTTCTTGATAGTTTCGTAAGGATAACCACAATGGTCACTTGTGTCCGCATAAGACAAACCCTTATTAGACATAGAATGTATGATTTGTGTGCGAAGTGCATCATCTATATGGTTATATCTACGCGGATGACTAGGCATAGCTACTAAATTGAATTAAAAACTAAATGTAACTCGTCACTGACACCAATTCTAACTTAAATCAACAGAAAGCAACGCGAAGTGAACTACTTCCAACTACTTCCAATCAATCAACAAATGTAGCAAAGTAATGGATCGCTCACAACCATAACCCATACCAACACATGCCATATTCTCCAATTGAATATCGTATGAGGCAATATGAAAATTAGCAAGTCCAGACAATATGAGAATGCTTCAAAGAGTGATGCAATGACAAACGTAGTATCATTTACAACAATAGTATAAACACAAACGAACACAAGTGAATATCGTAATCCGTGAAGAGAATGCAAGGAATTTGATGCAGTTCCATACAAGGTGTAGTAATAACGTGGGCATTAATAGTAGCTATGTAGTTGCTAGGTTTGTTTGACTAGATTCTAAGTATGCTAAGACGCATATACTTTTTTTCTATTGAGGATTTGTTCCTACACTCTTTTTGTTGTAAGGTAGATGCAAGAGTAGTCAATGGAACAAACAAAGAGTGATTTTGGTGACCTAACATATTTGAAGACATAAACTCCGGTAAATCACTTGCTTTTTTTATTCTCACGGAGCACCTGAATCATATGAGATTTGACTTTCGGAAGTTCTGTTCAACATTGATTTTCAGTCTCTTAGTAAACAATCATGTAAGCTTCACATAACATTATTAAGCAGTGTGTGTTTGTTCGTGTGGACCCCAGGAATATAACCACGGGATGCCGTAGCTAGTGCACATTCAAACTGGATGTGCACTAGTCACGGCATCCAAGGTTATATTTTGGGGGCCCACATGAAGCACACTGCTTAATAATGTCATGCGACATGGTTTGGATGTTGCAAGACATAGTATCGGGTTACAATACAGAGAGAGAGAGAAACTCCGGTCTACAAGGGGCCGGCGTGAATAAAGTGTCTGTTCGTAATGCCAATGAACCCGATGGCCACTGGACAAGGGGACACTGGGACAATACTACTCTCCCCTTTCGAGGATGGACACTATATAGTGACACACTATACTAGTTCCTAGCTAGCCACTAGTGCCTTGAAGATACCGGACATGGTATCCCCCCAAAGGGCTTTGAGGTACCCATAGAACAAGGTCCAAGGTTACAATACATATTGAAGTAGAGACACAAAACATACTATCACTTCTGTTGAGTCGTGCAAAAGAGGTCTTGAGGCAGGGGACCGTTACAACACCTCGTAAAAGGAACTTATGCTAGAGAATGGGATCGACACACTGGAGAGCTAGAGAGTTGTATGCGGTGGCACACAAAATCACTTCCAGTTTGATTTTATTGTCAAACCTAGAATGAAGACAATGTTTGGAGGCTCTCACCAACAATTGGATGTTGCAATATGAGAAGGCAAAGAATGCGAAACGAGGAGGCGAGAAGTTGAGAATACCAAACCTGCTTGGTTTGGAAGATTGGTGAAGTTGCTAGAGGTAAAGGTCCACTATCATGAAATTGAGGTATGCCACATGTCAAGTCAATTAGAAGGGTCATGAACTAATTTAGAAGGTTCGTCAAATTGGTACAACACTTCAGTAATATGGGTTGGAAGGTTCACGAAGTAGCTTAGAACCTTCATGAAATTGACTTTGCACTTTTGTGAAGTTATCAAACCAAAGGAGTAATTAATAAATCGAGTGTTTTTCCTCCCATAGAGGTTCATGAAAGTTTAAGCCTATTGAAAAAAACTCCATCCTTTAGATATCATGTCATTTGTCATCTAATTGGCTTGGTTCACTACAACAAAATCAAAGGCTTTGACATATAAAATTATACATTATTGGAAAGGGCCAAACCATCCAAGGGTTCGATGGAGCAAGTAATGCAAAATGGAGATATAGTCTTCCATCCAAGTTACGTGACTACATGCAATTAGTTGAATAATGTTTCGACAAGGTTTGTAATATTATGTTCTAAGTATCACTTTAAAGAGGCAAAAGTGGAGGGTGGCCACAACACTTAGAAACTTACAATTCTTTGTTGGTTTAGTGGGAAAAACCCACTTACGTACGAGTTGCACAAGAGCAATTGTCAAGGACTTGGTCACATGTGGCTTAACAATGCATCATCACTCGAGGGTCAATGTTGCCCACACCAAACATCTCAAAACTATCTTTTGGTCAAAATATTGGGTTTATTGGAATATTTTGATCATGAGCATGCAATTGAAATTTTCTTTGCAATATATGAGCTAAGATTATTAACAAGAGTGGGGTCAACCACCCACCATTTAGTTGTGGCAAGCTTCGGGCCCCCAAAATCAAGATTGCGAACATTCCATTGTGACACATCAATGCACAACTTGTCATGTGTTCCACGCACATACCAAGTGGAAGTGTCCCATAATATAGCATCCAAATATATGATTTTGACACATCAAAGCACTTGAACATGAAAATTGTCATGTTATTGGTCAACAATATGTTATAGTGCAAGGTATAATGTCTTTCACTACAAACATGTACAATGAATCGTGTTGCATTTGTGGATAATTGTTGTGCCCCTAATTGGAGTGACCCGGCATGCCACTTACTAGAGTGAACCATGGGGTGATGTCCCGTGACGAGATGAGGGCCACCCACATGGGGGGTGGAACCAATCGTAGGAATGGCACTAAAACCACACTGAGCCTCGCGAAGGGTAAATTGTGGGGGTTATCCCACAGGGAGCCTCATGTTGCCTCTTAAAGGAAACACCAATATATTCTCATTGATGTGAATTGGGGTGTTAATCAATTGGGTTGATTAAACGACATCATGAATAACTATTCTCAAGAGCTTTCCAACAATGTAAGAAACGTCCCAATTGGACAAGGAATGCAACCTATGGAACCCATTAGAGTTTGTGGGACTGTAACCCCCCCCCCAAAAAAAAAGGTAGTTGTACTCACTTTGGGATGGACACTCCATTCACTGACAATATGTGGGGTCCTCTATGGAGGACCAACTTATTATGAGTGGGAAGGGTATCAAAGTCACGGGGTGTTCTGGGACATTCCCCACTCTTGGGGATGGTGTGGCTAGTCCATGTGGATTCATTTGGGCTCCTCAACGACCCACACTGGTAAGGGTGTGTCATGAACTCCAAGTGGAGAGTCCCAAGGCTAGTGAGTGACAACAAGCGACATAGACCAACCAAGATATTAATTGTACAACTTGCAAGGATGCCAATGGATTATGCAATACGACATGATGGACCTGATGCATTCCACGTGGAATTGAAACCTCCCCCCCTTCTACTCCATTTTGGAAACCACTTACATGTGAAAGGTTGGTTCCTCCAATGAACAAATATTTTGAGCATGGGTGCTCTATCTTCATTATAGAAATAAAACAACATAAAACATAAAACTTTGAAGTGTACCATGTGTTGTTACCACATTGGTTGGGACCAATATTGTGTGGGTATATGTGTTCAATTTGAGTATCAATAAATGCATAAGGATGCGTATGAAGTATTTGAATCCATGTGATATTGCATGCTCAATACAAATTTCAATACTCGCCTAATATTTGGCCATATAACATTGAAATATTTTACGGTATCACCTATATACTCTTGGATATTTTATGGACCTAGTACTATGACCTGTTGGATATCAAATTTTAAACTTTCTTTCAATTCACATACCCTCCAATATATTCAAAATATGATACCTCCACAACAACCATTATTATTTGTTCTTTTTTGTTTGCAAAGTAGCAGACTTGCTATATGTTGAATTATAAAGCAACCAAGGTGGCAAGCTTGAGATTTTTTGTGGACTTTAGGGCGGCTACATTAAATGAATTAAAAGGGGGTATTTGGGTAGCGACCTTTAATTATACATGAATAACAATCAAGGTTTCATGTATGCTTTGATAGGTGAACAATAAGCATGTAAGTGGCCCAATTTTAAATTTTGATTTCTAGATGTGGCCACACACACCACAAACTAAGGGGGGAAATTGGCTTCGTATTGAGATTGAACAAACCCATTGAAATTGGCTACATAAAAAATTTGCACTGAGCCCCCTAAACCTCTAGAGGCTTCCAAGTTCAACTAGTTTGCAAATGAATGAGTGGATCAACATGCACATGTTATACGTTTTAAGCACTTGGCAACATCTTTGGCCACCAATCCCTTAAAACATCATCATGTACCCAAAGTGCTGACACCACTCACCCCACTCAACTAAACCCTAGGCGAAGCGAGCCCTTATATAGGAGGATGGGTTCCATCCACAGCTCACAATGGAGCTCATTAGCTACTCCCATTAATGTAGCTTAGTGGTGGGTCTCAATTTTTAGGCAACTACACTTTGCCCACAAGAAGTTAGTTGGCACCACCTCTTACCCACAAATAGTGGAGATGGTACCTTACAAGCCAAAAATCCATTTAAAAAAAAACATGGATGTGTAAATCAATTCATTTCAATGTAGCAAAGTGGCTACTCCACAACAATAGTTGGGACTTCATAAATCCCACATAGCAATCACAATACATTTCTAAAAGTCTCAAACCAAGGAGCTCAAGGGCTTGAGATCACTTTTTTCATTCAAACACCTATTTTTTGGTGATACAACACATGTGTCATAATGAGATTGGAACATGCTCTCATAATATAGACATTGTTATAGGTTGAATAATCAAGACAAATGGAAAATTATATGTGCTCATTTAAAGAGCATAATAATCGCTTTAGCCTCTTGTAAATTTTGCGTCACAACTTCAATTATGAAACTTAAATCAACATGTTGCATGTTTTGTAATCGCCAAGGTAAGTATGTCTTAAATGGTTCATTTTTGTTGTTTCCCATGATTATGAACTTGGGTTTCAAAGGCAACACTTTTTTGGGATTTGGGAATGTGATATGAGAATCAAGCAACAATGTATGGATCATTTTGAGCTCTCCCTTTGTTGCTATGATTTTCAAAGTTAGAGTTGTTGGAGCCATTAAGTGACCAAGGAGTTTCCACAAGTCATGTTGGCTATTGAACCTAGAATGGTTGATATATGTTGAGAATGTAGTCCGACTCCTTTTAATAACATGTTTTTTTTGGTGTTGGTTGTCAGATCCACACCTAACCACACACCACCTAAATATCGGTGTTCAATTAAGATCAAGAATCAAATCATGCATGTTTACATTAAGCGGTTAAGATAGTTTTTTGTATGATCCAACAACCAAAATTGTTTGTGAGGTTGGAAGTGCCCACAATAGGGCGAGAAAACTTCATCTGAGAGGATCCAAATTGACTCATGGTGGATGTCCTTTAGCAAATATGAAATCTTATTCATTTATTTTATTTTATAATTTTCATACAAATATTTACGTTCAAGTGACCAAGGCTTTCAAAAACTATGTGGATTTCTCTTGGTCATGGTCTACCCTTTGTACGAAGAGGTGCACACTTCTAGAGGTAGCTTGGTGTTGCATTGGGTGGCTACTGGGTGCATTGGTTTGTGGCTTTTGGTATTAGTGGTTGGAGTTTTATGTGTTAACCCCTAAAGGTCGAAGCAAAACCTCTCCAAAATCATCTTAATCGTTAAATCCAATTGAATAGTTTATTTAATGGAATTTTATATTTCTTATGTTAGATATGATCGTATGGTGGGCATCTTTATAAAGTGAAGATCGTTTACACAAATTTTCAGCTGTTTACATGTTCACCTATCCCAAATCCATAAATCATACTGAAATATGCGTACTTTGATATGAGTTGGGTAGAGATGATTGCCAAACATAAAAGATCCACCTCAACATGTAGATATGAACATTTATTTGGGCAATGAAAATCTCATTTGGATCATAAGTTAAAAAACAAAGAATCAAAAGAAGAAGGATGCCAACGAGGCAAATGGGCCCCACACAAGAGAAGCGTGTGACGGGCGCGGGCCCGCCATGAATTCCCAGCCGCGCAATGGCACGGGCACGGGGACCCACCCCATCCACGGCCAACGGCACCCGCACAACGTCACCCATACACCCAAACCCGCGCATCGTCTTCCTCGTTTCCATTCCACGGCCACTGCCGCAGCAGCGAGCCAGGATTGCTCTACGCTCTCGCTTTATGCCACGTTAGGGTAGGATTGTGCTCACCGAAGCTTCCCATTCGCTTTGCACATTCGTGTTTCTTACGTGGTTTCCACTCCTTGCGGTGGCCACAATCGATTTGGCAGTGACAGGGGTGTCAGAGATTTTGCACATTGTGCACAGATTCTCGAGGTTAGGAGAATAACGCACAGGGTAGGGTAGGAATTCCTTCGTATTGCAAGTTTCTTATTCTGCTGGAAACTCTTTGGAGGAGGTGTCAATCGATTTTTCCTGTGCTGCAAAATTCTTGAAGCTGGGAGAGCTGCAGAGGAGGGTTTAACGGTAATAGGAGAGGTTTTGGTTTTGCGAGCTCATGATGGCCATGGCGGTGGCATATAGGCCACATCATCATGCTCTTATGTTGATTTCTTCGCCCAAGGGTTTGGGATCGAAGTCTCTGGGGGGGCCTGCGTCAATATGTATTTCTCGACATATATGGAGATATAACCCTAAGCAATTCAGTAATCCTAGGCTGCGAATATCACGATGCGAAGCTGCGGGGGGGAGGGATTTCGATAGCCGTGTCTCGCAAATGGCGGAGGAAGCTCGACGGAAGGCTGACGAAGTTTTCAGCGATGTGAAGCGTAAAGCGGCGGAATTTCAAGAGAAGAACGATGTGAAGGGCAAGGTATCTACCCAGTTATACTTCCCTCTTGGGAGCATTATTGCTATCATTTCCATTATTCCCTCAGTTTAAAGTAACAAGTAACTTATGAGCAAGGATTTTGTAATCCTGTAGAGGCCTCTTACATAATCGATGATGTGGAATGTCAAGGAATTTTGGTCAATTGCAGTTGATTTTCTGATGTTAGGGTATTATGAGCTAAATCAACACTCAGAATCGGATGAAAGCAGCAGTTTCGTGCTCTTATGTTTTTCTGTCTCTTTGTATGGTATGAATCAAGTTAAACCATCAAACATGGAGGACATATTTATATATCTATATATTTGTTCTTGTGAATCTGAACTCACTAGTTATTTATACACTGCAATTCCCATTAGAGGACACTCTGTTTGAAAGAGGTTAAGAATTATTACAAGATGCAAGATTGCCTCGAGTATCTAATTTTGAATGATCTCACAAAATTATGTAATTGATGAGATTAATCCCAGCCCCTCAATATTATTCTAAAGGGAAGCATTCGATGCTTAAGGATGAGATCTTGAGAAGGATTGTCGTCTCAGTGTGTTCATACATTCTCAAGAGAACTATTTTTCATGGTGTGTCATTGTAGCCTAAATGTACATTATAAGTGTTTGTCACAAATGGAACCCCTTGAACATAGTAATGAGAGGTCCATAGTCTTTGGAAGGCCAAGAGGTACCCACGAGAGACTATGGACTATGGAGGGTTACTGAGAAGTCCAAGAGGTGGAGAGGATCGTGCCAAAGTAAGTCATAAAACTGACTAAGTGATTTTGATATGCAATTCCAAGGTTAATTTAATCCATCAAACTATAGTCTAGAGAGTTGATAGTGAGAGGAAATCATAAATGTATGATAACTCAAGACCATTGTTTGACAATAAAATTAAATAAAAGAATATTGACAATCTTGTTAGGATGAATGCATAGTCATTTCAAGTTACACCCAAAATAACATGATATATTTCTAAGTTTGTCCTAATAAAACTTATTTTAGACACCTAGATGATACGCATATTACCTTTTAAGTCTTCTTTTGGTGTTTCCCTAGTTTTTGTCTTATCCAGATCCCTAACTAACTACACCATGTTCAGGTTGTTCATACACAAAAGCGTGTTTGAGCTATATGATTTTGTTCTTAGTCACTTGCGTCAAAAATGGCCCTACCCTGGTCACATAGGGTGATATAGAAATCAAGGGCAGGCAATTAGGGGATGGGGGGTGGAGGTTACGAGGGGGGTTTCTTAATTTTTGAATTTGAATGATTCTTGAGTTCTGCGACTGTCTTGATGATTTCAAATCTTATGCTTAATTCAGGTCAAATGTCACTAAGAATTCTACATTAGGAAGAATGCATTCAGTTTTTTTTCAATGATCAATGTGAGTTTTCTCTGGATTGTGAGTCTAGAAGGTTTGTGAATATGGGTTTTAGTTTGTAAGGCAGTGGGAATTGAAAGAGATTTTATGTGTATCAGGCTCGTCGGGCGGCGAAGACAGCTAATCTAAGATTGGAAGAGTTGGCATATGATTTGAAGAGGAAATTTGGAAAGTGGGATCGTGAGTACGGTATTTCAGATAAAGCTCAACGGGCTAGAGATTATGCAGCTGAGCAGGTTCAAAATGTGGACAGGCAATTAGGTGTACGTCAGAAGGCTCGGAATGCAACAACAGACTTCCGTTTGAAGTTACCGACTGTAAGAATTTCCTTCAAGCAACATTTGCCTCCCTAGCTCTTGATTAGTTTGTTCCTTTTATGTTATTATGTCAATGGTGTTGTCTTTAAGTAGGTATGTCTGTCAGGAAGTTTATAAGGAATGACCATGTCATATTGAAGACTATATTTTGTCTGTGGTGTGGTGTGCAGTACAGGAGACAACTTAGTACTTTCTTGGAGACCCCGCTTGGCAAAAGTGTTGTGGTAAGCGTGCCACTTCTATTTTGTCTTTTCAGCCATCTTCAGAGAGGAGAGGAGATCAGGGGTTTAGGCAGATTGAATCAGACAAAACAAAGGTTATGTGACAGATTTTGCTCATGATGCTCTTGGATAAGTAACCTGGAATAGGTGAAGGAGGGGCAAGCAACACCTCTCAAATAAACTTTTCAAAGTGCATGAGAATGCCTTATCTGTTGTCAACGAAGTGATGTTACTGTGGGATTCATGGCGACCTTTACCACTGAATATAGTAAGGAGGTGTACTGTTTTCTATCAGCCGAAAGAAGGCTATGACTGCACTAACCAATCAGCTGTGTTGCTGATTCATTTGCTTGTAGAGCTCTTACATCATATTGCTCCCTCTCAATGAGTTTCCTAAATATTGCTACTGCATAGTAAGAGTGGCACAAAAATATATTGGGTTGTCCCCTCTGTGGTGTAGACTTGACTTCTACACCACTCACACTAGAGGGCTTACCAACTCGAAATGGTGACCAACACAGAATGAATGTTTTGTTTCTTCTTGTTTTTTGGGCTATGGTGACCATCTCAATTTGGTCAACCCAAATTCAAAGAAGCTCAGTTTATGGTGACCAACTTGAAATGGTGACCATCTTGTGGTGGTGTAACATGATTGAGGGGCCCTGCCTCCCCTCCAAGGGGGCTACTTGTCCTTTGGTTTTAATCTTACTTGGCGCTGGTCTTTTTGGCCTTCTGGTTCAAAATTGAAATGGTCACCATCAGCCAAAAACGAGAAGAGACAAAACATTTATTATGTGTAGGTAGCGATTCCTAGTGGGTAAGCCCTCCTGTGTGACTGGTGTATTATGCACCTTGCATTTACTACTTAGGTTAGTTGGTTTTGTGGATTGTTCCCTATTCAGCCAGATAGATAGGATATTGTGCAGCATATTGTGATTCTATCTCACTTGAGATCTTTATTTGATGCTGTATTGCTCAAGATCGTAATTATGTTATTTTTAATGTGCGCAGACTCTCTTTATGCTATGGTTTCTAGTGTCAGGATGGGCTTTCCGAATCTTCTTCTTCTCGCTTTGGTTTCTCCCATTTGCAGGACCTCTTCTCATCAACTCACTTTCAAAGGCAGCCGTTGTTGAGGTAATCTCTCTTTTAGCATTGCAAACCTGCTACACGAAACTACAGCACTTGATTGAATCAGTGTATATATCTGAATTTGATTGTAGCTCATTGTACTGACGTGGATTCATGAAAGTACTTAGAACTGAAGTGCGGTCTTGTCATAGTAAGGCACTCAAGCTTATGATAACTGGTCTGTGAATGGGTGTGGATAACCATAGGGTGCATGCCCAAATTGTGGGGCCCGCTATGTGGGGGGTCGGAACCAAGTAGTGATGTGCCAGCGCTGCAAGGGGGTGGTGTGGCAACCTCGACAAGATTTCTCAAAGAAAGATAATACTGATCCAAGCATTATTGACATCGACATTGATAAGGACTAGGCCTTCTTGAGTCCATCGTTCAGGAAGCATTGAGGTTGTAATATATGCCATTCAGTGCACTTCTTGCTGCAAAGATTATGTAAAATATGATCTCAACCTTCAGTATCAGCATGTAGTGGCTTTCTCATGGCAACAAAGATGCTAGGGTTGGAACATTTAGAAGGTCTATCATACTCGAGTTTGTTGCAGGTGTCCAAGTTGCCTGGCTAGCATTATAGTGAAATGAGATGTACTCTGGTAATCATGAGGAGAGGTCTCCTAGAATGCCAGCAGGTGAACTTAGTGTTTCTACCAACCCAAGTTTCCTGTACTTTGATTATCCTCACCATTAGTTGTTTCACTTCAAAGAGATGAACTGCATATTGGTGGTAGGTGGAGGTTGTAGTGAGGTTTTGTTATTGCATTTGAGAGGAAGGCATTCCCCTCAGTGGGAAACTGGAAACAGTTTATGTCCAGAAGTTGTATATGCAATTTTGATATTCTGGTACAAATAAAAATACATTTTGCTTGGTTGTGGTTACAGATACATGGGGTTATGTGTTCTTGTCTATCTTCACATCTTGCTAGATCCTGCAATTACGACCTTGAGTTTAGGAGTGTGATAGTCAAAATCACCATTCTTTTAAACCTTTAACAGGTTCTACATTTTTCATTATCTTTCTACCCTGAAGTTACTGATCATCCAATTGCAAAGTGGTGATCTCTACTGTATGAGTTCTTTCATTAGTTATTTGAAGGAACTGCAATGGTTGGCACAGCTGGAGTACTTTATTTCTGGTGCACTTTGCAGGACCTACTTCAAGAGGCCATTAGAAATGCCTATGTGAGTAGTCACTGACTAAACTGTAAGGGAGTTGATCAGAAGCTTGTTTAAGTACTATTCCCTATTCCACTAGGTTTAATTACCGAGCCAACACATTCTAACATTCTAACATTCTTTTGTCCTTGTGTTCACATCCTTGTTTTGCATGGTTCTCTACCTATATCCACCTAATTGTAAGTTTTTAGAGTATACAAGATCAACTGATGTATTTTGACAAGAAAATGTCCAGCCAATAATAGATCCATGGGTACCTATCGAGTGGGTCGTCACAGTATCTTTGTAGGCAAAGAGCTGATGATGTTAGAGTATGCATGAAGTCCATTAGAGTGGAATTTCTTATGTCATAATTTGGCAGCTTTGGTCATATTTTTAGTCTACTGTGTGTCAGATTGCCTTGAGCTGAAAACCATAAGTTGATTTCAATTTAGAGATTGCAATTTGGTCGGTGTCCGGTGTCAGTTGAAAGGGGCGGCGGCCAGTCTTACTAAAGTGGAAACTATTGAGTCTCTTACCATTTTATACTATCATTTTCTCTAAACCAAGTATTCTGTCCTTTTCAGATGTAGCCACCAGGGGTTTGAACCCAAGTTACTCGATTCGCCTGGGGAGGGAGATGATTTTGATCCAGTCTCTCAAATCATCTATCTGGGGTCTCCTACCAAGTACCTAGGTATGTCAGGAATACTGAGCTTCAGGGGGCTGTCCTAGTGCACATGTTTCATGTCCTTTAATTGATGAAATTCCTTGTGAACTTGTGAGGAACATTGACATACCTATCTGCCCCAGTGAACTAGCAATGTCTTTTAAAGAATGGAAACTTTTGAACTGAAACTTCTTTCCCAACCCTTCTTGTTCAACTCTTCACTGTTCATACTTCCTCCACTTGTCCATTGTAGTGCTAGATGATGGTGTAAACTTCGGGCCGTTTAGTTGCACTCAGAGTGCAGGAGGAGGCCACATCTTTACCGATTTGTAAATATTGCAACTCAGGGGATTTTCTTTCACAAATTTGGGATCATGTTGTTGTCAGTGAGTTTGTTGATGCGGGTGGAGTTGGGGAATGCTTGAAACATGGCACACACATTCTCGGTTCCCTATTTTAGCCTTAGGGCACATCAAGAGTATAAATTCTGTTCGAAGTTACACTTATCATAGATGAAGAGGTATATCAAGTACTCCATCTGGACGCTGAGGAAGAAAGGAGGACTTAGGTGCTAAAAGCGAGATTGTATTGGATGCATATATGATCAATTCCATTTGTCATTCATGTGAAGCCGATCTCTTAACCTATACTTCAAGTACATGATTTGGTCTTGAATAATGGTCTTGTTTGTGAGGGTGGAAAATGTGTCTTGTCTTATGGAATGCTCTTTAATATTTGTCAAGAGAAGTATAGTTGCTATCCAACTTGTTGCCTCTGTAAAGAAACAATATAGCATATATGCGTGGAACATATTGCAATTATACCACTTATACACACAACCGTCGAGATCTCTAGGGCATAGAATTCTTCAGGGTGCTTCTTGCAACATATCTTTACCAGCGTATGCTTTGTAAATAAAATGTGTAATTCACAGTTTGTAATGAGTGAATATCCACGTGATGTTTCTGACACCTACTACCATGCATCATTTCTCATGCGACCGAAGATGACGTCAAGACCAAATAATCATCTTGATACCCTACTGTTGTTGTTCGACTACCCTAATTGGTATAGTTAAGAAGCATGTGGACTCTCAAATGAGGATGAGAGAAAGAAATAAACATGATGTGATTCATAAGGCGGATTTCCCGTTTTTATTCCCACGGGAAAGTTACAAATGGGCATGGTTTACATGGTTTTATGCATTGTATTTGCCAACAGAGCTCGTTCTTTGGTGGAGACAAAGAGCTTTGGACACAGAATTTGCTTATTTATTTTGTAATTTTTTGATGCTATCCATTCTTGTGAAGAATGCAAGAGTTATAATGATAGGTCATTCAAGCATATTCAACCTATTTTAAGAAGCACTAAAGTCATTGAGGGCTTAGAAGACAATCTATCTTTATATGTCTATGGTGCAGACAAGAACAGGAGGGGATGTTGAGTAAGCAAATCGTGCGTACCAAAAGTTTCAATCTCACCATTGAAATTCTCACTTCACCGAATTGCCCTCGCTGCCAGGTGCAAACCCAAATCATCCTTGTGGTTCATCGAGCCTTCAAATTCGACTTTCAAAGACATTTTGCTTCTCCCTTGGCTTATGAAACCTTGATTGATCCTCAAAATATATGTTTGCACGAATAAGCTTTGCATTCACTCCTTTCTAAGGATAAGTGTTTATTCTACATGTTTCAGTGTAATGAAGAGCAGGTATGGCGGGCAACGACTACACATAAGAAATAACACGGAGGACAAGGAGGGAGGAAGCGCAATTCAATGGGTTATCGAGCCCAAGAGGCTTGTATTACAAATGTAAGCCCAAAATGCAACCCATAGACTTTACATCTTTCAGTTGTTTGCGAGGCAACATTGCATATTGAGCATTGATAATCTTAGGAAGCAACCAAATTGTGGGTATTAGGCCAAGAGGTGTGAGAAGAAATTGTTTCTTCCTGAAGCAAACATGGCATGCTATTGAATTACATGCTTTAATAGAGCTTTTGGAATAAACAAGAGGATCCATTTAGCAACACATGGTATTCTCTAGGTATTTTGCCAAAATGTCTCACAATCTATGACATACTATACTGAGATTCTCAAGAATTTCAAGAGATCATAGCAAATCTCCTGATCACATGTGTACAATAGATGTTTGAAGTTTAGGTCTACTTCACAATTTCTTTCGTTTGTAATTTCCTTTTATCTTAGTCATGCATAAGCCATTGCTTGATAACATGAGTCCGCTGTCGCTTATGAATTTTCTGCATTGCGATGGCAACGAGTGATTTTAGGGTTTGCATATAGCATTAGTTATTTAATTGATTCTCATTAAGAGAATTTCATGAGATCATAGCAAATCCCCAAATCACATTTATGCAATAGATGTTTGAAGTTTAGGTCTGCTTCACAAAATATTTTGTTCAAGATTCCCTTAGATCTTACTCATGCATAAGCCAATGCTTGATTACATAACTTTGCTATGGCTTATGCAATTTTGGCATTCTGATTTTAACGACTAATATTACGGTTTGTAAATAGCATGACTCATTTTAATGATTCTCTTAAAGAGGAACTCCAAGAGATCATAGCAAATTTCCGAATCACATGTATGCAATAGATGTTTGAAGTTTGGGTCTGCTTCACAAACTCTTTCGTTTGTAATTCTATTGGATCTTACTCGTGCATAAGCCAATCCTTGATTACAATGTTATATATCTTGGCTATGCATTATGAAATTTTGCATTGCGATTGCAACAAGTAATATTAGAGTTTACAAATAGCATGAGTCACTTTATATGATTCTCTTAGAGAGGAATTTCAAGAGATCATAGCAAATTCCCAAATCACAGGTATGCAATAGATGTCTAATGTTTAGGTGTGCTTCGCAAACTCATTCGTTTGTAATACTCTTAGATCTCACTCATGCACAAGCCAATCCTTGATTACATAGTCGGCTATGGCTTATGAATTCTCTGCACTACGATTGCAACGAGTAATATTAGGGTTTACAAAGGGCATAATCATTCAAACGATTCTCTCGAATAATAGCATGCATTTTAAGCGTTGCAGAAGGGTTTGTGTGACAAGTCATTGGCGTTGGATGAGGAGAGGTTGGAAGTGGCGTGCTTGAGACAAGATATCATCAATGAATACGAGAAGAAAAGTGCGGAGCTCCTCGAATACCTCGACTCTATGGAGTCTGCGTTTGACCATCAACGGCTCGAATACGAGGATAGAGAGGCATCGCTCAAAAAGGAAAATGAAGAACTTAGGCATGAGTTGGCCCATGGTTGCAGGTAAACACCTCATGATTATAAGCATGTGAGACCAAATGTGACATGCCATACTCGCTTCCATGTAAGAGGTATGCTTTGTGTCCACTATACGCTTAATTTTAGGTGACCATGATAGGTCACAAACCGAAATAGGTGCATCTATCTTTTGTCAGTAAGGCTGGTGCGTTTAGACTCAATAACCCCTGATATTGGTCATGCTTGAATTGAAGAGGCAATTGTTCCTGGAAACCACCATGCTTGAAGGAGATGAGTGCATTTTTCCTGCTGTGACTTCTGAAGAGTGATCCACTCGGTCTTGAGCAGATTTTATGCTTATGGATGAATATTGGACATAATGTTATTGCCTGTGTGGACTTCTATTGGCGGACCTTACGATAGAAATGGCAGAAACTAGACTAAAATGTGGATAGCATCTCTTGTTGTAGACACGTTTAATTGGATGCACACTTTGTTATTTGTAAAAAAATGCATATCTAGAGTGATTATTGGACCACATCGCTTCTCAATGTATTTATAATTAGGGTTTCCATCATAATCTTCTGGTTTCTTCTCCCAAATAATTTGTTCTGCAATTTGCACGTCTTGAGGGCGCAAACAGTACTCCCATATGTATTAATATTTCTGGACAAGTGTCTTGTCTATAGTTACTTAAATCCTATCGTGGAGCCGGTTCACCTTCATGGTCTATTGAAGAGATGAATAGTTTTATGAAGATAACTTGAATTGGTTGCCTTGATCACCCAGTCTGAGTTTGACATGGGTTCATATCAGTGAGTTCAACCCTAATTGCATGGTGGATTGGTCATGTTGCAGGGCCCACATTACGGAGCACATTGTGAAAGCACAAGAACAAGAGAAGAAAGTTCATGAGGTTCGGCTTGCAATGCAGGCCCTGAAGGGCCAGACAAAGGAGCAGGAGAGGATGGCCTCGAGGGAGCACAAGAAGGTCAAGGTTAGATAACACGTAAATTTCCTCTTTATTAGTGCCTTCAACTTAGTTACCCTCATCCAAGTTTTTGTTGTCTGGATGTCTCAAAATAATGTCCACCTAAAAAATCAACTACTTTTGTTTTCCATTGATGGCGAACAAGGTTATATTGACCTCATGGTCCCCTCCCTCCTTGTATTAGTAGATCCTCTATTACGTAGCTTACAAAATGATATCAAGATTGGAGATAGACATAAACTTATTTGTAAAGGAATACTTGGTGCGAAAACCCCAGAGTGAGGGCAGTTGTTCAACACAGTTTAGCAACTCAAAGACCGCACTATATTCGATGTTGTGGAGACCGACTGCCCTCAAAGCCTTTGAGAGATACATATTTTGGTATTCAATCTCACAACTTGATGGTTCTTCACAACATTTTGGACGAGTCATATTATGAACTATGTGGGTAAGGCAGGAGCTACAAGGGGTGGTAGAGGACCTACACTTGGAGCTTGAGAAGAAGGAGGAGGAGTATGAAAATTTGAAGAAGCGAGATGACAGGATTCGGAAACGTATGGATGATGAGAACCATGAACTTCGGCGGAAAGCTGCCTTAGGCTGGATGCTTGGTTGTTTGTCTGGTAAATAACACATATCATAGTACTATGAAAAATTAGGTTTTGTCAAGCCACTTGTTATGTTGATTGATAGGTTGGAGACGGTTGCCATGCCATGAGAACACTGCATGCAGTCTTTTCTGGAGATAGCATCAGTTGTCGCCCTGTGGGTTAAGTTCATGAACATGTTTTACTGAAATTTTTCTGTTTCAAGTTTCCAACAATAATAGTAGGGCATATTGAAAGGGAGGCTACAGACGTTCAGAAACGCAGGTTTCGAAACGGAGTTTGGTGGACCGAGGTGAAAGAGTTTTGGCCTTGACATGTGCTAACCTCAAGGAGCTTGGTTCTAATGTTGGTGCCCTTTTTTTTAGGTTGAGAACATCTGTTTCCAACTCCAGTTGGAAATACTGGTTTTAAGCCTTACAAAACTGCTCTCTAAATTTGAGTTGAAAACGGCCATTTTATACCCAATAAAAGAGGGACCAACCTTGAAACCAAGCTCAATGTTAGGCACATATCAAGGCCAAAATTCTTTTACCTTGGCCCATTGATCTGCGCTTGAAGCTGGCGTTTTCAAACGTGTATGGCCTCCACCTGAGGTAGCTAGTTGGTGATCCTTTGAGAAGTTCATCAACAATCTGCAATGAAGGTTTCATGATGTCTTAAAAGCACAACCTCATTCATCTGTCCTCTTTGAGAAACAATCGATGATAATATATGGGGACACTCAAATGGGCTATTGTATTGGTCATGCATGCCAGAGCTTTATTTACGGCTTGACCCAGAGATTGGCACTGGTGGGATTATAAAATTGGTGCGCAAGGTTCAACGGGAGCTGGAATCAGGCAACCAATTATTTAACACAGGAGGCATGCCTCCGAAGCTAGAGTATGAATTGATACAGAGGGAGATACGGAGGTTGATCAACTGCTCCGATACATCACAAGACACTCCCTTACGTTGGGGTAATGAGAAACAACAAAGTTGTGCCGCCATGTTGAGGGCTGAACGGCGACCAAAAGAATTCACAGGCGAGCTTCCTGGTGACCGTCGAAGGCGGCTTTGTAAAAGTAAAGCTCTTCGAGAACAGGAGACTACGTCCAGACCATTTACTGCCCCTCCAAATATGTGAGTTCTCGTATATATGTGTTCACAATTACACTAAGGTAAGTCAATCTAAGCGGAGACTTTCAGCTCTGCACCCACTTCTCATAGGATATGAGACTCGAATTTAGCGCAAGATGATTAGCAAATCCAATCGCGCCCGTAGCCATTTGCCAAATAATTCTCAGAGCTTGTTTGGATATCTTATTCATTGTCAAAGTGAAGATTCTCTTTCTCATTAATTGATCATATAGGTCAACCCCAATTATGTTGACTGAGCCTAGAATGGTAAAGAAATTTTGAGCACTTAGTCCAGTCTCTTTTAAACACATAATGCCTTTTTGGTGTCTGTTCTTAGATCCACGCCTATACACACACCACTTAAATATAGGTATCCATTTAAGACGAGTAACTGAATAAGGCCCATTCGCCTTACACTGCACTGCCATCCTTTGCTGGAGGAAATGACCCAAGTTTTGTAAACTCTTATGCCTTACTTGTGTGTTTACGGGGGGCAGAAGAATTTCTTAAAAAGGCAAGATATCCTACTGCCTTTCACTATCCCAGATAGTTTAGTCCATTTGTGTGTTTCATATTCTTGTACTTGTGAAAATCTCTGTTGTAGGAATATATTATTTATTTATTTGTTATTTAAAAACATTTCTGTTTTCAGTGAAGTGAATCCTAGTAGGAGTGTTTCAGAGAGGATCGAATTTGATTGAGGAGTTCATCTTCTGCTGTCATACAGGAACTGTCTAAGTGCAATTTTGATACACTTTGCTAACTTACATATTTTCTAAATATGAGGCACTCAGTTTGTGAATTATTGCTAAATTCTTACGTATTCAAGTGGTAGAGATTAAAAGTATGACGAAACTTGGGCTTTGGTCTTTGAGATGATCTTACATCTATTGTTATATCCATGACATGTTCTGTATTTCTGATGAAGTAGACAACCCTTATTCTGTTACCTTTTTATTAGATCACCTATATTTGAGTGTATGTGATTTGGTGTGGCTCAAAGAATGGATAACAAAAAGACATGTGTTTAAAAGAGACTGGACCTTGTTTTCAAAGTATGATAACCATTCTAGGTTCAATAGTCAACATAAATGGAGGAACCTATAACCATTTGATAAACATGAGAATCTTCATTTTTCATAATGAATAAGATATTCGTGTGAGCTCCAAAAATATTGAGGAAAGTGGCTACAGCCTTGATTTGGATTTGCCTACCATCTTGGACTAATCGTGTGTTTCATATCCTAGGAGAAGTGGGCTAGTCAGAAAAAGCACCACTTAAAACCCATCTACATTATGTTCATTCACATGGTTTGTGACGAGCTCTTGGTGTAGGCATCCCAGGCGAGATGTGGAGATTTGCCAACAATTTGTGGTGAAATGCCCTGATAATAATAGTAACAAGCACATGAAAACTCCAAACTGTGCCTATGGAGCGTGTCGCTCACGATGTTCCCAGATTGAGCACATGAAAGAAAAGTCAAGGTGCCACATGCACAACGATGAAAATAATGAGGGACCTGAAGAACATGAAGAAACCAATAGTCCAATGCATGGGAAAAAACCACCAGGAACATGGGCGGAGGTGAGGCTTATCGATGCCGCTCCAGGCGACCCTGCTACCAACAGCCTTGGTTTGTACTCTCAGATCAAAAAAATATTGACAGGGCTAGAGAGTAGCATGACATATCTTTTGGGTCAAGAGAGGAGGCGACGCTTAAAAGGAAAATCGTTCCATAATGTCACCTTCACTCCATGATAAGTTTGTCTATAAAACTTTTTCTGAATACTAATTTGTTAGCAGGAATGGCATGGAGATGTGTGTGTGTGTGTGTGTGTCATGTTTTGCGTGCATGTCGGACACACCTGGTAGATTTGTGACGAACATCTGTGAATATTTCCAAACTCTTAGCATTCTCTAGTTAAGATTCTTTCTTTAACCGTCTACAATGTTGTGGATTCCATCAAACAAGAATGTATGAATTGACATATGCAATGTGTCATTTTCTTAGCTGGACAGGGAATTTGTGATTCTTGTGCACATTGTAACTAATTAATCGATTCCTGCACATTAATGTAGGCATCTGATATGCCTACTATTTGAAACATTGAAGTTTTGCCTGCTCATGTTTAAGACCATCAGGTGTTCTGCCTGATTTACAATTTTGAGCTTTTTGGATCACAATGATGATGTTGTGTAGCAATAATGTTTTAGTTTCTCTCTAGGGCCCTCTGCTCACCCTCAATGCTTATCCTTCATAATCGTACACTTGAAACTAAGACCAGCCTCACACAAGCCCCTCCATAAGCAAAACTCCTACTCAAAAATGCAGACCCACCTTATGCCCCTCCTACAAAAATGCACAGGGGATTGTCATCATTTCCATAAAAACCCGGCATCTGCAAAAGTAGCTGGTAGGTGCTGCTCAATGACTCATTCAAGGGATCAGTGATCGGGGAGATTTTTGGGCATAATCGGTTGAGATCCTAGTTTTTGCAAGTCCAACCGGCTACATGTTGACAGCCTTCAGTTTTCCTTTAATAAATCGGGGTTCATTCTATAAATTCCTCTAGAATGATCGGTACTTTTCCTGCAGTCTTGAACTTCAACCGGCTATTTCTCAAACTCAACTGGTTCATCTGTAACTAACTGTCGGTTCTCCCCAATCATAGCAATAGCAAGGAATAACGATTTCTTGCATTGCTAGCTTTTAGGGGCCTACCAGGGTTTCGAATCCAGATCTTCTGGATGATAACCCACAACACAAACCAACCACCTTACTCGGCCCTCAAGGTGCCCAAATGTCACCCACCTAACCCTCATAACATGTTGATTTTTTTGTTGTTTGGTGTTCGTTGCCAATATAGAGCCCACCCTTGAAAGAGGGCAGTAGCCTCCAGGTGAATGAGACTTCATCATGCTTGTTAGGAGCTGTTAGGAGCTGGCATTAATAACTAAGGGATGTGGGTGTTGTTCAAATATTTATTCTTCTTAATCGGACACCCATATTTGATCGATGTGTGATTAGGTGAAGATCAAAGAACAAACACCATAAAGACACGTGTCTAAAAGAGATTGGCCAATGTTTTCAAATTCTATTAACTACTCCACACTCAATTGTGAACACAATTGGGAGGACCTATGTATTCAATTAAGGAACCAACAAACATGTGCTTCCGATAATCATAACTAAATAAGGGGAGATCCGATCTGATCCGATCCGAAATCTGTGGATGCTTCATTGTAGATTTGTCAACGGAGCGCATGTTTCATTGTGTAAATCTAATCAGTAGAAGTTGGAAAACATGAAAAACGAACTGAATAACACCCACATACCTTTTGTCTATCTTTCAGTCTCCCAATGATTCCCTTCCCAAGCAAGCGCCTGATGAACAGGTAGTTGTGTTTTTACCCTGATTAGCCGAGCATGTTGATATAACCCATAATTAATTGGAGTGGAAGTTTGGAGCACATGGCTTTGTCTCTACCTTACCGTATCATTCTTGGATTAAATATCTGTCGCTCACCACGTGACTTCACGATAATGCACCGCACATCATGATATTTCGGATCCGCACTGCCTGAGGACTAAGTTGGTGTGGAATGGAATTGCTACATTCTTGTATGCTTCGAGGTTTGGGAGGTTGGTTGGTGGGTGGGTGGGTTAGTTCCAGATCTGTTTTTGAGCGTGTGTAGATATTTGGATACTACAGTGGCTCGATATTTGTAAGGATTGCTTGCTTTCCAGCGCATAAAAAGTCGATCCTTACTAATCATCAACCAATTGCTGCTTGTCGGGAATTGAAGCCAATTGAAGGCATGCGCGCCCGGAGCCTGCTTGTTGCAGCTGCTGACCACGTGCTATATTCGGAGGCTGCACATGAACAACAACAAACTCGGACGAGCTTTCAGCAGAACTAGTACGAGAAAGTTTCCAAGTGGCGTTTCTGGAATGACCATCTTTGCAATGGCCTCTACTCCTTTTGCGCGACCTACTAGACTCACTATTGCAGATTCCTCGGGTCGCACAATGGAAAACTTGTCCATTACAACCGCCCGTCGCGACTTGTCCACTTAGGTGAGACCATTGTGAGAATATCAATGTATAAAAAACTTAAAAAGATGGCTGCCCACCGGAAGTTGCGGGTTGCAATTTGGACATTTGGGAGTTGCAACGGACGATTCAAGAAATGAACAACGTTTCTTTCGAGGCATCATGTGGGCTTTATGTGGTGACTCTTCTTAATCGGGCACCAACATTTGAGTGGTATATGACAAGTCTTATAGTTAAGTGCGGACACCAAAAACATATGTGTCACGACGGGATTGAACCATTCTAAGTTTAGTGTTCAACACAACCATTTCAAAAGAAAGACGAATCTTCATTTCGACTTGTTATAGCTTTTTCATCTCAACCCCAATCTCGGTACTTGAAACAACAATGTTCATGATTCACAATTGCTACCTTGATGAGATAGTTCGCGATCCCATCCGACGACAAAAAAAAGTGTACGTGAAGTTGGAAGCCCCCCACATACCTTACATACTTATGCATGCATGCAAACACTATTTGGAGACTAGTATTTAACACAATTGAGAAGGTCTAAACAACCATTTCAAGAGAAAGGAGAATCTCCATTTTGACCTCTTATAACTTTTGCATCTCGACCCCAATTTGGATACTTGAAACAACAATCTCCATGATTCACAATCGGTACCGTGATGAGAGAGTTTCGCGGACCCATTCGACGACCCAAAAGATTGTACGTGAAGTTCTTGGAAGCCCCCACATAACCTTACACATGCATGCATGCATGCATGCATCCCTCCCTCCCTCTCACTAGAGGTGCCTAACTTGAAGGGAGCCTCCAACCAACTGGAAAGAATGGGAAAACGGGAGATTGGCTTTTGCCGTGCGGTTGCCGGTTTGGATAGACATTGCAAACAGCACGAGCAACTCATGGGAAGTAGAGAGAGGCAGATATTTTTCCAAAATATCTGAATAAATTTGCTTTTGCGGCCACTGCACACTGTTGGAACAGATCATAGTTCACTGAACAGTCACAGTAGCAAGTCTTTAATTAATATCCAAGAGGGCTAAGATGTTATCTCGGAATCATTATGTCATATCATGATCGGCAGGGTACAGTTAGGGGCAGTTTGCTACTTAGCTATACTTAACTTGTTATAGGGGAGCTCGATCTCTGGCTCAACGACATCCTAGGGGACCTTCTTCACAAGCTTATCCAAAATAACAACATAAGTACTAACTACCTGATGTATAGTATATGCCCATATAATAAGGCGGCCACAAGCAGGCTTCAAAGTTCAAGTAACATGGAGATCGCACCCACACTGGGCCCACAAAACAAACGAGATCTTCTCAAAACCTCTAATTCCCACCCTAAATATATATATGACTGGTTGTTCATCTTCAGCTTCTAAGTTAAGTCATCGCGAGGACTCGAGTCCCAAACGTGCAAAAAATTGGTTGTCGACTCGATCGATTAGTGCACGTTGACCCTGCGATCACAGAGATATTCCTTCACAACTTTGTCGTCACCAATAACTTAGGTGATAACTTGCTCAGACCAACTTTGTCCATTTGAAGCAAACGCCAATGGATTGATCTCGAGAATCGTGTCGAGAGGTTTGCAAAGAAGCCTACTTTTGTGTGTCTCTTGTGTGTCTCGTGTCAATGCGATACCCAATAGAGACGGACAAATGCATTAGGAGCATTAACTTACACTCAAAAGTTTAAGAGGAGAAGAAGAGATGAGTCCAATGTCACCACTAGCGTGAGTTGTAGCGTCGCCTCTTCTTTGAGTTAGTCTAATTCTATTTATAGTCCCGTTATAATTGGATGTTCCAAGGATTATTGGGAGTTCATATCATATGTTTAAAGCACTTAGCAACAACTTAGGTAAACGAGTGTTGCATCAACCCTCTTAAATATCAACGTCCACCAAAACTGAATCATGCAAGATGATTAGCATTAAAACATTATACACCTAAAGTACCTCATGCATTTTTACACCCAGAAAGATTGCACCAACCCACTAAAACAAGAGATTACACCCAAATTGAACATCATTGCTTACAAAGACCGCTCTTACAATCACACAAACAAATACAAATAGGTAGGCTAGGAGGGTGGCACCTTCAAGCACCACCAATGCATTCCACCCCAAAAACTTGAAACTTGGTACCCAAAATTCTTAAAACTCCGTTACAACCAAAAGGTGGCGCTGCTATTGCCACTACATGAATAAAGAGGCTACAAGGTACCGGTTAAGAGAGCAAGAGGGTGGCATCCATAGGGGTGGAGAATGGAGGAGAAAGTGGCGATACCACTCAACACAACCAACTAAACCCTAGGGGACCTCTGCCCTTGGATAGGAAGGTGGACTTCAATTACAACTCATAGTGGAGCTCACTGGCTACTCCCAATAATGGAGCTTAGAGACATGTCCCGATTTTTGGGTGACTCCGCTCCACTAATGTGAAGCTAGTTGGCGCCACCTCTTACCCACAAAGAGTGGAGGTGACACCTTACAAGGCAAAAAATCCAATGTTTTTAACATCTGGGTGTAAATCAATTCACTTCACCATAGCAAAGTGACTACGGAGAAAAAGGGATGCTAAGAAGAATCTACAAACACAAACTTAACCCCCAAAGGGTGTGAGGTATGGATTTTGGGACCTTTTTTGAATGCGAAACAATGTCAACCATTGAAATCACAGTAAACTTACTAGAGACTACGCTAATTCTCATGATCAAAATTAGTGTGGGCCACATTAAATCTGAACCCTGTTAGAAAGTGAGTGTGGACCACATCGATTAGTTTATAGTAGAAATTTAGTGTGGACCACATTAAATTTTTTTAAGAAATTCAATGTGGGTGATTATCTCATATTGTGTCACCTTTGTCCTTTAACTAATATTCAATGTACTAGTCGGAAGTCTTCATGAAGAATAGGGGGATGACTTGGGGTCTTGGACCCATGTTAATTCCACCTTGACTAGAAAATTAGTGTGGCCCCCACTGATTATTCCCACACCAATTTTCCATTCACACTAATAGGACTATTTAGTGTACCGTTGAAATGGGACTTGAATGAAACTGAATAGTGTAGGTAAACAAAAAAATATCAAGGCATCATTGTGGTGCTCCATAGATGTAATTTGTAATTTACCATAGTTGTTGAGTGGAGGGCTCCAACCCCTCTTATCAAGAAATCCGCTATTAACCTTTGTCCACATAAATCTTATCTTCATATGTGTATATATTCTCAACCTTGTGTGAGGTAGGTGGGTCTTAAATGCTTACTTTTCCAACTAATCCCACTTTTCCTAAGTTATGAAACACGCTATTAGATGAGATGGCAAGCAAAATTAAATTGAGGCAGTAGCCACTTTCCTCATTATTTCTGGAGCTCATGTGAATATTCTATTCATTGTCTAAGTGAAGATGCTTGTGGTTGTTAAATGGTCATATAGGTTCTCCCAAGTTTGTTGATTATCTTGAGCACATAGTCCAATCTCTTTTAAACATATGCCTCTATGGTATCCATTTTTGGAGCCACACCTAACCATATACGGCTCAAATATAGGTATCCAAATTAAGATAAACAATCGAATTAGACACATCTACCCTATTGTAAAAATGAATGTGGGTGAGGTCCTCACATCACTTGGAGAGTTCACATAAGGTACGCAAGCCCAAAACAAACATTGGCTATAAAGTGGTTCTAAATTACAACACATCTCTTAACTTCAAGACACAGCTCTACAACCATTATACATTGGAAATGATTTGAGAATATAGCATGTTTAAGGCTTGAAAAGTACCGTGAACAACTTTCCATTGCAATAGACTTATCCGGAAAAAAATTAGGAGCAACCATCCGGTGTTTGGAGGTGAACCTTGTGCTGGTGTGTTAGACTAGGATCGATCACTATGGTAAATGAGATGCGGTGTGCATGTCTTAACCAAATGTCGGATTTTCAAACCCACTTGTTTCTTGACACAAAATAGTTTAATATTTTCCTAGAACGAACACTTCCTATAATTATTTCGTAGGGATTCATACACTGGTTCATCGATGGGGCCACCCTCCTAAAAAGTCAATGCTCAACACCCCTCAACACTAACCACTTGAGGCAAACCCCACCCAACAAAGGTAAAGGGTGAAGGAGCTCTATAGGATCTTGCGGGAGCTTCATGACCTTGTATTATACACTTGTTCGAGTCAGTTTTGGGGGGTATGGTAAAAAGGTGCGAATACTTTCCCCAACCTAGGGGGGCACGAACGAGGCATCATCTACACCTCCACTCCATATATTTGCGCGAATAGAATCAAAGGTGATTGGAAACTCGCTCGGAGCCAAAGCCGGACGCTGAAGTTGAAGCCATCAAATCGACTCCATAGCCGCCAAGGAATCATGGCCCGTTTGAACAGAACTAATTAAGTTCACGTTTGAACAGCAGTGCTACTTGTAAACTTGGTCTGCAAGGAACGGCTGGCAATTCCATTTCTCGTTATTGTTGCACCCATCCCAACAACTTCAGTGTCAAACTTGACACAGGGGAGTTTTAAAGAGCGAGCAAAGGGAGTTGGTGTTGAATTTGGCTCCCACTTGCCTCTCCTACAGTGACTCGTATTCAACTCCCACTTGATCCTTGGGTTTCGGTTTGTTGGTATTGACTCATACACTGGAGCGTGAACCTCGCTGTTCGTGGGCCGTTGAGAGCCGTTTGTGGGCCGTTGAGAGCAATGAGCAGGAGGAAAAGGCTGCTAGTTAGTTACAGACAAAGCGGCTGATGAGTTTGAGAAATGACCGACCTGTTGCAGTTCTTCAAGACTTCAGGAGAAGTAGCGATCATTTTCGAAGAATGTATGGGCCGCTGAGAGCTGCTTGTGGGCCGTTGAGAGCCGCTTATGGGCCGTTGAGAGCAATGAATGGGAGAACTGGCCGCTAGTTAGTTACAGATGAACTGGTTGCAGTTTGAGAAATGACCGGTTGCAGTTCTTCAAGACGTCAGGAGAAGTAGCGATCATTTTCGAAGAATCTATGCGCCGTTCAGAGCCGTTGAGGGCCGTTGAGGGCCGTTCAGAGTAATGAACGGGAGAACTGGCCACTACACAAAATATGATATTTAGTGTTTGATTAGATTTAGTGTTTTACCACCCTACTATGCTCAACACTAATTTTCAATTCTTTGATTATTAGTGTTAAACATAAATGCGCCGCCGCCACCTTCCTTGTTGCCACCTCTTTCCTGCTAAACACTAAATTTGTGCATGTAACTTTCACATATTACCATAGATGATATTTAGTGTTTGAGTTTACATTTAATGTTACTTACTTTCATAGGGTTAGTGATATTTAGTGTCGTGTTCATATTTAGTGTATCTAACACTAAATATCATATTTAGTGTAGTTAGTTACAGACGAACCGGCTGAGTTTGAGAATTGACTGGTTGCAGTTTGAGAAATGACCGGTTGCAGTTCATCAAGACTTCAGGAGAAATAGCGATCATTTTAGAACAATGTATGGGCCGTTGAGAGCCGTTGAGGGCCGTTGTGAGCAATGAACGGGAGAAAAAGCCGCTAGTTAGTTACAGATGAACCGGATGAGTTTGAGAAATGACCGGTTCGGTTGCAGTTCTTCAAGACTTCAGGGAAAAACTACCGATCATTTTAGGTGAATCTTGTATGGAGTATACCCCCGATGAACAAAGGAAACCCAAAAGATGTCCACATGTAACCGGCTGGACTTAGAAACACTCAGATTTGGACCAATTGTTGCCCAAATTCTCCCCGGACAATGTTGCATGTTAAAATTGCTAACGATCATCCTTTTTCCGATTTTGAATCTTTAATCTACCATCATCTTAGCAGCCAACCTACAAAGGGCAAAGTTATTATTATTATTATTATTATTATTATTATTATTGTTACCCCTTTAGTAGGTGTTAGGAAACCAAACCACACCAAACCGGGCCATGATGTCCCACCACCAAGTATTTGAGGAGGCGGGGCGGAGGAGGAGGTGGTGGTGGTGGTGGAGTGATGCTTAGATGATTGCTAAAGAATAGGTGATCCAAACCGTGATTGACCTTACTTTAAAAGGGCGTGAGAACTAAATACTATGGTCAGCGGTCCCTTTTGAGAACGGTTGGGTGCGGATCTAAGAACAAATACCAAATAGACATGTGTTAAAAAACGATCAGCCTATATGCTCAAAATTTCATTAACCATTCAAGATGCAATAGTCAAATCACTTGGGATGGGAGGGGGGGGGGGGCTCTGTGATAGATAAAATCTTCACTTTGACACAAATTGGATATTGTGAAGAGCTCCCAAAATTATGAAGAAAGTGACTATGGGCACGATTTGGATTTGCTAATCATCTTGCACTAAGTAATTGCACGTTTCGTATCCTACTAGACATGAGCCCAAAGCCAAAAGTGTTTGTTTAAGACCCACTTGCCTTACTATCGGAGTGCCTTACTATCGGAGTGACACCGAGCTGTGGACATCATACAATAGGATTTTTCGAGTTTTGTTTTGAGGATTGCACATACTCACACAAAATCAATCATTCCACACACTCTCCTCATTTGAAGTCCACGGCCTGCCTCGACTTTCACGCTCAAGTCGTGAGATGAGAGTAGTATATACTTTGTCACCACGTCGCGTTTAACCCCTATCTACCGACACCCAATTTCCTTCCAATTTGCCCAAAACATGCGATCTCAATTTCAACGATCGTAGTTGAAGATCTAAGGCTTCTTAGATGAATCCAACGGAATAGATGTTTGCAGGTTAGAGGTGACTACTCACAGTCAAAATCTGGAGTGTTGAAATTCTATTATGTAGGAGATTATAATCGGAATGTTAATATTGGTCTTGGACAATGTTAAATTCAGTCAAGAAATCATCCAAACTAGTGTCAAAGGGGTCAAAACGAACCGCTCCCAACTAGATTATGGTCACATAACACATTAGAGGTTAAGGTGGCGTTCCCGAATTGGGGAAAAAGTGTGACTTACTTCTCCATATCGTAGTGTAGTCCCAAGATGGTTTAGGCAAATTGTTGTCAAACGACTTGTATATTTTCACATTTCCATTTTCACAAATGAAACATATTGCCAAATTCTCACCTTTTTTTTCTAGGATAGAGGCTATTTTTACAATTAAAATTTTCAAAATTTGCACAAATCCTCAAATAATATAATTAACATCATGGTACTACAGTAACTACTCTCACCCACCCACCTTCCCCATTGTAAAGTCTAAGTCATCAACCTCCATAACTTTAGGGCTCAGAGGGGAGCTGCGAAATGGCTATGTCAAGGTCAGGTATGTAGAAATTTACATGCACTTAAAATATCGACAATCTTAACACTTAAAAGTGTGTGGCTTAATCTTGACCATCGGATCGAAGTGAAAATTCATTTCATTTGGTTAGCAATTGTCGATTTACAAAGACCGCCGTTTCATGTCCCAGATTTGAAGTTGAGATGCGAAAGCTATAAGGGGTCAAATTGAAGATTGCTTTTCTCTTATAGTGATCACATAGGCTCTCCCAGATGTGTTACCCATTGAACTTAGAATGGTGTCTATATCTTTGAACACATAGTCCAACATTGTTGTTACATGTGTCTTTGTGGTGTCCATTCTTCAATACATGTTTTTCCATATACCATGCAAATACAGGTGTCCACAATTAACCCCTAGATGCCTAAGGACCCAAAAAGTGGTTGCCACGAGTTTCTATAGATAGATATATATATATTTTCAAAGGGAGTAAGCTTTTACCACTTTTGGACTACACTGTTAAGGGTATTTAATGTCACTCACTATTTGGAATCACACAAGGTTTCAACTTCTTGCTATGGAATTCATTTGTTACCAACAAAGATTACATAAGTCATATGGACAATACACAACATAAATGACTCTACTTGGTAAAAAGGTACATTCTTAGCAAAAGGTCATAGCATTGCATAACCCTTGAATCTTGAGTGATACTCAATACCATAAACAATATAGTATTGTCTAGTTTTAATACCATGATTTGGGTATCTATAATGAGAATTTCATTTTTTTTGACACCACATATCAATAATCTGCATGATATAACAATTTTGATACCCACATGTAGGTTCTTGGATACCCTTACTGATGTTGGTTATCGATACCCATGCAGTTCACCTATATACCATTCGAACACTATTGTCGTTTTTACCGCCACCCTCATGGTGGTGTAGGAAACAAAGTCCTAACGGACGTAACAATGACTAGGCTTGGAAGTCAATCAAGTGTCGTGCAAGAGGCTTTAGGAAAACCTTTTAGAGGTAGGGCCCGGCTTTCTTGGAGGATGCTCTACTAGAGATGTAATAACATGTTGGGGAATAAGACGCAGGTGCCTCGTCAACCTTATCTTTCCTTCCCGCCACATGGAGGCTCCTCATTAGTTAAAAAAGTATTGATCGGTATGGTGTAGGTATAGTATGTAGGCCTTCTTATATCTTAGTAGTATTTGTATTCTAGTATAGGAAACGAGTTATTGGTAGTATTTTCCGTGTGTGCCCGGTGGCCTATAGTTTTGAAAGGGGTAGTTTTGTAGACCATGTGGAGAACTGCAGCTCCAAAAGGCAGCCCATGTCCTTGCCCATTACCACCATGTTTTCCATTACATAGAGCACGGCTTTGTAATTTTTGGGAGTTTGAGAATTCACTACACTGTTTATCTCATTTAGTGTGTGTGCTACTAATTTCCGAAACATACACTATTTTGTCAAATCCCAAAGTTAGTGGGGGTTAAAATTTTATTGAGTGATACTAAATTCATGGATATATGCTCATCTATCATACATCTCAAGAAAAGGAATGCGTGCTCTATGGTGTTTGTGAAGTGCGTAATTTGTTTTGGTGAGTTCAAAGAAGCTTCCTCTTCTCTACACTTGGCGCCACTCACTCTTGAGGCATCTCCTAACACTGAGAACCAAAGAGAGCTTGCATTGAGGGTTTCTAGCACTTTGACACTTTGAGCCTCTGTAACCCTAGATCTTTCCGGTGGCATTAACATCACAACCTAAAGAAATTTCGTATCACCTCCACCGAGTTTTCCACACGCACAATCAACCCACCCTCACTAAATGGGATAATCAATGTAGTGGGATTGTGGGGCCTAATGGGGTGTGTCTGAATGACTACCCATGTCAAATGGGAAATGTGTTCTAGGCCCATGTTTCCTAGTAGTGTGTTCTTTGGAGACTTTTCTATATGCACCCACTTCTTGTAGTGCGAGATAATTGGAAAATCCAAATCATGCATGTAGCCATTTGCTTCATAAGTCATGGAGCTCATATAAATATCTTGTTCAATATCAAATTGAATTTTTGTGTGCTCATCAAGTGGCTATATATGTACCCTCAATCATGTTGGCTACTAAGTTTAGAATGATTAGTGTCTTTTGAGCATGTAGTCCAATCTTTTTTCAACACGTGTCATACCTAACTACTTATTGTTCAAATATAGGTGTTTAATAATCATTATGTTTGAATTAGGTACATTTGCCTAACACTAAATTGTCCTATTAGTATAGGTGGAAAAACCAATGTGGTCCAATGTAATTGTTTAGTAAGGGGTAAATAATGTGGGTCCGAGATTCATGTCTTTCTTTAAGTTACCATGGAGACTTTGGTAGAATAAAATAGAACTATAACAAAACAAATGATAGCATCACATAAAATAGAAGTGTAAACCAAATAGTCATCCTACATTAATTCCCTACAACAACAAGTAATGTGGCCCACATCAATTTTAAACAAGAGATTTGGTGTGGGTTTTAGAGAGTTATTGTGACTCACACCAATAGGACAATCGGTGTAGTTGAGAGCTTGACCCAAACCTCAAGCTCTCAATCGTTTTAGGCAAGTGTAAGTTTATCATGCTCAAAAGTAAAGGTGCATTTAATTTGGCCATGCTCAAAGTGAATGGTTGCGGTGGCTATTAAGTTGTAGGATACTTTCTTTGGTTCTATTTATCAAGGAAGGGAGGAAAAATGTGCATTTGATGACAACCACACCCACAACTACCTATTCATTTGCACAACTACAATACAAGGTGCAGTTGGGAGTACTTGCAATGGTTGTAGTTTATTTTTTTTGGCTTTATTTTGTTTGTAGCTGTTGTATGGCATCACAAAAATCAAAGTTCAAGGCCAAAGCATGGGAGAAGATTTGCAGGAGGCAATCACTTTATAAACAAACTTTTTACTAGAATCCATATATTTTTATATATATACTGCACCTTGAAATATTAAAGAGGGATTATAACAAACAAAAGAAACACCTTGACAAGACAAAGAATGCTTAAAATTGCAATGATTGGGGATCCACAATAAACAAGAGCTCAATCTCTCAACATTTCTAAGAGACATGCATGAGGTAGCCATATATTGACCAAAGAGATTGTCATAAACATTTCCGCATGGGAACTCACATAGCCTTGGTGAACCACTCACTCGTGGCCGGTGGATGAAAGCAAGGTTAGAATTCTCATTTGATTTCATCCACTGCCACTTACAACGTTTTAAAATTATTTCCGAAAAGTTTGGGGAGCCGTTGGAGTTCCTTGTGCCATTCCCCTTTGGTCCCATGTGCCATTCTCAACCCCTCTCTAGTAAATATAATTTGATAACCTTCATTCTTCACTTTTGATCGTGATTTTGTGGTTGTTGCAAAGCAAAGAAATCGGTGCTCGAATGTTGTGCAAGTGTTTGAAGAAGTGCTTCAAAATTCACAAGGAAAACAAGGTCATGGTTTTCCTCCCCAATGCTCATCATCTTTCATTATGGTAAGGTACGGGTGAAGGGGGGCAATCCTCCATTGGCCCATCAAAGGCGCCGTTTGTAGGTCATGCGGCAAGTAAAAAAAACCTCACGATCTCAAGTGGAAAGCTCAAGTGTAAAGTGGTATTGAGTGATCAAACACGAGAAAGAGGTTTCCTTTTTTTTCTTTTTTTCCCAAGCTCACAACCTCGCTATTGTAGAGGGAGCCTTAAGGTAGACATTTAGAGGATTTGGGAAATTGGGAATTTTGTGGAAACCAAAATAACTGCGGCTTGTGGATTCTCGTTCCTCCTACAAGGGTCCTCGTTCAGAAATCTAGGACCCTCGTACATTAGAGTGGAGATGTCCATAACCGATCACTGAATAGAATTTGCACCAAGTCTATAGAAGTATAAGGCAGTCCAAATTTTCCATGTGTAGGAAGATAGAAACCAAGAGGATTGGAAAATTTACAATAATTTTATTCCTAAAATTAAGATTACTTTGAATTTGTGAAGTCAAAACCTGGCCCAAACATATTACCTATGTCTAGTGTCTACCATAACTGCTCATTCTTCCTCACTTTAGCACTCAAAACATAGACATGTGTCATGGCATTAATCGAAATCCAATCTTTGCTTGATCAAAATTATGGGACTCTATAGATTTCCAACGGAGCCCTGATCGGGAATAGGTGGTTGAACTATACATACTTACCACTTAATCTTGGTGCTCGTTTGAAGTTGCACACGTTAGTGGCAGTTGGGATATGTACTCCATTGTGCCCGGTTTCCAACCCCCACTATTCTCTACATGACATTTAGAGTAGATGCACCCGTAATTGATCACTTAAGAGATTTTGCGCCAAATTTGGAGAAGTATAAGGCGGTGCAATTTTACTCTTGTGTAGGAAGATAGAGATTAGAATGACTACAATTTTTTTGGTAATTTTATTCTTTCAACTGAAATTACTGTGAACCTCACTTTAACACTCGAAAACCAAGACATGAGTCATGGCGCTATTGGTTCTAGCCTAATTGAAATTAAGTCCCAACTTGATTGAAATTCCAAGACCATATAGATTATTGATGGCCTGATCAGGAATAGGCACCTCTAGTATAGTGTGGGACACCATTAGGGCTTTACCCTTTATCCTAGTAGCTTTTCAATGTGCATGCCATTCTTCTTCAAAGACGTACATGTTTTCTGCCCAGGGCTAGATCACATCTTCATTCAGTTGGTCCTCGCCCCTCCCAAGCCTCCTTCACTGCTCGATCATCCTACCCACACATGCGTGGGAACTCCTCGTTGGGAACCAATGTGATAATGTCCGATCAAAATTACAAATATTCAAGTTGACATCACTTTCATTATTCCCAAGTTGATTGATGGAGTTCCTTCACATGTCAAAGGAACTTGACAACTCAAGTGACCGGATAGGGTCACATTAGTTCCCAACCAGGAAGAGTTCCCACCCAGGTGCGGGAGGGGCAGGGCCTAGCTGAATGAAGATGTGATCTAGCCTGGAGCATATTATCTCGACCTAATTTGTAAATTTTTGAAATGTGGGCAGCAATCATGTAGTGTGGCCATGCATTCCATTGTCACCTCTCTCAATCAAGAAGTTGCATATTGTAATCCTTGGGATATTATCATAAGTGGTCATTTTGAATAGTAGGTAACCAACCACTTTGACACTACAATTTATAGCGGGAACTAGAATTGTTGACAGAATAAGCGGTTTTGTGCCTTGGCAAATTTCATAGATGATAAATGATAGGAAAATTGCCAATCGATATATATATATATATATATATATATATCTTTGGAACATTTCTACATAGCACATACACTTAAGATTCATACGTGCGACACATGGAAATGATGCATTGCAGACTCAATGGCATGATTGTTTGAGTCTTGTGGAATTTGATTCATGACACCTACCATTGGGGATGCAGTAAAAATATGCCTTCCCAAGTTTGTTATCAGTTCATTAAAATTGGGTCCCACCATATTTAATTGGGAGTCTTTCTCCCAATTTAGGGTTCAAATAAGCTAAATATAAAGTAAAAAATTAAGTTCAACATATAAAATAGGTGAGGTAGAGGGTGTTAATCCCAAACCCTTCCTAAAAGCGTATCCCATGCACACTTCTATACCCACAACCGGGGCACACTTTTAAAAGTTTCGATTGTCACTGGTGCAAGACATGGCAGATTTGGGTGACAAGCTGGAAGGTTATGGGAGAATGTGGGGTTAGTTTTGGACAAAAGTGGAACTGGATTTGGACAAGAATATGGGATTGGTTTTGGGCAAGCGTCATGACAATTTTTTTACAACCGTTTGTTGTGGGAAAAGTGTAAGACTAGGATGGATTTAGAAAGCTAGTGGTAAGTGACTTCTTTGTAAATTTGTAGTATATTCTTATGATGCACAATTTACTTTGTTTTTACTTCTACCATGACTAAGCCAATTTACGCAGCCAATCATGCATACCACTAATCCAAATAGACTCCAAAAATAGACTAAATTAACCAAAGGGTCGGTTTAAGCACCCTCCCCCACGGTAGTGTGTCACAAAAGTTTAGCCACGTCCATTTGTTTGATTCAAATCCCACAATCCACAAATCAAGTGATTTGCCACTCCAATATGGCGTAATTAGCGTAAATTAGTGGGCGTAATTAGCGTAAATGATGGTCTCTGGTGCTGACTCATCACGAGCGTGTTTTGTTATTTTTTTGTAGTTGTAGTTGTAGTTGTATTTGGGGGGATCGAGAAATCCCTCAAAAGAAGAGCCCCGCCAATCCGTGCAAGCAAGGATCCTCATCATTACGGGAAGATTTGAGGTGCCTTTGGTTAAGTGTACTTTGGGTGGTCGGGTTTTGAATCCAAATTCGAATTTGGGGGGACTTTGATCCTCTTCATGCCACATCATTGAACCATAATTAGGCACCAAATTAAATTAGTTATTATCGCGATCCTCGGTAATTAAGACCATGCCTTATAGTTAGGGCTCGTGCTTTTGCAAGAAATAGCTGCCAACGACCCGTGTTGATTGTTAATGAGGGCTGGGTTTAGGGTAGGAATATGGGCCTTATGTGGTCACTCTTCTTAATTAGATATTTGTTGGTGAGTATGTGGTAAGGATTGCGCTATGGACACCAATGAGACATGCATTATGATGAGGTTGGACTATGTTTAGAAATTCTATTGATTGTTCTAGGTTCAATGTCTATTGAACACATTTTATATGTCTATGTGATTATTAAAGAGAAAGATGATTTTTATTTTACTTTTACTTTGGATTTTTCTGGTTTATTTGTTCATATTTTGTTTTTGAAACTCAAGATGGAAGTTTTTGTGTTTTGTAGTGCTATTAGGGTTGGGCTTTTTGAACCATGCCGATGCTCATAATTGTCCATGTACATTGATATGTGCAATTAGGTCGCCTCGTGCTAATTTATCAACATTCTACATTATTTTAGATAAGTAAGAGAAATGGGGAGCACAATCCATCAAAAAACAGTACCTATGTCAATGGAACACACCACCTAGCTCCACTACTAGAAGGGTTGAAGAGATCCCAACTCTTAGATAATAGACAATATCACCCTAAACCATAATCTACTACTACCAAACCAATCCACACAAAGCACATGTGCAAACAATGTTTTAGGCACATATAATTCATGCATTGACTATTCATAATTCAAACATTGATTTATTCGCCACTCGTTGAAGCCCCCAATTCGCCTCCTCTCCATCAAGGATTGTAACCTAGACAAAGCCATCGTCACCACCAAACCCACCGTATAAAATCAAGGACTAGATTCAAACATTTTCAACCAAATATTGTAGGAGCCTACATCACCACCATCCCACTCATATAGATCCTACAATGTACCCTAGAGTGAACAACATCCACATGATGATGGTAAGTTCGACACAATGAGGTGTTGAATTTGATTTTGGGTCACATGGAGGGATGAGTGTGCTTATCCCATCTGAACAAGATGAAGTTTGTGGAGAAGTTGGAGAGCAATTTGAGAGTGCACATGGTTATATAATAGGTGTGAGTTTTTTATGAGGACAAGTATTGGTGTAACTGGGGAGCCTCGATAGGCAAGTTTGTGGAGAAGTTGGCAAGTAGTTTTAGAGTGCACATGGTTATATATTAAGTATGGGTTTTTCTAAGGACAAGTATTGGTGTAAATGGGGGCCCTCAGTAGGCAAGACCCATGCACCGAGCCTATTGAGGCACATGCTATTATACACTAGTACATGTTCTCAGAAGAAGAAAAATCAATACAACACATAATCAATGGCAAGGCTATATCAGACCTGTGACTACTTACCACATCCTCCTTTGCTTACATGACACGCCATTGACCGGTGATTATCGTCATATAATCGACCTCCTTCGGGCCACTAAGAGAGCATCACGTAGGTGAGGCACATCCCCAAAACCAATTATGGAGTTGTGTGAAGGCGGTGCTCTCATCACATACTTGAGTTTCTTTCCGAACCCCAACATCGCCACCATCATCTTGAAGCAGGTGATGAGTGCGCTATGTCGCATCCCATGGCTTGGTAGTGTGCATCGGGACATGAAGGCTCAAAACCATTGTCCGGGGGGGGGGGCATAATGGGTCAAGATCCTAGTGTTTCTAAGTCCAATTGGTTACAAGTGGACACCTTTCAACTTTTCTTTATTGATTCGTCAAGTAGGAAAAAAATTTCATAATAAAAATCGAACTGCCAATCATTTCATTCATAAATGGGTATCTCTCCACTATAACCTGGTAGTTTAGGGTCATCTCGGACCAAGTTCATTGTCCGAAACATCCACCTCACATTCGACACCAACAAAACCGACTTTGGACTTGCAACGCGCTTATCGTGCCAAGATGCGGTGGTTGTGTTTGCATGCACATAAATTGTAGGCACCAAGGGCTACTACAAAGCTCAAGAGATGCTATGTATGAGTGAAGAATAAGGTGCCGTCGTGGACACTTGGGAGCTTGGTGTGAGCCCAAAATGGTGCCCACATGTGGTGATTAACTCTTCAAAACCAATTTTAGTTTGACTTTGAGGTGTTATGACTATTCACAAAACATAAAAAGAGTGAAGTGTGGTGTGGATTTAAGTTTAGGCATTAGAATGTGTTGTGTAGTTATTTCAAGGTTGATTTCAATAAGAGTATGCCTTGATATTGTGAGTAGGGGGTAAGGTGAAGCAAGGTGAGCTCCGCGGGTTAAATGCCCACTTTTGGATCCACCTTGGTAGTTTAGGAAGAAGGAAGCTTGGTGGAAGGGGATTAGTCCCTACTTTGGAGGAGAGGGTTAAAGGATTGTGATTGGAGGTGCTAATCCTCTCACCCTATCCTCACCTCTCTCTCCCTCTCTCCCTCTCTCCTTCTTTGCTACTTAAGGTGTTTTTTCTCTCATTTGCCTCTCTCTCCATCAAGCGCTCTCAAGGGAGCAAGCTCTAAAGAGCTTGAGCCACGTGTGTGTGACATTAGTTTTTAGTGAAGTTAATTAGTTAAGCTCTCTCTCTCAAGGCCTCCCAAGTGAGGGAGCTCTAGAGCTTAAGTTTGCATGTAGTGATTAGGTGGTAGTTAGTTAAAGTAGTGTGTTAGATTAGCTCATGACTTAGAAGCAAAAGAAAGAAAAGAGAAGAAGAATTTAGAAGACCTTGATTAGTGGATGAGAGGGGTTGTATTAAGGGCAGCCAAGACTATAAGGTTAAGGAGTTGACTGCTGGAAGGTACTTCGGCTGGGGCCTAAAGCTAAGCAGCTGACTGCTGGAATGTAATTCGGTTGGGCTTAAAGCTAAGCAGCTGACTGCTGGAAGGTACTTCGGCTGGGGCCTAAAGCTAAGCAGCTGACTGCTGGAATGTAATTCGGTTGGGCTTAAAGCTAAGCAGCTGACTGCTGGAATGTAATTCGGTTGGGCTTAAAGCTAAGCAGCTGACTGCTGGAATGTAATTTGGCTGGGGCCTAAGGTTAAGGAGCGACTGCTGGAAGGTACTTCGGCTGGGGCCTAAGGTTAAGAAGCTGACTACTGGAAGGGACTTCGGCTGGGCTTAAGGCTAAGCAACTCAGCTGCTGGAAGGTAATTCGGCTGGGCTTAAAGCTAAGCAACTGACTGCTGGAAGGTACTTCGGCTGGGCTTGAAGCTAAGCAGCTCAGCTGCTGGAATGTAATTCGGCTGGGCTTAAGTTAGTTCGTTAGATCTAATAAGTTAGGCTACTAGGGGGGTTGTAGTTAGGATAATTCCTTTTGGGATTGCTAGACCATACTAGATTCTTGCATGCCATCTTGGTTTTTAGGTAGAGTTGGATTTATTAGGAAAGTAGAAGTGTGTGGGACTTTTAAAATGTGTTGATGGTTACCCATTGAGGCAAGTGTTTTTAAACACTCGTACTTTTTGGTTGGAATATATTACATGCACAATTAATGGAGACTGTGGAGGATCCTAGCAAGGACAAGATAAAGGAAGTAAAAATCAAGAAGTCTAGAGGGATCTCTTTAAGGGCATGTGTGGCCAAGGCCGCGGGTTGGACCCTTGAGAAATCGAATTCCACTACGAGCAACGATGCTCACAATAATAAAGCAAGTGAGTTAAGATGAAGTTAGTGCCTTGGACATGAGAGCCATATAGCAATTCACGTTATGGTATTAGGAATTGAGTGTGATTCTCAAAGCCATCACCCGGACTAGGACGCCTAAGGGTGGTGGGTTTGGCCTCACACTCGGGGATTGTGCTTGGAAAATTGTTGTCGGCGGGAGGGGAGTCCGAGTTTTTGTAATCAAAGACCATCATGGATGACGGAGAGTATTATGATGAAGTCCTTGGATTTCAAGGTGGCCCTTGGAGTAATATGGGGTTATGTATAAAAAATCATAATGATATTATTCGGTTGAGTGACTAGGTTGAGTGAGGTTGGGAATATGTCATGTAAGGTGCTAGAGTAATACCTCGTGAATGCTTGTCTAGGCAATTTCAGCCTGGTAAACTTGGGTGAAGCACTATCATTGAATATTGTTAGAATGGAACAACTAGTAGCAGCTAAATAACGTTATGAAAGGATGATGTTGCGGTATAATCTTGCAAAGAGGATTATTGATGTCAAGGCCTTGAACCAATGTTGGATCCACAATATCAATATGGGTTTTTTCAAACGTGAGTATGAAGGATTTTAATAATGAACTTGCAATATTGGCTACACATTGCATGAAATTTTAAATAAATAACTTTTTTTGTTTACCCTAGCGTGAATTTGAGTATGTTGGCCTTATTTTGTACAAGAGTCCCCTTATTTCAAAAGTAGGGTTAAATGCCTATACTTGCGGTAGGTGGGCTCATGCATGACAAACTTGTGCAATAATATCACAATGATTGCCTCAATGCTGTATATACACAAATAATTGGTTGAGCTTAAACCTTGCAAGGTGGAATTAGGAGTTTTCACTACAACACTAAAAACTTCTATTAGTGTGTGTGGAAAATTAGTGTGGGCCACATTAAATTTGTAGTCAAGGTGGAGACAACGTGGGTCCAAGACTCCAAGTCTCCCCCTAAGTATACTTAAACATTTTTGACCAACACCTTGAATATTAGTAATAGGAAAAAATTAAAAAAATAGAAGAAACCAAATAACCACCCAAAATTTTTGAAGGAAAAAAAAGTTGCCCAAGCTCATTTTCCACTATAAATTTAGTGCGGTTTGAAATTACATGTGGCCCACATTGATTCTCATTATGAAAATTAGCATGGCCTCTAGAAAATCATTGTGGCCCATATCAAGAGGACTATCTAGTGTAGCTATAAGTATGACAATTTATATCAATATAATCTTGGCTACCTAAACAAAGCTGCCAATGAGCATAAATTAGTGTAGTTTGCAATTAGCAAGCTACACAGGTAAGTTCTTGAGCAATACTTAGAGGTGTGCTAGTGAAAGGAGTAACATGTAGAAGTGCACGTTGTTTTTAACATTGAGACCATTGAGAAGCTCAACATCATTTTCCCACAACGATGCTTTATGTTCGGTTGTATTAACGGTGGACAATCAAGGGAATTGTTCTTAGGATTGAACAATTAATACATAGTCTTGTAAAAGTACGTGGATAGAAAATACACGTGTACTAGTATGGTGCTAAGAAGCGCTTGAAAGAACAATTAATTATAATATTAGGGTCAATCAAATTCCTAAATCTTCACATAATAGACCTCATAACATGCACATTTAACAAGTGTGTATACCAAACATAAGGTTAACTGAACTCCCCACAATCTTTCTTTCAGACCATTTGGGTGCCTAAAATAAGGATTTCACAAAATTCGATATTAGTAGGGTATCGATATTTGACAATAATTTTGTTTTTGATACTATTTGGATGTAAATATCATGCAAGAATCTTTATATCAGACCAAATTCACCTTGGTAATCAATACAATTTACATTGGCATTGACCAAAATAATATCTCATCTTGAAATATCCACCAAATATCAATATTTGGTGGGTATGACAATTATGATACCCACAAGTAGATTCTTTAATGCCATATTTGACATTGATTATCAATGTTTATGCATTCACCTATTTACCGGTGCAACATTGGTGACAATTATCAACCAACATATATAACTAATCAACACTGGTGTGAACAAATCTCATTATACCTAAAAATATTGATCTTTCACGATATAGGATTTTGAACCTGCTCAATATGCTTTTTCACACCAAGTCACCGCCCAAATTTACACTCAATGAATTACGTAAGGTGGTTTTTTGTGGTTCATCATTTTTCGATCCCAAGCTATAATTTGCATCTGGGCTTTGAGTGGTCTTAAGCAAAGTATGATTTCCACATGGTAGAACCAAAAGAATAATCATATGGTAAGTTCCACACGATGGTCTTTCCCAAAGAAAGAAGTTGTAACTAAAAAAACTCCGATAAGTTACAATTGTTTGTACAAATGTTCATAGAACACAACCTGAGTGCTCTCCATAAATGAAGAATTATGGTATTAAAGGAGAGTTATGGTCGTTTGATACATGATCCCTGTGAGCCCAAAAGGGTGCCCACATTTAGTCTTAGACCCCTGAAACGTTAGTTGATGCACTTTGAAGTAGCATGTTACTTCACAAAAATATAAAAAGAGTGAAATGTTAGTCTTAGAAGTACCATGTTGTAAGAGGCTAGGATGTGAGTTGTTATTGTGTTTTTACCTTCGGAAGGATTTGAGTGAATGAGGATAGGTAAGGAGAACTTGGATTGAATAGTTAGTGAGTAGGCTAGTACAAATGGATGGAGACAACCAAAGTGACTCAAGAGGCAAGTGCATTCGAATTGGGATGAATGGAGGATCACATGGAGCGCACAAGTGGACCACCTCATCATGGCCACTTAATGGGGAAGGCCCAAGGAAGAATGCAAGGTGGAGGATAAGCAAATTCTCAAAGCACCAATCAAATCACGAGTTAAGCATCGTGGTTTGAATTAAGTGGTGAGCGACGATTTGGGAAAGTAAGGGGAGAAAGTTATGGCGGCGGAAAGCGAAGGAGGCTAAGTTTGGGTTGAAGCATCCCAAGTTTGGTAAAGTGTGGTAGGTAGAAAGCCAAGGCTAGTTAAATGTTCGAATTAGGATCCTTGTTGATCATTTGAGGGAGGAAGGCTTAGAAGATAGGATTGGCGCCTACTAAGTAGGAGGAAATCTCAAGGGCTTATCGTGAGCCTTGAGGGTGCTCACCCCCTCAAGCTTACTATATAATCCCTCATTCTTCCCTCACTCATCCTCTCTTTCCTTTGTGCTCCAAGGCACCCCACGAGTTATAAGTGTGGGTGTGGGAAGCCATATTGGAGCACATGTGTGTGCTTAGTTTTTAGTTTGAGAGCCAATGCTTGTTAGCCTTGAAGAGGGCTTGACCTCTTGGTAGAATTAGTGTTGACGTGAAGGATTTTAAAGTTAATTCATGATTCCAATTTGTGGTACTTAAAGTTCATGTTTTGAATACACGTGGTTGCAAGTTCCATGTTTAAGAGTTGAGCACTTGATGTTGTGATGAGTGCAAAAATATACTTGTGTGGATTAGTTAGTCTTAGTGAAGTTAGGAAATTCTCTCTCCCCCTCTCCTCTCTAGGATTTTAGGATTTTAGGATTAGAGAAGAATTGTGTGATTAGAAAGGGGTTGTTAGTAGAATTAGGGAAATTAGGTAGGAAGATTAGTTAAGGGCTTGAATAATTAGTGAGGTAGTTGAGGATTACAACTACAAAGTTGTGGGTTCATGAAGGAGCTGGGTTTATGAAGGAGCTGGGTTTGTTTAGTTAGAAAGTAAAGAGCTGGGTTTATGAAGGACCTGGGTTTGTTTAGTTAGAAGCTAAGGAGCTGGGTTCATGAAGGAGCTGGGTTTATGAAGGAGCTGGGTTTGTTTAGTTAGAAAGTAAAGAGCTGGGTTTATGAAGGACCTGGGTTTGTTTAGTTAGAAGCTAAGGAGCTGGGTTCATGAAGGAGCTGGGTTTATGAAGGAGCTGGGTTTGTTTAGTTAGAAGCTAAGAAGCTGGGTTTATGAAGGAGCTGGGTTTATGAAGGAGCTAGGTTTATGTAATTAGAAAGTAAAGAGATGGGTTCATGAAGGAGCTTAGTAGATAGCCTACCTAATTAGCTCATAGACAAGTAGTTAGTTACATTATGCTAGTTAGTGTTATGTGTGGCTTTCACAAGTAAATGTATTTGAGATTGACTATAGAGAATAGTGTTTTTTTTAACACTTGCATCCTCTCTTTAAAAATAAACCACGTGCACAACTTAATGGAGAATGTGGAGCACTCTCGCGATGGCAAGACAAAGGAAGCAAAGACCAAAGGTGCGAGGGAGAGATTGACATAAGTCACATAAGTATTTCTTAATACTTAAAGGCTTATGTACGGTATGGAGACACCAAGTGAGACCTCTTATAGTAGCGATACGGAATACACAAGTGATAGTTCAAGTGGTAGTATAGAGTCAACGGCACGGACTCCATTTAGGAGAGGGATATCCTTAAGGGCTTGTGTAGCTAAAGCAGCCGGATGGACGTTAGAAGCAAACAAAGACAAAATAGCACCCGAGCATAAGGAGGTTAAAATAACATAGTTAACTTGTGCATTCTCCACATACGTATTGAAATCGTACATTGAGTTGTTAAAAGTGAAATTCCAGTTAAATCCAAGACCACTTGAAGGGTGAACCTTGCACTATGGACTCATCCAAGTCCAAATCCAATACCGCGGAGGAATGTGAGCCCAAACCCACTACTCGGACTACGGACGCTTAAGGGTGGGGGGTTTGGCCTCACATAATTGGTGCGTCCGCCGGGAGCGAAGCGGAAGGTAGTTACAAGACTTGGAGGCGACTAGGAAACTTGGAGGCAACTAGGAAAAATTGGAGACACAAACTTGAGAGAAGGGAAGGAGCACCCGAAACTCGGTAAGTATTCTCTCTTTGGGTTACATTTGAATTCATTGTATTTCAACTATTCCTTGGAATGAATTGCATTGTCAATTACGCAAATTCATTTTTGAAGAAGGAGCGCGGCGAAGGTACGTCCTCAACCTTTTTGGGGATTTGCTAAGAACTTAAAAGGAACCTATAACCGAGTAGCTCATTAAAACATTAGAGGGTAAATTCACCTTAGGACATTGAACTTTGACACTCACCTCGGGGTGAGTCTCAAAGTTTTGGGAGTTGTCATTTCATGCTCTAGATTAAATTAATATTTCACAAAGTTTATGGTGTTGTTACATTGAGTCACGATTGAGGGGAGTGCTAACTCACAGGGGGATGCGATTGCTCAAGGTATGTTTATTTCTTCAAAGTGAACTCATTAACTAATTAAGGAATGCCTTTTGTACTCGTGATTGTTGTTATCCGTTGTAGAGGGTAATTCCCGAATTGTGGATGGTGTGAGAAGTTGAAGGGTGAAGCCTCGACTTTTAACATAATCTACTCGGAAGGTCACCCCCTCACAATCGGTATTGTGGTGAGTGTTAATTTGCGGGAAGGTGCGGAGGTGATGCTCCGACTTAACCAAAAAATTAACATGAACATGCCTATCCCCTATTGGGATTCTTTCACCTAAGTGGGCTTGCAGGTTCTTTTCCTCACCTCCTAAAAAAATTATAACCACACCAAGACAAGTGAAAATATTAAGAGGGGAATTGCTAGGATTATGTGTGGTCAAGTGAGGGTCGATCGATTCTTATGGAATGCAAGGTAGGACTCGCTCACAAAAACCAAGTTTGATAGTAGGACTAGAGAAATCTACTCGAAAGAGGCGGTCCTCTAAAATCAGTGATAGATTAGAACAAGATAATGTTAGAATAGAGAGTTGTTTGAACGTCGAACCTAGGACTAGGTCAATTCTAGACACCTTAGAACTTGGAGCTCAACTTGAAGAGGAGATCACTCCCTCCAAATTGAGTGGTGAAACTTCTTCGGAAAATTACACACTTAGAGAAGAATTCCCGGTAGAAGTTGATAGGGGATTGTTGAATAGTTCACCGGTCACCATGGCCGAGGAACGGGGGATGGATCCACCACCCATACCCCCAATTCCGCCCATACCTCCTATACCTCCAATAGACCCATTGGTTAGGCCAAGAGGCCTACCAATTGTGGTTCCACAAAATTTAGCGGCGATGGATATGCCATCTCATCTCCCTAAATTTTATGGGACCAAGGATGAGGACCCCTCTCGGCACATGGAACGGTATATCGAACGGTTGGCTAGCTTCCTCATAACCGACCCGGGTTATTGGTTAGTGTGGTTTCCTACCACTCTAGAGGGGGAAGCCTATGAATGGTATCGGGATCATGCCGAGGGACATTTTAGGGGATGGGAACAATTACAAAGGGAGTTTCTTAACGAATTTAGGCCGGAAGTGGGTCAAAGTACCGCATTAAGGGCATTGTCGTCATTGAAGCAAGGAAGGGAGGAAGAAATTTCGGCTTACATTAGGAGGTTTGATTTAGTGTGCACTAGATTTGTGGGTACCATGCTCAACGACGACACGCTAAAGCAATTTTTCATTCAAGGGTTTTTTAAGTCCGGAACTATTAGGGGTGTTCTAGAAAGGAATCCCTTGACCTTGGCGGATGCCAAGCGTGCGGCTAGAGATATTGAAAACTTGGATAAAGATCACGAAAGGCTATGGAGAAGGGAGGATGAATTGATCCCACAATTCATCCCCATACGCCCTAGGGTGGTAGCGGTAGAACCCGCTAAGTATGAGAACCAAATTCCATATGCCATTGTGGACACCGGTCCCCGACCTTTAGCGGTTAGGGAACCGGCACCTCTTTTGGCACTACCGGCCCCTAGAACGGATCCACACTTGGAGGAGGTTGAGAGAAGACTAGGTGCTAGCCAACTAGGATTCCAAGAGGCTATGATAAAACAAATGCAAAGCCTCACGGATCAAATGTAATTAATGATCCGGAGTCAACAACCGGGGCCTCCACCCCCGGTTGAGTCGGGTAGGCATTCTTCCGGATTATGGTGTGTCCAATGTGGCCAACCGGGCCACACGCGTCAATTTTGTAGAAGTGGACAAAACCGTGACCAAAGAGGAAACGGTAACCCACCTCAACAAAATCAACGAGGTCAAGCGCCACCTCACTATGGAAATGGAAGCAATAGAGGACCACAACCTAGAGGGCAAGGTGGCCAAAATTTAGAGAAGAAGGAATTTCATCCCTTTTGTGGAAGGTGGCACGCTCAAGGACAATGTTGGTCCGAAGGTCAAGAGTTTAATTGTAGCAATTGTGGAGGAAGTCATCCCTCGGATACGTGTCGCCAACCGGACAAAATAATTAATGTCCCTTACCCGGTGGCTAATCCACAACAACAAGCAAGGGATAATATGCGAGGTGCTAGGCCACAAGGAGTACCGGCCAATGAACTTAGGCCACCTAACTTATACTATGACCATAGTAATGCTAGGCAAACTTTTCATCCACCGGCGGGCTTGCAAACTACAACCGGTTACATTCCAATACAAAATAGACAAGGAGTTCCACCTAATGGTAGTAACGGGAGACAAGCGCCTCCAACGGATCCGGGACCATCTAACTCCCAAGATGTTAGGTTCATGGATGGAGTGTTGGAGGCCACATGTGATGACATGCTTCCTCTCCCAACGAGAATTGGAGAGGAGCAAAGTCAATGGCCTCCTCACACCAATGCTATTACATATGAGTTAGTGAAGGGTAAGGGTGTGGTTGAAGAAGCACCTGCACTAGCGGTAACTACTAGGGCTAGGAGAGGGGATGCCTCGTTGGAGGTAGGAATAGGAGAGCAAGGAAATTACTCTTCGGATGAAGAGATTAATCTCTCCGAGTTGCATAGGGTAGCTAGAAGAGCTACTAAGGATGTGGAGAGGGAAAATATAATTTTACAAGATAGGGAGAGGACTAATGCGGTACATGACTTGGATAATAGCGATGTGGGTGAATGGGAAGGACCGGGGGTTCCCGTAGACGAATTCGACGTAGTGGGTAATTCTAAGGTGGAAAGATCTACCGGGTACGACTTGTGGGCGGACCTTAGTACACTCAAGGCGGATATTACTTTCGGCCAACTATTGGAAATTTCACCCACGGCAAGGAAAACATTAAAGGAGGGAATGCCGGTACACAAGAGGATGAGGAAGGTGAAAGCTAAAATAGCCGCTAGGATCCAATCACAAGGTGGAAGAGACGTGAAAGCTATAGAAATAGAAGTTGTTATAGTAGATAAGGTGGTTCCTAATGTGCTAGTCGACGGAGGGAGTAGTCTAAATATACTACCGGAGGATACTATGAAAAAATTGGGACTTGGACTCACGGGGCCTTCACCTTTGGTCATAAATATGGCAAATCAAAGTTCGACTACGCCTTTGGGGATGATCAAGGATTGTAGAATGACTACGGGAGGTGAGGAGTACTTGGTCACCTTCCATGTCATTAAAATGCACTCCAACAAGGACACCTTCCCCATTTTGCTAGGTAGGCCTTGGTTGCGGATGGCGAATGCTATGGTCAATTGGGGTGGACCTAAACCATCCATCACTTATGGTCCGGAGGGTAATAGGGTCATAGTGTCCATTGGTTCATTAGAAGGATGGATGAAGAAGGAGATGTATTTGCCATTGGAGAAGGAAATTGATGACTTAAACGAGAATGAGATTGGCAAGGCATTGGTGGGAGTCGTCCATCCCGAAGGTCAAAGGGTTGTTATAGATTCGGGCTCGGGAAGTCTAGGTCCTAATTTTTACAATTATGGGGATAATGGGGATTATTCCCAATGGCTAAGGGAGTACCCCGAGTCCGAGGTTGATGTAATGGTTACATTTCACCAAGTAGGCTTAGGGAGTGAATTTCCTAGTGTTAGTTTAGGAGAGGGCTCATTGTTGGAGCCATGTGAGGTGCTCACCGAGGAAGAGTGGGTTAGCGGTGGGTTAACACCTTGGGTAGATGACGTGGAAGAGGGTGAGGTTAGTTTAATTCATGTAGATGGGACTCAAGAGGAGGATGTGATTATTGAGTCATCGAAATTGGAGGAGCCTTTACATTTCAAGACCACGTCTACGGGGATAGTTGTAGGTCAAGATGTGAAAGATTACCCCAATGTGCCTTCCGATTGGTATCGGAACAAAGAGGAACAAGCACATGTGTCGGAAGCGGATTGGCGGTACGTGGATGTGAAATTAAAGAATGGAAAAACCCGACAAATGAAGATGGGCTCCAAATTGGGGGAGAAAGAGGTTAGGGAGTATAGCAATTTGGTGGATGAGTTTAGTGATACTTTTGCATGGTCCTACGATGAGCTTAAGGGAATTCCTAGGGAAATGGTAGAGCACCGGATTCCTTTAATTCCGGGGGCGAGGCCAATTAGACAAAAGGAGAGGAGGATGAATCCTCAATTGCAATTGTTGGTGAAAGCGGAATTGGAAAGGTTATTGAAGGCCGGGTTTATCAAGCCGGTGGAAATCACGGATTGGGTTTCTCCTATGGTCTTAGTAAAGAAAAAAAATGGGAAATTAAGGGTTTGTGTCGACTATAGGAAATTGAATTCGTGCACACAAAAGGATCACTTCCCCTTACCTTTTATCACCTTGTTGCTTGAGGAGGTTGGAGGTCATTCGCGATATACCTTTATGGATGGGTATGCGGGTTATAATCAAATTTCCATAGCCCTCCAAGATATCCATAAAACGGCTTTTACTACACCTTGGGGTACTTTTGTGTGGGTAGTGATGCCATTTGGGTTATGTAATGCCCCGGCTACTTTTCAACGATTAGTAATGTATATCTTCACCGACTTGTTGTTCAAATCCATGACCGTCTTTGTGGACGATTTTAGCACACAAAGTAATGTGGATGATCACCTACATTGTGTTAAGGAGGCATTGGTTAGGTGTAGGAAGATGAGGTTAGCATTGAACCCGGATAAGACATTTTTGGGAGTGAATAAGGGAGTGTTGTTGGGTTATGTTGTTAGTGAGAAAGGTAGAGAACCCGATCCGGATAAGATTGCGGCCATAAGCGACTTGGCAACTCCAACCAATTCCAAGGGGATCTCTAAGTTGTTAGGACATGTGGGATGGTACCGGGAACTTATTCCTAATTTTTCAAAGATAGCGGTGCCCATTACCCATTTGCTCAAAAAGGATGTCAAATTCGAGTGGACGGATGCTTGTCAAAAAGCCTTTGAGGAATTGCGGGATAGGTTGAGCACCTATCCGGTGTTGATACCACCCAATTGGGGTAAACCTTTTCACGTCTATTGTGATGCTAGTAATGTGGCAATAGGGAGTGCGCTTTGTCAAGCAACGGGAGAAAAAGAGAAGGATCAACCTATAGCTTATGCGAGTAAGCAATTGACCCCCGCCGAAAGAAACTACTCTACAACGGAGAGGGAGTGCTTAGCCATGGTGTTTTCCGTTAAAAAGTTTAGGCATTACCTCATGTGCAACCCGGTTGTATTTTTTGTTGACCACATGGCTATCAAGTATCTAATTAACAAGGCGGAGTTAAGTGGTAGGTTAGCTAGGTGGGTTTTGTTATTAGAAGAATTCGACTACACGGTGGAATATAAACCGGGTCGTATGCATTTACAAGCGGACCACTTGTCTAGGTTGTCGGAGGAGATAGGAAAAAATCCGGTAAATGATATGTTAGTAGATGATAGCCTCTTTGTGGTCACTTCTACACCGGAGTGGTATGCGGGCATAGTGGAATTTCTAACAACCCACAAGTTGCCCAAAGAGTGGACAAAAGAAGAGAGAAGGAAGGTGAGGGTAAATAGTAGGCAATTTGTTGTAGTGGGCCATAGGTTGTTTAGAAGGGGGTCCGATGGTATTTTACGACGATGCGTGTCAAAAACGGAGGTTGAAGCGATTTTAATCGCTTGCCACGATAGCGCTTGCGGCGGTCACTTCTCGGGTCAACTCACCGGGCAAAAAATACTTAGAGCGGGCTACTTTTGGCCTACACTATTTAAGGACGCCCATGACTATGTAAGGAAATGCGACGCTTGCCAACGGTATGCCCGAAACGACCTTAGAATGGAGATGCCTTTACATGTATCATTACCCTTAATTCCTTTCGAAAAATGGGGCATCGACTATGTGGGTGAGGTCCATCCCCAATCTTCAAAAGGAATGAAATATATTGTGGTGGCAACCGAGTACCTCACCAAGTGGGCGGAAGCCAAAGCGGTGAAGACCGACACGGCGGAACACGCGGCAACATTTATGTACGAAAATATAATTTCGCGGTTCGGGGTGCCGAAGATCCTAGTAAGCGATAGGGGTACTCACTTTTTGAATTACTTGATTCGAGAGATGACAGAGAAATTTAAAATTGATCACCGGAAGACTACTCCCTACCACCCACAAACCAATGGACAAACGGAAAGGGTTAACGGAATTTTGGTGAGTATACTACGCAAGACGGTTATAGACTCGAAGCGGGATTGGGATACGAAACTAACGGCGGCACTTTGGGCATACCGTACAACCTATAAGGTAACTACGCGTGCTACACCATTTTCCTTAGTCTATGGTCTTGAAGCGACACTACCAATCGAATATGAAGTCGAGTCACTTAGGGTGGCCGTGAGACGAGACTTACCGAAAGTCAATCCTTACGAAATCGACTAACCGATTTGGAAGCACTTGACGAAGGGAGGAGAATGGCGGCTCAACATATTGAGGCAACCCAAAGAAGGAGAAAGATTACTTTCGACAAACGACATAAGAGAAGGGCCCTAACACCGGGAATGATGGTCATGATTCAAGACGCACGAAAGCTTGAATTTCCGGCGAAATTCAATGCGGTATGGTTAGGACCTTACCTTGTCTATGAGGTCTTTTCTAATAATTCAATTCAATTGGAAACGTTGAATGGTGAGCTCTTTCCTACCCGTACATCAGGAAGTAGATGTAAGGAGTACCGAGCTTGACTAGGCAACTTACCCTTGGAGCAAGAGATGTTTGGATTCATCCCCCGATGGTCGCCAATTATGTGAGCCCAAAAGGGTGTCCACATTTAGTCTTAGACCCCTGAAACGTTAGTTGATGCACTTTGAAGTAGCATGTTACTTCACAAAAATATAAAAAGAGTGAAATGTTAGTCTTAGAAGTACCATGTTGTAAGAGGCTAGGATGTGAGTTGTTATTGTGTTTTTACCTTCGGAAGGATTTGAGTGAATGAGGATAGGTAAGGAGAACTTGGATTGAATAGTTAGTGAGTAGGCTAGTACAAATGGATGGAGACAACCAAAGTGACTCAAGAGGCAAGTGCATTCGAATTGGGATGAATGGAGGATCACATGGAGCGCACAAGTGGACCACCTCATCATGGCCACTTAATGGGGAAGGCCCAAGGAAGAATGCAAGGTGGAGGATAAGCAAATTCTCAAAGCACCAATCAAATCACGAGTTAAGCATCGTGGTTTGAATTAAGTGGTGAGCGACGATTTGGGAAAGTAAGGGGAGAAAGTTATGGCGGCGGAAAGCGAAGGAGGCTAAGTTTGGGTTGAAGCATCCCAAGTTTGGTAAAGTGTGGTAGGTAGAAAGCCAAGGCTAGTTAAATGTTCGAATTAGGATCCTTGTTGATCATTTGAGGGAGGAAGGCTTAGAAGATAGGATTGGCGCCTACTAAGTAGGAGGAAATCTCAAGGGCTTATCGTGAGCCTTGAGGGTGCTCACCCCCTCAAGCTTACTATATAATCCCTCATTCTTCCCTCACTCATCCTCTCTTTCCTTTGTGCTCCAAGGCACCCCACGAGTTATAAGTGTGGGTGTGGGAAGCCATATTGGAGCACATGTGTGTGCTTAGTTTTTAGTTTGAGAGCCAATGCTTGTTAGCCTTGAAGAGGGCTTGACCTCTTGGTAGAATTAGTGTTGACGTGAAGGATTTTAAAGTTAATTCATGATTCCAATTTGTGGTACTTAAAGTTCATGTTTTGAATACACGTGGTTGCAAGTTCCATGTTTAAGAGTTGAGCACTTGATGTTGTGATGAGTGCAAAAATATACTTGTGTGGATTAGTTAGTCTTAGTGAAGTTAGGAAATTCTCTCTCCCCCTCTCCTCTCTAGGATTTTAGGATTTTAGGATTAGAGAAGAATTGTGTGATTAGAAAGGGGTTGTTAGTAGAATTAGGGAAATTAGGTAGGAAGATTAGTTAAGGGCTTGAATAATTAGTGAGGTAGTTGAGGATTACAACTACAAAGTTGTGGGTTCATGAAGGAGCTGGGTTTATGAAGGAGCTGGGTTTGTTTAGTTAGAAAGTAAAGAGCTGGGTTTATGAAGGACCTGGGTTTGTTTAGTTAGAAGCTAAGGAGCTGGGTTCATGAAGGAGCTGGGTTTATGAAGGAGCTGGGTTTGTTTAGTTAGAAAGTAAAGAGCTGGGTTTATGAAGGACCTGGGTTTGTTTAGTTAGAAGCTAAGGAGCTGGGTTCATGAAGGAGCTGGGTTTATGAAGGAGCTGGGTTTGTTTAGTTAGAAGCTAAGAAGCTGGGTTTATGAAGGAGCTGGGTTTATGAAGGAGCTAGGTTTATGTAATTAGAAAGTAAAGAGATGGGTTCATGAAGGAGCTTAGTAGATAGCCTACCTAATTAGCTCATAGACAAGTAGTTAGTTACATTATGCTAGTTAGTGTTATGTGTGGCTTTCACAAGTAAATGTATTTGAGATTGACTATAGAGAATAGTGTTTTTTTTAACACTTGCATCCTCTCTTTAAAAATAAACCACGTGCACAACTTAATGGAGAATGTGGAGCACTCTCGCGATGGCAAGACAAAGGAAGCAAAGACCAAAGGTGCGAGGGAGAGATTGACATAAGTCACATAAGTATTTCTTAATACTTAAAGGCTTATGTACGGTATGGAGACACCAAGTGAGACCTCTTATAGTAGCGATACGGAATACACAAGTGATAGTTCAAGTGGTAGTATAGAGTCAACGGCACGGACTCCATTTAGGAGAGGGATATCCTTAAAGGCTTGTGTAGCTAAAGCAGCCGGATGGACGTTAGAAGCAAACAAAGACAAAATAGCACCCGAGCATAAGGAGGTTAAAATAACATAGTTAACTTGTGCATTCTCCACATACGTATTGAAATCGTACATTGAGTTGTTAAAAGTGAAATTCCAGTTAAATCCAAGACCACTTGAAGGGTGAACATTGCACTATGGACTCATCCAAGTCCAAATCCAATACCGCGGAGGAATGTGAGCCCAAACCCACTACTCGGACTACAGACGCTTAAGGGTGGGGGGTTTGGCCTCACAATCCCATGGAAGGCAACCAAGGAGTTGTGTAATGTTATGTAACATGAAATACATCTTGATGATTTTTAAAATCTCCATTTTATATATGAATCCCATAACATTGTTCAGATCCATAACAATGTTTTGTGGGATTGACAATATTCAACAGAATATTCCTGGATATTTCCCACATTCAGACCAAATGTGGGGACTCTCCAAGAATATTCAGTGGAATATTGTCAATCCCACATAACACCGTTATGGATTTGAATAATGTTATGCTTGAACAAACTAAGGTGTATACAAATTTAAATGAGCACAAATCCTAAGATAATATATGGATTCTTTTTTTGGATTTCATGGAAACTAGACCTTGTATCTTAACCCATGTATACCACACTTGATTTTTGTTGGACCTTGTATATTGGATCTACCCAGGAAAAACTATAATATGAGAAAACTAGACCTTATTAATTCAATACTACCAAGGAAACTCCACGACACTAAAACCTAAATATGCCATATTTTTTAGCACATTCCTTCTCTTTGTACAACCTCCCATACACAACACAAACCTCAATCAAGAGCTTCATCATCTAACCAAACATGCCCAACTCCTCCGAGCATACCACACAACACACATCATATACATCCTAACAGTATCCATAAGCCCCATACCAACACAATGCAACACCACCATCCAAAATGGATTCCTTGCATGTAGTCCCACTACACTACAAAGATTGCACAATCTTTCACCCCCAATTGATCCTCCCATTATTATTTGCCCCAACTCCCAATCGCTCGCCACGGCCCACGCACCATAACAACTTGCAAAACTATATGACCGCATCAAACTTAACATCTCACACAACACCGACCCCTCACAATCATCACTCCAACAACTATTTCCGGCCTATCATATTGAACTCGTAAGAGAATCCCTCCAAATTCTACAACCAATACTTGGTTGCTCACATAAATCATATCAAACCCCGAGCTCAACAACAACATCAACATCAAACCGACATATAAACATATACCCAGACCCCATTACATGCCTTACATGGAACTACAAGCACCTAAGCATAAACCTTCAAGACATTGAGCAACTCAACACCATAAATGGTACCCCATCTTAACCCCTAAAGGACCGGGGGTGTTTTAGCTTAGGTCATGTTTTCTTGATTAGCTCTTGTAGCAAGCTCAATTTCTTATTAGTGTGGGGTAATTTTCACGATCGGCACCGTTGAAACTAAAGAAGACTTTCATAGCTTATTTATGAAAAAAAGATCAACAAGATCGCACAATATCTGAGAAATTGCCACCGTCGAGAAGATTGATGGAAATTGTTCATGCAGGGGGTACTTCGTGCTTATGCTAGAATCAGATTGCTTAGAAGTGCTCCAAAACATCTGAAATTTTTACCACATGTCAAGAACATTATGACCCTCATGTGGAATTTTTTTCGTCAAATTCTAAGGTGTGGAAAAAAAGATATGGGACTCTGAAGTCTCCAAGCAATGAGATTGGAGCCCAAAAACTGAAATTTTTGTTCACTCAAAGAATTCGCCAAAAATCCAATCCTTCATCATTTTCTGATCGGAAAAGACCATTGGATCCATCTCGCAAAAACAACCAGGGTCCTCTACCCGCAAATTTGGGCTTCTTTGGAACAATCTCATCCAATTTGCACTTTTCTACAATCAAAAGTCCCCTGGGGGGCTTACGGTCGTTTAGGGGTTAATTTTGATTCAAACATGAAACAGAAATCTCCAAAGATAAACTACAAGTTATACAGATATGCAATTTCCATCATATAAGATCAAATACAACAACACATTGGATGCATTGACATGCACTAAGCGCCCTTACATATAATACGCCCCAACGAGAGAAAGACTAATCACTATGATACACAAATCAATCGTCTTCTCCGGTAAATTACGAAAATAACAATTACTATCGAACTTGCTTCTTACCTACAAATTATTACAATACCCAATAAACCTCTAAACACCACAATACTCATCCACTTATATATGTTAACACACGAAGAAGACATATGCATAATCCATGATATCCAACGACCAATTAAACAAATCCTAACTACCACTCAACACACTTCCCAATCCTCATAGGGGACTTTAACTGTGATATATTTCTCATAAGATGCCATAACCAACACTCCCTAACTCAACCAACCAATGAGGACAAAAAATGGCAAACTTTTACACCCACGGGTAGATCACTCCATTGTCAAGTTGGACACCACGTGCGGCCAAAAAAAATCTTCTTTTGGTAAGTTGCACCACCAAAATGGGTCAAAATTTTATCAAATTTTTTTCATGAGTAGATATACACAATACCTATGACATAGTTAAAAGTGGTAACTAAATTTGATGATTTGTTTTTTTCATAAAACATACCATTTCTAACTAGAATGACACAGAATTGAACTAAAACAATTACTAAAAAAAATAAAGATGACTAAAAATTTCAAAAAAGTATACAAAAGATACTATCAATGGTTATGTATATGTAGAAAAAATATCATAAATTTTAAAATTATATATGGCATGTAATATAGGGGTAGCAAACTTTGTCCGCACGTGGTGTCAACTTGACAATGAAGTGACCTCCCCGTGTTTACACCCAACCTCTAATTCACAACAATCCCTAGCACATCAACATTTTCAAGACAAAGGGGATCCAAATATAGCCATACTAGCCTCATAGACGGATTCTATACCCCCAACACCCACTAATGTACCAAGTATGTTGCATCAACACACAATTTACACCTCAATTTGGACCACTTCCTAAAAACCCTTCACCTCCCACCCTAATTTGCAAACCTCCTACATCACCAACCAGCACAATCCCCGTTCATAAACCCCATACCGGAATCTAATATCCAAGATTTCCTTATTAAATTCAATGTACTAAACTTTATCAATATCCAACAACTTACCAAACTACTACAAGAAGTCACTCCTCTCACCCACCGAAAAACAAATAGAAGCACCAAAAAAAAATAATACAAACCACCATAAGCTCAATAAGCAAATGTGCCAAACAAACATGTACCACGCCTCCACCCCTCTCCCTCACCTCGCAAACAAAACTTCAAAGGGGGCTTCATGCCCCGTGAATCACAAAACAACGGAGAAAATAACTCAATACCTACCACCTCATAAAAAGGGCCATCAGAGCCACCACATCCCCAATACCTCCCTAATTGGTACCTTAAACCATAAATTCATGAAATAAAAACTCTCACAACGTAAATCCGCCACTTATGACCCACGGGAAATACAAAATTGGTTGGACAACATAGCTAACATAGAAAAAAATGCCAATGCACAAGCTCAAAAATAACCATGATACAAACGTCCCAAAATTGCAAAAGAGAAATAAAACATATATAGCCTTACTAAACTAAAAACCAAAAAGAATTCATAAAAGAATTTAAAATCATCAAAAATCCATACCGCTCCAATATCTCATAGATAAAGATGGACACTTGGTCACACATCCGGACGCCATTGTAAATGTCATCTACACCCTACAAAAAGAATCATTTTAAAGACAAACCCCCTTATGCTCAGACCAGACATACCACCCGTCATGATGCATCTATGCCATTTGCCAATATCTATGGCAAACGAAAGATGGTTTCATACTAGGAAAAAAAAAACTCCTCTATACTCCCTCCAGTAGCTGCATCCATAGGGGGTGCACTCATTATTAGAACCAAAAACCATGTGCGTGCATGATCTTGAAATAAACACCAAGATTTTCAACCTCTTAAAATAGTACACATACAATAGTCAATGGAAACATAGCATCGCCATACTCCTCCATAGAAAGGACAACCTCACAATTGTCACAAACTATATAACTATAGCCATTGTCTACACCATCTACAGTTTCTTTACAAGGACATTCACCTTCATTGTCATCACATTCGGTGCACAACATAAAATCCTCCACCACAGCCAAGAAGGCTTTAGACCCATGAAAAATATGCCTAGACAAATTCAAATAATCATCACCGCCTTAGAAGACACCAAATTCACAAACAAATACATCTACCTAACTTACATCAATTTTTGAAAAGCATTTGGGTCCATAGTCCACCTTAGATTATTGACCATAATGGAAGACCTTGGATATCCACCAGATGCCATCGAGCCAGTTGGCAATATCTACGCAAAATCAAGCACCTCCTTCAAGGTGCACACTTTAAAATAACATCACCCATTCAAATCAATCGTGAAACCATGCAAGGAGACACCTTGACTCCACACTCATTCACCATATTTTTAGAACCGCTACTTACAAAGAATTGGGTCTTGGTGGGTAGTCCATAATGGATTCATTCTCACACTTGGTTCACTTTTTTAGTTAGGGGTTCCTCCTCCACTCGAAGTTGGTATGTTTCCTTTTGCCTCTTAATTTACTCTTTGCATCACAACTTCGCCATCATTTTGTTTGATTAAATTTTTTATATATATTTTTTATAAGGTCAAGACATTTTTGACTAAAATAGGAATGTTGTGGATAGTATCATGATGGAGCACACGAATTTAGGTTCAATTTGAAAAAGATTGAGAAGAAGAATATAGGTACAAAAATGTAACGAACTATATGAGAGCATGGGTGCTTGTGTGAAGTGGCAAGTTTTTTTGAGGAATTTTTTTCGTATTGTGCATGTCATGTCCAAGCCATACCATTTTACAACATCTGAATTTTCAAAATGCATAACATAACATTGTTCATTTGTAGGTTGATGCAACCTTGGAGTGGGCATCATACCGCTTTTGTTATGGGATTTTCTTACAAAATGGACAGTATTTGACTTATGTAGTGTTCACATGATGCCAATAACCAACATGTAGCTAATCCCAAACTTCTCTCACTGGAACTACAATGTCAATATTTATTTAAAAACTAAGTTGTTTGCATCATGGGGCCCCATATCTCCTAGCTTGTATACCAATTTGTTAGCAAGGTCTAGTGTAAATCAAGTGTGGAATACCTGGGTTAAGATATTTAATGTTTGGTTATGCAAGAAATAAAGACTAACCATACTTTGTTGTACTTGGCATGTGAGGAAATGACATTTGGAGTAAGACAACTCCAAAGAAAGAATTGGATCAGACAACCCAAGAAAGAATGGTGCACAAGGCTAGACAACCCATGAAGGAATTGTGCACATGAGTTACACAAATCCCGATTGAAGATCGTTGCGTTGGAGTTAGTCCATTCCAATTGCAAGTTAGACAACTCCAACTAAATGATATGGATCGGAGTTAGACAAATCCCATCAAATGAATGTTATTCATTGGAGGTAGACAACTCTCAATGAATAAATGGATATAGTTGGAACTAGACAATTCCAACTAGTAGAATGGGTGAATGAATCTAGTTGGAATTAAATGATTCCAACTAAAAGCAAGGATCATACAATGGAATGATCTATGTATATACATGAGGAAGCTTCAATATACATTTAGTAAGACTTGAGACTTTTAAATGTATCTCTCAGATATTATGGATAAAGATGGATAAAACTAGGAGTGCCTTTGGAGATAAAAGGAAGCTCAAGGGATAATAAAGGATCCGTATTGTCTCTCTCCTATAGTTGGTTGGTTCGAGCTCATAGCAATCATAATATTGCGTTTGAGTTGCAAAGCTTTTATAATGTACAAAGTTTGAAAGTTCAAAATACTAGTGTCTCATGTGCATTTATGATTGTATTATTGTGTAAAAAAAGAATGTGACACCAAGGAGCCAAATATATGCCATGAATAATTGTGAGATGATAGCCTTAGGCCTACCCCTCCCCTTCTAGAAAAGGTGCATGGGGAGTAGGGCGTGCAATGTTGTGAAAGGGTAAAAAATCAACCATGGTCAACTACAACATGTTGAAGGTTCATGGTGTCTATAGGCTTGTTTCACTAAAGGTAGTTGTAGTTGACAACCAATATCAACCACAATTTTCATACACACTTGTAAAGTGTGTAGAATTTCGTGGGTGTAGTTGATGGTAAGGTTGGTCTTTCAAATTGCATTCCTTCGTTGTTTAGGTCTTGAACTCAATAAGAAATTAAAGTGGTTACTATCTTTGTTGCCCTTGCCCTTCAATTGTGGTGTTAAATTGGTTGTTTTCTCAACTTTCTCTATGGACCTTGCCTTGAAACTCAGTAGTGTTGCCACATGAGCAGGAATAGCAATCTTAAGGGTAGATAACTACGCATACTAACATGGTTGTACTTGTGCTTATAATTTATTATGCCCATGGAAATAGGACCACGGAAAGTAAACTACAACCAGAATCACCCCAGTGTAATCAAACCTCATGTAAATTCATTTGGTGCAAAGGCAGAAATGACGTGACTTGTTTCATAGCCCAATTCTTATTTTAGACTATTTGACTATGTAAATGGCATCAAAAGGCCGTAAACCAGTATAGGACAGTCCATTGGCTATGAATCAACCCTCACCCTCTAAGGAGCGTGTTTAAGGTAGAGGGTAGTTAAACTAACACTTTAAGCCATTGCACAAACACATGACTATGTGGTTGATATAAATAAATAAATAAATCATATCAACCTTTGGGTTAAACATACGCAGAAAGAAGAAGAAGAAGAAGAAGAAGAAGAAGAAGAAGAAGAAAATAGTCTCAATTTAATATTTGATGAAATTTTAAAGTAAAACCATTATTTTCCTTAAACCAATCCCTAGGTTCAATGCATGACAACCTTGCATATGGTGAGGACTCCCATCTTCGTTGCCTAGAACCAACACAACATAGTGGGGTGTTAGATCCAAGCAAGACATGGCCACCTCCATGATCCCACCCGATTCGGTTGTAGAGCGTCTGCGGCCAGAAAAAGGTATATATATATATATATATATATATATATATTTTGAATCGAGGTAAGGCTTTGTTTCAAACTTCGAGGTTGTTTTTTATCAAGGAAAAGGAGGGAGACCGTCCCTTTTCATCCCAAGTACCGACCCCTTTGTGCCCAAAACCGACACCCTTGGCTTTGTGGGCTTGAACCATTCCCTCCATGAACATGATGTCTAGAATGGAGCCTCTTACCTATCCTATATGAAGGTAGTGGAGACTAGTATGTGGTGGCGCCACTAAAGACACCTAAACCCGTCACGCCATGCGCCTGGACACTCCTTTTCCCTGGGGAACAATTCAAAGTAGTAGAGTGTTGGTGATTGGAAGGCGTTTATAGTTGTTGCTTTTGGGTGGGGTGTTGGTTTTAGTACCCTCTACCTTATCACTAGACAGCCTATACCAACGATGGATGGGTTTACTTGTACACTACGAAGCCTTACCCAACTATAATGGTGTATGTACGATGGACTAGATTGTTTATGTTAGTTTGTGTCATGTACTATTTGTAGTTGCCCGGTGTTGTTATTGTTTTTCATCAAATAAAGTATTTTCATAATGTGTAAGATAATTATTTATAGTTGATTATAAATAATGAGATGCATAGTGAAATGTTAGAACATCACTTAAATTTCAAATAGTAAGTGGCAATAATTACCATAATTGGTGTAGTGCCAGCACTACATTGTTTACGGTATATAGCGTTTTTTTATTATGTGGAAGTACTTGGTGCTATAATAACTTTCTACTACATACTAAAATTGTTACAAATATAGTAAGCACACATACTATGACATCATCACATTGTTGATCTCCATGTGGCACCCCTAGATGAGGAATCAAATGCCCATGCAACGAGATAATGGACCGAATCCATATGTATCCAAGGTGAATATGGTCTTTGCTTACGTCAAATATGTTACAATAAACATGTGATTTAGTGTGGCTCACACTATTCATCATCGACTTGCATTGATTGTCCTACAAGCATTGGGTGGCAACTAGAGGAGATTTCACATGACACTTAGTGTTACACAACAATTCACAAAATTCAAACCAATTAAAATGGCACAACAATCTCAATGCCACACTAAATCAATTCTTTATGTGGCTTCATACATCGCCCATGTAAGCAAAACAACTTGGCATACCCAAGTCATAAAATTGTTATGATTGCAAACATGATATATTTGTGACTCGGTGGAAAATCGACAATTTGAATAAATTTTTATGTTATGCATGTCACTCCAATTACGAAGTGATAGCAAATACAACAAGCAATGTACAATGATATGTGTAGTTAGGTTGCATTCACGAATAGGTTACCTCCTTACCCATGCAAATTGTATTGGGTCAAAAACGTATCAAAACAACTTATTACTTTGTTCATTCATCCATATAGCAATCATAGCATTTTTATTTTTTTATTTTTTTATTTTTTAGATCACTATTGTGGTTATATATATATTGTTGAACGTTGATAGATTATCGTATGGAACTATTAATGTAACTAATATGATACATCTACATTTTTTATTGTATTGAGTGTCGCTCACCACACAATGCAATAACTTCTTACTATAATATTCAATATTTGCTAACAAAGGTTGAATAGATTGTTTGGACATGATAGAACATAAATGACTTTAGTTGGTAAAATATTACATTCTCAATCATTACAATAGCTATAGCACTAGGTAACTCCAAATAGGAAGTGGCACTAAATACCCTAAACGGCGTGGTGCTAAGACGGCTAGGGCTAGACGCCCACCTCTTTGCGTTGGACCTTACTACATTTACCAAGGGTACAGTAAAAAGACGACCTCATAAGTTTGTTGTTTACTCATCTCAAGTGATCTCCTTAACTAATTCAGCGCTTGTGATGCTAATTCCAGTTCAAATTCTCCAAAATAAATGAACCTCTAGAACACATTTAGATATGTATATGGCACATACTCCAAGTAAATCGCCAACGTTTTTCACCGTGGGCAATAGTGGTAGGGGCCCATGTCAAAGAGGTGAGCATGGGGTTTGGGCCGTGCTACGGCTGGGGCGAACCAACCCGTACACTGGTTCCTTGGCGACAGGGATTTAGACATCCAACAAGGAACGAGTGTATGGGTTGGTTTGCCCAAATCGCCGTGCTATGGCTAATCTAGGCCATTGGTAGCCATGAAAGGAAGACATGGTGTCCTTTAGCACGCTCAAAGTTTAGTAGTGGGCGACTGCTATTCCCGTAACACCACGGCTTTCTTTATAAAACTGGAGCCATGTTGTGCATCTGATGAGTCCGTTGTCCCAGCAGGTGGGAGGGGTCGGTGTCTCTTTGCCGCAAGCATGCGTTATTTGTAGGCGCTCGGACATACTATTAAAAAACAACACAGCTTGAGAAAACGTTGTGGGAATGGCCATGCCAGGACGATCATGGTTTAATGGGCAAGGAAGTTATTGGTTATGAATAGGGAAATAGCCATCAGTGAGCTTGTATCAAATATCTCCCTTCCTTTCTCAGCTAACTCGGGCCCATGCGCTGCATGCATTGACTTGCGCGCATAGCTCGCAAAATCCTCGAATCTCGGCTTCAGGTCTTGGCTTGCTACTAAGTTACCGCACAATGTGGAAGGAAAGAAAAGAAAAGAAAGAAAGGACCAAAGGACCACCACTTCTACAACAAGTGGTGGAAGAGCGGACCGACCCGCCGTGGTTGTATTTGTACGTTTCGTTTTAGCGTAAACGTGTATGCTTGTATCGGTGGGCAGCGGTGACTGCCCGGACAAAAATGTTTGTTTTGGTATGAAGGGTTTAAGGGTCACTTTACACCTAGAGGCTGGGCCAATTCCTCTTGAGGCCGATTGCGTGAAATTTCAGCCCCTTTTGGGTTGGAGGCCGGCCTCAACTACACGTTATAATAAGATTATAATGGGGGCCAATTTTTTCCATACGTAAAGGCCTTAGGACCAAGAAGCTAGGCCGATTCAACCAATCCAACATAATCCAACGGATCTAGCATAATCTAGCATAGAGATGTTCATATTTCCACATAATCCAATGGATATAGTTCGCTGGAAAAATAATATTTTATTTTTAAAAATGTTTTTTATTTATTGAAATGTGACATTGGCCCCGAGGCCAAGATTTGGCCCTTCATTTTTGGTGCACCATTCAACGAGCTCGGGCCGTGTCATATCATGCATTTTTTAATTAAAAATTCATACCACCAAATCGGCCCGGCCTCTAAGTGTAAAGGGGTTGGGGCCAATTTCAACCTTTTGGCCAATCACAAGTGAGGATTTCAAGCCTCTTACACAACGAATTGGTATGGCCTCTAGGTGTAAAGCAACCCTAAGTATAGTGTTATCACGCATAAGTATGCACCCATTTAAGTACGCATTCCAATTAAGTGCGCAATTTTTTTTGACAAAAATCAAGGTTCATACTTTATTGTTTGAACATGTCATGCAAAGTCGTTTGTTGCGTACACATGAATTGTTTACACTTGACATTCAATGTCAATCTGTAAACTTTTCGCTGAAATGTCTCAAACCATCATTGCAATTCATCATACATTTGTCCAACTTCCGTTTGAACATTGGAGCAAAGCAATTGGTCTTTGATGCCGAGGACAATGTTGTGTAGAACTTCAAAGCCTTTGAAGTCGGTAGCACTTTTAGATTCGCCAAATGTCTTGATAGACTGGATTTCATCATCGATAGGTGGTTCTTCTTTCATTTGCATCGTTATCAACATCGTCCTTAGCATAACAACCCAATGTTTGTATCTTCATAAGAAATATCTTCATTGTTTGCATCATTGAATGGTGCCCACTTGCTTGGCGCGTTTGGCTTGCTCAACTTTGCAATGATTTTAGATTGTTGGGCTTTCATCAAGCATGTTATCTCAGATTTCATCCGTTTCACATTGCAATTCATCGAATCAAAGGGTTTAGAAAACGATATGAGTAAAGTATGCACCTACCAACTAAGTGCACACCAACGGCTCCAGTTCAAAGTACGTACTTGAGGGGGAGAACACTGTAGAGTGAGCACGATGTTCACAACGCCTACCAAGGGGGAGGGCAAAATAGACTTGCAGTCACTTGCGCTAATAGGTCGCAATATCTCAAATCTCGACTTTGAATCTTGGCTTGCTAATAAGTTACTACACAATGTGGAAAGAAAGGACCAAAGGACCACCACTTCTACTACAGTGGTGGAAGAGTGGACCGACCCTCCGTGGTTGTATTATTACGTTTAGTTTTAGCGTAAACACGTATGCTTGTCTCGGCGGGCAGTGGTGACTACCCAGACAAAAATTTGTGCCTCGGTCTGAAGGGTTTAAGTAGAGAGAGCACAATGTTCACATCGCCTACTAAGGGGGAGGGCAAACTAGGGGAGAGAAGGGTGAGTCTTTGGTTAGGTATTAGTGTAGAGCAAAGGGGTATTTATTTAAACCTTTGTGTCATTATTAAAGATCCAAAATTATTATAGTTCGTGAGCCTAAGTTGGAATGAATCAACAACCACCCTATAAGGGGTATATGTACTATGGCCCCTTTGGTAGGTGTTAACAACCCAAACCGCCACGACAGTATACAAAATTTCTCGGTATGTATCATCCGCTTTTGAGGGTTTCATTACCCCTACGAGGATCATGGGTGTGTTAATACGGGATATATGACAATTTGTAACAAACATTGAAATAATGTTGTATATTGTCTATGACATTGTATCCATGTTTAGTACAACATATCTAAAAGAAGAAGTGGAACTAGGGTCATATGTGACTATCATGATTTGGTATACGTGTTCAATATTTAAATTTTGGTTGATTCTACGAGCTTGGGTCTCCATATTCATCATTTTATAAATATGTGTTCTCTAATTGAAACTATTTATATTGCAAATGAGATGAATTTGTCCATGACCAACATCTTGAACCTTTAAGGGTTCAGGTGTGATGGCATGCATGTCCCTCCGTTTTGTAATCTAAATTGCTCATTTAACACCGATTATGCTATGCATGACCACTCTTTGAAAACCATGGGCAGGCAAATATGAGAACATTTTCTTGGCAAAAAAGAGGACATGCACCACATTATGGTGGACAGTGCGCAATTTCATTTATAATTGGAGGAATAAGAATGTCGTCACAAATAAGTTGAAAGTGCTCCAAATCAATATGATAAACTACACTATTTACTTCTTCTTTTTTAAAGTCACACTTACAAAGCCTATTACATGTATTACCTCCTTTTTTTTCATTTAAAAAAATATATATCTCACGTTGGGACATCCTATCACCGGTCAAGTTGAAGATAGAATTGCTATCAATGTGCTCGATGAATGGGGTCTTTTGATGAGGATTGTGCATGTGGTTGACACATGTTATATTTGGTGACGTAAGATATGACTTGGAGTGCACGGAGAGGGTCTTCAAAGAGCGACCTCAACCCAACTTCTTTGGGTGGTGGGCATTGTCCGGTTTGGAGTATTATATCGGAATCGGAAGTGAGGATTCGAATGTTTCGGTTTTCTCACCTTGCATTGATTAGGTGCATTTTGTGTGTCTCACCTTGTTACGGAATGTTGTATGGACCGTCAACTCCGTGATGGGAACCGCGCTTGCTTTCGCTACCGATTTTGTACAAGGACTATGACAATGGGGGCCACTAGATGTCTTGGCCCCCCAAGAATCTTACCCTCCTAAGATGGAAAGGCAAGCAACTATATTGTTATTATCATGCAACTTACTTCCTAAAGCCAATTTGACACATTGGAATCAACATCAAGGATCCCATATTATTCTAATATGACCCAATTGAAACAAATCAACCACAAACCTAATGACCGGGCGCGGGGGGGGGGGGGGGTACTAGTCTTATTTCACCTTGGTAAGATTGGTGAAGTCCCAACTCAAAGAACATAACATGTAGGTATGTCCTTGGGGCAATGCACGCTTTGAGTAAGGTTGGTTGGTGTGCCAAGCCAACTATAATATCAACCTTGAAAATAGAGGAGCCACTCCTATCCTCTTTCGTGCACTATTTCATACAACGCAATATAATATAAAGATGATATTCCAAGGAAGTGATGGTACTATTGCTAACATCAAGAGTATTCACTTTTAAAATTAAATAAATAAACCTAGTGTTATATTTTTGAATCAAATGAGCCTTGTAGACTACATTGATTATCCCAATTAGTGTGTGTTGCTATTCATAGTTACATTGTGCAATATAGTCTTATTCATGAGTTTGATGTTTACTAAAGAAAGTCTAATAAGTTGGTTTGGACATTTTAGAACAAAAATGACTTTGCTTGGTAAAATGTTACATTCTTATTACATAGTTATAGCATTGCATAGCTCTGAATAGTAGCACACACTAATCGGGATAATCAATGTAGTAAAACTTCTCATCTCTCACTATCAATGACAATGTGAAGATAATAAAGAATGATGCTAAAGCATCCATTGGAACCCCCATTGGTGACCAATATATATGGGTGCAAGCACGGTAAAGTGGACAACTCCTAATCCTTGCCTAATGTTAAGTGAGAGTGGTTCAAACTATACATTAACTTTGAATTTTGTGAAGAAAAAAATCATAGATATTAAAAAAAAACATGTTGATCTACAAATCCAAGCAATTTATGATGACAAAAACGATTCCAAGAAAAGTCTACATATTTTTCAAGACAATGCAAGTGGTGTGCAAGTAGGTGATATTGAACAAGCAACTATCTAAAATTTGTTTAATTTTTTTTAAGATTACATTAAATTGATGGTTTTCTACAAAATTTTGTGATGATGCCCTCAAGTGGATAATGAATTCAAGGAATATGAGAAAAACTCCAACTTCAAAATAGTTCAAGGTCATGAAATCTACGTTCAAAACCAAATTCAACCATTTGCTTTTAAGCGTCACTTTTAATGATAAGTTTTGAAGATATCAATATGAAATTCTACATTTGAGTATTTAACACAACAATAAAGGTCATTTTGAAAAACAAGTAGAAAAAAAAGAAATCCAATTTAAACAACAATTTGCTACTACTCTTAGGCCTCTGGCCAAAACAAATATGGTTTTAGTATACTAGAGCACTACTTTGGACTACTTTACCATGCTTGCACCCATATATATATATATATATATATAAGAATAAGAGTCACTTGAGTCCAACACTAGACTCAAACACTAGACTCACTGTAACCTACATTCATATGTGCAATTAGGTTGCCCCATGTTGTTTTGGATATTTGTTACCATGATAACAAACACGTATGATCACTTCTTCTTTTTTAAAGTAGTTGCCATACAATTTGATTAAAAAAAAAGTTATAGGTTTTTTGGTCATCTAATTTTGACCCAAGGTACTTTGCATGGGTAAAGAGGCAACCTCAGTGCACCTATCAATGCACACATACACGGCTCCCCAACCAAGGTACACTAATATGTGCAATTAGGTTACCCACGCCAATTTGTCAACATTCCATGCCACTTTCAATCTTTGTTACCATATTAACATAAATTATTTTAAAACTAGGATTGCTATAGGGACGAATAAACAAAATTGTAGGTTGTTGTAATCTAATTTTGACTCAAAATAACTTGCATGGACAAGGAGACAGCCTGTTCGTGAAGGCAACCTTGTTGTTTATATTAGTGTACATACACCTAAAATCGACACGATGTACTATAGTCAAAGATGTCGAAGTTCAAATGTACGACTATGATACATAGTGTTGGTTTTGGGTTATATGTTGGTTTTAAGTATGCCTACCTCAGGTAACAAGGATACACTGTGTCCAACAAAAGCCTCCAAAACGGAAGAATAAGTAGCATGCTGGTTTGCTGCACGTGTTAAAGGTATAACCGTATACACCGACGATCTACATTTCTTGTCATTCATATTGGGCATGGGGTTGTGTCAACTAGGGCAATGAATGGGGGAGAACCGATCCCCTAGTTACAGATGCACCGGTTGAAGTTGAAGACCTCAGGAAAACAACTTATTAGGTTAAAGGAATATGTGGAATATACTTCAAATTATCGAAGAAAACCCGCAAAATTCACCATGAGTCCAGTTGGACTTGGAAACATTAGGATTATGACCAAATTATGCCCGAAATCCTCTCCGGACACTAAGGGCCGCTTCACACTATGGCCGAAGGTCGAGAGGCTGTCAATTTCCACCAATCAGATGGCAGGAAACCAAGAGTTCGGCCTCTCGACCCTTCACACCAGAGGTCAAAGTCCAAAGGCCGTCGCAATTCAAAATGCGAACATGGTAGTACTTTTTGACCAAAGTGACGGACTCTTGAAGGAAGTTTGGGTCGGACACGAATGGAAAGCCAAACTACGGTCAAGAGGCCATGGATATATTTTCATGAAAAAATACGTAAAAATTTGACAAGATCTTGGCCGTCAGATTGGAGGGGAGGTTTTGGACAGGGAATAAAGTGGGATGCTCCTTCTTCCTTTGGACTTTGGGCTTGGGTTTCGAAAACTTCACACTGTGGCCGTCCAAGTCGAGAGGCCGTGGGAGTTCATGGCCAAAGATTTGAACTGTGGACTTGGCCTTTGGAGACTTCACACTGTGTCCGACTAAAGGCTCCAATTCCTATATATCTTTTATTGGCTATTCTATCTATTTGCAGCCCATTTCTTTGAACTCTCAACAAAGTTTGGCCATTCAATCCCACAGCCTTCTTGACTAGGGCGACCCTGAACTAGAGCGAGTTGATTACTTCAGCCAGCTCTGTCGATCGTACTCTCACACATACAGCCCCTCCTCGCGCGCCCTCTTTACCATTCATTTACACAAAGGGCTCTGTGGTGGTTTATGATTCGGTGGTTTTTTTTTTTTTTTTTTTGTGGGCGGGGGGCAGGGTATTCAGGTTCCGTGGGAGTGAATTAAAGCAGCCAGAAGGGAAAGTAAGAAAGACCGTCGTAAAAGAGGGGGGCTCTCATATCATAAGGAGCTCTTGCCCAGCCTACAGTACTTCCTCCTTCTGTCACACCTACTGTACTTTACTTCACTTTTTTGAATCCTTTTTGTTACGCTCACTTACTACTTTTTGTCTGTGCCCGTGCCTATATATACAGGCACACCTAGTATTGGCTGCTTTGTGAATGCCAACCATGTTCACGTGATGTGGTGGGGGGCGGGCAGTCGACGGTGGGGATCTTGGTCCCTGCCCGGCCGGAGAGCGGGCAGGTGGCCGGGCAGCGGTGTTGGCCTGCAAGGGGGCATTGGGTAGGGCTGTCACCCGGAGCACGACCAATGACAATGCTGGTCGCCTGCCATTCAGTGTTCAAGAGTGAAGGCCTCGCATGCATGAGTGTCATTTTGAAGGGCTCTCAAATTGCAGCCCTTCACTTCGAACCCAAGACGTCGATCCAAGAGTACGTGAATGAAATACAAAACTCATATTAAACATGTTCACGTTTCCAGTACAATGTGAAGAATTAAGAATCAACCATTTAACTCTACTTTCTGTAGTGACAATGTCTTTCGCTCGTTGGTTCTTGTGGCGGGCAAATTATGTATTAGGTAATCGTTTTATTGGAACCAGTTATCGGTGCAGAACCGGTTCTGTCAAGGTGGCGAGCCCGCGAGGGCGAGCCAGCTGGACAAAACTTGTTTTGCACTGATGACCGGTTCCAATAAAACGATTACCGGACGTAACCGGTTGGCCGCTTTGTTGAGCCGCGCAGGTGACCTAAACATTGGGTCACCTGTCGTCTTCTTCAACATATCTGATTTAGATGATCATAACTGGCTGGGATGTCGAGGTTATCGTCTGCAAACATGTGTGCTCAGAGCCAATCGTGTAGTGCCACCTCGGCGAAACAAAGCGGCCAACCGGTTACGTTGAGGACTGTGAGTGATGTCTTTCGTTTTCAATTTGGGAGTGCGTTATGGAAGGGTTGTTTTGAGAGACGTATGTTTTGAAGGGCCAAATCTATGGAAACTTCCATTCACCAAATTTTCCAATCCCTAGAGGCTTTCATTTCTTGAAGTGTCGGACAAGCCAATCAAGTTTGGGCCACAATGATGCAACATTGATGTGCCCATCACCATCTTTGAATAATATTGGTCACATGAAAGACGCCGCCGTTTGATGTTGCTTCTCTATTGCAATAATATATTGGAACCAAGTCCGTAATAGTAGCGTAGGTGCACATATTGTCATGACGATTCTTTGGCAAATTCAGAATCGTGGTGATGTTGTTTTTATTGGCCGGAGCTGGAACGGAAAAGGACTTAAATTGGATGCCAATGAATGCCGTTGTTCTTTTGACAATTCATGAAGACAAAAAAAAACTATTCCAAACTCCATCGCTTAGGATCAGTGTCATAGACCTCGATGCCAATTGGTCGTAGATGTTTAGCTAGCCCACCATATTAATATACGAACTCTTCTATATCTTGAAAACAAATATGATCCTAGACGATTTGACTCCGGAATTAACATGAAGATCACCAAATTGGTCTAATGAGGTACAATTGGAACAAATTGACCCTTGGTCCATAGGAAACTTGTCCATCCAAAACCAAAACCCGTCCATCCATTGTGCGAATGAGTTCACATGGGCGCCATAACCCCAAACCATGGGGTGGATGTTTCGTACACGAACACATACCCAATTCGTTGTGTAAGAGGCTTGAAATCCTCATTTGTGATTGGCCAAAAGGCTGAAATCAGCCCCAACCCCTTTACACCTAGAGGTCGGGCTGGTTTGGTGGTATGAATATTTTAATCAAAAAATGCATGGTCTGACACGGCCCGAGCTCATTGAATTGGGTGCACCCAAAATGAAGGCCAATGTCAAATTACAATTAAAAAAATCTTTTTTTTTAAAATGATTTTTTTAGCGAACAATATTCATTGGATTATGCGGAAATCCGAATGGCTCTATGCTAGATTATTACATATCCGTTGGATTATGCTAGATTTATTGAATCAGCCTAGCTTCTTGACCCTAAGGCCTTTACATATGGGAAATTTGGTCCCCATTACAATCTTATTATAATGTGTAGTTGAGGCCGGCCTCCAACCCAAAAGAGGCTGAAATTTCATGCAATCGGCCTCAAGGGGAATTGGCCCGGTCCTATGATCAAGGAAAACCGACGATTAGTTACAGATGAACCAGTTGAGTTTGAGAAATAACCGGTTGAAGTTCAAGATTGCAGGAAAATCACCGATCGTTTAAGAGGAATTATAGAATATACCCCAATTTACAAAAAGAAAACCGGAGAATGCCAACATGTAACCGGTTGGACTTGCAAAACACTAGGATCTCAACCAATTATGCCCAAAACCCTCCCCAATCACTGGCCCGGCCTCTCGGTGTAAAGCGGCCGTTATTTACGCGAGACATACATATACACATTCCATAGATTGCTCTAAAATGACCGGCAAATTTGCTGAATGAGTGAAGAAGTCGTGAACCTCGACCCGTTCATAAAGAGGCTAGGGAGGGAGTTAATAAGGTGAAGGTCTGGCGCCCACCCAGCGCTCTTTATGAGCCCATCTCTGGGCGTCATCAATGCAGCTGGTCGCATGCTTTTGTCCACCAGGCTGTCTGCCTGCCTGCCTGTCTGCCTGCCTCAGCCAGTTGTGGCTTTCACTTTGCAATATGTAAATTGCCAGCCACTCTATATATACAGCAGCAGCAGCATTAGGCTAGGCTAGGCTACAGGTGTGGGTCACCATAATAACTTCTTCCCCAACATGTGTCTTTGGCTGGCCTGGCCTGCTGGGTATGTGGTGTAGTTACAAGCTCCACTGTTGCTGCTGCTGCTGTTGGATTGTAAGTACGAAGCTAGCGGCTCCCGTCTTTCAACACACCCGAATCGCCCACAAGATCTACACCTCTGCGTCGATTCTATTGACTTCCGAAAAGCAGGCGTATTCGTTGACGGACCGTGTATCATACACCTTCTATATGGACGGCTACACCAAAAAGGGAGATTCAGTGTTTGATGTACTCAATACGAACGTGCATTTACTAAATGTCGATGACGCTATGAAAGTAAGTAATATGAAGTGCAACCTCAAACACTGAATATCAACTATGGTGATGTGTGGAAGTTACATGCTTGAATTTAGTGCTAGGCCGTCGATTTCGGCAGACGAGAGATCAACGAGCGGGAAGGTGGGGCGTTGCACCTGGAATCGGAAGTCTAGTGAAATCCATGCTTCATGGGAAGGGAGGTGGCGGTAGGGAAGGTAGCGATACGTTTATGTCGACCACTGATTGTCGAGGAATTGAAAATTAGTGTTGAGCAAGGTAGGGTGGTAACAATATTTTGAATATAATCAAGCGCTAATTATCATATTCAGTGTAGTGGTTTGTGGTGCCTACGGTGCAAACGCACTCGTTGAGGAAGGAGACAATGCAACAAATTGGTTGTGGTCAATTTACAAGTTGGTGTCGGATGCTTTGAGGCCAAATGAAAGTTATGGGGTTAACCACCCCAAATAACTTTGGCAAGCTTTGCATGCCGCATCCTTTGTATAATCGTGACGTTTCTTATACCGTTGGAAAGGTTTGACATTAGGTTTCCAATGGCCCTTCAATCAGCCAAGTTGAATTAGATCTCCAATGTAGGCGTTCAGAATAGTGTTGTTGTCCCTAGGAGGCCACGTGTGGCTCTTCTCAAATCATCAACCACACTTGGCCTATACAAGGCTTTGTATGGTCCCTCCACACCTCTTTAGTGCCCTTGGCACGCTCAACTCAACCACACTTCCATATGGATGCTATCGCCATCGCCAAGGGACACTCCCTTTGGACGGCCTCCACCCCGTTGCCTTACAGGGTTCGGGCACCATCCGAAGTCCACCTCTACATGAGGTCTTTCCGGTGGTCAAGGGTTATGTAATGGTGTTGTTTAAGGTTTGCATTGGTAGCCTGAGGTTGGGTGTTTATGTTGGCAAGGTGGTTGGGTTCAATTCATGGTGGTTGCCTATTCCTTTAACCAAGCTAGTTGAGTGGGTTCAAGCATCTTGTTTGTAGGGTATAAGCTTGGGGTTTTGTTGCGTGATGGTGGGGTTTGGTGTTGCCTTTTTTTATGTGGGTCGTATAGGGAATAAGTGGGTATTAAGTGTTGTATGGGTGTTTTGTTGGGCATGAGAGTGAAGTAGCACTAATCAAAGAGTTTGGCAATTGTTTTGTGTGTATGATTCCACCGCCCATAAATATGGTATGGGATATGTACCATCCACTATCCTCGAGTGTGTTGACTAGGAGTTGGTATTTGAGTTTTTGGCATTGTATTGTTGGCGTGGGATCTTGGTCATGGCAAAAGGTGAAATTGGTAAAGTCTATGCTAGAGTTTTGGGTGGTGTAGGTGGTGTTGGTTAGGTGGGAGGTGGTAGTTATGATCAAGATGTTGGGTCTGAGTCATGTGAGGCATTGGTAGGATGTTGTTGAACATGTGCATGAATATAGTCGTGTGGGTGCTATGTTATCCGGGGGAGCTCCTAGATGGGTCTCGACATTCATTAGGAGAGTGACTCTTGTATTGGAGTGTGAGAGGAGGAGTTTATGGATTTGCCAAACCGCTTTGTTGTGTCTTGGCATGTGCATGCTATTGGTTGCGGGGTTAATGCTCGTGGAGAGGAGGTGTACACATGTGTCAACCACTTGCAATGGGCATATGCATGATAAAGGGGATGGGAATTTGGGCCAAATGATGTGTTTCCCTTGGTCGCCCATGTATTGGCCGTATTGGTTTAAGTGTTTATATGATTTGGGCATCCGTGCATTTGGTATTGACCATGAGTAATTAGAGATGGTTGAGTGGATGAGAAGGTTGTTGAGCTAATTTTTGCCATGTGGGTATTGGGGTAGGATCTTGGCTGTGAGTTGGTGCCAGAGTTCGGGAAGTTTTTGAAGCCTTAGTGGCTAATTGCCGGTAGTTGCTATGAAGGGTTGGATTTTTTCCAATTTACATCGGCAAGAGCCAGTCTTTTGTAAAAATCAATCGGCCAATTGCCTATATTTTCATATTTTCATTGGCCAATATCCGATTAAATGGAATTCATATCAACACTAATTGTTTAAAAAATGTATGAAAAGTTATTAGAAATCATTTCTTAGTACAAAATCTTGAATAAGTGAAAAGAAAGGCATATTCAAAACTTTAAATTTGAAGAGTTAATATCCTTGGCAGAAATTGAACCTAGCAATGCCTTCACCGCTTGAAGGCCAAGGGTCCCCCAATTCTTCATAGAAGCAATTGGATTTGGTCATGGAAAGGTTGCATAATTCAAAAAGTTTAAGGTTTAGGGTACTTCCTCAAGTGCATCATCAGATGCCCCAGACAAATAGCACTATGGATTGCTATACAAATAGTGAATCTTAGCAGCATCCTTCCAAAGATCTAGAGCACTTGTTAGAATGTCATCAAAATCATTGTATGGGCCTTCTATAGCACATACACATCATACTTTCTAAGTTAGATGTAGACACGGGTATCGGCTAGTATTTGAAATTTGAATACTTCTTCCGGCTGAAATCCAGTAACTCACAAGAAGAATCGGCTACATATCCAGGACATTTTCTGGTCCATCGGCTAATTGCCGGAGGATTGAAATTACAATCGGATTGCCATCCGATGGTTGGAAATTTGGACCGGCCATGAGTAGAAATCCATCGGTTGATAATGAACTAGCCATCGGTTCTCCCCGATCATAGGTTGGTGCATGTATTCATCTTGTATGTAGGGATTGAGGCGCCTGAAGGGTGTGGTATGTGGGTGGCCTCTGAGTATTTTGGAGTGCCAATAGGGAGTGTTGTGGGCGGTGTGCATTGCATGATCAGTGTGTTGTGTTGGTTTGCAGGCATAAGGTTGGCGAGCTTATTTGCGGTGTCATTACCTAGTAATCTAGATTTTTAGAGCAAATATTTAGAGGGAAATTAGATTTCTATATGGGCAAGGCATCGGATGTTGGTATGTATCTGCAATTTAAATGCATGGTTGTGTTGGGAGGATGGTTTGTGGATTTGGTTGTTGATTAGGTAGATAGAGTTAAGGTGTCTATGAAGATGTGGGAGTTTTTAAGGTTGTCCTTGGTGAGGTAGAGGGCTACGAATACGGTGGTGAGTTCGGTTCTTAAGATGTTCTGGTTGCCCAAGATTATGTATGAGCATTGTATGTCTCCCATTGGGTGGATAGTTGTAGTTCAATTGTGCCTTCTTCCCCTTGGTGGGCAAAGGGAGTGAAGGATACGTTTGTGTAACATATGTGGGAGGTGGTGAATTTGAGTGGTGGGTGTGTGTGTGGTAGTCCATGGGTGGCAAGATGTGTGTTTCCATTCTATTAATAAGTTAACTTTGGCAAGTGTGGATAGGATTTGAGCGAACCAACCCATACACTCATTCCATGTTGGATGCCTAAACCCTTGCCTCCAAGGAACCAATGTTCGTGTTGGTTCATCCCAACCGTGTAGGTAGTGGGTTGGGATATTGTGTCAAGGGGAGTTTGCTTAGTCAGAGGGCATCTTTGAGAAAATATTGGAATCTCTCTGTCAAAATAGGTAATAGTGTATGCATGGATAGTTGGTGTACATATAGGATAGTGGCTATTTTGGGTTTTAGTTTGGGCTATATATGTTGAGGATCCGGCTTGGGGGAGTATTTGAGGGTATGTGGGTCGACGTGAGCTAGTATTTGGGTGTCATAGTGGGTCCAATGAGGGGGGATCTTGTGTTGCACCACTCTCCGTGTGGGAAGATGAGGGTTGTGAGTGCGTTGTTTGCATATGTGGCCATTCGAGCCCAATGTAGTGGTTCTACAGTCGGTTGCGAATTATGTGTGGATGAGGCCTCTACTTGCCCATTGAGTGAAGTATGCAGTGTTTTTGTGCCAAATTTTCTCTCTTGTGTGTGGGGGAGTGGTAGTTCTAGAGTTGGAGGGGGGCATGTGAGGGGTCTAATGTACCATGAGTGTGTGAGTGAGAAGGGGTTGATGATGAATGATACTATGGAGGGGGGGGGGGGTGATTGTCGTGGTTTGTGGTTTGTTGCAATTTGACAAGGTTGACAAGAGGGCGGGGTAATATATCGGGAGGTGTCATTGGACGAGCCATGTGAATTATGTCGTGAAATTTTAGGGCGGTGGGTCAAGCTGACACTAGAACCAATTTTAAAGTCCCCGAATTAATCTAGTCCAAGTCATTTGAGATGAATCAACCACATGGTGTCGAGTTCTTATGTTGGAAGGGTGAGAGGTACATTTGTATGCAAAAATCCCCTCCCTCCCAGCCTTGGCCTTTTCTATGTACCTTAAATAATCTTATTAATGTGGGCCACAACAATATTTACAGTAAGAAGTAACGTGGATCCCAATGATTTTCAGCCCACACTAAATTTCTAGTACAAAATTACCGTGGGCCACAGTAACCATTTTCTTGAAAAAATCGATGTCAGTGATTAGTTCGTGTTGTGTTACTTTTGTCTTATAAATAGTACTTCATGTGTTGGTCAGAAGTCTTCATGAAGACTTGGGAGAAGACGCAGGGTCCTGGACACGCACTAATTCCACCTTAACTAGAAAACTAGTGTGGCCCACACTAACTGCTGCCACGTCACACTAATACGACTGTATAGTTTAGTGACCTCAGGTGTGATTTGGCCGTGTCAGCACTGTATCACATATTCTGACAGCCAAGAGAGGCTTGTGGGCCACACGTCCCATAATTTTCCTACAACATGGAAAACAACCAATTGCTACTGGGGCATGTGGGGCATGTCTCAAGAGGAGGCTCCGAACATCAATAATATTAAGAGGTCGTTTGATAAGTGGCTCGTCGAAAACAACGACAACAACAACAACAACAATAGGGTCCAATATATCATATCATATGGTACCACACTCACGACACCATTCGTGTGGAAGAAGTCTCATCACAAGGGCCACCATCTTAGACACATTAAGTTACCTGATTGTGTGGCTGATTGATTGGGCACCCAAATATATCATATAAGGTCGGCACCGCCACTGCCGCATTGCCAGTTTCCACACTAGGCAAGTAACTATATTATAGAGGTGCCTTCCTTGTGGCTTTAGGTTTCGTGGCAGCCACGGGAGGGGCTGGTAAAAATAAGCACAAACTCATGGTGGACTACACTAAATATGATATTTAGTGTTCGATTAGATTTAGTGTTTTACCACCCTACTTTGCTCAACACTAATTTTCAATTCTTTGATAATTAGTGTTAGACATAAATGCGCCACCGCCGCCTTCCTTGTTGCCACCTCTTTCCTACTAAACACTAAATTCGTGCATGTAACTTTCACATATTACCATAGATGATATTTAGTGTTTGAGTTTACATTTAATGTTACTTACTTTCATAGGGTTAGTGATATTTAGTGTAATGTTCGTATTTAGTGTATCTAACACTAAATATCATATTTAGTGTAGTTACATGGGTGAATGCATTATATCGGTTGTCAATGTTAATGAATGTATCAACATATGCACCACTGCTAAGATGTGGGCCGGGGATTCATGGCACTCAAGTAAAGTCATCTGGTAACAAAAATTGGATGAGTCCATCAAGAAGCTCGGATGGAGCTAACTTTAGTGAAACACCTCCGAGTTGGCATGTAAGACCTATTTTCTCATTTATAGCTATTGTGAATTACTAGCTATTTTGTAAATATCAATTAGTTGGCAAGGGGCAATGATGTGGCCTTGGATACTCTAAGCCTATTTTCTAACCTCCCACGAATTGTTTCCAAGGCCATGATGTGAATTTGAATTCCACATGGTTATTTTGATAAATATCGCAAGATATCAACGTGTGCAACATATAATTATGACGTGTTGTCATAGACATTTTTTTTGTTCATAATTCATTTATTTTGCACGGGTTTGATTGCTCAAACATTTGTAATATGTCAGAATAATATATATCACCTTATGGTAGATTGGTGAGCTCAAAAATCAATTCAATAATATTAATATTATAAATTTAAATTTAAAATAGTAAATATATATCATGTGATTTTAAAGATTATACAATATGTGATGAGGATAAAATATTAAAATAATTCAGATAGGCTGTAGTCAGAATCTTATGATTTTCTGAGTATACCCCATCCATAATGTTGTCCCACAAGTCTAATGCCAAATAGCATACCATTTATTTATACCTCATATTATTTATCTAAAAAATAAAATTGATTTCTATATAAAATTTTTTGTTATATGTTCTATATTCTATCTTCGTTATTTCATTTTGGTCATCTTATGAACACTTGTACTAATCTATTATTAGAATGACAAAGATAATGGAAAATGATAAGTCACAAAATTATAAATTCAATATTAATGAGGATTTTGTAATGTTTTTGACCTCCAAGTTAATTAAGTGCTTGATTGATGGTTTCACTTGCGGAATGAAATCCCCATCAATTGCTTATTTACTAATTGGAAGTGCACATATATATATATTGGATTTTAGACCTTGAAGGTGAAATGCATTCAATATGGGATTTGTAGTCAAGCGGCCTTCAAGAATGCCAGAGCAATGTTTTTTTTGAAATTAGGCAGGATGGCCAACAGTTTGTGAGGGGGTATTTAACGTCCGCCCATATTAATTTCTTTAAAATAACCGGACTAGTAATGATAGATTGGCAACGCATGATGCACCCACTTGCTTCTATATGAGGCATTTTTTTTTTATGTCTAACACCCTTTATATTATTGCCTTAAGTATTAAATTAGATTGGGATTATTTAGAACTACTAAAACCTGGTATTTTTGAAACCCTTGAGACAAGGAGCCAAAGACGTAAGATAGTGTCTAAAGTGGTTCATCTCATCCGCAAAGATGAATGAACTTACACTAATGAAAATACATGAGTACCACGAATCCCCGGCCTAAGATGTGGGGTCTTGTTCTCTTTTCTGACGTTGGGTACGATTTCCATGCTCTACGATGTCGAATAGAACGGCTCTCGTTGATATCTCTATGTTGAACTCAAATTTAGACTGAAAGTTATGATCCGTCAGGAGTCTCAATGGTTTTGTTCTTGGAGACCGGTGTTCTGTTATGGGACCCAGATATAGTGGTAAGCTCTATTAGTTGAAGTATGCTATGAAAGAACCGACCTTTTTGGTATCAAAATGTAATACCAATCGGATATTGATGTTTGGTGGGTGTTTCAAGACGAGGGAGTCTTTGTGTACTTGAGTTGTTATTAGGGTCAATCCCACTCGAAACTAATATAGTGATATTGGGGTGATTTTCACATAGGTATGAAGGTTCTTGGATGATGTATAGACCCAAATGGTATTGAAAAACAAACCGACCTTCCAATGGATATCGGTATTCTACTGGTGTGAACAAAATGCAATGTCTTTGTTAATAACTTTGTTATAAATATCCAAACGGGATTTTTTTTTAAAACAAAAATGATACCAATTCAACAATGGTAAAAAGAACTATCTTCTATGTAGGTTGAGGTAAGCGGACCTTAAGTGGACGCTTTTTGCTTTGCACCCACTGCTCGTATTTCAAGAACGTGCAATTAGTGTGAGATGATTGACAAGTCCAATAGTGTCCGTAGTCATTTTTCTCGTGAATTTTGGAGCACCCATGAATACCTTATTCATTATTAAAGTGTATATTCTCAAGCTCATTCCATGGTCATATAGGTCCTCATCATTATGTTGACTACTGAGCCTATAATGGTCAACAAAGTTTGAGCACGTATTCCAATCTCTTGTACATGTCTTTTTATGTCCGTTGTAAGATCTATCCCAACAACACACCAATCAAATATAGGTGTCTAAGTAAGTAAGACATGCATATCTTAAAGCAAATTGATTCGTTTGTGAACTCAATCTCACTAGATTAAATTAGAGGCCTCTGTTGATGCTAATATTGGGATCAAATTGGAATATAAATAAGGTTCAAGAAACCATGGTTTCCAAACTTTTAGACATTCAATTTACATTGTTGCCACAAATTTCTTGGCCCTTCCTTGTTAGTTGATACCGTCAGGTGAACATTCACAAGATCTATGAACGGGGATGATAAAAACAATGACTACTATGTAGAACCCTATTATTTTATTTATAGCCATAACAACACCTAAATGGGGTTCACATACCCCAAATTCATCTAGAACACTCGAATTGGGATCATCACCAACAAACCCATGGGGGACAAGTTTTTAATGCAACCCCGATAGTAGGTGTTGGGAAACGAAATCCAATATTGTTCATATAATTTCTCGTTACTACACACCTAGTGGGTAGTTAACAAGTTGGAATGCAATATTTATCTCACATTTTTGGTGTCATTTTAGTTTTTCATTGGCCTTCTTTCTTGGAGAAATTCCATTCTATAAATTATGATGGACAACATATAATAGGTTTTGTCGTATCTCCCAAATTAGGGTTACAAAAAAACTTTCCATGTTTTGGTCATTTATATATCCTAACTTATCATGAAGAAATAAGCACAACAGGTATAACCCACCCACACTTACTGGTGTGGGCTACCAGTGAACGGTTCCTACCAGCACTGGTTACATCCGTGGCTCTCACTAGCTAAACCAACTCTAAAAGTGGCTCTTGCTGGTAAGAACCGTTCACTGGTGGTCCGCAATAGTAAGTGTGGGTGGACTATTAGTAAGTGTGGGTGAACTATTAGCAAGCCGAGGTGGCAATTTTCAACATACCATAAAAGTGATTACTTATCCATGCTTCATTCATGAGGGGTTTCTAACGCCATATCCGGCGGTTCCACTCGTCCAAGTCAACAGGTGAAAAAGGGGTACGTAATATACCTTTGGCCTTTTGTTATTTTTCCTCTGTTTTTAGAGCCTATTTTGAGCGTGGAGATGGATGCAGTGGAGGGGTGAGGTGCTAATAACATTGTTGCCAATAATAATAATAATAATAATAATAATAGGTAAGCAAGCAGTGCATGTTGTGGACTGGTAGTACGTGATGAGATTCATCATATGCTTAACGTATCTTATGTAGTGGACCACGTTCTTGGCAAGGGTTTGAAGTCATGAATGCACGAGACATTGAGCAATTTTGTGTCCAAGTGGCGTGGGATCTCACTAACATAGGGTCGATTTAGACTACAATGAAGGAGTGCGTTGGTTAATCAAAAACAACAACAATAATGATATTTCAAGTTGGAGTTCTCTAGAAAGTCAAGTTTCTTGTCCAAGGGTTTGAGGTTGCCCTAGAAACTTGAAATCGGGAGAACTCCTTTAGGAAAAATTTGTTGCCATGTTGGTAGCCATGCCTTTATTTTCATCCATGAAGGTCTCCACTGAAGAAGTTTTGCATGTAGTGTAAACCCTGGCCAATAAAGAACCCATTTCATAGCCAATCATTTTGCTCAATTCCCCTAAATATAGCCGGGCCACCAAGTTGGAGTTCTCTAGAAAGTCAAGTTTCTTGTCCAAGGGTTTGAGGTTGCCCAAGAAACTTGAAATCGGGAGAACTCCTTTAGGAAAAAATTGTTGCCATGTTGGTAGCCATGCCTTTATTTTCATCCATGAAGGTTTCCACTGAAGAAGTTTTGCATGTAGTGTAAACCCTGGCCAATAAAAAACCCATTTCATAGCCAATCTTATTGCTCAATTCCCCTAAATTTGTTAGACTCAACAACAAGTTGTTTAGTAACATGCCCACACCAAGACTAGCCATTGGGCCCACACCAATGCGAGAATTTCCATCTTGATAGGAGTTCTTGTCTTCTATGTACGTTAAATCCAATGAGGTTACTATGGATAGGACAAAAAAATTCTTACTGGTAGCAATAAATTTTGGAAACATATGCATTTTCCTTATCAAGAAAGAGTCCTCCTATTGCCAAGGGCCAGTGATTGGCCTAGTGTGGACATGGTATAAACTCCTGGGCAAAATGTGGTATGTTAGATTTGACAAGACCAAATGAAGGGTTCTAAGGTAGACATGCCTAATTCAAATGCTTATCTTAGTCAAACACCTACTGTTTGAATGGTATATGGTTAGGTGTGGCTCCAAGCACGTATATTGAAAATATAATGGACTACGTGCTCAGAATATCATAACCATTCTAGACTTATATAGTAGTGTGCATAATTAAGTTCATCTATATAAGTACCATTTAATAAGCACAAGAATCTTCACTTTGGTAATATATAAGACATTCATACGAGCTTTAAAATTATGCAAAATACCTTAATGTGAATTTATGGTGTTGAAGAAGATAAAATACATGTTTAGGATATAAATAATTTACAAGAGTTTTCTCACTTGAGGTGTGTGGGGGTGAGCACGATAATTTTGGTCTCTTCTACGAAATTTACAAATATGAGCTTGAAGTGGAAACTTGCACTGAAACAAAAGTGGGGGCTAGATGACACCTCCCAAATACCAAGAATCTTGGCAGGTGTGTGCCTAAATACCACATTTGTGTTGTTTATGCTGAAGTGGTCTTAATATCATCAAAATTGATAATCGACAACACGATTCTTATAGCTCTTGTCATTTGTGAGGTGTCATCTAACTCCCCTTTTCCTTCTAGTTTCATGTAAAGAAATCAACCATTTTAGGGGTCATCATGACATGCAGATCTGTACACGTGGAATACACGTGATACATTTTATGTTGTGTTAGAATTGCATGAGGTCCCACTAGACCATGAAGGTCATTTGCCCACTGCATTCTAGACAATAATGGGTTGGAGGTGTTCACATGTATTTAAGCACGAGCCGCCATCCAACCACATTTTGGCAGTATGTTAGAATGTGGAGGGTTGTGGACCGCTAGACCTCCATGTACCTACTAAAGAATCTTCAACCCACGGGTGCCAATCACCAAAGGATTAAGACCATTTGAAGACTCGAGAGAACCATGTTAAAACTTGTTCTAGAACTCCATCCTTAGTAGCCAGAAGGAGGAGGTTAGTAGGTGGGCCCAAATTTTAGAAGATGGGTGTAGGTAGGTGGCACATATGAACTCTACCCCACTAGATTCCCTCTACATTTGGGCGGGTTTGTCCTTATTCACATTAGAATCCGGTGGGCGAGCGGCCTACATGGAAACTCACCCAAACTAACATTCTTCCAACTTTGTGGTTAATCAAGTTGTATCGGACTTTAGAGGACCAAGTAAAGGTATCTCGTGAGAATGCTAATGTCGGTTGAGTGATGAGATTATTGCTACGCTATGAACGAACCCCAATGTTTTCATCATGTTTGCATTAACGTACACGTTTAGGTTATAATCTTCTGATTTTGGACACGTGGACGATAGTGTGAACAATCCTAATTACAAAGGATTTCATTAGTATAATCAAATGACTATAAGAGATGTCGATTTTTGATTAAATGTTGAGTTTAGACATTTTTGAGAAGATTTTGCATTGGCCTTTAGGGGTTAAAGTAACATGGTCCAAATATGCACAAAGCTTTGCCAAAAGACACAAAAAAGTCTACACAACCAAAATTCACACTCGATGATTGAAACAACATGGCTAAAAATACTCATGGTGCATTTACACACAACCATCGTATTGGTGGTTGATGATTGTAGTTTACTTTCTTTAGTTTCTGTCCTTATGCTTCAAGGAGGGATAAGGAAGGAAAATACGTATTGATGCAAACTACAACCACAACCACTCTTACTTGCCCAACTACGATACAAGGTGTAGTTGGGAGTAGTTGCGATGGTTGTAGAACCAATCTTTGGCTCTAACTTGTTTGTAGGTACTATATGGCATTGACGTAGAACTTCAAAGCCACAGTATAGGAGAGAAAGTGGAGGAGGTAATTACTCTTGGACAACCTTCCCATTATAATCATCGAAATGATGGTCTCCACTTCATGGATTGCACCAATGAGAGAGACAATCATTGAGGACAAATCCACTCTTCAACTGTCAAAGTGATTGTGTCTAAACGGAGAAACACAATAGTTGTGATTGAAAATGGGCCCGAACCACAACTCAACCATTGCAATGGTTACGTGTAAAAGCATTTTCAAAGCATGCCCAAAATACACACTCGATGATTTATTACACATGGCTAAAATACATAAAATTTTGACCTTAATACATACATAAGTCTTGGCAATAAGAACTGACGTATTTCAACGCATTTACATCAATGAATATAGATATTTATTACAAGTTGGCAAAGGATTATTACCATTGACATGGGCTCCACCTCCATCTAAATTGCACACTCACTTTCATAAAAGATTTAGGAATAAATAACCACAACAACGTAATTCATGCCATCACCGTAACCCTAACATCCCATAACATAACAAGAAACTACGCCCTCATCAATGTTAGCACAAATGGAAGCACCCCTCAAAATAACACCATACTAACATGCCTCCTATGATACACATGCACAACATGTCAATGTATATGCCTAATTTGCCCTAAATCCATATACAAGCATCATTGGCATAGCCAAGAAGTTGCACCCCCTTCTACCCCTACGCTAACAATCACTATTCAATTTATTGAATTTAATCTATTACCATTACCAACTCACAAAAAAATCCATTCAAGAAAACATGACAATCCCAACATGCTCATAGATGCTCTCCTACATAAAGATTGGATAATCAACCCGCTAGTTGTATCAACAATCAGGGCTAGAGGAGCAATTCACACTCAAACTATGGAATACTTCAAAAGACTCAAAATACCCAAATACCTCACCAAAAACCGAATGAAAAAACACACAAAATATCTACCAAAATATCTTACCTTTGTCATCCTTGATAAAAAAATTAAAAATAAAACTAGAAAGAAACCAACATCCAATCCAACCCTTGGCATAAACTTATCAACCACGTAACACAAAGTCCCCAATATATGGCTACACCCCCGGTGAAGGAAAACTCTTCTACTCACAAAGTAGGCATTACATACTAGGGAAATCATATACACATTGCCTAGGTACTCTCAACTAGTTTAGCAATTTAGCATATCCATAGTTTAGGTATGATGTGAGAAAAAATAAATTCCATGTAGATCAATGAAAATAAGAAGCAATTCATAATTTTTTTTCATGATTTTTATGATTAATAACCAGATTACTATGATTTGTTTCTAAGTGGGTATTCTCTTTGACCCGCAGTTGTGATATAGGCTACCCTTCTTTTGATCACCGATCAATTACAAAATTGAAAATGCTTGATTCCCAAAACTAATAACCGTGGCCCGTATATATGCTTGCAATCTAAATTAGCTATCAACTTAGCCACTAACATTTGTCTAAATTGGATTTCAACCATGACGTGTTTGCAATGCTCGAAGATTGACATCGTGTTGCACGGAAACATGTTGGCCTAAGTTGCGAGAATGGGGTGGTGGTAGGAAATAGGTCACATACTTATAGGTATCCAACCAAAAAAATTGACCGAATAAGGGTGGTCTAACGTAGAAAAATGGAAAATGGTGGTTGACCACTAATGGTGCTCTACACTAGGAGTCGAACGATTCTTCTATGGACCTAAAACGGCTAATTACAAAAGTGGTGACCCAAAATGGATGCAACGAAAGGCCGGATGCAATGATGAGCCGGATAGGTCTTGTTCCACACCGTTCGGGATCACTTCCAGGTGTCATTGAGTTAACCGTTTTTTGTGCATTCACATGCATAACAAAATTACTCTCATACTCAAATTGGGGAGACCCTACTGTACAAACATGGAATTTGACTTACTTGCCTCTTTGAAAAAAACGTAACTAGATATTCACAACAAACAATTCTACGAAACAACTCACATTTCAAGCCACTCGCTCGTTATGGCCGGAACCAGCTCATTTTCAACGTTTCCCGTCTCCCCACCTCACCACCTCGCCTCACCTTACCTCACCTCAGTGTTGTGTACGTCGTGACATGTACCCGAAGGAGCTTTTTTAAAGAAGGCCCGGGAGGCAGGCGGAGCGTTGATGGAATTGAATAGCGGGAAATGGTGGTGAGTGGGCCGGGTGTGAAGAAGTTGGGTAAAGGGGGCGTGTGTGTTCCCATGGAACAGGAAGACCAGCATGCAGGAGGCCCCCCAGCTCATTCCCTTCATTGTCCCCCGGTGGGTGAGACAAAGGCACCCGAGCTAATGAGTGATGAGGGACATGAATGTGGGAGTTATAACCCCCCCTCGCTCCCCCCTCTCAAAACGGCCACTGCTAATAACTTGGGCTCTTCATCAACATGGCTGGCTTGCACCGGGGTTTAAGGGAGGGAGGGGGGGGGGGGGTTGGGCTTCATTTCTTCTATAACTTCAGTGCCTGGATGCTAGCTAGCTTTTATATACATATATATTGATGGCCTGCCAGTCAGCTGCCTGCCTGCCTCCTCTTCCCTTCCCTCCGGTATTCATGCCCCCCCCCCCTCTCTCTTTTCCCACCGGGGGGGGGGGGGGGTCCGTCGCAGGGGGTGTTTGTCGGTTCAAAGGACGCTTGAGCAGGGACGGTGTTTATACAGGGGTGTAGAAAATCCAACGGAGAAGGGGGGGGGGGGGGGGCACAGCGGACATAATGGGGCCGCCCTCACTCCTTGTTGGGGCTTGTCTTTTTCGCTCACACCTCATAATTATTCCCGAGCCGCATATGTCGATGCACTTGTGTTTTGTTATCATGGACCGTATTGGCACCAGTACGGGGCTGGCCTTACTAGCTAGCTACCCCTGAGGACCCCATACTCGGTCTCATGAGTAATTGCCTCGTTTCGTTTCTAAGGAAGAGGGTCTTTGACGAGTTCGATATTTCATGACACTTTTGTAAGGTCGAGGTGCTAACCCCGCTTACATTGTTGAAGAGAAATTCTTCCCCGAAATCACTGCAATAGAATGCCCTCCAATTCAACAGCTTGTTTGAAAGAAAGACAAGGGAAGGAAAGACAGAAACAAACAAAAAGAAACCACAAAAGAACATACACACACACACCTCTTGTTGTAGAGTTGACTGTAATGGATGGAGGCTTTTGTAGTTAGGATTGTTCACACATGTTTTCAGTTGTAGACATGTTCATAATCAAAAGATTGTAGCGTGAACGTGTACATTGCACTACGTATTGTATCTGGTGTCACTTACATATTGAAATTATGCGATACTCTGACTGTTTGTTTTACGTATCATTTTTCGTCAACAAAAGGTCGAATTGGTTGTTTGGACATTATGGAACATCAACATCTTTCCTTGGTAACAAATTGCATCAATAATATCGATAACAATAATAACAATAAAACTTATAGCATTGTGTAAGTCCAAATAGCAAGTCACACTAAGGGATTGCTTACACCATGGACCGTGAACTCATCTCAAGGCCCTATGAAATTTGTGATAAGCTAATGAACTTGTCCAGGGACCACTTCAGTTTACACCAAAGAAAAAAAATGTCAGATTGACCATATTGTGCGAGGTCCCCAAAAGACATATTTTAAGACCTACATTATCCACCGACATAGTCCAATGAGTTATGCGGTGGGAGAAGCAACAAAGGTGCTCTAGTAAAAAAAAAAAAGTTAGTTCCCATGACAAACAAATGATGTTCTAATAAAAATTCAATGAAATGTTTTTAGAGGAAGAGAAGATGAAGACAAGAGAAGACATGAGAATGGTCAAACTTGATTATTTTTTTCAAACCTGCCCGTTTGGACATATACTAAAAAATTGAGCACATTCACTTTTGGTGCATGGTCATTCCTAGAATAGGAATATTCCATATATTTTGTCATTTTAAGAGAGTACATACATATATATATAGTAATCAATGTGGAACTGGCCTACTAACGCCAGTGGGTACGGTAGAGAGTCCCAGTGGTGGGTGAGTGCTGGAGGGTAGGTGTCTAGAATTATGGTGACAAACAAACCAGAAAGCCTCCAGCAGGCCTGTATTCAACAAGTCAAGGACAAGTGCCATCACGGCAGAAAGAATTCAACCAGCTCTCTGTGTGTGTGTGTTTGGAGGTGGACCTCACTTTAAGTGCTTGTGAAGTTACTTCGTCCTGAGCTTGGCGTAACTTTAGTCGAGGAGAGCGGGTCCATCATAACCAACTAACCCACCCTGGCATTGACCCTGATCGAGTTCGATATCGGTTTAAGAGTTGTTTGGAACCACGTTTCATTGAAAGAAAGAAAAGAAAAGAAAAGAAAGAAAGAAAAACTTGCAGAATGTGGGAGTTTTTGACAATTGTGGTTGCCTCGACATGGAAGCAACAAACCGTATGCAAAACCGGGCTATTTTCGTCATTTTGACATGACACGTTCATGCTTTCAAATGTCTTTTTGTAAATCAATGATGAAGTTATTGGAAGTTTTAGATGAAGCCTTTTGAAATGAAGCCTTGGGCTAGATCACATCTTCATTCGGTTGGCCCCCGCCCCTCCCCCGCCTCCTTCACTACCCGGTCTTCCTGCCCGCACCTGCGTGGGAACTCCTCCTTGTTGGGAACCAACGTGACAATACCCAGTCAAAATTACAAATATTCAAGTTGGCATTACTTTCATTGTTCACAAGTTAGTTGATGGAGTTCCTTCACATGCCAAAGGAGCTTGATGGCTCAAGTGACCGGGGGCTTAATGGCTTAATGTGACCGGGTATTGTCACATTCGTTCCCAACGAAGAAGAGTTGCCACGCATGTGTGGGCATGAACACCATGTAGTGAAGGACGTGTGGGAGGGACAGGGCCCAACCGAATGAAGATGTGACCTAGCCCATGGCCCAGATGAAGTGCTTGCATCAATATTGCAAACATCTATATATGCATCCCATATGAATGTTTTCTTTTGACAAGTTTGGAAGATGACACATGCCAATGCAAGACGCCACTTTTCTCCAAAAAATAAAAAATGAAAGAAAATAAAGAATGAGCGCATCTTTACTCAAACACTAGAAATAATCTATAGTTTCTCATTTTCTATGTACAACTCCATTCATAACATTATTCAACGTTGTGTTTTCATTCTACATGCCCCTATGAATACAACCATGGCACGCGAAACCATGCGCATGGAGACTTATATTTAGACCGTGTTCCCAACATTCCATGGCAATATACCCAAGACCCACTGTGCTATGGAACGTTGCATTAGAGAAAGGTTTCCATGTTTCATCATGTACACCTAAATGGTTTTAGTTCTTTATACCAACTTGATAATCATGATGATATCAACTGTTATCTCACATTAGTCTCACATTAACCAGACCACTCTATTATTATTAACAAATAAGTCTTTGGACACCACCTTGATGTACTTCTAGTCCCACAAACCTTTTGGCTTCCTAGAACACCATTGTGGCTTCACAAGTGCAAGTCACCTAATGCAAAATGTTATAAAAGTTGAAGGAATACCTCACATGCTAAATTTTGATAGTAGTTTTTTTCTTTTTTCTTTTTCCATACCCAAGTTAAACAAATTTAACATCAAGGATTGGCAATGTTAATTATTCAAATCTCACTCTCAGAATTTCAACAACTACTGTGAATATGGTTATTACTATGCATGGGTAGAGGTATACCCAGTGTGACTAAACATTGCATAGTGGGCCATGCTTTTTAGACATATGAACCATAATTAGCGTGAGTGGTTTTGAAATGTGTAGAATGAGATTTTATAATTATGTCATACATCCACATTCGGAATGTCCAATGAACGGGGAGAACCAACCACTAGTTACAGATGAACCAATTGAGTTTGAGGAATAACCGGTTGAAGTTTAAGACTTCGGTAAAATTACCAATCATTTTAGAGGAGCATATTAGGATATATTTCAAATAAAATAAATAAATAACTGAAAGATCACAACATGTAACCGGTTGAATTCGGAAACACTATGAATAACTCTACCTGATATGTTATATATGTACAAGGCATTATAAGAGCAAGCATGCTCTCCTTGCATCTGCATCCGTATTTGCACTTTAACATCCGCAATGCAAATGCAGATGTAGGGAGTCCGCCCATTCATTGACATAAATATCAAACACAAATGAAATTTTATGCCAGAAGTCTCGAAATCCTTGCATATGTGAGAGACATGTAGGGAGGGTGTTATATATATATATATAAACATTCGACCTATCATTTTTCTCTAATATTAGCTACTTATAGATGAATCAGATGGAGTTTGAGAAATAACCGGTTGAGGTTTGGGACTTCAAGAAAATTACTAGTTGTAGATGAACCGGATGGAGTTTGAGAAATAGCCGGTTGAGGTTTGGGACTTCAAGAAAATTACTACTTATAGATGAACTGGATGGAGTTTGAGAAATAACCGGTTGACGTTTGAGACTTTAAAAAAATATCCATTGCAAATGAACCGGACAAGTTTGAGAAACAACTGGTTGAAGTTCATAACTTCAAAAAATTACCGACCATTTTAGAGGAAATTCAAAAGTTAATATTGAAAGCAATGCAGGATGAGTGGCAGTTTTGCTTGGGTTTGCATCTGCATCTAGGACGGAGGCCACTTTTCATTCCCGAATGCAAATGCATATCTAGGAACGATTGGGCTTGCTCTAAGGTCGTTTGTCACATCAAAGTATGTGGGACCCACAATATGGTCTTGCCGAGAAGACTTCAATAGAAATTACATTTATATATACAAATCCAAGAGCTTCATGTTTTATATTTGCAAACAATTGTTTTTTTACAAGCACCCAGTTTTAAATAACAACAATTTTCAGTTTTCAAACAATGGACTATTGAACTTAGAATGGTTATCATATTTTGAGCACGTATTCCAATCTCTTTAAAGCGCATGTGTTTTTTGAATGTATTCTTGGAGCCGTACAGAACCACATACTACTCAAATATAAATAAGTCTCAATAAGAAACGTAACAAAAAAACGAGTTGGTAACCTTACACAACATTAGAAATCCAATGTCTACGAAGACTTCTATGTATTGTTCTATTCATTTGGTTTCTTGTTGTATCGTCCGGGCATGGTCAAAAGGGCAGATTAAGTAAGGTGTATTATTCAAATGCATTTCTCTCTACACACACACACACACACACACACACACAATTCTCATAGGCTGCGAAACACGCAATTAGTACGAGGTGATTAGCAAATCCAAATTGTGCCCATAGTCATTTGCCTCATAAATTCAAGAGCTCATATGAATACCTTATTCATAATCAAAGTGAAGACTCTTGTGCTCATTGAACGATCGTACAAGTCCCCCTAGTTGTAATGTTGACTATTGAACTTAGAATGGTTGACATATTTTGAACACACAGTCCAATCTCTTTCAAACACATTTGTTGCTCCATTCTAAAATTCCCAGATAACCATAGACCACTCGAATACATGCGTCCATATAATTGTTGTAGTGTTGGAATTAGGCACGTCTACCCTAAAGAGACATCCACCAAGTGAGTTGTGGGTAAAATGGACATGTTGTGACCCATGGCGGGCGGCGGGCGGGTTCTTGGAATTTGTGCTCCCGGGCAGCACGACACCACCGACTATTGTCGCCTCTCGGCAGGCACCTGCCCCCACCGCGGGCGGGCGGGCGGGCGGGCGAATGTTTTCTTCTAACTTACGGTAACCTAACTTTTGCCCTCATTCTTTCAGTCCGGCCTCGATCAAATGGGAACGGGCCGTTGGTGAATCACTGTCACGGTGTTTTAATTACCTAATGAATTGGGTACGTTGCAGGGACTCCCGAAAGTTGAAATCTGAAGCACTTTGTCAGTGTTGTGCTCATGATCGTGCTATTTCATGCACATGCCATGATTTTCGTGATAAGGTAGATGGGTCTTAAATGGTTACTTTTTTCTTTTCCTTTTTCCTCACTAGTTCACTTCGTTGAAGGGGCCACCTCACACATGAGCCAAGGGCCGTGACCGTGTAATTGTGAGAGCCCTTGGTTTTCATCCAAAGGGCATACTGTTGACACAGTATGTCGGGGGTCTGTGTTAAGGCTACTTCTTGGAGATGGACTTGACGCAAATTCTGGCAGACGGTTGCACATTAGTTATAGTTTGCCGTGTGAGAATCCATGTAGGCTTTTCGCCCATGATAAGTTATTTGGGTCCTCATGCCGTCACTTTCTAGTGGAAATGAAGTTGAGAAGTCTCGGCCTTTTCGACCAATGAGAGATCTTAGAATGCAATCGTCACATGCCTTCAACCTCATGTGTAAAGTGGTCCTAAGTTAGGAAACACGTGAGTAGGTGGTATGAGATGGGGAGCAAATTCAAATCAAGGTTGTAGTCACTTTTCTCCTGATTTTTGGAGCTCATATGAGTATCTTGTGTATTATCAAAGTGAAGATTCTCATACTCACTAAATGGTCGAAAAAACTCCGTATTATGTTGGTTCTTGAGTTTAGAATAGTTATTGTAGTTTGAGCACATAGTCGAATCTCTTTTGGACACATGTCTTTTTGGTATCTGTTCATGGGAGCCATGCCTAACCATAGTCCCCAAGTCCACTCAAATTTAGGTATCTTGTGAAGGCAATGGGATCATGTGAATACGAGGAAACTTCAAAACTCTTACTTCCAAATCATTTTATTGTGGGAGGACAAGAAACATCTTGTGTGTCCTCAACCGTGTGGATGTGATCCTTTGATGGTTCCATACAACTTCTCTTTTGTGATCACTACTAGCATTTGAGTCCCAGACAATTGTCGTGTGTCAGTGAGGGAGACATGCAAATCTACCAACGTGACAGGTTTGCAAATTTCCTAGTGACGTAGGACAATTTTCTTCATAACAAAAGGTCACTTGCCCCAAGACTTGTATGCTTGTAGTTGGTGAGCCTCAAAGCAATCCTTGAAAACAACCTTTTCTTGGAAAATGATTTAACCTCGTTGACAAGCTCGATGCCCTTTTTCATTTGATTTGTGCTTTATCAATCAACTCAACTGTGCTCTTGGTTTCAATGAACAGTGTAGCTGTAACTATTGGTGCCTGCAAAAGCCACAATATCATCGGGCACTTTCATTGTTATTGGCTGTGGTCAAAAGGGTCCTTAAAAAGCATGGTTGTTTTGAGGCTTGAATTTATAGCAGATCAAACTTACTCTTTGAAAGAAGAAAGCAATTTTTGTGAAGGCTTTCTATAATAAGTATGTCGTGGTAAGGACTAGACACCTGCCTCTTTGAGTTGCCCGCCCCCCACCACCACCGCTATTATGAAGGTAAGAAAGGGGGTTAATTGGTCTTCAAGTTTCATGCATGGTTTTTGATGTTAATTTCGGGAGTCACGCCATCTTAACCCTTAACTTCATGAGAGGGCATTATTCGGATGATGAATAGCTCTTGAAGGCAAATGCGTACAAAAGGAAGGTGCTAGAAAGGTCACATGGGTATCATTGCTTTGCTCATGAAATTTTCTTGGCAATGGCATTGATCCCATTCCAGTATGGAAAGATGGTTGTTCATGAGAAAATTTAGAAGACAAGAATAAGTCAAGTTTTCCCTTTCTTGATACATTACTACATAAAGTAACTTCATATTATTTTGATTGAAAGTTATCAATTTTCTATGGACCTTGTTTTTAACCTCAAAGTGTACAACTATTCTTAATATAATCTTGAAAGTTTGGACTACAATTTATTGCATATATTAATCACAATTTCTTGAGGTTTAAAGTTTCTAAATAGATTATAAGTTCTTAATGAACATTACAAAATGTTGCTATTGTATTCATGTGATCTTAAAATCATTAGCAACAACTTCTTTTCTTTTCTTTTCTTTTCTTTTAGGTACATTAAAAACCAAGCTCTAGAAAGCTTACTTTGTACACGATCTAATGAAACCACAATACGCTCTATAAAGTTAAAGGTCAATAAAGCAATATAAGTGCTATAATACAATGGCCGGCATTTTCACCTCGAGTAATGGTGGTGGGGCCCATATCAAACATGTGGGCATCTCTAACCCTAGTTCTACATCATTGCCCCTCGTGATTAAAACAACTACTCAAATGAGCCACAACCATCACAAAAGATTTTAGTTTGTGACACCTACCCGGGCATGGGGAGTGTGGATAAACTTGACCCTGCCAAGTTAGTCGTTTAATCATGCCAATTGGGTGCCTCTATATATTGAACCCATTTTAGAGGTCAATCATGCTAATTGTTAAATAATAATAGTTGGGCTTTACGACGGTTCGTTATGTTTTCACCTCCCCCATAGTAGGTATCACAAAACTTTGCTTGTAGTGAAGCTAACTATTTCATTTGTAATTGCAAGATATCGATTTAAGGTAAATCACACATCTGCAATGTTTATGACATAGCAGATTGATAAATTGGTTACTATATATCCCATTTTGCATGATCATCCATGTACGAATGTTCCATCCATATATTCAAAACATCATCCAGTCTAACTATATACACGTAACATCGTTAAGCTCCTTACAAGGAGTTATGTGTACATCGGAGGAGTCGAAAATCGTTGTAACCAACTATTGGACTAATATCCTATACATTATAGCTTGGTTCGACGTCTTTCTTACCCTAAATATAACAACTTGCTTAGGTTACCCGTTTAGGAAAACAGATGTACATTAAATACCCATATCTTAACAATGTTATGCAAGAAACCAATGTTTTTCTTCATGACGTCGTCACCTTGACAAATGACCATGTTCTTCATAAAAAAGAGTTGAAGAACTTGCATTGATTAGGCACTCAACAACAACGACGACGACGACGACGACAACAAATTTAATTTTTCTCCGGTGCTTCAAAGTTGAAGTCAACATTTTCAAGTCAATCAATTCCCTCACGGTGTGTCATGTTTGTTATAGCCGTCCACCACTTTAAAACATAGCTTAACGGTATCAAGTTGTCCACACAAGGGGAAGGACTATCCCAAAGGAAGGGGGAGAGGCGAGGGAAATGAATTGTTGCGGTGGTCAAGATGAGCCTTTTCTTGGTTGGATTTTATGAAGAAAAGGGAGCAAAGGTCGTATGTGAACACTTTAAGGGACTCGGACGTGGAGAAATGAGCATTGGTCGACTGAGTGGGTACAAAGGTAGACTCCACACACAAGCGCCGCCACCGGGCAGCTTGGACAAAAACTTCGTCACACGGGCGGGTGCCAACCTAGGCACATGAATTTGGTGCACCCGCCCGATTGAAAGACTCGCGGGTCTAGCCAATGGTACGTTCACAATTGGTACCCTTTTTCCGTCCTTCACGCCAATGGTAGGCCGTGTGGGCCCACCACCGTGTACATTTGTTGTTTTTGGCCGAAACTGTATGGTTTTCAAGGCCAAGGACAAATCATGAGCTAGACTATTTACCGCCCCTTTATATAGGAGACATGGTGGTCATGTGGCTAGGGCAAACCAACCCGTACACTGGTTCCTTGGAGGCAAGGGTTTAGGCATCCAACAAAGAACGAGTGTATGGGTTGGTTCACCCAAATTGTTGTCTTGCGTCCCCACATAAGACCCATATTTTCACACTTAGTCCAAGTGTCCATTGCATTGGAGCTCTTCTCTGATACGAGGCTGCATTTCCTACGATTGAGGGGTCAAGGCTAAATTATTACACTAAATATTGTATTTGGGTGCAAGCACAATAAAGTGGACAACTCTTAATCCGCACCTAGTGCTCAATGAAAGTGATTCAAAACCATACACTAACTTTGAATTTTGTGAAGAAAAAAATTATAGATATTTTGAAAACATATTGATCTACAAAGCCAAGCAAATTATGATTTTTTTTTTAAAAAAAAATCCAAGAAAAGTCTACATGTTTTAGAAGACGGTGCAAGTGATGTGCAAGTAGGTGATATTGAACAAGTAACTGTCTAAAATGTGTTTAAAGTACAATAAAATTACATTAAATTGATGGTTTTCCACAAAATTTTGTGATGATGCCCTCAAGTAGACAATGAATTCAAGGAATATGAAAGAAAATTCTAGTTTCAAAATAGTTGAGGTCATCAAATTCACGTCCAAAACCATACTCAACCATTTGCTTTTGAGCATTACTTTAAATGATATTGTTGAAAATATCAACTTGATTTTCTACGTTTGAGTATTCAACACAACAACAAAGGTCATCATGAAAAGAAATCCAATTTAAACAACGCTTTACTACTACTTTTAGGCCTTTGACCAAAAAAATTATGGTTTTAGTATACCGGAGCACTTTTTTGGTTCACTTTACCATGCTTGCACGCATTTAGTGTCACTTACTATTTGGAATTACATGATATTACATCTATTTATTGTATATCTCATATTTTATCAACATATGTCAAATTGGTTGTTTGGACGTTACTTGACATCAACAACTTTACTTGATAGAGCATCAATAGTAAAAGGATATAGCATTGCGTAACTGCAAATAGTATGTGACGCTAAATACAATATTTGATCTATTTTGTATGACTACATTGATTATCCCAATTAATGACTATTACTATTTGGAAGTACGCGATGCAATAACGTGTTATTCACGAGTTTAATTTTTACTAATGAAAGTTCAATAGGTCTACGCATACTTCGAGATAAAATCACAAAGGCACCATACCTTGATCTCCCATTTCTTTTATTTACTTGGAATATATTTGATGCACTACCACCACGAGACCACATACTCTCTCCATATATCCCTCTCAAGTGTGGAGGTTTAGGGGACTTAGAAGTTTGTGATTGTTGTGGTAGGTTTTGTGGTTATTACATCAAACCTAACCAATTAACATGCAAGAATGTCACCACCCTCATCGCTATTGGTCTTGAGCATTCAAATGCTATTCTCATCATTCTCTTCTTCATTGGAGGAAGATTGACAAATTGGCATCAATAAGTTCACCATTGCCATGTGTAGGTATGTCATCGCATTCCTTGTATTCCACATCACAAAAAAAACTTATGTTTCCACATGCAAAACTTTTTACTGCATGGTCGGAGGGTTGGACAACAACCATCTTTTCAAAAGAAACCTCACCTACTAAGGATGCAACACATTTTCACATGTACAAAAGGAAGGGTACGATAAAATCAAAACCACCTCAATGCCAAAATGTGGTGATGCTTGAAAACACCTAAGAAATGCATAGTGAAGTCATGAGTCATGTAGACACTCAATGTCTACCGCATCTTGTATCGATAACCCCTAAAGTTTCTCCTAAAGCGAGGTGATAGACTTTTCTACATTACCATCTTAGAAGCGGTCTAAATAATTTTCTTTCCTCCTTTTGGCATGGACATCTCATCTCCATGCCCGGTCCCATTCAATGGGGTTTGACTGTCATGCTTATGTGATGTGTTATGCATGTCCCATTGTTTATTGTTGCCGTTGTCCACTCTTTTAGTTTTCAGCTTTATGGATGCTCCACCTTACTACGTCCTTTGTGTTATAAATAAATCCGCAACTCTCCATTTGTATGTTTACCTAACTAGAGTCATGAGCAACCAATTACATGCATCAAGCATTGCCACACCTTAATGTCTAGAGTGGTGATTTGTGGTTTCACAACTCCTCCACACAATTGAGAGGTTGTAGGTTGTCACTTGGCAACTGAACCATGCTCCACGGGGGTGTTGGTGACTCGGCATAATTGAGGAATGCGTTCAACAAGGCCTACCACTTTGGAGAAACTCCATCATTGGAGGCTACTATTGCTTCAACACATCATGCACCATATGTGGAAATTTTGCAACGATTTGTCTAGCCAAAAGAGCCACAACGTTATGGCGACAAGTGTAACAACAATTTTTTTTTTAAATCCAACCCCCCTTTGTTGACACCCCCCCCCCATGCTCTAGCCTCGAGGTTGATTCAAAATGTTTCATACTAAAAAAATTGTGAATGTAGCCATTGACCACTATGGAGACATTGTTGGCAACCAACCAACTTTGAACTACAACATGAACTTCAGTATGGCTTAAAATATAAGTTGGACACTCATTATGTACATGACCACGTTGGCTGGAAAATACTACTAGACAAAGTTGTTTAATATTTTGAAACAAATTATCGAATTAACCAAATGATGTTGTCCAATTCATAATATTACACAACGCATTGGTTGCGTTCAAAGGGACCGTGTATTACACATGCATAATTCCCCTTTAATTTTGGGATTTCCCGTTTATGGGGAGCATTCAGGTTGTGAACTATGAACTTGTCAACATAGGTTTTTCATTAGAACCTCTTTCTTTGTAAAGAGACCATCATGTAGCTACTTGGTGTTATTGTATTGTTTACAAGACAAGGTGGTAATACTTGATAGCACATGTATTTGTTGAAACATTGTTTAAGAGTGCCTTGAAAATATTCAACACTTTTGTTATATGATTTGACATGTTCAAAAGGTGCCCAAATTTTATTAAATTTACTACTAGAAGCGCCCTCCATGTATACTACATTGTTTGTGACATTGAATGTTGTTGAACCATGTCTGAGAGGATCTTTAACTACCGCATGATAATGGAAAGGTACTCAAACCGAACGGAGTGGTTGGCGGTTTGATTCCTAGCTGTGAAATCGTCTCTCTACTTGACGAAAACTAACCATGTGATTGAACACCTCATGTGTTCCAAAAAAGAAAAAAAGAAAAAAGAAAAGAAAAAAGAATGTTGTTGGTTCAACATGTAATGTCACATATCCTATATTGTAACTTGTGTATAACTTACACTATGTAATTACCAGTAAATGTCACGACCCACATCTCAATAAGACAAAAGTAAGCCAAAATAAAAGTGAAGCCCCAAATAAATTTGTATGTTCAAGTTATAATGTAATTTCGGATATATAACTAAGTATGCTTACGAGAAACATCACGATAATAAAACAAAGATGTTGAGGTACCTCCCACATGTGGTGCACGAGCTTTAAGCAACCACCTCATTCGTTACATTCACTTCTCATTTTTCACTCCTATAACTACAAATCAATATGCAGATTTTTTTTCTCCTTTTTTTCTTTCGAATAGCTCCACTATTTTATCTAATTAGTGTGGGTTACCATTTAGAGTTACATGTTGCTATAACATTTTTCTTGAGAGTATCGTATGTTGCTACTCCATACTCGATATAGTGAACAATATTTGGAAGGATAGGTGCACTCAATCAAGGAATCAATGAACGTAGGCTTTCGATAACCATAACTAAGTTAGGGAGAGTCTTATTTTTGTTGATGCTTCAACATAGATTTGTTGATGCAACGCAAGTTCCGTCATGTAAATCTAATCAATGGAAGTTGGATGACAAGACCAATAATTTGAATAACACCCACACACCTCATTGAATCAAGTGTTGCTTATACTAGAATGTCAAATACTCCATACTAAGAATGGTTTACTTCTACCTACTCATGCAAAGAGTGAGTTCTATTATGCCAAACCAAAACTTGAATTGAGCCCACCTATTGAAAGATAGGCAATAAACCTTACCTATGTAATAAACCCTGGGGCTAGATCACATCTTCATTTGGTTGGGCCAAGCCCCTCCCACGCCTCCTTCACAACCTGGTCTTCCTACCCACACATGTCTGGTAACTCTTCCTCGTCGGGAACCAATGTGACAATACCTGGAGTTGTTGGAGTTCCTTCACATGCCAAAGGAGCTTAATGGCTTAAGGGTATTGTCACATTGGTTCCCAACGAGGAAGAATTCCCACGCATGTGTGGTAAGAAGACCAAGTTGTGAAGGAGGCGTGGGAGGGGCGGGGCTTAAGGGCACTTCACACACAAGGCTGAAGGCCTTTGACCATGGCAATGTAAGAATTCTCATTGGTCGAAAAGGCAGAGACCGTCCAAGTTCATTTCACACTAGGAGGTAAAGGCCTAAAGGCCCAAAAAAAGTTTGTTGATGAAAAGACTACATGGAGTCCTACATGGCAGGTTGTGGATAAGGTTGCATGGTTTGCCAAAATTTGTGTCAGGCCCACCTACAAGAGGTAGGCCTGACACAAATTCCGGCATACCATGGCAGTGAAACAAATGTGACTGGCTGGCATGAATATTTTAATTATTTTTCCAACAATAATTTTTTCAGGGCATACTAGTGAATAAGAGGCATATGGCCGTTTTTTGCAAATGCCCAGAAGTCAAAATTCCTAGAGATTGTTGTATGTAGAGAATTTGTTTTTTTACAAATTTTTGTATTCAATGGCAGGATTCTCGCAAGATGGGAGTGGTTATGAAACCCAACAATGGAGCCAAAATTTTCTTTGGATGTCGTAGAATCAACCTCAATTCGGATTGCACGGACCCTCATTAGGAAGTAGAAATTTCAACGATTTTCAGTTGTACAATGATGAAGATGTAGCAGTGATTGGAACTCAAATGTCACAAAATGTAGAGGGCAGTAGAGATATGAGTATGAGAGGAGAGGCAGAAGATACTACTAGAAAAGATGACGATATCGATAAGAAGAGAGGTAGAATAGTAGCTTAAAAAAACAAAAACAAAAAATAAAATGAAGCGGAGTGTCACCAAAAATTTCCCACCCTTCGATTTTGTCCTAGTCCGAGTGGAAAAGTTATAATGACACGTAGAAAATCCTCCCTCGGTAATTCAATGTATGATTCCAATATACCCTTAGAATATACACAACTTGACTAATCCCACACTATGTCATCTTATATTCTTTAACTTCGGGTAAGGTCATATCCTTAGCCTTCTCCAATGTCCACCCGGCCGCCTTGGCTACGCCTGCCTTCAATGATTTCCCTCGTGTGAATCCAGTGTTCGTTGTTGATTCCACACTACTGCACGAACCTTCGCTTGTTGATTTCATGAAGCACATAAATTTAAGTATTAACAAATACTTGTGTAACTTATGATGGCCTCTCCTTTACAGGCCTTCACATTTCATTACTAAGTTCAACCTCAATGGTCAATCACCAATACATTCAAAAGTTACACACACCCCTTCCTACCTAACGAATCCAACACTTTAAGTCTAAACATCATAAGTCGAAAACTATAAGAGTGTGTCACTATTTTTTTGGAAGTTTGGACATAGTCTCGGTTTTTTGGCTTTCAAAAATTCATATGAAGTCCAAAAAATGAGTTCTTGGTATCCATGAATAGGTAATGAAGTCCTCTACATGAATATGCAATAATATTTTTACTGCCACAGAGTATATGGTCGCAATTCTACGTTGTTCCCTTTGAATCTACATTTTTTCACTAGTTTTTGGAAGTTTGGACATAGTCTCGGTTTTTTGGCTCTCAAAAATTCATATGAAGTCCAACAAAACTAAATGCTCCAGTAAGAGACTTTCCACATCCGCAAAAGTATAAGGCTAATCAATGTAAATCCAAATACTCAAACAAAGCCATAAATTGAATTTTAAATCATTCACGCCCAACTATTACTAACAAGAGGTCAAACCCTCTTCAAGGCCAACTAGCCTTGGCTCCTAACCTTACACTGATGCACACACACGTGCTCCTATCTTGCTTCCCACGCACCCACACTTATAACACGTGGGGTGTCAAGGAGCACGAAGGAAAGAGAGAAGGAGTGAGAGAAGAACGAGGTTTTAAATAGTGAGTTTCACGAGGCGAGCATCCTCACAGCTCACGATAAGCCTTCGAAATCTCCTCCTACTTTGTAGGCTCTCATCTTATCTCTTGAGCCATTTTCCTAAAACAAACACCAAAGGTCCTAATTCAATCATTTAACTATCCTTGGGTCTCTACCTACTACGCTCACCAACTACGGAGCTTCCTTTTATTACTACATTTTTAATCAATCCACTCCAAATGAGCCTAATGCTTAAATCTAGCTTCTTTCAAGCTTCACTCTTTTTATATTTTTATAAATAATCATAAAACACTAAAACATCACTTGTAATGGTTTACAAGAGTTAAAACAAACATGTGGGCCCATTTTGGGCTCACACGGAGTTGAGAAATTTGGAAGGTAAAGAAGAGGCCCCTATTAAATGGTGGGATTATGACATTAAAAGTCTCATAGCCATTCGTGGTGAGATAGAAGAAGATTTGTAAAATCTACAAGAAAACAAGGTATGAATTTGTACATTAGAATCATTGATGTTTTGTTTAGTAAATGCAAAAGTTCAAATCTAGATTGGGCTAATTAGGCTTTTTTGAAGCCCTTAGTTTTTGCCTCTTGCCCTCAGCCCCTGCCTTTTTTTTCCGCTATTGAGGACTTGGAAGTTTAGTCGGCGTCATAAATTGTTCCCGAGACCACTTCATCATAGAGGAGCTTAGAGCTCGTATAGACCAAAAAGAACCTCTCCTCAAGTTGATAAATTTTCTAGGATATAGTATTTTATCCCATTGTATTGTAGTCTGAAAATCAATTGTTTGTATATGAACATGAATAAATGTTTCGATTAAATTACATGCTTGTATGATATCCAGGTTGCGCAATTTTGATAAAACTAGGTTGGTATGTAAGAAAAAATACAAAGTTCTACTGATGAAATACAAAAATGATAAAAGTTCAAATGAACTTTCATGACATAATAGTAAAAAGTGTCAGTATTATAAATAAAAGAATATATGGAATGGACAACGTGCAAGTGTAGTTAATCAGATGTCAGCAAATGCTCAGGAAAATAATGACCACCATAATATGCAGATCACACGACAAAATTCATTTGTAAATGCCACAAAGGACAAAAAAAGAAATTTCAATATATAATGGAAGGATTTCTAGAACATATAGTCAGTAATTCTTCTAGTTTAATTTTATTTTTTCAAGCAACAATAGATTTATTGAAAAATAAGGATGCTCATATGGCAACCTTAGTACATAAATTATAGTTATTCATTCATATCATAATCAATATTCATATCCAAGAATTGTAGGTATGAATATTTTTGGAGTTTTATCTGCTACAAATATTTGATTATTGTTATATGCATTTTTGTAGCTTCTAGCAATAAATCTTTATCCTTCTCATTTTTTCTATCGAGAAATTTTTAGTGTTTTTATCACCTTCTTCTATTATTTATGTATTATTTTTTATAATACCGATATTTCTGATTTCACCTATTGTTGCTAATTTAACCCACATTTCCAATCTTTCTTTTAAATAATTTACTATCTATATGTCTATTCAATTCTCTCTCTACTTTTCTTATCAATTCTATATCAAATTTGTCCTTTTCAATTGTACACATATTGTATAGTACAATACATGTAGCAACTACATCAGTCATATGCCGTAATGATATCTCAAATCTTCTCGTAATAACGCGCCATCTGTCTTTCAAAATTCTGAAAGTACGTTCTACACATATACGGGTAGAACTTTGAATGAAATTCTAATTTGTTTTATAACCTTCTAAACCTTTTGCACACCCTTTGAATAGGTTGTAAATCCATGGTCGCATTGGATATGCGCAATCTCCAATTAGCTTATAAGGTAAGAATTTTTTTTGATACAATATCTTCTAACTTTTATCAATTAAAAAAAGTCCAATCGTGCATACTTCCCACCCATCCAAATTTGTAACCCCCAAAGACATATTTTGTATCTACTATATCTTGCAATAAAACCGAATGAAATGATTTTCTATAATAACAATCTTCTTCTCCAATTACAAGCGCAAGGATCAGAATGTGAGATCCATCGATTGCTCCTATAATGTGATGAATTCCATAAAAGACCTCAAATTCTTGAGTTAAAACCCTAAACCAAGTTGGACTTGGAAATTGTATAAAAATCCCTTGCAAATGCACTCTTACCAATCTACAAAAAATTCTAACTATATATGAAATTGTACTTTCAGCCACCTCATATACCTCTCCTATAGTACATAAAGTATTTCCAGTCCCAAGCCTTTGTAATGACATTGCAATTCTACTCTCAACTAAAATTGTCTCTCTCATATGTGTATTTTTTCTCTGCAAATACGGACCTAACCTCTCACAAAGAAACTTGAATGTGTTGTGACATATACGAGTTCTTTGTTTGAACATTTTTTCCTTGAAAGAACCCAATAATAACCTATCAGTGAACCCTACGTTTCTCTCAAAAGCCCACACACTACGATCGCTCATCTTCATACCTTCAAAATGCTCAGAATCAGGGCATATTCCCATTCTCTATTGAGTGTCAATGCTTGCATATCAAGCACATATTGTACAATCATGTGCAAACACCAATATAAAGCCAATGCAACAAGAATCCTCCCTCTTCTCTAAATATGATCCATCATGCTCTCTTTTCCTTCCTCACCGATGTAAAATTCAAAAAGAAAGTGACAAAAAAGGGAATGAGGATATGTAGCTAGTGAGGTAGGGTTGCCCTTTCTTTTCATTAATAAAATATGCAACGGTCCCTCAACATGGTCCATTCTCACTTCACACTATGTTTGAGGACCCGTCCCGAGACACTATGGGTAGCCCAACACCCATGGCATAGTCTTTGGATGATAGTCAAAGGCCCTCACCATTCCATGGTCATGGCCCTTGGCTCGTGTGTGAAGTGGCCCTTGGCTGAATAAGATGTGATTTAGCCCGGGCATTGCTCGGGGAGAACCGGCGGTTAGTTACAGATGAATCATTTGGGTTTGAAAAATAATCAGTTGAAGTTCAAAACCTCATGAGAATTGCCGATCATTTTAGAGGAATCTATAGAATATACCTCAAATGAATAAAGCAACACTAGAAGATGTCACCATGTAACTGGTCGGATTTAGAATCACTAGAATCTTGACCAACTATGTCCAAAAACTGCATGGGCACCGCTGAGCCCGGGGCATGTAACAAGGGAGCTCTTGAATAGAATAGGGCCAACGGCCTCTATTCATGACGGTGGTTACTATTGATATTAAAATTTTCTTTTTCTTTACTTTCTGCAAACAGAAGAATGTTATGTTTTTTTTTTTGCTAAAATTATATATCATACTATTAATATTATATGTATGGAATATGGCAATGCATATACCTAGATTGGTGTGTATGGGTTTGGCATAAGTGACGTGTAAATTACGGCTGATAGCATGAAATCAAATAGGGTTCCAAGTATGCTTCATTGATTGGGATACTGACACAAAGATTACTTAGGACAGCCTTCTAGAAGATTTGTAAGGTACCCTAAGTTACCGTAACTTAGTTTTGGGAGAGTGAGGGAATTATCACATGCAAGCGTACCACCCAATTCATCCAACACAAAAAATTGAAAATAAAAACCTAAAATACTATGTATCTTGGAGGTTGTTGTTGTTGTTGTTGTTGTTTAGTGGATTTGACATTGTAACTAGCTTGGAAGACCTTGAACTAGTGAAGTCCAAGTCATTTGAGATGATTTAGCCACAACCATATAGGGGGTCATGTTTTCATGTTGGATGGATGAGAGGTATGCTCGTTTGTGATAAATGCATCCCTCTCCAATTTTGGGTAGCTCAAGTCCTAACTTACTGCATTCAACCTTAACTCATTAGACTACTACTAATGGTTGTATGATGGGTGTCTCTTATATTGAGCTTGTATATAATTCTTGAAGTGCATGTTGTCCAAATTTATGAAGATAGAGGATATTTAGAAACGGCCCATGCTCACAAGCATCTATGAGCGTCATACACATATCGGAACATTGTTCCCCTTTGAATGTAAGCCAACTCTTGCATGTTTCTACACTAAATGTGAAATTTAAGGTAGAAATACCATAACATGTTAACCACCCTCTACCCTTGCACTAGACCGTTGTCATAATGGTGAAGTGCCATTTCTAAAATTGATCATAGTTAAAAAATTGCAACACTATTAATCTGTAACCCCCAAAAAAAACTTACAAGGAATGAAAAATAATGTGGGGTTAACATCTAGTGTCGGTGACACTACATCACAATTTACAATTAGTATTGAGCAAGACGATTAGAATTGGTGACACTAAATATCATATTAGTGTAGTTTCCGTATCAAGTGCAATGGGGAGGTGGGCAGAGACAACTTAGAGATGATATTAAAGGGGGAGCAAGGGTTCAACTAAAATCACATCTCAATGACGAAATCATCACACAAGGCTCTTCTATACAACTATACGACGTAGTGTTCCTTTTGGGCCAACCAACAAATCAAATGCAATATCTTGAATCTCGTATGGAGGTAGATTGCTATTTGCAACATTGAGACATCGAAAGACCTAGGAATCAAGTGGGTTGTCTTTGGGCATTGAAATCTCATGATCTACATGCACTTAACGGGTGGGATGAGCATGCGGCATTGGCCCAAAAACTTTGAGAATTGATTCATTGCGAGAATCATTTATACATTGGATTGTTGAAAATGCTTTCTTAGTTGGAATCATGGGTCATGTGCTCAACTGCATCAAGGTACAACATATCTTACATGTTGTAAGGTAGAAGCACCTATAGAAGAAACTTTAAGCATTACAATTTCTTATCTAGCCGGCAAGAATAATAAAGAATAAAGAAGTGGGTTGGTGGCCAAGAACGAAATAATTGAAGTTAAATTGCTTAATCCAAACCAACCGCCCACATTGCACTAGTCCATGTGACAAAATATAGTTCTAGCTCACCTTAAATCGGGGTTGCAGCCGTTAAATCTCACAATTTGGAGCCACATTACTTATGAAGAAGATTGAACCCATGGCCACCTTGGATTTGGACTAAAAACAACGCGGTGGCTCCAATACTAATGGAATATCTTTGAGCGCATCATCTTGAATTCCAACAATACTATTTTTATAGAGTATTACTAATCAATTACCACCATGGTCATTGTTGGGTCTTTGACAAAATTGGACGCTTATGCGTACTTGGTTATGAGGGGGAGGCCACACACATTCAAAATGTTGGTTTCGAATGAAGGTTTCAAGCCTTGCAAAACCGCCATTTCTAATCGAAGTTGGAAATAGACACTTTTAACCCCACCACAAAATAGATCAACCTTGGAACCAAGCTCCTCAAAATTAGGCACATGTCAAAGCCAAAACTCTTTTGGTAGAAATATAGATAACGGTGAGAATGAGTAGTAGGAAATGATGGCGAATGAAATTTGTTTAAAAATTTTATTCCATGTAAATAATTAGTTACATTTCTCCAAAGAGGTACGTAAGTCAAACCCCATGCTTGTATAATAGAGTCTCCCTAATTTGAGCATCAATATATTATACTCTACATACGAATGCACACAAAGTGGTTAAGTCACTAGCACCCATAAATGATTGCAAGTAGCGTGAAACAACACCTACTTAGCTAACCATCTACATCCCACCTAACACTACGTCCTCTCGGGCCACCACTTTCAAAAATTAGCTAATTTTGGGTCCACACAAGAATGATTCTTCCCCGAGCTCAGTGCACCAGTAGTGGTCATTCACCGTTTTTTGTTTCCCTACCTCACTTCATCTAACCTAGCCTTACCTTACCTTACCTTGGCTTGTTGAACTCCATTTTGAAACCAGCATTTTTGAGTGTGTGTCGCTAACTCCACATAACAAACCTCCACACATGCTCATCGTACTCACATGATATTTGATTTTTTTTAAAGTGAAAGAAAACAGACGACTTTACGTGATGTGGCAACTCTAATCATGACTTAGTGATTACTACAACTTGTAGGAAAGTGCCTCCATTAACTCAATATCAACCAAATCGTCCGAAACGACCCTAAACGACCCTAAACCACCGGGTGATAGTGGAGAGGTGGCCATTTCCGAATGGAGTGGTTGGTGGTTCAATTCCCGTTGTGAAATCTTTTCTCTACTTGACGGAAAGAAGAAAAAAAAAAACCCGGCTAGGTAGGTAGGAAGCCAAGAGCCCACCCACCGCAAGGTAGGCAGTTCACCCCACCCTACAAAGGCCAAGCCCAAAGTCCAAACCCAAAAAAACATCCCACTTTATTCCTTGCCCAAAACAACCCCTTCAATCTAACGGCCGAGATCTTGTCAATGATTGATCTTTGAATGAAAAAAACCGACAGCCTCTCGACCATAGTTTGGGTTTCCATTCCCGTCCGGCCCAAACTTCCTTCGAGAGTCCGCCGCCTTCGTCAAAAAGTAAGCATTTTAAATTACGACGGCCTTTAGACTTCGGCCTCTAGTGTGAAAGATCGAGAGGCTGAAACTCTTGATCTCTTGCAATCTAATCGATGGAAATCGACGGCCTCTTCACCTTCGGCCATAGTGTGAAGCGTCACTAACAACAACAACAAGAGGTGCATCTCCGAAAAGACTCATCACTCGGTGAGCGTCTATCGTACAAGGTGGGGTTGTTTATAGCACAATACCTCATGGAGGTGGGGGAGGAGTGGCTATGGCTTTAAGTCGTTATTGTTATTATAGAAACCGAGTCATGCGGGTGGTGTTTTTTTTTGGAAAGGTGGGCGCCATAAGGAGGCCAACAGGTAGACTCAAGTGGCCAAATTATAAAGAGCCGCAGCCCAACGAGTGTAAAAACAAGTGCAAAACGTGAGGAGAGTGGGGCTAAACCCAGTTGGGTGCCAAACCTAACCCCCCCTCTCCTGTGTGTCAGGGGCTGTGGAGGGCTAAAGACTGAACATGATACTCCGGTATTGTGCCAACATGGAGTATTGGCCAACAAGTGTGGGCTACCCCTAGTGCTGATATTTTAATGCGAAATGGCATGCATGGTGGCCTCATCATGCCGCAACTGTCACCAAGCTTATGATCAGATCAACGGCTCAGATGTGCCCATGGGGGTGGAGGGGGTTTTTGGGTGCGTTTAAATTTTGTTGTTTAAGCTTCTATTTTGATACCGGAGGGCCTCATCAATGTGACCCACAGGGCCAACGACGAGAAAGTGGCATGCGGAGCAGTGTCCGGGGAGATTTTTGGGTGTGAGTTAATGGGTCAAAACTCTAGTGTAACTTTCCAAGGCCAACTGTAACTTACACGTTCTGATCTTTTCGTTTTCTTTAGTATGCGAGGTATATTCTATAGAGTCATTTAAGTGAGTGGTACTTTTCCTGAAGTCTTGAACCTCTGCCGCTTATTTTCAAAACTCAACCAATTCGTCCGTAACTACACTGTATTGTCTAATTGACGTGGGATACCAGTTCGAGTTACACATCGTTACCGAGAGTATCACTTTTCAACCCAAATAACATAAGTACACTAAACATGGTATCTAGTGTCACCAATTCTAAATCTCTTGCTCAATTACTGATTGTAAACCGTGGTGTAGTGCCACCAACACTAAATGTTAACCCAACACTACTTGTGATTCTTTGTATTTTTTAATTTTTTAATTTAATTTTAATTTTTAATTTGGGGGGGGGCTATAGATTTACAGTGTTGCAATTATTGTTCACTTACCAAGTGACTTCTCATCCATCCATGATAATATTTCATCACAAGTTGCTGACAAGAGAAGGCATGGTTTTTGGCCAATGGATGAACGCATTCATCATCCATGACAACATTTGTTCACTTATTTCTAAGAAATGTCTCCGAAAAGTTATTGTAGTGACACTAAATATCATGTTTAGTGTACTTAGTTAGGCTGGGGCGAACCAACATGTACAGTGGTTCCTTGGAGGCAAGGGTTTAGGCATCCAACATAGAACGAGTGTATGGGTTGGTTCGTCCAAATCACTTGGCTATGCACATCAAAGAATATGATAGCTTTGTTGGTAGAAAACCACAACAATGTCGGTAAAATATGATTGCAACACGTCAACTCCAAATGGTATCCCACACTAAGATACTTGGACGAAAGCAGTGTGGCGGTTGGTTCACCCCGTTCATTGACGTGGAGTGACGTTATCTAATTTAAGTCCTGGGCTCTTAGTGACAGCAAGAGCAACAAACGGCAAAATCGGGCACCGCCACCTGACCCGCGTCCCGGGGGCATTGCCCTGGATCCCCGGCGCTTATCAATAGTGTCCCCTCCCTCTCCCGGATCCACTACGAAAACATCATGCAATGAGTCACGAGCCATGTAACTTAAATGGAGAGAGAGAGAGAGAGATTTTTTTAAAGAGAGTTGACGTGAACTTCATGAAATGGTATATCCGTGTGACAACTTTAATCGAACCGTATGCGATCAAGTGGAATGTAGGGCTACTTCACATACGAGCCAAGAGCCGTGACCATGAAATTGTGAGAGCCCAAAAGAAAGTGTCCAAAGGCCGATCCCAAGACACCTCCAACATCATGTAGTGTGGTCATGGACCTGCAAGTGTAGTGTGAAGTCATGTGTGATCGGGTCCTCAATCAAATGCTATTTCAATAGATTTCTATTCATGCAAGTCGTTACGCATGGTAAAATAGAATAAACCAACGGTTGTGAGCGTTTGGAGTGCCATGGTCTCCTGGTTTCGTGGTAGGCCTACCTCCAACGGGTGGTTTTTGAAAATCGTCCAAGAGACCATGAAACATGATCCATTCGATGCCATGTAGGAATCCATGTAGACTTCACATCCATCTTGCATTCACATACTCTGTTGGTACCTCAAGTGTAGTGTGAAGCGAACTTGGACCAGCTCCGCCTTTCCCACCAATGAGAGTGCTTGAAGTGTGATGGCCAAGGGCTCTCAGTCTCGTGTGTGAAGTGGCCCTTGGTCTTAAGCCTTCGGAGGACTAATCGACCCCTCAAGCCAAGGCATGCGTTTTTTGTCCATGCAAGTTTATTTTGTCCGACGATATCAACATGTACATTTACGTTTTATTATTATGATTTTGGACGTATGGATTGCTAATAAAATGTATGAAGAATCATATTTCTACAAAACTTCCATATGTACGGTGAGATTTACCATAAGGCACTTTAAGGAAAGAAGAAGTAGTCGGAGTCACATGTTGAGAACTCAAATCCCATCTATTCAAGGCTTTAGTTAGGCATGCAACTTGAAAAAACTCTCACTAGAAGGTTCTTGAGAAGGGCATGAAGATGTACATGGTGTCTCATGTCAAAGTGCGTTCTTTGACAACCTATCATGTTTTGTTGGCTAAATTTGGAGAACTTCCCGTAGAATTGCACACTCTCAAGCTCAATGTAGGTGTTCAACAATGGGTCACCCACATATCCCCCTCTTGGTTGGTTGGTAAAGCAACCTCACTTTCTCGACACATGGCCAAACATGGATTTTAACACCTTGCACAAATTGACAACCATGTGGAAGACATCATGGGGTCTATCTCATTGAGACACCCATGACAACCCAACCACATCGAAAATAACATGTGGTGATATCAAGAAGGCCATTCTTGCTAAAGAGTGGTACTCTTTCCATCTCTCATGGAAGAAACTAGATTACCTCCACTCTCAAGGATTTCTCAAATTCAAATGTTAATTGTACTTGAAGCAACCATTGACATCACCACAACACAAGATTATTCCCGAACACTCCACCTCAAACCATAGATTAGCCATTGAAATTGGATGATGGACAACTATCCCTATCTCTAGAGATACTAGACTATGCCACTTTTGCTCCTAAAGTGCAATTGAAAATAAGGCACGTTTCATGTTGGAATGTTCCCTGTATAAGCCCACAAAAGGTTATTTTTTCATCACTATTTGAGAATGTATTTTTGGGGAGCCTCAAGTCTCTCTTTTAATTGGGCCATTGAGTTGATATTAGCCTCCATCTCACGAAGGCTATCGCACTCCGCCACTCTAGAGAAAGAGAATTAGTTGGTTTGAAACCATCATGATGTACTTTCAACCCCATTAGCCTTTTCGGCTTCCTGAATTTCAATTTCAATTTCATTCCATAATAGGTGTCGATGTACTTAACTAGACTTCTAAATATGAATGAATTGTTTTAGGTGATATTGGGGTGACTTTGCTTTGGTCTCTAGCGGATAAGGTGAGAGCCATGAGATTATGGTGTCTACTTACATAAACTTGTAGATTTGCAAATTTTCTTGCAAACCTACTACAATTTCATAATACTATATTTTCTAGTGACATGTTAAATGTTTCACTGACACAAGTTGAGTTGCCTAGGTCACATGTGCTTGTAGCGAGTTAAAAGTAAGTTCCATTCACAAGGTGTGTTGGACCCCATATTTATTGGACCCGGATTGACTAAATGTTCACAACAACTAACAAGGAGGGGGGACAAACTAGGGGAAGGGAGGATGAAAACACTAAATTCTATTGTAGAATCTTATTATTATTATCTTAAATTAAATAATCCTTAAATCAAAATCAGATACCCCAACTTAGTTTAGTGAGCTTAAATTAGGATGAATCAACATTCAACTTATAAGGGGTCATTGTTTACTATTAGCCCCCTCAACATGTGTTAGGAAATCATACTGACCCATATCCTAATATAAATCCAACCTAAACTAGATACTTACGCCCTAATTCGTGCAAGGTATTTTCATAGACACATCGAAGCATACAAAAATACCTATTGTTCATCCAACATAAGAACTTGACCCCCTATTAAGTTTGTGGCCGATTCATCTCAGATGACATGGACTAGGCTAATTTGTAGTCCTTAAATTTGTTTTCGGTGCATAATCAACTAAAATTAATAGCACCCGGGTTGCATCCCATGTCAAGGCTGTCATGTTGAATGAACAAGAGATACGCTCACATACAATAATTCCTTTTTCCATGGAATCATTTCAATTACCATGATAAAGTAACAAACTTCATTCTGCAAGGAAAGAAAGAATTGTCGTATACGAGCATACCTCTCATCCCTCCAAGATAAAAAAAAACTTGAACCCATGTAGATTTGTTGCCGATTCATCTCAAATGACCCCGAGTGCACTAATTTGGCATGACTCCTATTTATGAAAAGATAGTATAATATTTAAATGAAAACAATATTTACACATCGGAGTGAACTTGGCTAATAGTATGCAAACCAAGGGTCCCTTCACACACGAGCCAAAAGCCATGACCATGAGATTGTGACAACCCAAAACATGAGATTGGGTCACGTAGAGAGAATAATTCATGGTTGGGAATCGAACCGTAAATCATTCCATTCGGTTTTGGGTACTTCCCCACTGTCCTCTAGTAGTTTAGTGTTACCTCAAACCACAATTTTGACGTTTATTGCTTGGGAGAGGCTTTACTACCAATATTTCTCACGCATGGGGACCAAAACCACTTACTATGTATATCCCCGGATCCCATCAAGGTAGTCATAAATAAATAACAAAAAACGACATTGGTGGTACACTGATTATCCCAATCAGTGTGTGTTATTGTTCAAAATTACACAATGTTATAAGTATATAATGAGAATGTAATATTTCACCAAGGAAAGTGAATTTTGTTTAATAATGTCCGAACAATGTATTGAATTTTCATTCGTAAAAATTAGACTCATGAATATGACGTTATTGCACCTTGTAACTTCAAATAGTAACACACACTATGGGGATAATCAATGTAGTTGTACCGATGTGAATGGGAGCCCGCTTTCTCTTACTCTAATCACGTTTCTTTTTTAAAATAAAAAATAAAAAACAAATCAAATTTTAGGGTAGAGATGTTGCATCATGTTCAGAAGGTGGGCTTCTTCATCTAGATAGTCATGACAATGAGGCAATGATTCATGTTGAGTTGGAATGTAGAACCAAACCATTTTTCTTTGTGGTGTCTACGTAAATCCATCCATTGCGAAGGTAAAAAACACATTGAAAGAGAAGACATTATATTGGTGTTTTCACCAACGTGAACTTGACATGTTAGCCCTAAGCTACTCAAGGGTTGCCCCTTGAACACGTTTGTTTGAGAACACATTGAAGTATTTGTAAATGACGTGACTCCAAAATTGATAGCCTAAAAACCCCAAAGTAAGAAAGTCCACGCATGCAACAACTTAGACACAAACTACAAACATGTAACCCATCAAAGCACTTAGGAATTGTGGCAACCATGTTAGGGGGTCTAGTAACACATATCATGGATGACTCATCCCACACGAGCCTTGCTAGACAACTTCAAGATTCATGACAGTTTTCCAAAGACAAATGTGTTTCAAAATGAAAAAATAAAAGCAAGCTATTAGAAGTTTTCAATGTTTTCACATTCAACTTACATGGCTGCCACAAATTTGTGCTACACATTTGACGGCCGCATATTGCACTAACAACATATCGCAAGAAGAAGAGAAAAAAATGCTAGGCCTTCTTCATTTGCGATACTTTTGTCTAACCTTTATTCCTCGTTTCGACACAACCAAAAAACGACCCTCGGAAACGCCATGTAAGCACCACATGGAATAGGTGAACAATCCATGAGGTAGGTAGGTAGGCACGTAGATGGTGGGTAGGTACAACACGGTGGACCTTGGGAGGCACGTAAGTAAGCGAGCGGAGGTTTCGCGAGCGTTTGAAAACGTCCGAGCTTTGTGGCGGTCGAATGCCTTGTCGAGTATGAGATGTGTGTCTCGGACTTTCAACCGCGCAAATGCAAATGCGAAGTCGGGAGTGACAAGTCCACAAGGGAAGGGACGGGGAGCCCGGCCGCGGATCGGCTAGCTAGCTAGTCCAACTTCAAACTTTTTAGGGTTTGGGGAGATGTGGCAACGGTTCTTGGGGCCTGGGCACGAGGCACCGATTCCAATACACGAGCCCTCAAAGCGGAGCGGTGAGTAAGCAAGTCAATGATGTGGCGGCTAGGCTGCATACTTGGCATTGTTTGCATGAATCAACCCCCCCCCAAAAGGGTGTCCCAAAGAATCGGTCCTCGGGTGCCTTACCTTATTATTATTATTTCACTTGCGTTATTTTACGATCCCCGTTGTCGGAACCTCAATTGCCAAGAAACCGAAGAATGCAGGCAATACCAACAAAGATTGCACGAGGCCCGAGGCTCCCATGGAGCTGGAGTTGGCATTTTGCCTCCGGCTGCTTTTAATTAACTTTGCTAGCCTAGCTAGCTCCTTCTTCCCCCCCCCCCCCCCCTCTTTTCCCACCTTTTTCCCACCGTCCCTTACTTACCTTCTCTTGGGAAGGGACAAACCCTTGCTCAAGGCAAAACATACAAAATAAGAATACATGCAATTGCGACAATGCGGAGTTTTGTAGGTGGAAATCGATGCCACGTGCCGGGATCCGGGTGGCCTCGTCCACTTTTTATGTCAAATGCCATGCAATGTCGTTTCACACCGGAGCGCCAAGTGGCAATTAACGATTTTCCAAAAACACGTACGGTGGCTCGGGTCAAATGGCTAGGGCCTCTAACCCTAGTTTTCAAGGGGAAGTACACATAAGTAATTGCCATGAGCGACAATCCGATCCGAAGAAGAAGAAGAACTTCGTTACGCGGATGGGGACAATGCTTTTATGAGTTTAAACGCTTGGGATCATTGTTAGGAGTTTTCAAGTGTACATTGTAGTGCGACCTTCTTACACGCGATTCAATCAACTTGTCAAATTGTTATGATGTACATAGGTCATCAACTATGGCTTCTTGATGGGAACCGGCGTAAAATTGTAGTATTAATTATGTGTATTTGAGATCATATCTCACACATACACGTTTTGAAAGAAAACACGAATGGACAAATCCTCAAAGTCCAAGTAAGGGCTATGTTCGCTTGTTGACTTTATTGTATCCCAATTCTAGGAACATCCATGACAATTGTTACCTAGGAGCAGTTTATTACGGATCACGGGGTTATGATTATATAACGTGAATCTTCGAGGAAGGAGCCTTTTATATATACGCAGTTTCGCGATTCACTATGTCATTCTCGTGTTGCTAAAGTCGATGCCAAAGAGGCCCTTGGAAGTTTGCACATTGGACCACCTTCTAAAGGCCTCTAGAAACTACGGTTGCAATTCCATGCATTGGGAGGTGTGCACTTTGTGTGTATATATATATGTACATAAGTAGAACCCAAATCTCGTAGGATTTCCCAACCCGAATTGCCAACTGCACCTTATAAATAAATAACTTATAAACTCTTTTAAAGCTCAATGTGTTGTTTGCTCAATTGGAAGAAACTACCGCAACTTCACTTAAATTATTGTTAGACTTGGGCACTATGGTCCACCATACAAGTACAATGCCTACAACATCCCGTGTCGGCATTAGGCAATCTAACAAACACAAGCTAGCTAACTTATAATTTGTGTCATTTATGTGTTCCCACACAGAAGTCAGACATGAAAAAGGGAATTCCTTATAGTGTCCGGGAATATATGTGGACATGTTTCGTCAAAATCCATGTGTTTCCAAGTCTAACTTGTTATATGTTGACATCTTTCGGACGTTCTCTAACTCATGTGGGTATATTATATAGATTACTCTAAAATGACCGGTAATCTTCTTGAAGTCTTGGACACCAACCAACTCATTTGTAACTAGCAGTCAGTTCTCCCTGTTCATTGACCCCCTAAGTGTTTCAACCCATCTTTGAATGGCTAGGGGTTCTGAGTGTCTACGTAAACTTGTCCATTAGGAAGGTGAAAACGTAATTTATTGTCTTATGGCTTGGAAATGATTGCTTTTAGAGTATTAGACTCCGGAAATGGCATTAGAGACCTTAGCTGGGTTTCATTGGGTCTTGCTATAATTAACCAGTCCTCAACCTTGTGGCAGACTTGTTTTTTACTAGAGCACCTTCATCCATGATGGACGAGTTAACACAAACGCCACAAACCCCAAGCTTCTTTTGCATTCTTTTCTATACAACTTTTTTACCACAATGGTTGAACCTCTTAGTTTGTTCAAAATACTACAATACCCTATAAATCTTGGCACTATGCTTACTAGAATTGGATTGATTTTCATGCCACATCCTTCAAGGCTAACAATGGGATTGTAAACTATGGGGATGAATTGGGATTGAATTCCGCTAATGGTCTTTTGTTTGAGTGTAACTTGAAAGTCTTGGGAAGGCTTCTTTGAGTTTTAGATGTTGACATGTTTTATGCTTATGTAACTGAGAATCTCCTCACTATCTTTGCCACCTATGTGCACATGCATCTCTTTGTAAATGTCATCACTTCTATACTCCCCACATATAATCAAGCTTAAGAAAATAACTTCCTCAAATTGTTGTTGCCTCAAAGTGGAGCAAAATGACTTCTCTCGCTAGTTTTTTACATGTCACTCACACACATGTTGGGAGTGGGAAAATATGGGAGGCTCTTTCATTAAACTCGAGCTAGTCTCCATTTTATGCGACTTTATGGTTAACTCTAATATCGGTGGGAATCACAAGACAACGAGATGAATAACAAAGAACATCTAGCCCTTCACATGTCACGGGCTAGGTACTTTAAGTACACATGAATGTCAAGCGACTCCTTGGCAAGTTTTTCATCTTCCATAATGCTTCGAATACTTACATTGATATGCACAATTAGCTTGCCTTTGCGAATAGGTTGCCTCTTTACCTGTGCATTTACCTTGGTCCAAATTAGACTACAGAACTTACAAATTGGGTTATTCATCCCTATAGCAACTAGAATAACAAAAAGGTAATTCATCTATTTTGATACGGTGACAATGACTATTCAAAATACTGTGAAATAGCTAGAAATTAACACGGGGCATAATAAAAATGAAATAGAATGAATTAAACATCGGTGTTCTCAGTACACCGACGTGATTCTAGAACGAGCTAGTTCTTCCTTACCTTGGTCATATTTGAGTGCGGGACAACCTAACTGTACATATTAGTGTAGAAGAAACATATGCAATGAGCAAGGAGGAGTGACCACTAGTTTACAAACAAATTGGTCATGGGCACTAGATCATTAACACTACGAACAAACACTTTATTCACGCAAGCCTTCAAAGACATCCGGAGTTTCTATCTATCTAAACTAGTCGAGTTTGAGCAAATAACCGGTTGAAGTTCAAGACTTGAAGAAAATTTGCCAATCATTCTAGAGGAATGCAATGGAACATGCCTCGAATTGACAAAGAAACACTGAACGATCACCACAACATGTAATCCGGTTGGACTTGGAAACACGAAGAATTTGACTGTTATGCCCAATAACCACCCGGGACACTGAAAGGGTGATTAGTAGTTGGCCGGAATTAGTAGTAGTAATCGAATTCCAGTGACTCATAATAAATGCAATTGGGAAGAGTGACTCCGACCGTACATCTGATGATGCAGTAGATGAAGTTAATATTCTTCTTCACATGAAAGAAAGTAAAAGAATGGCCCTCCAAATATGCTGAACCACTACAACTTCAAGCGTCATTCCCTACGTGTTCATGACCACGGATCTTTTATGGAGGCCGAGGAGAAGTCATTTTATGACCATTTTAAAATTGTGGGTGCTTAAAGAATTCTGTTATTGCAGTTGGGTTCCCCTTGAACGAGGGCGTGCTAGCTCATCTGCATTCAATAAGTAAATAAACAATATAAAGAAAGTGTTGAAAGACCCAACCGATGCTCCAACTAACTTCTAAGCTTGAAAGCGGCACCGGCTACTTACTTAGGGTGAGTTCTCATGTGGGCCACTCGTCCACCAAATTCTAGTGTGATAAAAGACACACTCACCCAAATGTAGAGGGAATTTGGTGGGGGTAGGGTTCATATGTGTCAACTACATTGTTTCTTCGTCTATTTAGCGTGGGTTGTCATTTGGAGGTACACATTGCCATAACATTTTACCGAGAGTATCATTGTTTTTACCCAAATGACATAAGTAGTTAGTGTGCACACCGAAGAATATGATATAACTTGGTTGGTAAAAATAATAATGATTTCGGTAAGATGTTATAGCGATACGTAATTTTGAATGATAACCCACACTAATTAGACAAAACAATGTAGCTACTCTCATCTTCTCAAATGTTGGCCCACCTACTAACCTCCTCCTCCACGTTAAAACCTCCTCCTCCTCTTCCTCCTGAAAACAAACATTAATCCTATGGTGACCATCGCTTGCAGGCTTGAAACTCTTAGTGGGCGCATGAGAGTCTAGCGGCCCGTGTCCATGACCCTCCACATCCTAACAAACCACCAAATCGTGGTTGGATGACAGCTCGTGCTTCATTGCATGCGAACACCTCCGACCCACCATTAACTAGAATCTAGTAACCCGCATGGAAACTTACCCTCACCAAATGCTTGGGCCTTTTTTTTCACGACGTGTTTGGAGACCACAAAAAGGCTTCAACAACATTCAACGTCCACCGCCTCCATTCCCATGACGCAATTGAATACGCAATTTGGTTGACATGTCCATGCTCTCAACTCGCACGCCAAAATTTCTCAAAAAACTTTTCACTTTCTCCTCGTCCAGATAGAAACTCCAGTCCCTTTGAAGGGGCCAGCGTGAATAAAGTGTCCGTTCGTAATGTCAATGACCCGATGCCCACTAGACAAGGGGACATTGGGGCAATACTACTCTCCCCTTTCGAGGATGAGCACTATAGTGACACACCATACTAGTCTCCTCATCCACATATAAATTCCAACAACTAAGTCTTCCAGTTTGCTAATTTATCGGCAAGCTAAAAAAGATGAATCTTTGTAGGCTCACCTCCTTTGAAATGTGCCAAGTTCTTGCATAGGAGCAAAATCCACTACACCTTGTATGATATTTAGTGTCACCGTTTATGGTATTTGGTGTCACTTACTATTTAGAATTACACGGTGCTATACCTATTTTATTGAGAATGTGATGTTATGCCAAGTAGAGTCATATTTGTTCTATACTATATGAACAACCTATACAACCTTTGAAAGTAAAAATTGGACTTTGTAGCAAAAAGCTATTGCATTGCAAAATTATGACTAGTAAATGAAATTAAAGATCATAAACGGTGTACTTACACGATCAATCATCCCTATTAGTGCGTGTTAGTATTTGGAGCTATGCGATGCTATAATAGAATGTAACATTCTACCAAGCAAAGACATTTAAGTCTTATAATGTCCGAACAACCTAAGGAACTTTCGTTAATAAAAAAATTAACTCATGAGTATGACATTATTGCACCGTGTACCTCTGAATAATAACACACACTAATTAGGATAACCAGTGTACCGTTTACAATATTTAGTATCACGTACACTATTTGCGAAGGGCATGAATTAGATGCCTTGAGGTCTCAAAGTATCACACCTACTACTTGCCAATATGACTCCATCGTCAACATAAATAACTTCCTTACGTGGAAAATAAAATAAAATAAATCTACATTATGACATTTAGAGTAGCATATTGGGATACTTTAGATGATAGTCTTGTGTTTCAGTATGCAAGGGGAAGATGTTTTTTAGTGTACTAATGGCAAATTTCATTTGTGTATATTTTAGTCAACTTGAAGAATATTGTGTATTATTGACATGCACCTCATAACACTACTAAACATACTCGTGCCAAGATATTAGTAAGCACACTTGAATGCCAAGTGTCATGAGGTGACACTTATGGTGAAGTTGTTCATCATATGTGTAACCTAGCATACACTTCAAAAAAATAGGGTACGCAAAATCATTACGCAAGTGACACTAAATACCATGAACAATGTGGTTCTCTCCCGTTATCGAAAGTTGTGTAAGTCACTAGAAGAAAACTTGTCTTTAACAACCATCCTTCGCATTGCAAACCATGGCGAGAATAGACAAATAATTAATAGCTTTGGGTGTAAAAAACTACAATGAAGAACCCTCGTTGGCAACCAAATAGATTCATTTAAGCATTTCCTTGCCATGAGTTGCAGTGGACAAGTTGCAACAGATGGTTGGAATGGACCAATTTTCTTTTAGCGAGTATTGATGTACAATGCAAGATGCACAAGCTTAGTTAAATTTACCCTTCTTCACAAGTGTGACTTCCACCCACGGTCTGAAAGCGGCTCGGGGGGGGGGGTAGTCATTGGTTGGAGTAGCAACATATGTGCGAACAAATGATAGGGTATTTTAAAAACATGGGGGCTAAAAATTATAAACGGACTTAAGAGTAATATAGGGTATCAAAAATGGCACTGGACATCTTTAAAGTACTATAGGATATGGAATAATAGGTAATTTGGAATTATAAGTAATGCAAGCCATTTTTCTATTAACCCAAAGTAGAAAATCACATAATGATAGCATGTGAAAAAAATAAAAAAAAATTAAAGTAATACCCCCCTATAAAATAGTGGTCGTTCGCACCTATATCCTTAACTTTTTAACACACTGCCCCCCCCCCCCCCGAGGAAAGCGGCTCGAGTAAATCACGTGGCCTATAATTGCTCTATAATTGTGGGCGCTTCCAACTCCACGCATAATTTGGGCTATTAGGTTCAATTGAGAATTGTCCCAACATGTGAGAACTTGTGCATCACTTAGATCACCCTCCCCAGTTTTAGGATCGAAGTTTTTGAGATGCAAAAACTATAAGAGGTGAAAGTGAGATGTGAGTTGTGCTCTTTCACATAAGATAGACAAATCTATTGTTAATATTTTCCAAGAGGCCCGACATGTATTTTGTTGCATATTCTAGAAGAAAAAACTATTTGGGGAAAACAAAAGCTGAGTAGCAAATCTTATATGAGTGCAATGCCATTAGAGTGATATCAAGGTGACAATAAAGCAAGTTGTGTAGATTTTTCAAAGAACCCTTAAACTTAGGTGGTTTATGTCGATGCGCACAAAGTGGTTGGTGTTTGGTAGGTGTTAAGTATTGACTTTCTAACTATGTATACTACCTAGTCAATGAGCCGTCGTATTTATCCTTAGTATATTGACCCAAACGTAATTGTGTGAATAAGGCTACTCTTTGAATAAGGCATGTCTTATTGTACTCACTTGCGAGTGAGTGAGAGAGTATGCTCAGCGTTTATGTGCTATTGTTGAGTGGTTTATGTAGGTGTGCATATAATGGCATGTGTTGAGTAACATTAGTTAAAAAAATTGTGGACAGGGCTGGAAAGTCAATCCCCTAGAAGTCTCAACTGCATGAGTAAGAGGCGTTCTACACCTAAATAACATAGAAGAACTTTAAAACTTACACATACGTATGTTGTCAATCAAAAAAACCATGCAATACATACATCAAATAAAAACTAAATACCTCATGTATTTTGTCCTAAATAAACATGAACTTGACAATAAACAAGCACTAGACTGCCACCCTAGGACCAATCTTTCCCCTTAGCATTTGTACCCACAATCAGGGTCCACTTATCACAACATAAGCAATAAACTTGTCTTTGTACCAAGGGACTTTTGAGCAAGGTCAGGTCAACGAGCTCAAATTCATGTCAATTGTAAATCAATCTTCTTATTCTTCTTCTTCTTTAGTAACTTGTTGCACTTTTTATTATCCAACCAATGTTACATTGGGGTCTAGAACTTGGGGTTCATAATACCCTTTTAATGGACCTTATTGTTAGCCTCGAGATTGAACCCAAGCATGAAGATTATATTCTCAAACTAGGAGGAGTATTTTCTTGAGTGGAGATTGCTGAGGTTTGACAAGAAAATGATGCCATATTAGCCCAACTTTATTTTTTCGTACTTTGGACCAAACCCCACTGTAAATGCATTTGGATCCACATTTTTGTGCTCAATTCAAAGGATTGCTTGATTTTGGACTTTCGTTGGTCTTGGACCTTAGTGTAAACTCACGCTTTAAACCCCAAACAACCACCTATTGAAAAGCAAGTAATAAACCCTCCTTCTCACCCAAGGGCCCTTGATGGAAGGTTGGCCAGTGGGCTACATCATGTCAGTGACAACGCATTCATATTATTTTCTCACTTCTCTCTCTAAACCCACACTTAGTTAAAGTGGGTTTACTTTAGGGTCCAAGTCCAAGAAACTTGGGATCCATAACACCCTTCGGCGGACCTTATTGTTGGACTCGAGGTAGGATCAAAGTTTGAAGGTTGATATCTCAAATTGGGAAGAAACATTTGCTTGGGTTAGGAGTGCCAAGATTTTGACAGGAAAGTGATGCCACATTGGTGCCACTTAGTATTTTTGTACCATGGACCCTACCCTTAACATAAAAATCCTTGGATCCACAAATCCTCTTGACCAATGATGCTACCCGCAAAGTCCTCAAAGAGGGACGAAGCTGTGAATTTGATCTTTCTTTGAGTAAACGTTCTATTAAGAGCTCATTAGCTCATCACGTATTGGAGCATGATTTGAAAGTTGGATGAAAATTTTGGGACCTCTTCTTTCCACCTCTCAAACTTTGAGAAATTTAGGATCTAAAATAAGGTATGCACGTGGGACTCATTATCCTAAATCCCGGATTGACCTATGCAAGGCTAGCTTGGCCCACCCATCATACTAGGACAAGCTAGAAAGCAAGTTTTGAATCACCCAACACCACTCTTTGTGTATGGTAATCTAAGCACTAAGAAAACTTGGGCGACCTTGTGTTAATTCTCAAATACTCATGGTTTGAGACCAAACCCATGGTGTCATTTGCATTTACTTTACAAATAACTCTAATAAGATCACTTGATTTGGAGTTTTTTTTTGGGTCTTGGATCTTAATGTAATATCACCCTTACCAAACTAACATACACTCTAACCCCCCTAATCTCGTGCCTTTGACAACCAAAATGCAATTGATATCAAGGAGATTCTTAGCGTTAACATGGATGCGTGATAATAGAGAATCAATTTAGCGATTGACAATATGGAATAATATAAAATCAACATTACAATAATGACAACATGATGCATGCAAGCGTGTGGTTTGAATTCCTTCAGTGGATTATATTAATGTCAGAACATGTGATATATGGGAGAGAAATGTGACAATGAGGAGGAAGATTTAAATTGAGCACATCCGTTCCATAGGGTTTCCGAATGAGAGAGAGAGAGAGGGTGTACTTATTTACCTGCAAGTTTGCTCGCTTGCTCACTGAATTTTTTTTTTGGTTTTTTGGTTTTTTGGTTTTTTGGAGACAGAAGGTCGATAGGCGCCAAAGCACAAGAGGCGGTTTTTCATCAAGTAGAGAGGAGATTTCACAGCCAGAAATTGAATTGCCAACCTCTTCCTTGAGATTTGGGTATCTCTCCACCATCATCCGGTACAATGAACGGGGGGTGTCGGCAATTAGTTACAAGTGAGCCAGTTGATTTGAGAATTCCTGAATGAAATAGAAATGTTTAGGGAAGGGTTCCGGAAGAAAAATCAAGGTTTTCAAAAATGGGCCGATTAGGAAAAAAAATAGAAATGTCGGCATTTAGGCAAGCTGCCCTGGAGTATCCACACCACATTACCGATTGAAAGGCATTTTTCATGGCAGGCGGCCAACTAAAAATATACTTTTTAGGAATTTATTTTAATACTATGCATAGTTAGAGTTACCGTTGCCTTGTTGGCTTGTGGTTTGGGGTGGAGCAAATTAACTCGTGCAGTGGCGCAACCGCTACAACTTGCATTCCGAGTTTAGGAATTTGCATTATGAATTTACACGTTTGCATTCTAAGTTTATGGGGATAAGAAATTAAGGGATTTGTGGGGCATGATAACTTGGAATCATGATTTGCAAGCATGACACCCCAACCTCCTCATTATTGTAGAGTTAGCTCATGTGCAATGTGTTTTTACAACGACATGTGAGCGCGCTTTTAGTGTGCAGAATTTGATCAAGACTAAAGTTAGAAATAGGTTGGGCGGTAAGAATCTTGAGGCAATGTTGCGAATTGCTTTGGAAGGGCCATACGAGGGATTAGATGACATTATCATTGACATTGTCCCACTTTGGAAGAATGACAATAAATACTGTTTTTTTTAATAATAATTTTGTAATGTTAATCCCTCTTCTTATTCGAATTCTCCTAATACACCGAGTGTGAGTGATGTGTCTTGTTCATTTGGGGTAATTGATACTAATGGCAATGGTATGCATATTTCATGACTTTCAATACTAACCACCCTCCGGAAAATACTTGGACCCATTATGGATCTTGTATTTTCCGAAGGCTACATCCTTGGCCCTAAGATGGTAGGGGCTTTGCCAGCTTCAACTCTTGCTAAGGATACTACTTAGACAAAAAAAATAAAGAGTGAATGCCAACATTCTTTAACCCTCAACATTTGAGAAAAAAGAAGGGAATGAATGACAAGGAAACTTAAAGGGAAACAAAAAATGGGGAGGGAATAAACATCCACCACCAAAATACAAAACTAGCCCCCTTTTTGACATTTAAGAACATATATAAATAAATAAACAAATGTTGACTAATTGCCCAAATACATTAAAAAAAATGGGAGATATCAACCAATAAAATTTGCACTCTCTAGGCCCACTTCCAGGTACAAATTGGAAAATCCGAGCCACCTCCTAGAAGCTAGGAAATTATCCGTTTTCTCCACAGAATTCCCCGGACTCTGGTCCAATAGTTTAGGGTCGTCTCGGGCCTTTGCTCGCTCAAAGTGAGAGATTGTCCCTTGCATTGTCACCCTCTCTGCCCCTGCCCCTGCCCCCCCGGGCAGCCGGGCAGCTCACCAAAGCTCAGCTGGCAGTACCTGCTGGCCTGGCTAGGCTAGGCTAGGCTTGGCTTTGCCCCCTCTACTCCACTCCAACTCCATGTCCATTTCCATTCTGTTTCCATTCCGGGACTCCATGATCATGCACATACAACATACCTACAAATATATCTTATCCCACCAAAGCAAGGCTTTGATGAGCGTCATACTTCCTTACTTATGTGTCAATTGTAGGACCACTCATGTGGAGGCTACACCTAGTTCAAAACGCCGGTTTCCAAACAAAGATCGGTGGGCTAAAATAAAAACAAATTTTGGCCTCGGCACGTGTCTAACGTCGAGGGGGCTTCGTTTCAATGTTGGCCGCTCTTCTATAGGGTAGGGTCGTCCGTTTTCAACAATGATCTAAGGCGACGGTTTGGTTAGGTTTAAAACCTCCGTTTTGTGCTCAGAGGTGGAAAGTAATTTTTTTAATCGAAGAAAAAGAAGGGATAAACCTTGAAACCAAACTCCTAAAGGTTAGGTAGGGCGTTAGAGAACCCGATATGGGTTCACGTACGAACTTGTGGCTATGATCAAGGTGACGAGTCCCTTGTTCACGCCATCTTTACACTAAATATTATCTATAGTGTCACTTATTGTTTGGAATTACACAATGACGTGTCTATTTACAGTCTACATTATACTTTGCCAACAAATGTCAAACAACATTGCATATCTCTAAATTGTAGTTGTTTGAATATTACAGAACGCCAACAACATTGCATATCTCTAAATAGCAAGTGACACTAAATATCTTATTCAATGTAGTGGTTGGCGTTGTCTCACTCCCTCTTGGTCGGGCACATGTTAAGACCAAAAAGTTCTTCTTACCTTGGCTCACTTATCTCCGTTTTCAACACTGGCATTTTCAAACGTGCATGGCTGTGAGGCCAAACCCCCCACCCTTAAGCGTCCGTAGTCCGAGTAGTGGGTTTGGGCTCACATTCCTCCGCGGTATTGGATTTGGACTTGGATGAGTCCATAGTGCAAGGTTCACCCTTCAAGTGGTCTTGGATTTAACTGGAATTTCACTTTTAACAACTCAATGTACGATTTCAATACGTATGTGGAGAATGCACAAGTTAACTATGTTATTTTAACCTCCTTATGCTCGGGTGCTATTTTGTCTTTGTTTGCTTCTAACGTCCATCCGGCTGCTTTAGCTACACAAGCCTTTAAGGATATCCCTCTCCTAAATGGAGTCCGTGCCGTTGACTCTATACTACCACTTGAACTATCACTTGTGTATTCCGTATCGCTACTATAAGAGGTCTCACTTGGTGTCTCCATACCGTACATAAGCCTTTAAGTATTAAGAAATACTTATGTGACTTATGTCAATCTCTCCCTCGCACCTTTGGTCTTTGCTTCCTTTGTCTTGCCATCGCGAGAGTGCTCCACATTCTCCCTTAAGTTGTGCACGTGGTTTATTTTTAAAGAGATGATGCAAGTGTTAAAAAAAACACTATTCTCTATAGTCAATCTCAAATACATTTACTTGTGAAAGCCACACATAACACTAACTAGCATAATGTAACTAACTACTTGTCTATGAGCTAATTAGGTAGGCTATCTACTAAGCTCCTTCATGAACCCATCTCTTTACTTTCTAATTACATAAACCTAGCTCCTTCATAAACCCAGCTTCTTAGCTTCTAACTAAACAAACCCAGCTCCTTCATAAACCCAGCTCTTTACTTTCTAACTAAACAAACCCAGCTCCTTCATAAACCCAGCTCCTTCATGAACCCACAACTTTGTAGTTGTAATCCCCAACTACCTCACTAATTATTCAAGCCCTTAACTAATCTTCCTACCTAATTTCCCTAATTCTACTAACAACCCCTTTCTAATCACACAATTCTTCTCTAATCCTAAAATCCTAAAATCCTAGAGAGGAGAGGGGGAGAGAGAATTTCCTAACTTCACTAAGACTAACTAATCCACACAAGTATATTTTTGCACTCATCACAACATCAAGTGCTCAACTCTCAAACATGGAACTTGCAACCACGTGTATTCAAAACATGAACTTTAAGTACCACAAATTGGAATCATGAATTAACTTTAAAATCCTTCACGTCAACACTAATTCTACCAAGAGGTCAAGCCCTCTTCAAGGCTAACAAGCCTTGGCTCTCAAACTAAAAACTAAGCACACACATGTGCTCCAATATGGCTTCCCACACCCACACTTATAACTCGTGGGGTGCCTTGGAGCACAAAGGAAAGAGAGGATGAGTGAGGGAAGAATGAGGGATTATATAGTAAGCTTGAGGGGGTGAGCACCCTCAAGGCTCACGATAAGCCCTTGAGATTTCCTCCTACTTAGTAGGCGCCAATCCTATCTTCTAAGCCTTCCTCCCTCAAATGATCAACAAGGATCCTAATTCGAACATTTAACTAGCCTTGGCTTTCTACCTACCACACTTTACCAAACTTGGGATGCTTCAACCCAAACTTAGCCTCCTTCGCTTTCCGCCGCCATAACTTTCTCCCCTTACTTCCCCAAATCGTCGCTCACCACTTAATTCAAACCACGATGCTTAACTCGTGATTTGATTGGTGCTTTGAGAATTTGCTTATCCTCCACCTTGCATTCTTCCTTGGGCCTTCCCCATTAAGTGGCCATGATGAGGTGGTCCACTTGTGCGCTCCATGTGATCCTCCATTCATCCCAATTCGAATGCACTTGCCTCTTGAGTCACTTTGGTTGTCTCCATCCATTTGTACTAGCCTACTCACTAACTATTCAATCCAAGTTCTCCTTACCTATCCTCATTCACTCAAATCCTTCCGAAGGTAAAAACACAATAACAACTCACATCCTAGCCTCTTACAACATGGTACTTCTAAGACTAACATTTCACTCTTTTTATATTTTTGTGAAGTAACATGCTACTTCAAAGTGCATCAACTAACGTTTCAAGGGTCTAAGACTAAATGTGGGCACCCTTTTGGGCTCACAATGGCCTCCCTTACACTATGGTAGTTGTCACCCCTCCCCTCTCTTTCCCTCCCACTTGGAGAGGAGGAAATTTTTGCATACATACGAGCGTACCTCTCATACATACGAGTGTTCATCCAACATAAAAAAATCCTTCAATAAGTATGTAACATGTAGGGTACTTATGTAAGTTGATTTTGACACCGGAAATTAATGGTAAAGACCCTAAATTAGTGTAGTTCAAGTTGTTTGAAATGAATTGGCACAAATTCACACAGGATCAAGTTTCCTTTATTATATTTTTCAAGTTTTTATGTTGGATGAATGAGAGGTACACTCGTATCCTTGTAAGGGCCGGTTCACACAGGGTCCCCAAGCCCTGCGTCCCAAGTCGCTTGAGGCCAATCCCTACAATCTCAACCATTGAGAGCATGGGAGTTGGGACTTACCACTTCACACGAGGTTCCAAGTTTTATGTCCCAAGTCCTAAGTCCCAAGTGTGACATGGATGCCTACATGGCGACATTTTTTGGAGGTGAGGCTTGGGACTTCTGTTGAGAGTTGGGTCGAGCCAAAAACCAGACCCAACTCTCAACACAAGTCTTGTGCACATGTTTGCATTAAAAGAAATCAAGATCGGACTTGGATGATAGTTAACCATGTTTCAGTAGTTTTTTGTGGTTCAAAAGTTGGGACTTTGCCTCTATGTTCAGAGTTGGGTCGAGCCAAAAACCAGACCCAACTCTCAACACAAGTCCCGTGCATATATTTGGAGAAAAGAATCAAGATCGGACTTGGATGATAGTTAACCATGTGTTCAATGGTTTCTTGTGGCTCAAAAGTTGGGACTTTGCCTCTATGTTGGGAGTTAGGTCGAGCCAAAAACCAAACCCAACTCTCAACACAAGTCCCGGGCTTATATCTTCATAAAAGAATCAAGAACCGAGTTGGATGATAGTTAACCATGTGTTCAATGGTTTCTTGCGGCTCAAGAGTTGGGAGTTGCTAGCATGAGTGGGACTTGGGAGGCCCTAAGTGATAATCGCCTTCCCCACCTCCCCAACCTTGGCCATTATTACAACAGTCACAGCCGTAACATAGCAGCCTATAATCATCGCCACAAACTCCCCTCCAGCCAGCTCCTAGCCAGCCTGGGTTGGCCGTCGCCCTCTTCTAGCTAGTGTGTGTGTGTGTATCTTATTAAGCATCGCCAGGACCGTCCCACAGTAACTTAGTCCTTCCTGCTGCCCCGCTTCCTCCCCCCCCCCTCCCCTCCCCTGCCCTGCCCTTCCCTTCCCCTCTTCTTCCTCTTCGTCTTCCTCGTTCATCGGCTTGCCAAGAGTGACAGAGCGCGCGCGAGACTTGTCGTCTGATGAGCCCCCACAGATGAACAAAGTACTCACTTAACTTGGCTGCCAAGAGAGTCTTCTTCTTCCCCTCCTTCCCAAACTTACCGCACACAAGAGTACTTAGTTACTCACCCGATCAAATCCACTCGAGAGGCCTCCATAGTACCAACAACTACCACCCCACAGCCCCCCCACCTGCCTCCATAGCCAGCCGCCGGTGCTGCGGGTACAACTTACAAGTTGCAAGTTACAGCCAAAGATTGCACCTTTGCGCCCTTCCCTCTTCCCTTTTAACCTCTCTTCCCCTTGTGGGAGGAAGCGAAACGCGTTTTCCCTGCACTGAGCAGAGAGAGAGAGATAGAGACACAGGGGAGCGAGAGAGAGAGAGAGAGCAAAGCAACGCAGCTCAAGAAGCTCAGAAGAACATCATACCTTAGTCTGTTTGGGTGGTTTTTGATTTTGTTTCGTCCCAGTGGCGTTGGGGGATGATTTTGAGTGGGGCGGAGGTTTGAATAAGATTGTGCTGAACCAAGCATTCTGCTGTAAGCAAACTGCCAGTTTGAGCCACAGGTTGTGACCGTTAGCCGCTTCCGGATTGTGGGGGGATCATTTTGCATCCTGTCTGGGTAATCTGTGTTCTTGTGGCAAGTTTCTACCTAGTACCGACTCCACAGAGATTGATTATTTGGATTATCGTAAGCAGGCAAGCAAGGAAGCAAGGAAGTAGGCTGTCGGCACTTGGGAGTTGGAGTTGGGAGCTATCAGACATCTGTGGGTTCTTGTTGAGAAGATCGGCCACCATTACGTTACCAAAAGTCCAACGTCTTGTTCGTGACATCGGACTGCTGTAACATGTTTCGCCTTTGCTGTCTTCACCCATTGGATCCTCTTCAGCAGACTCACCTTGACCTTTTTGATCTGCAAGGGATTTGTGTTCCTTCTGGTGCACCAAACAATTTGCTATTTGACCGCAAGGGGCAAGAACCCGCCACGAATAGCCTTGCCAGGAGCTTGCAATCTTAGGTCTTCTGTTTTTGGCCACTACCTCTTTTCTCTCCTAGTTTCATACCAAATCCTTCACACCGGGCGTAATCATAATCATCTCAGGGTTCGTGTAAATCCTAATATTTGTTGGTGGAGTTAAAAGGATTTACTGGATGGTGCGGGCTGGTATTTCGAAACAGTCCCCGGCCAGCGGCCTCCTCGCGTTGCTTTCAAGAGAGGAAGGAGAGACTGGAAATTATTGTTCGAATATTCAAGGTAGACCATCATCCTAAATCAGTCTTAGAGAAGACAGATCGGCCCAGATAGATCGGTGGGGGGTTTGTAAAGGAGGGAAGGATGGAGTTTGATGATGTTTGCTGATTAGCTTATGTGATCATTGTACCAATGCACCGTTGGTCCAGGCTCCAGCAGCATTCGGGATGAGGGCTTTCTTAGTTTGTACTTAGTTTGTTCCCCAAGCATTAATGTAAATGCATAACGACCCTAGTCTCTCTGTCTTGTATCTCCAGGAATCAATTTCTCAGTGGAACCTCCCGTGATGGAGGCGCCTAGATGGCCTTACTTCGACCCTGACTATGAGACAACTTGCTCACGCTTCACTCCTCCGAGGTACGGAACTGTTAAATTCTTCACCCCAAACTTATTTCTTCTGCTTGGTTCCTCTTTTTGCTTCACGGGTGTAATTTTTTGAAATTTGATCTGACCTGCGTGAGTGGGTTGTATTGCGCTGTGCAGGGTTGTGATCGAGAACGACACATACGAGGATGTCACAGTTCTTAAGGTTGGTGATCTTCTTGTCGGTGGCGTATTTTTCCTTCTTGCTAGAACATTATGTGCAAAATCGGTGCATCGGTCTGTCAAGGTTAATATTATGGTGTGGAGGCTTCCTACGAAATTCGGTCCTTTTTTTTGCACCAAGCGAATTCTGGCAGTACTGACATGTCGTGGCACGATGCTTGCAGGTTCATAGCGCCAACAGACACGGCATACTCTTGAATGTGGTGCAGGTCCTCACAGACCTGGATTTGAAGATAACCAAGTCTGATATCTTCTCCGATGGTGGATGGTTCATGGATGGTAAGTTTTCCTCAAGAGAAAACCACTCAATGGAGTGGAGATGACCTGAATTTCCTCCTTATGGTTTTTAGTCAACCCCTTAATGCCTTAACATCTATATATTGGAGAGAACCAACTAATTTTGATACTTTTGGGTGCAGTGTTTCATTTGGTAAACCAAAATGGGAACAAGATCCGTGACCAAGCCACTTTGCAGTACATTCAAAAGGTCAGTTCTCAACGTCTTCCCTGCAAAGCGAGTATAGTGCATTTTTGTTATGTAGAAAATGAGCATATATACTTTTTAACAGAATACTTATGATTTTGGAAAATAGTGCAGTGATTGACACATGAATTTCTGTTGTACAGTCTCTAGGTTATAAAACAAGGAGGGAGCAATCTTCAGCGGATTTGCTTCGGTGCCCTGGACGAGCAGCAGGTTTGACATGCTCGGAGTATACTGTAATAGAGCTCACAGGACCCGACAGGCCTGGTTTGTTGTCAGAAATCTCTGCTGTTCTCACCAACAATGAGTGCAACGTGAATGCGGCCGAGGTGTGGACGCACAATTTGAGAGTGGCGTGCGTGATATACTTCACGGATTCGCATTCTGCTGGCCCAGTGAAGAGCAAGGCGAAGCTTGGGGAGATCAAGGAGCGGTTGTCAGTGGTGATGAAGGGAGACAATGAAGATCAAGTGGCCAGAATAGACTTTGCAACCGAGGCTACTCATGTAGAGCGGCGGTTGCACCAAATGATGTCTGATGATAGGAGGTCTGTGGGAAGTTGTGAGTCGGGCCAAACTGGACACTCTCCTGGGAGGCCCATGATTAAAATCCAGAATCGCAACGAACGTGGTTACTCCACGATCACCATCGTGTGTAAAGATCGGCCCAAGCTACTGTTTGACATTGTGTGCACCTTGACTGATATGCAGTATGTGATATTTCATGCCACCATCAAAACCACTGGCCCGGAAACTAACCAGGTACATATTCTTGGCTGTGGATTTTTAATTGGTGTTTCTATGCTTCATTTATGCATATTTACTTATATGTTCTTGGGTTATCTTGCTTTCATTCACTTACCTTGTCAAGCTTGTGAGAACATGAGAATCAAGTTTTACTGTTATCCTTTGTGGTGTAATATATTAAGTTTTTTTCCCATTTGTGCAGGATTATTACATCCGCCACGTAAATGGTTGCACTCTTGACGAGGCTGCTGAGCAACACTTAAAGGAGTGTCTGGAAGCTGCCATCAACCGAAGGACCAGTGAGGTGAGTTTGTTTATTGAATAAATAGCATGATTTCAAGGTCATTTCATATGAACTTCAAGCTGATTTGAAAACTCCTCTATCCTAAATCGGTCAGTTGTCTGAGTGCTTCTGTATGTATGTATTTCTGATGACTTCATCATTTTTAAGCCAAATTCCTCATTTGCTCCATCTGAAAGCCGTTTGATGTTGGATGGTGTTTCAGGGTGTGAGGCTGGAACTCTGTTCCCCAGACCATGTTGGCCTGCTATCAGACATAACCCGGATGTTCAGAGAACACGGTCTCTCCGTAGCCCGAGCGGATGTGGCAACAAGAGACGACAAGGCTGTGAATGTGTTCTACGTAACTGACCCCGCAGGCAACCCTGTAGATATGAAGGTTGTGGAAGCCATGCGCAAGAAACTGGGCCACACCATGTTGCAAGTCAAAGGGTTAGCTCCTCAGCAGCCTACAAGCTCATCTCCAACAAGCTCTAAGCTCTCTCTTGGTGGCCTTATTCGGTCCTCTGAGCGCTTCCTGAACGGACTCACCAACATAAATTGGCGGTCCGCTGCAATTGCTTAACTATTTTCCAACGAGAGAAGATCAGTGATATGGTTTGCAGCTGGAGGGGGCTATTTTGGAAAACTAAGGGATCGTCACCGATGAAAACTGACAATACCCTCTGATGGGAGCAAAAGGGTTAGGTATACATTATGCCATGCTTGGTTATGGCAGGAGCAAAGGAAGGCCCTCAACTTCTAAGAAAAAATGAGATATATTCAGAGGCCATTGAGATCGAGAGATTTATGAGGAAAGGGTGGTGGTGGAACACATTGTTGATGTTTTATGCCCTCGGAAAGCTTTTGTACAGACAGCCAGCAGGACTAGGTAAACGATGTCAAGATGATGATGATGTACGTAAACCAAAAATTCATTTGAAATGTCGATGCCCTAGCTTGGGTAGACATACCTTCAAACCTTTACAGCTTTGTAAATATGAAGCCTGTGTACTTCCACATTGTTTGTGAAAAGGGACACAGTTCCCCTTGGGTGATGATTATTACTTGCCTCCATGGGAGGCAACCAACTTGTTGTCAACTTCACGTCCAAACGGTTCTTTCATACTATCCTTGGGTGTTTCTCTGGTGTTCATGAGCTTCCCAGTTTTCTAGTCGAATGTTCAACTGGCTTGTGCTATGTGGCAGATGTGCAAAATCATATCAAGTTGATTAGACTAAGATGGAAACGATACTATTGTGAAAAGGTGTGATGTAAGCTTTACATTGTGTATGCAAATCTTTGGGTGTTGATTGCTCACCCTTTTTCAAAATGGAGGACCAAGTCTTTCATCCAATTGGGTCATCAAGTTAATCCGATCTCACGGAGGCCACTTCACTTTGTTACTCGAGAAGTAGTCTTTGCCACCATCTTGATGTACTTGAAGTCCCTAAGGCCTTGTGGTGTTCCGTACTTCAAAATCGAATGATGGAATGGAACACATTGAATCTGAATATGTGAAAGAAAACCGTTATACATCATGCACTTCAGTAGTCTACTTATATTCATCGTGACCTTTATTGTCACCGCCTGAGAGGCTTTCTTCTAAACATGAAGTGGTGTACTCTGCCACACTTATATTCTCACATGCATGATGTGTTGATTTATCCACTATTTAAATCTACACTGTTATGTGCAATTAGGTTGCATTCACAAAAAGGTTGCCTGAACCCATGCAAGTTACTATGGGCCAAAATCATATCAAATCACAGGAACTTATAATTGTTTTAAATTTGTTCATATAATTACTATAGTATAAACATTCAATCCTGTATATTGTACTATGATAATAAACATTCAAAGTAGTGTGGTATGTTGATAAATTAGCGTGGGCCAGTTGAATAGCGCATACCAGTTTAGAGTGCTTGTCCATTCCTCCATGCAAAACTAGAATATGAGGTTTTCACTGGTTGTCCCAGCATGAAAAACTTCATGTTTGCACCATTGGATCTTCTAAATTTTTGTTGATACGAAAGCATTCATCTTATGGCATTTAAATTATAGAGTTGGCTTTCACAGTCAAGTGACCCACAAACAAAAATGTGGATCCAAGGTGGGGGATGAAATACCCCTTGACATCAAGTTCATTGATGCATAGATCGTGGCAATTGCAATAAAGGATGAACCTCATTTCCTATATTTTATAATCCTCACATCTTCTGAACAAAGACGGCATCACGATTATGACCACTTTGAAACCCTTTTAGAGTCTACGCTATTAGCTCCTTGAACTGGGAAACAGTCAACCCATTTTACTGATTTTCAATATTAGTTGAATTTATTATGGCCAACCCCCAAAGTCTTGAATGTGGTTAATGGTACTACGTAGACAATGCGGCAGCACGTCATTATTGAAGGATTCTACTGTCATCACTCCAAGGATTCTAACATTGTGACAAATTCCAGCGTGTCATTATTGAACGTTCATTGATGTGTTGAACTCTCATAATTAACAGGGGACAAGTGTGAAGTTCAAGCATTTACACATATCAATGATTTGGTTTACAGACACAGTGAAAAAATTTAGTAGTGCTGCATCCCTAATCACTTCAAGGATTTGAACATTATGACAAATTCCAGTTAAACAATTCACACTGCCAAACTCTAGAGATATGTGCACTTAATACACACTTCTTTTGTGCAACCGAAGTACCTAAAAGTTTCTTCCATGACCAACATTGTCATAACCAGGGATATATATATATATATATATATATATATATATATATATATATATATATATATATATATATATATATATATATATATATATATATATATATATATATATATATATGAGATCTACTGTAGAGAGAAACAGCTATTTACATCCACAATATTGGACGAAGATTGATAAAAATTAGGATGAGATGTATATGTTCATCCAAAAGAAAGTGAATCCTTTCGAGAACTGGGATAATTTCGGCGATAATCATCTGTGCAAAAAGAGGGAATACAGAGTCGAATATTTCCTCCAAGATGTTTAGGTTTTGTTGATTTCATACTTTATGAACGTAGTCGATGGGACCAAGATTAGAAAGAGGTACTACAAAATATCGTGGTTCCTTACCATTGAATCTCTTCCACTTGATATGTTATGATATGTTACGTGGTTTTACGGTCTGCTGTATATTAGTAGATTTCGTATCCACATTCATAGATTTCAAATCCTTCTAGTGAAAAAGAACCAGTGGCAAGGAACCTTGAATCCGCAGTGAACATAGAGATGCTGCTAAAGAATGTTATGGTGTGTGCAAGGTCTTTCCTTCCGTGCATGGCAAAGATGTCCCCACATCTATAGATGTCCATTAAAATTATTGATATCATCAACTGGAAAGCAAAATATATGGTAAGAAATGAAGGCTTGTTTACGGCTGTTTGTTTGCTTTGACTATTTAAGACGAACAAGCTGTTACAGGAATCTCTATTGACCAAAGTTATCCATCGTCTTCGGGGTAACTGAAAGCGGGGGAAGTATGGGTAATTAAAATACTTGGGGCTGGCTCCTTTGAGGTGGTTGTTAATGATTATAAGGTACAACGAACATGCATGTTGTTCAACTTTGGCCAACCATGATTCACTTGTGGGCAGCTTTTACCAGGAAAAAACCCTGGGCACGTTGGATACTATTACGTATATCTTATGATTCCCATGACCTGCTTTTCGCCTACAAAGGGCATGTCTGCATGTTACCCTGTGCCCAGTAAAACTAGACCAATTTTATCCCCCGAGCTCCCCAACATGGCAACACCGAAAAGGGGTGGGGAATTATAATTCGTACCATGCGTGAAGAGGCAGACCCCCAAACCCGGGACACGAAACCAGGAGATACTGTCGTGTCTGACCAGCCCCCTTCCCCCGGCCTCTCCCTCCTTTCTTTCAAAGGCGTTCGATTTGATAAACAAAACCCCTCTTTCACTCGCTCGCTCACTCTGGCATTTCAAAGTCCTTCTGATTCTATGCCTGCCGCTGAGTTAGTCATAGCTAGGCAAGGGCGGGTTTATTTGCACTCGGATGGATTCAAGGCCAGTGTCTGGGAGGGATTTGTGGCCACGAGTGGTCAAAATCTTGGAGTTTCCAAGTCCCACCGGTTACACATTGTGATATTTTTATAACTAAAACGTTTCTTCCAGATTTTCTGTATTGAGTCGAGGCGTGTTTTCCATAGATTCCTCTTAAACCATCAGTAATTTTGATGCAGGCTTCAACTTCAACTGGTTATTCCTTGAATTCGACCGGTTCATCTGTAATTACCGGTCGATGCTTTCCTTTCATTGTTCAAGACCAAAGGAACTCCAAAATTGAGTGATCCTATTGGTTGAGAAGTTTTGTTTGTTGTTTATGGATTCAGGGATTTTACACTAGGGTCCGGGTCCAAGGGGTGAAAGCATGAAATGATGCTACTATAGCACCACTTTCCCATCAAAGCTTGGAAACTCTCACTCAAGAAAATACTCAAAACTTGAGAAATCAATCTTGAGTTTGAAAGCAAGGTTCATGAAGGGTTTTTTTGGGGGGGAAGCAATGCTCAAGTTCCTTCAATCCATACCTTAAGGATGTAAACCCACCATAAGGTATGTGGCCTTGTTGTGGGCACTTCCAACTCCAAAAATAATTTGGATGTTATTGTTTCATCCGGTTAGGAATTGCAAATCACACAAGCTATCATTTGAAGTTTCAAAACCAAAATTGGGAGGCAAAAGTTGTAAGAAGTCAAAGGCAAGATTTCTTTCTCCTTTAACAACATTCACGTAGACCCTCCCAACCGTGTTCAACATTGCACTTGGAACAATGTCCATATTTTGAGCACATTGTCCAATCTCATTATAACATATGTCTTCTTGAGTGCCTATTATAAACTACAAACCCTTGTCATATTCCACACAAATGAATTTGTTCTATAAAACATGGTGACCACATAAGCCTCAAATACATACATTAAAAGCCGTCAACCCAATATCACCACAACAATCTCTTTAGTGTGCTTTGCATGTACCAACAACAATCTCATGCAACACTTCTAAATTGTAATAGTGAAGTCAAATATGAATCATTTCATTGCAAACTTGAACCTAGAACAACATCAATATTTCAAGCACATTGTTCAATCTCATTATAACACATGTTATTTTTTACCCACCATTCTTAACTACAAGCCCTTGTCATAGACCACTCAAACATACCTACACATATTGAGCAGAGGGGCCACATGAGGCCTAAACACATGCATTTAAAGCCTTCAATTCAATGCAACCACAACCATCTCTTAATGTGCTTTGCATGTGCCAATAACAATCTCCTGCGACACTTCTAAATTCTAATGGTGACGTCGCGGAGTTAGATATGATTCGCATCATTGCAAATTGAATATCTACCCAAGGTGTGGAAGCGGAAAGCGATCCAAGTGGGAGAGAACTGCAGGAAATTATATTGCAGAACTGGACTGATGCAATCATAATATTAAAACACCATCATACATACTAGGGCTGCATTAGGCTGCAAAGTCTTCCCACAGCACACTTTTTAAAGGGAACTTGATTCATTACATCCTGCATGTAAGTGGGAATACTTTAGAGTATTTTACAGTGCCGAAACTCCAGTAGTCCGCCCAAGGAACATGTATAATCATGTGGTGGGATAATTTGAAGTGGATGCAAATCTAGGGCTTAACTTATCCGGCGACGGAGTGACAACTCCTGCATGTGGGAGGGAATACTTTAGATTATTTTGTAACGCCTGGACTCCACACGAGTCTCATTATAATAATGTGGAGGGGTAGATTGAAGGCATGCAAATCTAGGGTGGGTGTTGTGTAAGAGTATGTGGGCACTCATCTTGATTGGACACGTACATTTGAGTCACACATAATGGCAAGCCTTGTAAAAGAGAACATAAGCCAAAATAGCATGTGTTAGGGCACCCTCACTCATGAGGCCACAAACGGGCCTCAAACATCAGCTTTCCAAGTATTTCAAGGTGAGGTTGCATGTTCTGTCGTACCCACAAGCTCTATATATATATGTATACACACACACATTTGTCATTGGCCACCGATGACATCCAAAACAACCTCTCTCAAGAGCTCCTTGGTTCACCAAGTGTGTTGAGGCAAAGTATTTTTTAAAAAGGTTCTTTGTAATATAACCAATAACCAATAAGAATCTAAAATGTATATGGATTTTGGGGGTGGGATGGAACATGCAACCTTGTTCTTTAAAATACCGGCGGTAGAGACCCGTTGATGGCTTCATGGATAGAGAAGTTCTTATGACGAGATTGGACTACATGTTCAAAATATAAAGATCATTTTCTAGATTGAGTAGTTAACGGAAACAAGAGGACTTAATATGTGATCACTTGAAGAGAAAGAGAGGAGAGTCTTCAACTTGACCTCTTATCTTCTCCATCTCAGCTCCGAACTCTGAAACTTGCTTCACGATTCACGATTGCCAGCCCCAGATGAGGGGAAATTCCCGGGGTGATCCCAATGGCCAAAGTTGGATGTGAAGCTGGAAGCGGTGACAATAGGAGCACATACCTCTCGAGTAGTAAGTGGCAGCTCCTTATCCGACGACGACCGTGACTGGAGTGGCCCTGTACATTCCAGCATGCGAGTGGCAATACTTTAGAATATTTTTACAGCTCCCACACTCGGCCGGCCTGCCAGACCCAGGAATCAGGATCATAATAATGTGGTGGGATAAAATGATGAAGTAAGTGTGGGTGCATATCTAGGGTGGGTGATGCAGCGAAGCGCCTTATCCGACGAAGGAAGGGAGGGAGTGTGGGATTTGAGGTCCGTGTTTGCCACTGCAGATTGGGTTTTAATTTGGCGCCTGCATTCCACCACGGGGGTCAAATGATCCAGTGGATGGAATAATAATATGGGTGATGATTTGGGTTTCATTTGAGCCCGTCGATCGGTTTACTTTGAAATCGTGTGTAGGAGCTTGTCCAATCGTCGCAGCAGGCGCAAAAAGATAAGGAGGTGTTGTTTGGCCGGGGAGAGGGCCTATCCTCATTGTCTCACAATATTCCCCAAGGGCCTGAGCTGTGTGATCATGACGCCCACTACAAAGGCGAGCCAATCTTTGCTCAAATGATGGGGAAAAGCACCCCAAAAGAGCGACGAGCAGAAACATAAAATACTCGGAAAGCGGCCCCGTGGACGCAAGTATATCTGGATAAGTTGATGTGGCAGACCAACTGGCCCTTTAAGGAAGTCAATCGATCAAAACTATCTTCCTTCGCCATGCTTGCTTGCTTTCTAGATGACCAATTTTAGATTGAAATGTAGTGTTATCGCTCATCAAAGTTGTTCAACCTTGTTGTGAGGGCATCCTCATCATCATTATCATAACCACCTGAGCCCCAACTTCCATAACTACTTACTGCCTTTCTAGCCACATCCTCCTCCTCATCCACTAAACCTCCATTTGCTACATCAGATTGAGCTACTGTGCACAACTATCACATGAAGTAGATTTTATCCCTTCCAATCTGAGCCTGCAAATGAGCCAAAGAATTTCGTAGGCAGAAGTCGAATCGATCGAAACAGACTTGAATCTCTTATGTTTTATTGATGCACAACATCAGTGGTGATTTTTCACAAGGTCTCTAACATGTCCAGGGACATGTTCATAAAAATAAAAAAAAACATTTCCAGTGGACGGGTTCTTAGAAAATGAACCGGTTTTTGGACATGTCGAATTCATTTTGGACGGGTTCTAAAAATATCATATTTTTTGATAATTTTTTTCAAAAAATAAATGATACAAATATTAGTTACATTATATCATATATGACATGTGAATATAAGCATAATGCAATCAAACCACTAATACCCAATCAAAATATCAATCTTGAAGTGCTTGATTCACCTGCATACATTAATTCATCAACCACAAAATTTAGATTGGGGTGGACTGGAAAGATGAGAATCGACAGCAAAAGACAGATAACTGACGAACATTGAAGGCATAATTTGTCAAGATCCTATTGTTTCCAAGTGCAACTAGTCGCATGTCGACATCTTTCGGTTTTTTTTATTTTTTTTATTTTTTTACACGGGGACGTCACTCCATTGTCAAGTTGAGAACCACGTGCGAACAAAGTTTGCTACCCCTATATTATATGCCATAGGTAATTTTTAAAATTATGATATTTTTTCTATATATACATATCTATTGATAATATATTTTTTATATTTTTAGTCATCTCCATTTTTTCTAGTAATTTGTTTAGTTCAATTCTGCATCATTCTAGTTAGAAACAATATGTTTTCTAGAAAAAACAAATTATCAAATTTGGTTATCAATTTTTATTATGTAATAGACAACATGTATATGTACTCATGTATTTTTTTGATAAAAGTTTGACCCATTTTGTTGATGCAACTTAGAAAAAGTAGATTTTTTTTGTTCGCACGTGGTTCTCAACTTGACAATGGAGTGACCTCCCTGTGAATTTTTACCAACATTGTAAGAGACTTATTTATACCTCTTGCGGGACGGGTTGTTTTTTCTTTAACCTTTCCATGGACGGTTTTAGAAATTACCGGTTTAGAAATTACTGGTTTTGGGATGGGTTGCAATTTTTTTTGCCTTTCAATTCAAGGTTTCTGGATGTGGACGGGCAAAAACTTTGTGAAAAATCAGCCCTGCACAACATTGATGATGGCTCCGTAGTTGGAACATTAGCATTCTCTCATACCACTTCTAGCTATACAGGAATAACGGTTTCTTACCACTGTCTCTCTTCCACTAGACGACTTTGAAATCTATGAATGTGGAATTTTCAATCCATATTCGGAGGTACAAGTTTTATTTAGGAAAATTCATTCCATATTTGGAATAGTGTGGTGTTGTTATAAATGATACATGTGTCATTTTAATTAGAACAATCTCCGAGACTTGTCTAGTTAATAGCACATGTTTCGTGCCACCCAATATATGCAAGGTCATTGGTCCGTTGTGAGTCTACAAGCGATGGGTAGAGTGTATGGGCGACACCAAATCATATTAGTATGCCATGCCCACACTAGAAAACCAGTTGTTGCTCCTTGGCAATAGGAGGAGTCTTTCTTGATAGGGAAAGTTCATCTCATTCTGAAATTTACTACACTAAATATGATATTTAGCATCACCAATTCCAATCGTCTTGCTCAATACTAATTGTAACCCATGGTATAATGTAACCAACACTAAATGTCAACCCAACATCATTTGTCATTCCTCGTAAATTCTTTGGGGGACTGATTTCTCATCCAAATTTCAATCATCCATGACAATATTTTCATCGCAAGCTGCTCATAAGAGAAGGGCGGGTTTTGGTCAATGGATGACCTCATCCATCATCCATGACAATATTTGTTCACTTATTCATAGGAAGTGTCATCCGAAAAGTTCCCATAGGACACTAAACATCATATTTAGTGTAGTATCAATAAGGATGCTTCATCCTACTTACAGTCAATAACCTCGTTGGATGTAATGTACTGCAGTTTCGCCCATACACGAGACATAAGCGTCTACCAAGATGGAACCTCTCCCTTTGGTGTGGCTAGTCACCGGTGCTGCACTAAATAGGTAGATTAGTGTTGGAAACACTAATAGTCGACGAAAACGCTAAATGTAAATTGTCTCTATAGTGTTAGAACACTAAATGTCAACTCTATCACTATTTGTATCAAGTAGTAACTTTAAATATTTACATGAGCGCATTTAGTGTTAGATGATATTTTGTAAATCTTGGAATGAAGAATTGAAGGAAGAAGAATATGAGAACCTCGTAAAAGGTATAATTTGTTCAAACCCTATTCAAACACTAATTGTAATATCAGTTGAAAATTAGTGTTTTAGGTAACTATTGCATCTAACACTAATCTACCTATTTAGTGTAGTGTGGACATGCTATTAATAGTGTGGGTTTTTCCTTTTGTAGCCGGTTGATCATTAACCCCATTCTTGCGTGAGTGCTAGAGTGGTTTGGATAGCATGATTCTTTGGAGCCACACACAGAGGAGGAACCATAATGACAAAAGCCCAAAAGAGACCGGCTGTTCCAAATGCCCAGAAAGACCAAAAAGAAAAAGGGCTGGCCCCAGCCACCAAGCCTACCCTATCCAGGCCCGGCCTTTCCCGGGTGGCCGGGGACCGGCGCCCCTCATAAAGCAAGAAAGGCGGCCAGGGCGGGTGACGTGGAGGCTGGCGGTTGGCTGCCATCCTAAAAGGCCGTGGAAGCCCGGGCTGGGGATAACGGGGAGCCGTTATCCAGCCCACCCCCACTTCATAAATTTCTCTCCTCAAGTTTCAAGGGGTTTTTCATGATTGGAGTTATGGCTGCACATGCTAGGGCTGTGCTTTGTTGATGCGGTGGAGTGGATAATAAAGAGTGGACTTTATGGGCTTATTGATGAAACAAAGTAGCTCGATCGGGATCTCCAAGAGCAAATCGATCCTTTATTATTAAGGGATTCAATAGACGAATACAATTCGGGAGCCGGTAGATGTAGTAGTTGTCGTGGTAGTTGTTGTAATAGTCGTTCATGAGTGCCTAGCTAGCATGGGTTATTTTTTGGTTTGGTTTGGTTTTATGAGGATCTGCTCGATGCATAATGCATAATGAAGAATGTTGTTTGGTAAGTTTAAATTTGGCAATAGCATGTAATTATTTGGACCTCAAAATTGGAGTTAGGTCACAAGCAATGAATGGGGAGAACCAACCGTTGGTTATAGATGAACCGGTTGAGTTTTAGAAATAACTATTTGAAGTTCAAGACTTCAAGTAATTTTTTGATCATTTTAGAGGAATCTATGGAACATATCTCAAATAATGCAAGAAAAACCCAAGAGATCATAGCATTTCACTTGTTGGACTTGGAAACATTAGGATTCTGACCCATTACGCCCAAGAACCTCCCCAAACACTGGTCACAAGGGGGAAGGGGGGGGGGGGGGGAGCTATAATGGCTGATTTGTTGGTGACAACATAGGTTGCATATGTTACATTTGATACGGAGTTCGGACTAACCCGCCAAACCACGTTGCTTCCTTGGCTTTTGTCACCTTTATTTCATCATGTTTTTGTTCTAAAGGGGGAAGATCGCTTTACTTTTTTGGGTGCAACTTGACGTCATGAAGCCATAAGAAAATATTGGCACATATGTAAAGAGCTTACGGATCCAACTCCTTATTCCTTTCACTAAGTGGATTAAACATCATGGTCTAAGTAGATAGTGCTAAAACCATCACATTCAACATTGAGCGCATATTTGATCATTAGAATCAAAAAGATTTACATGGTGGTGTCTGGGGAGGGTTTTGGGCATAATCGGTTGAAACCCTAGTGCTTCCAAGTCCAACCAGTTACATGTTGTGATCTTTCGGATTTTCTTTATAAGTTGAGGTATATTCCATAGGTTCCTCCCATTTTCCTGAAGCCTTGAACCTTCAACTGCTTCTTTTTAAAACTCAATGGGTTCAACTGTAAATTGTGGTTGTTTCTCCCCATTCAATTCATTGGTTGTCATGTTCTAAACAGTGGCTAGAGCTCCCGTTTGAAACTCCATCAAAAACACTCATACACTTTGGGAACAATAACACAAGGTCACCCACTATGGGGATCATGCGATTGATTGTCTTACCACTACACCATTTATGGTATTTATTAGCATCACATAGATTGTTTTCAAAGGGCCTAAACTAGATGTCTAGAGGTCTAGTAGTGTCACATCCGCTAATTGTCAACATGAGTAACTTGTTGAAGTGCAAAATTATCAATCTTATGACACTTAGCGTATCACTTAACGTATTGGGGGTGCTTTAGATGATAGTTTTGCGTTATAAGAAGATGGTATTGAGCATACAAATGGCAAGGGCCGTGTGCTTACATGAATGGTCAACTTTGTTGCCCATTAATGTAACTTAGAACATGTCTTATAATAAAGTAGGTGACACTCTTAGTCATGTGACAATAAATACCATAAACGGTGTCGTTCTCTTTGATTTAGTTACTTTTATGATCTATTATGAGGGTAAATGTTCAATCCATATTCATCGAGATTAGACCTATGTAGTGGAAAGTATACAAGTGGTAAGACCCCGCAACATGCAGTGACCACAACTCCTCATTCCTTGAAAATGGACGACGGCCAACATTGAATGGTGTTATTTGGCATGGGAGAGGGTACTAAGGTAGACACGCTTATTTATTTTTTCATTACTTTCCTCAATCAAACACCTAGTTCTGAGTGAGATGTGTTATGATGTGGATCCAATAATTGATACCAAAAAGAGGTGTGTTCAAAAAAGATCGGACTACGTTCTCAACATATGGTAAACCCATACATGCTCAATCAACAACATAATCAAAGAAGACCTCGTACGTAACCATTTCACAAGCACAAGAACCCCCCACCTTCATCATAAATAAAACATTCATACGAGCTCCGAACATTATGAGGAAAAGTGGCCTCACCCTCGATTTTGGATTTGCTACACATCTTGTGTCAATCGCATGTGATTCGTTTCATCATTCGTATCCTACGAGAACGGAGCTCGTGACCAACTCAAGACCCATCCATCTATGATCGGGGAGAACCGACAGTTAGTTACAGATGAACCGGTTGAGTTTGAAAAAATAACCGGTCGAAGTTCAAGACTACAGGAAAATTACCAATCATTTTCGAGGAATTCATAGACTATACTCCAGTTTAATAAAGGAAAACTGGAGGATGTCAACATGTAACCGGTTAGACTTGCAAATATTAGGATCTCAACCGGTTATGCCCAAAAATATAATCTCCCCGATCACTGCCATCCATCTACCTTAGGGGCACTTTATATTAGGGCCCATTTGGAGTTGAGCCCACTTGGACTTGAAGTGGGCCTTAACTTTAGCCCTACTTTACAAAGTGGGCCGTTGAGTGGGCCTTGCAATATAAAGTTCATAGGCCCACTTGTAGGGCCCAAATTGGAAATTCTACTTTAAAGCGGGCCTTCCAAATGGGCCTAGGGACTTTATATTGTAAGGCCCAATCCACGGCCCACTTGGGCTTAAATGAATCATGCCCTTGCTTGAACTAAAGTCATAAAGTCATAAAACCATAAAGTCATAAAGTCATAATGTCATAAATGACTACATGACGGAAGTTGGGTGAAGTGGACCGTAGGTGCGAAGTGGGTCTCCATAAACCCTCGATCCATTTTTTTGCCTTCGGCCCAATTTTTTCCCTCCAAAACGCCGCCATGTCACCCGCCACGCAAGCTTTAGGAGAAGTGGGCCGACTCTCAATATAAAGCCCTTGGGCCCATATTAGGGCCCATTTGGGCAATCTAAGCACTCTGATTGGTTGATGCTTAGGGTTTGGAAATGGGCCCTAGAAATGGGCCCTAATATAAAGTGCCCCTTAGTGCTAGCGAGTGGAGAGGCGACCCACCCAACAAGCCATTTCAAGGAGGCTACCAAGGCACGCTTTGTTTGTTTGTATGTTTTACTGTCCATTCGTGCTCCGTTCCTCAGTTTCCTTATGCACACGCCATTGTTGCCCCTTTTGGGGGGTTTCCTCATACTGGCCAGCCATTCGTTTGTTGTGAGTTCCTTGTATTGGGCTCTAGTGGGACTCACTCAAGAGGAGGGGTTGGAGTGCTCTTTTGATGATTCGGTTTCAACTGCTTATGGGTGGACGGGTGTGGCCTACTTTGAAGTGTGTGGGGCTGTTCACTGCCAGCCCTACTTAATATAACAAGCTGCAACTACATTACAAACTCTGCCCCTTCCTCCAGACAGTGGCAACTGCATGTCTGTTGTTACTTATACCATGCCCACACTAGGACTTCTCCCACTGGCGTTGTGTTTAATTGTATTTAGTGTCACTTACCCTATTTTGAGGCGTATGCTCGATCACGTTGATGATCAACAACTTCAGCATGAGTGTGTCGCCTCATGACACTTGGCATTCAAGGGCGCTTGCCAATGACATGGCATGAGGAGTATGTTTAATTGTGTTATGAGGTGCATGGCAATGCTACACGTTGGTCTACAAGTTGACGAAAGTGCATGCAAGTGACACTTTCCATTAGTACGCTCAAAAATATCTTCTTCTTGCGTGCTAAAATGTAAACACTTGACAGTTGCATTAGTACGGTCAAAAATGCCTCTCCCTTGCAAACTAAAACGCAAGGTAATCATCTAGAGTATCCCAACTCGCTACTCTAGATTATTTCCACTCAAAGTAGTTACTTATTGACAAATGGGATCACATTAGCAATTATCGAGCGTGACACTTTGAGGCCTCTAGGCATCTAGTTGAGGCCCTTCGCAAATCGTGTACCTATCATTAAATACCATAAACGGTGTAGTGAGCACACTGTGAGTAGGACGGAAAAAGTCCATATTGGTAGCAATAAATTTCAAAAAGAGATGCACTCCCCCTATCAAAAACGACTCCTCCTACTACCCAGGACCAACAACTAGCCCTAGTAGGGGCATGGCTAAAAGTTACCCTTGAGGACAACCACCTTTCTTTCTTTCTTTCTCTCCTTTCTCTTCTTTTGGCTGCATGGACCCGTGGTTCGCTCCCGTTCAACATTTGGTCCGCACGTGGTGTTTGCATGGTGTGGCCTACTACTTATAATAAGTGTGTGGGGCTATTCACCGCCAGCCTACTTGTTGCAAGCTTGCAACCATGTACAAACTCTCTGCTCCTCTAGCCTTCTTCTTCTTCCTCTTCCTCTTCCTCTTCCTCTTCCAAACAGTGGCAAGTGCCTATTATTATTATTATTATTATTATTATTATTTACTTACATAAGTTAAGGACGACTTTTGTTGTTTCCTTTGCGCGTGTCTTTCGGCTGGGTGGACCCATGGTCAGCTCCCGCTTAACATTTGGTTCACATGTGGTCTTTGCATGAGGGCGGGGGAGGAACATTCCGGAGCCTTTGGTGGAGTCCCGGGTCAGGTGTCATGCTTACGGCTGTCATTGGGGGGGGGGGGGGGAGGGGGGGATATTATTGTGGCATTGCTTGCAAGGTCGAACCACTCGCCTCACCTTGCCCACGGCTAATTTAGATGCATGTCTTGCTCTTTGAGTCGCGTCGAGTCGGGTACCCACCTATCTCTATCTATCGAGGTAAAAGGGGCGTCTAGTAAAAAGTGGGTCTTTCCCAACAAATGTGGGGTTTTTGAAGTATGATATGTCGAAGAAGAAGAAGCGTCTATAACTGATCATTTTAGAGGTTTTCCACCAAATTTGGAGAAGTATAAGGCAATGTAAATTTATCCCATGTAGGAAGATAGAAATTAGGAGAATTGTTTCTTTTTAATTTATTTTAATTCCTTAAACTGAAATTACTGTGAATTTTTGAAGCCAAAAGTTGGCCCAAACACATTACCAATGTCTAGAGTCTACCATAACCGCTCGTTTTGAAACAAGTTCCTCCTCACCTTAGCACTCAAAACCAGGGACACATGCCATGGCACTGCTGACTACCATAACTGAAGTTGGAGACTTAGGGTTACTATTCCATGTCGTCCGCTTCACCCACCAAATTCTAGCGGGCGAAGTGGACTGTACAGAAACAAACCTTAGAAACTATGAAACACGGAACATTATCCTCACCTAGAGGGCGAAGCGAACTATACAGAAACAAACCTTAGAAGATGTGAAACAAGGAACATCATTCTCACCACCCACAAAAAGAAGTCACTGAAATCCATCCCCACCTTGATCGAAACTATGGCACCCTATCGACACCCAATGGGGTCCGGCTCGGGAATAGGTGGTTCTACTACTATGATGCTTTAGTTTTGTGGAAAGGCAAGTCAAGGGCACGCACACGCACATGCGAATTGAACAAGAAGGAGAGATGAGGCGCGGGGCCGGAAGTCCGCCGACCAAGGCCCTCGTTGGATTGTTATAACGCTTGTTAAACAAGCCGGGTTTGAGGCCCGAGTGATTGAGTGAGTGAGTGGCTTGGATTCATTCCGGATACCGCCTTACTTTCTTAACTTACAACCTGGCATGATCGAATGGGGTGGTGGGGCCCATCCGATCCCCAAGTGGGTCCCGGTAGAGTGGAAAATGATGGACCTTCCGCCACACGAACATTGACCCTTGTACTAAGGTGGCATGGGAGTTTTAACATTTGAAAATTGCTCTCCCTTTACCAAGAGGTCAAGAAATGCTATGTAGAATCTCGTGCATGGAGACGGTGTACACGAAATAGTCCAATTAGTGTGGGCCACACTAATTTTCTAGTCAATGACCGTGGGTCCAAAACCCTGGGTTCTCTCTTAAGTCTCCATGGAGGTTGCATTGAACACTACACCAAATATGATATTTAGTGTGACTTACTATTTGGATTTACACGGTGTTATATCTTTTTATTGTTGCAATGTTTTTTTTACCATGTAAAGTTGTTAGTGTTCTATAATGTCCAAACTACCAATTTAATATTTGTTGGTAAAATATGAGATGTACAATAAATAGATATAGCATTGTGTAATTCCAAATAGTGAGTCACACTAAATATCATCTAAATATCATATTTAGTGTAGTTATAGGGAAAAAAAAGTTAGCACAAACTAAAGTGATCACTCACATTAATTTTTCAAAAATAATGTGGTTCACGCTAATTTTTTACTAGAAATTTAGCGTGGGTTGCAAGTTGATGTGGTCCACATGAATTCCAATTATGAGATTCAGCATGGGGTCTAGAGCATTATTGTGGCCCACATTATTAGGACTATTTAGTATACTATCTTAAAAAAGGTAGTTTACATTAGGGCCTAGGTTCAAGAAACTTGGGGTCAAAAACATCCCTATATGGATTTTACTTTTGGACCAGCTACAATTGTTTACACATGTTATTGTGGGTTCAAAGTTATTGTGGGTAAGAACTATTGTGGCTCACCGTATTTTATGTGTGGGTTGAAAATTAGGTCGACGTATAGATTATTAATTTTTTGAATATAATTGATTAATTTTTTTATATGATTAATGATTATTAATTTATTCAACCCACTATAATTCATGGTTTTGTAGAAAGCATCAATCCCGTATCCCGAGTATTGGACGTATGATGTTGTAGCATAAAACTTGGTGTGGGTAAAGAGAAGTCACATTGGCCAAAGTTATTGTTGCATGCAAAATTTATAGCAAGTCACAGTACATTCTCAACACCATAATAATAACCTCCTTATTGTCACTCTTTCTCTTATATCCCGAAACTGTAGGGGAGGGATGTTTTCATATTAAATATCATTTCTTATTGTCACGCTTTCCCCTCCCCCCCCCCATATATCATGGGTTTTGGCATTAGATAAATCTCCAAAGAATTCAAACCACATGCTTGCACACATCACATTGTCATCATTGTAGTTATTATCAATACTGCAATGACATTTTGTTATTCCATAATGTCACATGCTACACTAATTCTCTTCTATCACACATCTATGTCAACACTACAAAACTCCTTAATAGGTGTAGAAATTTGGTTTTCTCAAATTGGGTGTAGTGTTTCCTTGACTTGGGACCACCAAGGTTGGGCAGGAAAGTGTGCTACATTGGTGTCACTTCAGTTTCTCATATTTTGAACTTGGGCCCTAAGGTGGACAACTTTTTCTTTTTCTTTTTCTTTTGTGGTTACTTCTCTTATTAGGACACTTGTATTTGAGTGGCATGTGGTTTGGTGCGGCTTTAATAACAAATACCAAAAAGACATGTGTTTGAAAGAGATTGGATTGTGTGCTCAAAGTATGATATTAAGCATTCTAGGTTCAATATTCAAAATAGTAATTTGGGGGACCTATACGGTTGTTCAATGAGCACAAGAATCTTCACTTTGATAATGGATAGAATATTCAAATGAGCTCCAACAAATTATGATAGAAATGTCTAGGGCCTTGATCTTAATTTATAACCATTGTGTACTAATCGCATGTTTCTCATCCTAGGAGAAGTGGGTTAAATGGAAGATGTAACCATTTAAGACCCATCTACCTTTGTGGAAACTCTTTGGGTCCAAAAACTTTACCCTCAACCCATAGGCTTTCATGATCTTGGAGTTCCTTTGATCTTGGACCCTAAAGTAAACCCACCTCAACACCCAATCAATTTGAATGCTAAGATATTCTTTATGGCGATCGGTTATTATTGGTTGTGATATATAGTGTGGGCATATGTATAGTGTGACTTCTTTTGGGCCTACCATATACACCATCATGCATGGAAATAGTTTGCAATCCTAATTACACATGTCATATCCCCATGACATAATCTTGATTCTCATGCATGGTCCATATAGTATCTAAGGGTTGGTTCACTTGGGGCCTGAGTCCTAAATCCCAAGTCACTTGAGGTCAAATCATGCAATCTCAACCGTTGAGAGCTTGGAAGTTGGGACTTACCACTTCACACGGGATCCCAAGTCCAAAGTCCCAACTATGACATGGATGCCTACATGGCAACACTTTTTGGAGGTGAGGCTTGGGATTTGTGTTGCGAGTTGGGTCGAGCAAAAAGCTAGACCCAACTCTCAACCCAAGTCTTGCAAATATTTTTGCATAAAAATAATCAAGATCTGACTTTAATGATAGTTCATCATATCTTAGTGGTTTCTTGACGCTCACAAGTTGGGACTTGGCCTCCATGTTGGGACTTGCTAACATGAGTGGGGACGGGGCTCCGTGTGAACCAAACTTAAACACCCAATCGATCATGCATGTCAAGATGTTTCATTGACAATTGATTATCACATGTCCTAGTTGTGGTGAAAAATAATGGGTGGATATAAATTGTGCCAAGTATCTCATGCATGTCCATATTATCTTATGATCCAATTAGTCATGCATGTTAGAATTTTTTATCGGCTATTGTTTATCACCTACCCTAGTTATGATAAATAGTGTGGATAGATGCATTTTATGACTTACCTCGGACAACCATGCAGTGTGGTCCACATTCTACAACATTAGCATGGAAATAGTGTGCAATCTTAGTTACACTTGTCATGCCCCCATAGTATCCTCTCATGCATGGTATGTAGTACCTAAACACCCTATGAATGACATGTGTCGAGATACGCTATTGGCTAGATCACTTGTTATGAGAAGGATAATGTTGGTTAATAAGAACTTAGACATACGGGAGTGTAATTGGGACTTAGATCATTTTGTACTAGTTCGTAATACACATATTTGTAGATGAACTAAGCTCTTGGAAGTCACAATGAAACAATTGTTTTATATTACAACTGCATGCGTCGGTGACCCGTGGGTGATATATAGAGCCCCAGGGCTGGAATTTGTAGTTTTTTTAAATATACAATTTTCAATCAAATAAGTATTTAAATGCAAGACTTCAAAGTGACCTAACAAATTATAAGCACCTTGGGCCAACTTGTATGCTGATAGCCAGTGATAACCACAAAAGACATGACTAGGTTCGGGACTTCCTCTCAGTCTTAAAATAAAGTAAATAGCCAACCACGTCAACGATTACTGTGCTCCACACTTAATTTGAACTAGAGATTTGGGATGGTTTGAGAGTTGTAATGGTTCATATCAATTTTTGTCATGAAAATTAATGTGGATTCTAGCGGATTTATTTTGGTCCACACTAATAAGATTACTTGGCGTAGTCTTTTGCAGACACCCATATTTGAGTAGTAGGTCGAGGCATCCACAGTCGATCAAGTCCATTTAACCGCTCACTAGGGTCATGTAATGCTGACATGAATGAGGTCTATATTTCTTTAGGCAAATGGATTTAAGGTTCATGTGCTGGCAGCTTGTGTTTGGTTACCCTTATAAGAGTTTTGACAACTATTCTAGCCAAGAATTAGCATTTAGATGAGTGGTTATGAGTTAATCTATTGATCGACTTTGTGTTACCTTAAACTTTACTACTTCAAAATTTGCAGCAATCTCCATATTCATGGGAAAAAAATTGCATTTTTCTGAGAATATGTTTCTCTTTACAAGAGAAGTTATTCCCCACTATTACTCCTCCTAAACAAATGCAAAATCTCTTATTTTATTGGTGTTAGATGCCTCAACCTTATGTGGCAGCGGATTGTGATTGATTACCCTCATAGGAGATTTAGCAATTGTTGTAGCCAAGAATTCAGATTTAGATGAGCGGTTATGGGTAAACTTATAGATTGATTTTGTGTTCCGGTAAACTTTACTACTTCAAAATTTGTAAAAATTTCCATATTCATGGAAAAAAAAATTGCATTCTTCTTAGATTTTGTTTCTCTTCCCAAGAAATATAAATTCATACTACTCCTCCTAAACATATGCAAACTCTCTTATTTTATTGGTTATAGATGCCTCAACCTTATATGGCAATGCTTGTAGTTAAGAACAACCATAAAAGAAACATGTGTTGCAATGAGATTGGACTTTGTGTTCAAACCAAGGACGCTGTTCTAAGTTGAGTTTTTACACAATTTGGAGGTTTAGTGTGATACCTCAAAGATAACGATAAATTCCCACTTTAACCTCTCATAGTTTTTGCATCTCAACTCCAATTTTGACACTTAAAACAACAATCTTCAAGATTCATGATTACTAATTGGACAAAACACACAATCCTGTCCAATGACAAAAAATGCATGTGGTTGGAAGTGACTGCTTATGTAGACTTGCCTACCTTAAGGTATGTGGACCTGATACGATTGTTAATACAGGTGTCTGAAGAAGGTCCACATGCCTTAGGAAATTGAGTGGACCTTATTTGATATTATTTGGACACCTTTATTTGAGTGGTGTGTGTGGTTAGGCTAGATCTAAGAACAAAATTCAACAAGGGCATGTGTTTAAAAGAGATTGAACTACATACTCAAACTTTATCATCCATTTTAGTCGACACCTAGATATTCCTTGCAGGAATGAACACACATGCACTTTTGATAATCATTTTTAACTCAAGAAAAGCATGCATAACATTACTTAGATCCTTGGCTGCATTATGTGGACCAAGTATCGGACAAGCATAATTCTCCTTCAATTATGGGATTCTTCATTTATGGGGAGCACTAAGGTTGTGTACTACATAGTTGTTTTCAACAAACAACTGTTCTTTATCATTGATTTTTGTTTTGTAATCACAATCTCTTTCTTTACAAAGAGACCATCATCTAGTCACTTAGTGCTTTTCAATCTAACATTTTGTGGATACTAGAGTTATCCTCAAAGAGGGATAGAACCGTAGGTTTGATCCTTCTTCGAGAAACCTTCTTTTAAGACCTCATTAGCTCATTGTGTATCGGAACCTATTTTGAAAGTTGGGTGAAACTTTTGGGGCCTCCTCTTTCCTCCTCTCAAACTTTGAGAGAATCATAAGATCTTAAATAGGGTATACACATGGAACATGATATCCTAAATCAGGTATTGGCCTATGCAAGGCTAGCTTGGCCCACCCATCCTCGTAGGACAACCTAGAACGCCGGTTTTTAATTGCCCGACACCACTCTTTGGCTTGGGCTAAATCACATTTGTGTTCAGCTGGGCCCCGCCCCTCCCACACCTCCTTCACTGATGTTGGGTCTTCCTGCTCACACATGTGTGGGAACTCTTCCCAAGTTAATTGATGGAGTTCCTTCACAAGTTGGTGAAAGTGATGTCAACTTGAATATTTGTAATTTTGACCGGGTACTGTCACATTGATTCCCAACAAGAAGGAGTTCCCACGCACGTGCGGGCACGAAGACTAGGCATTGTAGGCAATGAAGGAGGCGTGGGAGGGGCGGGATGGGGCCCAACCGAACAAAGATGTGATTCGGCCTGGGCCACTCTTTGTGTATGGTAATTCATGCATTACAAAAACCTAGGCGACATCGTGTTGACTCTCATAACAAACTCTGGGTTTGGGACTAAACCCCTGATTTCATCTGCTTTACTTTACAAACAACTCTATTGTATCGAAGATCTACTAATGCAACAAAAGTTTCGTTGCACATATCCAATTGGTAGAAGTTGGAGAACATTAAAAAAACAAACCACTTATTAAACAACACCTGCATAACGTTAACTTATTGTGTGGTGTGACAAAATGTTGAGTCCCGTCGCAAGTCACTTGCTTACACTTTTTCCCATCCATGCACATCCCCACACGTTCCTTTGATCCTCACATTTCTAGAAATACCCCTCGAATCTCAATTTCCAACTAAGAAACCTGACACCCAACTTACTTGATGCACCCACCCACCAAAGCCGAACGTTAGGCCACAAGACATTTGAGCCTTTTCCGAAGTCTATGGTAAGCTAGTGGGTATTGGCCAGGACCTTGTTAGTACCCTTATATATAAATATGTGTATTATATGTATTATATATATCATGTGGATGATGTGCTTCACAAGAGCCAAGGGGCATTTGCAGTTGCATTGATGGGACCGACGTCCCGGCTGCGGCTCGTCAACCTCAACTGAATGGAAATGGACATGATGTGGAAATAAATGTCCAAATTAGTTTACTACATGATGCACAACAATGCTCCAAACGTGAGTTGCTCATGTGCACCAAATATAGTGTCATATAAGTTCAATTGGACAACTATGGTTTGAGCGTGGTACATGGCAAGCTTGAAGTCCATAGTTTAATAGGAATAGACATAGAAACAACCGCATATTGCAATGAGATTGGATTATGTGCTGAAAAGGGATGACAATGATTTAGGTTCGATGGTTGACATAGTTGGGAGGGCATGTATGATTATTCAACTTACAATATTGTCTGCTCTCTTTCTATCATGACGTGCTTGATGCTTTCCATCTTGGTCCGAGGTTAGGTGAAGGGGTTCGGAGTTTTAAATGGAGGTGTGCGTGGCCGAAAATGGCCGAGGTTGAAGCTTGGACAAAAGTGCATTAACATGGCTCCTACCTCCACGAGAACTAGCCTCTCCTACTTTAGGAGTTCATCTTAATGTTATTAACTTCTTACCACCCTGACGTTGCTCTTTGAACGATGGTGAAGACTTGGGGATCCCTGGCATTCAAGGAACGGAGTTAGTGTGGTGACATCTCTATGTACAACATATGGGAGATTGTATTTAAGTTGTCACCCCAACTGACCTAGGCGCATTGATGCCAGTGGTCGGGGGGGGGACATTGATTGGACCTTGACTCCTTGCCACGATCATGGGACGATTAAACATATTTCTAGCTTCTTCATTTGTCTATCATTTCACAAAAGATTTCAAGGATTTCAAAGCACTTGACTTTCAATGTGCAGGTTTTCATTAAAAAAATTGATTAAAAACCAAAAAAAACACGTACACCCAAAACCAACACCATATTTGAACCCAAAACCCCCCAAAAAAGTGTCAATCTCATAAATGTTTTAGATCCATATATTATAATGGTCCTCAATGTCGGTTTTTAGTTAGATTTTAGTTTTGGACATGCTTACCTTATGACCACATGATGTGCACACCATTTGAAATCCCATACTCAAAATGTGTGCCCTATAGCAAAAGAGTCGCAAACAAGAAGTGAAAAAACTTGGGTCGTTATTCTCTATTTTACTATTCTCTTACTCTTAAAACCAAAGATTCAAACCAAAAGGAAATGCTAGTTTCGCTCTTGTTAATTGGTCTCTAAATCATTTCTTAATAAGAGTAGATTACGTACACCTTCTAACTTAGTACCACCAAAAGCGAAAGTGCTTTAGGTGGTACTTCCATGGTTCATTTGGCCACCAAGGTACCATGTTCACATGGTGAACTACTTGAACTTGAAGGTGAGTGTGTGTAGGGGTAAAGTTTGGAAGGACGGGTACACTTTTTAGGAGCAAAACCCTAGCCTAGCCGTGGGAGCCTTAACTAGCAATTTAGGTTTCCATTGAGACCAAATTCCGAGGCCCCCCCCCCCCCCCAAATGACAAATGTCACTAATTTAACATGCACAACATGGTTTTACTTACCAAAAACCTCCATTGGCATGAATTTCATTCAAATTTCAATCATTTCGTGACAATTTTTTGTAGGGAATTATTGAATTGATCACTGTGATTGACTTAACAAATTCCTTATTTTAAACTAATATTGAACTTTCAAATCCACGTTGCCATACAAGACTATATAGTTTGGTCCTTCATACCCGGATATACAACAATATCCATACCAAAGAAACTTGTATATAACATTGGTCTCAACGGCTTAGGGTTCATGGTGTCCATGTAAATGCACCCATCATGGTGATGTACGCCATGGGTCGTTCCTTTGCAAATTAGCTAAGAGGACTCACGGTGCGACATCATGTAAATTTATAAATGCTTGAAAACTATTGTACCTTATTAATATGCTCGGTTTCAATTTTAGTAACCTCTCTTGATCCTTATAATTTGAATATGATTAATTAGAGTTAAACAATCTCTTCCTCAATCATTTTCACTCCCAATGTAAGGCTCATTGATCGTGAGAACAACTAAGGTAGAGGAGGTTCAAGAGGTGTATCAATATTCTAAAGTTCCATCCATATCATTTAAAAACATATCATATATAACAATATCATTAATATTTGATAACAAAAAAATATTCTTTGAGAGCTTGCATAAGTTTTCAAAGAAAGTCAAAACTTGTAATTATATTAGTCTTATAGTTCATAACTTCAATTCATTCATTTGGGTCAATAATATTTTGGTATCATTATAATCATTTTTTAAAATAAATTATAATGGTAATGAGGAAGATTGCATGTTTTTTAAATTTTTCTTCTTAAGTTCAATTGTTACTTCTTATAATATCGTATCAAGTCTTGTATATGATAATTTTGATTATATTATATTATTACTTTTACTTATGCTTAATCACATATCACCATAACATAATTCATACATAGCAAAACACCATTTATAGTTCTTTGTTATAATGATTTGCTTTTAATACAAAGTGTTTCTTGATGACCAGAAAATATTCTTGATATCCTTCTCAATGTCACTTTGCTTTATCAAGTTCTATTATCAAGTTATTAATATATAAAATCTCATACATATAAATAGGAATCAATCTTATAATAATGAATTCTCCTTTCAATAAATATCATGTGTTCAATCTTCTCACTCTTTTTTGAAGAGTCTTCAATATATTACTCTCTTTAATACTCAATTTTATATTGGTTCCCTTTTTAGGAGTATTTCTTTATATTGCTCATTTTTTAGGAGTTCCTCAACTCTCGCTTAATTGCTCAATTGATAAGTTTCTCTTTCAATAATCATTCACGTTCCTATGTCACTTGTGCGTTGCTCCCCTTTTTAGAAGTTAACACAACTCTCTCTTAATCACCCACTTGAACATAATTTTCATATTAAGAAATACTTTTTTCTTTTATCATTCAATAGTCCTTCAAGCGTTGAGGTTCAATTTCAACATCTCTCAAAGTTTCATTAATTTTTCAAGTCTTCTTGAGTCTTTGTCTCTCAATCTCACACTATTCTTTTGAATTCTTGCTCGAAATAGTCTACTCTCCTCTTGGTCAATTTATCATTCAAGTTACGCAAGTACTGCTTAGTAACTTGTAAGTTCAATTGAGAGAGAAGAGAGATCACACGTTTTTGTGGAAAAGATAAGTATATTGCAATAATGCTCCGGAAGGAGAGATACAAAATAAGCTCAAGTGTTTTTGACACTTAATCTTAAGATAACTTAGTTGCTTTGAAAAATAAGGTATTGTTTCCTAAATATTTTTCTTTCTATAATATTTTTCTTTAAGAATGGGGCAACTTTAACATGGGTGCCCAAATGGATGGTGGCATGCTCAAGCTTGGTTGACAACAACAACAACAATGTTGTTGTGAGTGGCAGGGAGGAAGGGAAGGGAAGTATATAACATAGTTACATAGCTAAGACATCCATCCATCCATCCATACATGCATGCATACATACATACATACAGTCGCATGCTATGGAAGTTGTCAAGAGTGGGACAACTTTAACATGGGTACCCAAATGGATGGTGGCATGCTCAGGCTGGATTGACAACAACAACAACAATGCTACTACGAGTGGCAGAGAGGAAGGGAAAAGAAGTATATAACGTAGCTTAGCCATCCATCCATCCATACATGCATGCATACATACAATCGCATGCTATGGAAGTTGTCAAGAGTGGGGCAACTTTAACATGGGTGCCCAAATGGATGGTGGCATGCTCAGGCTGGGTTGACAACAACAACAACAACAACAATGCTACTGCGAGTGGCAGAGAGGAAGGAAAGAGAAGTATATAACGTAGCTTAGCCATCCATCCATCCATCCATACATGCATGCATGCATACATACAGTTGCATGCTATGGAAGTTGTCAAGAGTGGGGCAACTTTAACATGGGAGCCCAAATGGATGGTGGCATGCTCAGGCTGGGCTAACAACAACAACAACAACAATGTTGGTGCGAGTGGCAGGGAGGAAGGGAAGGGAAGTATGTAACATAGCTTAGCCGGGGGGCAGCAGCACCACCGTCACTCCCGTTTGTGGCTTCATGTGAGCCGCCTTCAAATTTACTGCACCACCAGGCCACCATCATTATAACTCCTCAACATACAAGCCCAGTGGCCTGGCCCAAGCTGCCCACAACAATTGCCGCCAGGGTGCGTGTGTCCTGCTGGTCTCGAGAAAGCAGGCAAAAAGAAAGCTGAATTCCCCAATCATGACATCTCCCTCCCCCCCCCCCCCCCCCCCCCCACACACACACAGACACACACAGAGTTTCAGTCTCTCACTCTATGTATTCTCTGCGCAATTATACACTTAAGGTGAAATGTGCACATGTAACACTCATCATTCATTATACAGCTAGCTACCCTCACGTTTTCCAGATGTAGAGTGAGTTTTCGCTCTTAATTCTGTATTATTCTCATGCTCGTAGCCACCATAGTGCATGTGATATTAAGGAGTTTCTGTAGTGTTAGCACGTTTGCGTGATAAAAGAAAATTAGTGTAGTATGTGACATTATGAAATAACACAAAGACAACGTTGTCACAATAGAACGTAGTGCGTGGGAGTGTGTGCTGTGGATTCTTTGGTGGTTTACTTTAATGTCAAAACCCATGATGTATGGGAGAAAAACGTGATAACAAGGAATCGGGTTTAAGTTGAGAACATCCTCCGTTCCCTAGGATTTTGAAACCTAAGAGAAGGAGTGACATTAAGGAGGTTGATATTACAAAGTTCAGAGTGAGTGTACGTATGTGGCCCCGAAAACCCACGCCCACTTCGTTCTCGGACAAGTAAGTTCCATTTGGATCCACCCAACTCCAAGTTTTTAATGTCTCGAGGCCCGGCTACACACCAAATGCCAGTAGCGTCGCCTCCCACCAGTGTCAATGGGTCCGGGTAAACTATACGCGGTGAGAAGTAAAAACCTCCCCTCTTAACCCTTAAAGGACATATGCTTTCCCGATACCACACCCAAAATATCTTTTAAAAATCATTTTAAGCATGATTAACCAATTAATTTACATAGGCTCTATTCTAAAGAAGTACAGATCTTGCTAAGGTGCTCGATTTGGCATTCTAAAAACCCCATTTGGTGCAATGGAGTAGAAGTTTTGAACAAGATTCTCCCAAAATAATACCAAGCCCGTGGGGCAGCATTGTCCTTTAAGGGTTAATGAAGAGAATTTTACAAAGCCGATGCCATCGCTCGAACACCCCGACTCCTAGCTTTTCATCCGGCTTGAGGGTGGCATGATTCCTCCTAAAATAGGAGAGACCGACACACATAGAAGCGCCCCGGGCTAGATCGCATCTTCATTCGGCTAGGTCCCATCCCTCCCATGCCTCCTTCATTGCCCGGTCTTCTTGCCCACACCTGCATGAGAACTCTTCCCCTTGAGGAACCAATGTGACAATACTCGGTCACTTAAGACATTAAGCTCCTTTGGCATGTGAAAGAAATTCCATCAATTAACTTGGGAATAATGAAAGTGATGTCAACTTGAATATTTATAATTTTGATCGGGTATTTTCACATTGGTTCCCAACGAGGAAGAGTTATCACGCATGTGCGGGCATGAAGACCAGGCATTGAAGGAGGCATGGGAGGGGTTGTGCCTAGCCGAATGAAGATGTGATCTAGCCCGGGGCCATAGAAGTAGGGGGTTGGAAGTCTATACGAAACTTTTAGTCTTGCTATTGTCAAATTAATCCAGTTTGCAGTTTTTGCTATGATACATGTAAGTAATATTGAAGCTCCAAAGAGAAAGCTCATAAGAAGGCTTCCATCGAACATTAGGCATCTTCCTTTATCACATAGGTCCTTTTAGAAAGAAGGAACTATCATATATGAGCATACCTCTCATTCATTTAGGATACAAATCTTGAAATTGTATGCATCTCATAGTTTATTTTATTGTGTTGATTTGACATCAAAATTAGCTTTAAAGGCCCTAAAGTCATTTGAGATGCATTGGCAACAACCCATCTTTTTTAATTTAGAAAAATAGGTGCCATGGAAACCACTATGGGTCTGGGTGAAGGCTACTCTAGCAAAAGAAAACATTCGAATGGTTAAATGAAAAGGCTTTAGTAAATTTTCTTAGGGTGTCATGTGGCACCTCTAGGAAATTGTTGGGAAGGGCTATGTGGCTACCATTTTTGTGTATGTGATATGGGGTGGCTCCAAGCACTTATTGGCCTTTGCAATATGGCTCCTTCCTTTTCAACGAAGAAACAAATGTTGGCTTTACATATGGGAGCAACAAAGGTAGTTGGCTCCAATTTGAATTTCTACAACAAAAATTAAGAATCTAACTCTCAAATCAAGTGTGCGCATGAGTTGCATTATACAAACACAATATTGTTACATTGCAACAAATTGGGCAAAAAATAAGAGTTGCATCATAGGATGCTTTACTTAAGAGGTCAAAATTGTGCAATTGTTGCATGACTCATGATTGTTCAACTCATACAAACATGAGGTTGAAGATTTGTCTCCATGGATTGTTTGTGTGTTCTACATAGTCACCTACTACACATCACACATGGAACGCTTTGCAAAACCCATCCACATGTCAAAGGTGCTATCATATGGAAAAAACTTCCAAGGTAAAAAAAACTTCTGAGAGTACATGCCTACTACTAAGGGCAGGTGCTTATCAAGGGAGTTACAAAGTTTATTCTTCAAGAAGCTCAAGCTTGAAAAGCACCCCTCATCTTCTACACTCCCTAGGACATGGACAACATCAATTTTTGCAAGCTTCACATACTTTGCAATAGAGTGGGTCAGGAGGCAACTAGCAATTATTGTCCTCCACAAGTGAGTCAAAGAGTTCACATCAAAAGGTAGCAACATTGTTGCCTTGCTATGAATTGAGTTGTCAACGATCCAACAAAGGCATGAAGTGCTTCATCCCATCCCCCACCTTTGTTGACTTCACCTCACAATGGAATCCCTTCAAGATATCAAGGTGTTTCCCAATAGATTCCTTGCGTCCCCTTTGCATCCAATATTGCGGGTATACAACACCCAAAGCATCAAGCACTGATTGTTGCAGGAAATGGTCGTCCAACTCATCGATGAGCTTGGATCTAACATGAATCTGATAGCGCCATTCAAACCAACCCCTCCATGTCGTCCTCCATAGCCTCCCCATGGCGTTCCCTTAGCAAATCCCACCACATCATTAGGAGAGCCCCCCCCCCCCTCCCACAACATCAACTTTGAGCCGCCATCACCACTGAAAATCAAAAAGAGGCCATCACGACAACAATGACAAGGGGATAGAATGGAGGGAAGGCGAAGGCAACGAAAGGATGGGAGGAAGCCCTAGCCTCAGTGAGTTGCCCTCATTGGCCCCACGTGTGGCTAGAATTAGGGCTCGGGCCCCATCAACGGCCATGATGCGAGGTGCCTAAACCCTACAACTCCCGTCGGCAGGTAAGGACATGGAGCGGTTGGGGTAGGATGGCCTTGGCAAACGAGCTGGGCTATGTGAGCTAACCCTCCCCACCCCCTCAAAAAATTGGGGGGAAAAAAAACAAACAAAACAAAACAAAAAACAAAAAACTCATGCCCTTGCCCACGTGTTGCTATGGGCTAGCCATCATAGCATTTAGGCTATATGTTACCTTAAAAATGGGTTGATTGGCAACATACCTATAGAGGGTCAAGTTTTTATGTTGGATGGATGAGAGTTACGCTCGTATACGATACTTCTCTCTCTACGCTTCTTCTAGAGAGGATGAATTGACCCAACACCTAGTTTTGCCAAGACAACCCACATCTACTCATCATAGGTTGAAGGCGTGACGTGCTCCCATTCCCTCACTTGCTAAAGCGAGCCTAAAGGTGACAAGAAAAATCCATGAAAATGGGATTGATGTATGGGGCCCTATTGTGGGCACTTCCAACTCTACATACATTTTTGGGCATTGGACCATATTATAAACATGCATTTCATGTCCACATCCATCACGTCATGTCAAATAGTGTCAAAAATCCTCCAATCACACACACCAAATAGTGTCAAAAGTGTCTAAAATACGACGTTGTGTCTCAATGGAAACCTTATGGCAATTCCTCCGCGCTTTCTTTATGCCCATTAAACCTACCATAGTAAGGGCCAGTTTACACCATGGACCCGGAAGTCGTCCCAGGGTGGTGTAAGAGCATTGATTGGCTGCTAAACTCGTTCCGGGACCACTTTGGTTTACACCAAGGAAAAAATGGCAGAGTGACCATGAAGGTCAAGGTTCCCAGAAGACATATTTTAAGGCCTAATTAATCCACTAACGTGGTCCAACAGGTTTTGCAGTGAGAGAGGCAAGAGAGGTGGTATAGTAGGAAAAGGCAAGGGCCCATGGCACAGAAATGCTCTCATAATAAATTTTTAATGATTTTTTGGGGGGCTTATTATGCAACTCTTCCCACTAGGTAAGGCTCACAAGGCACACTTTTTAGCATCCATGTGCTATGATGAATCTTGAGAAGCAAATCCACCCTCTATGTACCCATGAGACATATCATTTCTACCTTGCCCTACCCCTTAAATCAGCTCCCACGTGTTTCACCAAACAACGTGGGACATCTAGAACTCAAGAATTCGAGTACACATGGTGAAGCAGGTTGCAAATAATGCTCAATGTACAACACAAGGTACATGTCACATGTAAATTACGTTGAACATGTACAAATGAAGTCACTCATTTTCTCTTGTAAAAATCGTTGTGAGAAGATTTGCAAGCCACATCTTCAACACATTTAACAAGAAGTGAAGACAAGTGAAGCCCAAGACTAGACAAGAGAATGGTCAAACTTGATTTTTTTTTTTTTCTTTCAAAAAATCAGCACATTCATTTTTTGGTGCATGGTCATTCTTCTTGGTCCACATTCGGCTTACACCTAGTGAGGGGACCAAAGGCTTTGTAAATTGATGGTTTTTAAGAAACCGGACAATGGATGTTGGACCATCAAGTCGGACCATGGAAAAAGGCCATCTCCCATGGTCTGACTTTATGGTCCATGGTGTAAACTAGGCCTTAAGTAAGTAGAGAGCATCTCCAACAACGTGATGCTACAACACCACCTCCCCTCCTCCCAAATTGGCCACCGCCCGCAACAGTTAGTCATTCTTCTTGGTCCACATTCGGTTTACACCTAGTGAGGGGCCCAAAAGCTTTGTAAATTGATTGTTCTTAAGAAACCGGACCATGGAAAAACGCCATCTCCCATGGTCCGACATCATGGTCCATGTTGTAAACCGGGCCCTGACTAAGTAGAGAGCATCTCCAACAACGTGATGCTACAGCACCACCTCCCCTCCTCCCGAACCGGCCACCGCCGCAACAATTCGTCATTCTCCTTGGTCCACATTCGATTTCCACCTAGTGAGGGGCCCAATGGCTCTATAAATTGATTGTTCTTAAGAAACCGGACCATCAAGTGGGACCATGGAAAACGCCATCTCCCATGGCCCAACTTCATGGTCCATGATGGAAACCGGCCCTAACTAAGTAGAGAGCATCTCCAACAACGTGATGTTGTTGTAGCACCTCCCCTCCTCCCGAACCGGCCACCGCCGCAACAGTTGATCATTCTTCTTGGTCCACATTCGGTTTCCACCTAGTGAGGGGCCCAAAGACTTTGTAAATTGATTGTTTAGAAGAAACCAAACCATGGAAAAACGCCATCTCCCATAGCCCGACTTCATGGTCCATGGTGGAAACTGGGCCCTAACAAAGTAGAGAGCATCTCCAACAACGTGATGCTATAGCACCACCTCCCCTCCTCCCGAACCGGCCACCACCGCCACCACAGTTAGTTAAAAACACACACGAGGGCCATTCCATTCCGCTCTGCTCCCCTCCCCTCCCGCCACACAAACACACACACACACACACAACACAACACAACGTACGTTACGAAGGATTGGAATTTCCATGATGATGGTGGCTGTACCAAAATCGAAGCTCTCGATTCCCATTTCCTACTTGCTCGAAAGCAAAGCAGCTGCAAGCCTGGGCGGGCTGTTGTAAGTTGTAACTGTTGTATAGAAATGTGCTCAAAATCAAAACAGTAGCAGTCCTTTCCTTGCCTTGCCTTGCCTTGACATGCAGGCAGCGGCCGCTGTTGGTACCCGCCCGAATCTACCAAGAATCGCAAAGGGAAGGCCCAAAGTACTACTTCTGCCCGGCTTCGCAACCGAGCTCAAAGTCTCCAGCACTTTGGGGGGGGGGGGGGGGGGGGTAATTGCCTTATCCTATGCCACAGATAGTTTACTTTGTACTGATGAATACGGCCCGCTGGCCTCTGCCTTCATGTGTAAGGTAAAGAGAGCTTGGGGTTCGTGGCGTCGATGTAAACTCATCCATCGTGGACGAACGAAGGGGCTCTGGTAAAAAAAACAAGTCTTCTAGCTTGTTTAAGGTGGGGGGAGGGGGGTTGATTTGTTCCAGTTGGAGTTCACTAGAGTGACCTGGGGTTCCTGATGCCATTTCGAAAGTCGAATGGTTTTTAGATAGTTGTTTCCAGGCTACGAAATAGTTGGTTGTGTTTTCATCTTGCTACGGATGAGTTTACGTGGACACCACGAATCCCGAGTCGTGTGTAAGGAGCCAATGCACCGCCCATCACAAGTACGATCCCATCCGTATATCTACGAACCGGCCCTAAGGGGACCGTTGGCATGGGGAGTTGTGGTGTATACGTAAACTCGTCCGTTGGGAACGTGAAACGCAATGAACTATTTTAGGGTATAAAGAAATTAAATGTTATGTAGATGATTAGACTCCGAAAAAAGCATGAGAGGTTCCAAAGCTAGTCTAGCGAAGCTCGGTTGGAATGGAATTGGCCCTCAACATGTAGGAGACTTGTTTTTGCTTCATGACTTACTCCGTTAGTCCCTCAAGCGTAGTGTGTGAAGCGAACTTGGACCGGCTCCGCCTCCACCAATGAGAGTGCTTGAAGTGCAAGGGCCACGGGCCCTCAGTTTCGTGTGTGAAGTGGCCCTTGTTATGTCTTCCTGAAACCATGTGGCAAAGGGAGAGGCATTGCTTTGGACTGAAGGGGAGACTGGCACTTCAACCGTTTCCAATCTTCCCAAGAACTGGGGAGAACGGTCTTGGCATGAATGTACTCTTTTTACCTGGGCTTGTGAAACCTCTTAAAGCCCAGTATTATGGACTTGTTGAAGTGATGCTTCATAGCACCTACCAATTAGGAGGACGGTGTATCTTAGAAGCGAATTGCTATGTAGAGACTAGAGCGCAAGAGGGAGAAGGATTTATCACATACTAGCGTACCCTCTCATTCATCCAACATAAAAGCCATGAAATAGGAGGATGTGGCCCAGAGATTACCGTTTCGAGTTGATTTGACACCGGAAATAGTCCAATTCCGGTCACTGGAGATGAATCGGCGCAAACCTATAGGGTGTCAAGTTTTTTTTATGTTGGGTGGATGAGAGGTATGTTGATATGCGATAATTTTGTTCCATGTCCTCATGAATTGGGGATTTCTTTTTTGAAAGTAAAATTCAGACCTAATTTGGGATCCGAGATCTTAAATTACTACACTAAATGTGGTATTTAGTGTCACTGTGGTAACTTTTTGGATGACACTTCAGATGAATAAGCGAACAAATACTGTCATGGGTGATGGATGAGTTCATCCATTGGCTGAAAACCCTACCTTCTCTTGTCAGCAATTTATGATGAAATGTTGTCATGGATGATTGAAATTTGGATGAAAAATTACTTGGTGAGTGACAGTATTTGCAACACTAGGAATCTATAATACCCCAAAATATTTTACAAGGAATGACAAATGATGTTGGGTTAACATTTAGTGTTGGCGACACTATACCGCAACTTACAATTAGTATTGAGCAAGATATTTAGAATTGGTGACACTAAGTATCATATTTCATGTAGTTTGAGGTTACATTAGGGTTAGACTCTTAGGGGCCAAGTTTTTATCATGCCCCTCATGGTAGGTGTTGGGAAACAAAATCCGTTATAGGTTGTTGCAAATGAACATACGTATGGGTCTTACAAGACTAAAACTCCCCCTTCCAAATTGTCATTCTTAAGGTAAGTGGCCCTAATTAAAACAAACATTTGCCCCCCCGGTTAGCCCACTCCTTTTAGGAAATTGAACACACACTAAAGGAAAGCAGGCCTCATTTGGATACTTCTAGCTATCTACTCATTTCTTGTAGGCTATGAAACACCCAATCAATGCAAAATCTCAATCAGCAAAGCCAAAGCATGGATGTAGCCATTTCCCTCGTAAATTTTGGAGCTCATATGAATTATCTTAATCGTTAAAGTTACACATAAAGTTTCTCAAAGAGGGATTAACTCACAGGTTTGGTCCTTCTTTGAGAGACAATTCTATTAAGAGCTCATGAGCTCCTTGTCTGTCAGAGCCTATTTTGAAAGTTGGGTGAAACTCTTTGGACCTCCTCATGCCATCCCAAAAACCGTGAGAAAACTTTAGGATCTAAAAATAGGGTTGGCCTTGGAGCCCTCCACCCTAGCTCTTGATTGGCCTATGCAAGGCTAGCTTGGACCACCTATGCTTTACTATGACAAGTTAGAAATCTAGTTTTGAATAGCCCAACACCACTCTTTGAAAATGTAAATATAACCCTTAAGAAAACTTGGTGGACTTTATGGTTATAGTCTCCAAATCATGTTTTAGGCAATTCAACATGAGTTTGATCCCCAAGACTTTACGCACAACTCTACTATCAAAATGATAATTCTCGTTCTTATTGTATGATCATATAGGTTCCCCGCGAAAGACGTTAACACATTTTGAGCACGTAGTCCAATTTCTCTTTAACATATGTCTTCTTGATGTCCGCTCTTAGATCCACACCTATCCAGACAACACTAAATATATGGATGTATGCTTAAGATGAGCAACCAAATTACGGCGCTTACTTGAGTACGAGATCATTAACACATCCACATCAAGAGCGTACAACCATTTCCCTCATCACAAATTCTCCAAGGTTCTATTGAATAAGCTCATTCTCAAAGTGAAACATTATCTTTCTTCTTAAATGATCATATAGGTCCCTTCAAGAGTTATGGCCATTCAACCTAGAAAAATGAAACAACATTTAAGCACTTAGCCCAATCGCCTTTGAACGTGCATGTCTTTGGTGTTCGTTCTTAGATCCACACCTTCTCACACACCACTCAAACATAGGTCTATGGTTAAGATAAGTGACCCAATTAGGCATTCTTGCTTAAGTAGACGAAAATGGCTTCTCTCGTACGAACCTTGCTATTATATTAGCTTAAGGTTTAAATTGGCATCTTCGTATATGCAAAAATCCTCTGCCACCTTGCCACCACAGACCTTTTTTCTGTCCATTCTTGGATCCACACCTAGCAAAAACCTTAGGTGTAGATTTTGTAAGGTATGCATCGAATCAATCATAGGTGTCCGATTAAGATAAATGACCGAATTAAGCCTATTTATCTTGGTAGTCAAAAACGGCCTCTAAGTTTGTGTGGTAACTATAGTACACACTATTAGTAAGCTAATTTTTTTATATTTCCCTTAATTATAGCTCCAGGCTAGATCACATCTTCATTCAGCTGGGGCCCGCCCCTCCCAAGCCTCCTTCATTGTCCAGTCTTCTTGCCCACACATGCATGGGAACTCCTCCTCATTGGGAACCAATGTGACAACACCCAGTCAAAATTACAAATATTCAAGTTCACATTATTGATGGAGCTCTTTCACATGCCAAAGAAGCTTAAGTGACCAACTATTGTCACATTGGTTCCCAGTAGGGAAGAGTTCCCACACAAGTGCGGGCACAAAGACTCGACAATGAAGGAGGCGGGGGAGGGGCGGGGCGCAACCGAATGAAGATGTGATCTAGTCCGGGGCTTAATTGTGTATGCAAAAAAATAAAAAATAAAATAAAATCCCTATGGTGTCCACCTCGCAGTAAGGGCCACTTCACACACAAGGCTGAAGGCCCTTGACCATGGCAATGTAAGAGCTCTCATTGGTCGAAAAGGCGGAGACCGTCCAAGTTCACTTCACACTAGGAGGTGAAGGCCTAAAGGTCCAAAGAAAAGTTCGTGGATGAAAAGTCTACATGGAGTCCTACATGGCTAGTTGTGGATAAGGGTGCATGGTCTACCGGAATTTGCGTCAGACCCACCTCCAAGAGGTGGGCTTGACGCAAATTCTGGGAGACCATGACTTTTTTAATATTTTTTCCAGCAGGACAGATTTCAGGACAGACTGCATGGCAGATTCCAGGACAGATTCCAAGACAGATTCCAGGACAGACAAACACCACCAAGTAGTTATCTTAAATTAATAAACTTGGAGACATATTATATATATTAAACCAAATCCTCCCCTCTTTTTCCGCCAACAAAATATGCAATGGTCCCGCAACATGGTTCATTCTCACTTCACACTATGCTTGAGGGCCAAAGACTACATAAAATGGGTTTCCCAACACCCATGGTACGGCCTTTGGATGAGAGTCAAGGGTCCTCACCATTACAAGGTCACGGCTCTTGGCTCATGTGTGAAGTGGCCCTAAGTCATGAGAAAAGATCTATGTTTAAGGTCAAAAGGGGTTGGTCAAGTGTTCCTTCTCTCCAACCTTGACACATAGCCACACACTACTCTAATCTAGGTGTCCGACAAATATAAGGGACCAGATTATGCCCACTTATCTTAAGATACAAAAACGGGCCCCTCTTTGGTGCTAACCCATACTATTAAATTAGTGTTTTTAATATTGTTTCAAATTTTCATCTCAATATATGGAGCAGAAAACATCCTCGAGCTGCCACCTTGCATCGACTCGTAATGAGAAAAGATCAATGTCTTGGGTTGGAAGGGGTATCGGATGGGGTCAAATTTCCCTTCTACTTGACACCTAGCCACACACCACCATAAAAAGCTCTCTATTTCATCTTCACATGCGTTGGTATGTAGTTTTCCATGTGGGATACAAGTGGTCATGGCGAATGTGAGCATGACATGTGGCATATTTTGAGGAGGCAGAAGATAAATTTGTGTCGGAATAGGGAGCCCCTCTATGAAACTCTAATATAAGCGTCCATATAGAACAAGTGACCAATTTATGCCCACTTATCTTAGGAGAAGAGAATGACTTCTTTTTTTGCTAACCCGACCATGAAATTAGTGTTTCCAAAACGTCATCTTCGTATATGGAAGTTTGGAAGCACACAATCCTCAGGCTGTCACCTGTAGCATTAACTTGTGCTGTGGAAAGAATGTTGGTTAGGGTGGGAAGGGGTTGGGGTCAAGTTTTTCCTTCTCTTTGACTCGTTAAAACATGATCACTGGTGGCACAACAAGCAGAACATATCAGGGCTCCTTTATTAGCCACCTTTTACTTCCCAAGTCCCTACACCACTAGCATGTGAAGCGGTTATGTAGCAATGAGGGGCCGCTAATGCATTGCCGGGGTCATGAACAGAGCTTGTGCCGAGAGCAAGGGGTCATCCTATCCATGGATTTGTGGCCTAGTGGACCCTTGTGTCATGTATGTGTTGCCATCGAACAGGGCCATGCACTATAACAAAGGTAGCAACATTGAATCTCCACCTGAAACTTACCTCGATTTTGCGGTCCAATGTGATGATTGTAGAGGGGGAGTGGTATAGCGCATCTGTGGCCAATGTGTGGGAGATGGTTTGAACTGAACCCGGAATGCTTCTGTTGCAGCCGGCTCTTGGGAGAGTTGGTGAGCATGCTCTTATAGTCACACACACTACTCTAAAATAGGTGTCCCATTAAGACAATCGACCAAACCATGCCCACTTAGCTCAGGAGTCGATCGAAAACGGCTTCTAAGTTAGTGCTAACCTGACTACTACTATTATGGGGCATTCCCACCTAACATTAGTTAGAAGTAGTTTTAGTCTAAAAGCGGTTTTAGTTATCTAGGGTTCACACATACGGCTCTTTTTAGTGCCGAGTCTAGGTGACAAATGATGTGGCATGGCTTAAAAGTGGAGGTTTTAAGCCTCAACCACCGACCCTCCCATCGGTACCTAAACATGAGGCAAGAATATAGGAGCTTTAAAAGTGTCGCCTCCCACCCTTGTGATTGGTTGCTTTTTAGTCTTAGCTATGAGGGCACGAGGAGCCCCATTAACAAAAACCGATGGTAAGATAGGTGAGTAGTAAGGCATTTGGGGATGGGACAAAAACTACCCAACATTCATTGCTTGGTAGATAAAACCATGAACATGTGTGAAAGCTACTTAACTAAAACCTACTTGAAAATCTCCGGAGCAAGTTCTTGTAGGTGCATTGGGATAGTCGGATGCCTCCGCTATAACCGAGGGAGCTTTACCCGGTTTTTAGGAAATACTTTGGGTCTTAACTAAAGTCAGGTGGGAAGGGGGCATTAGACTATTTCGTGGTTTCCGAAACAGAAATCCACGGGCTGCCAACTGCACCTTGCATTAATTGTGATCAATATGAGAAAAGATTGATGTTTACTATAGCACCTTTACCACTTCGGCACGAATGAAACTCTTTTTAGAGAACCGGAATTATAGGAAATCGTATTCTAAAATCTCAAAATTAATATGGGAAATCTTTCTTTCATTTCCCTCTAAATCCGGGAATGTAGAGTCTTAAAATAGGAAACAGAGTAGTTACACGCTATAAATGGACGGAGCGGTGAAGGAATTATGGTATTAGGGTTTGGAAGTTAGGGGTTGGGGTCAAGTGCGGTTTCCTTCCCAGCCTTGACCCCCAAGCCCAATTAATTAGTAAGCTTGCCCCATGACGACTGAAGAGAATGAGGCCCCAATCCCAATCCGCGGAATTGCCTGCCTGCCTGCGGCAAGTTGCTCCCCTCCCCCTTTTGTTAATCTCGCCAAGCAATAGCGGCGCTTGATTTGGCCCACCGGCAAGCCCCGCTCCCAGTGACCGCCGTAGATGGGAGTCATCCGACGGCCCAGATGGAATCCCCACCCCCTTAGTAGCCTGGTCATGGGAGAATCACACCTGGGGGCCTGGTCTAATTGTGGCCGCATGGAATTGTGCCAAGTGCTTTATCATGGGCGCCATCTGGACCCTCCCCTGCCCTGGGATCGACGGCTGGGAATCCTCCAACGGAGTTGGGAACCACTGTATTTGGGGCCTCATGGCTGTTTATAACCCCTAGCCCTCCACATAACATTGGGGTTAGTTGCTGTTGCGGCTGTCTCACTAACCCATGAAACAGGGAGCAGCGGCCAACTGATGAAATCCCAATTATAAAATCTAATCCCATCTCATCACTGCCATTGCCCATCATTTGGCAAGCAAGTTGTGGGTTAAGTTAATTAAGCCAGCCGTTTTACTGGGAGCCAGACAGCCCAAATCCACAGAATCATTCCCCAGCCCTTTTAATAAACAGCTCCCCGGCCAACACAGCCTTGGAGTCCCAATATCCAGGGCCTATTATATATTTTTATATATTTTTATATTTTTCCAGTGCGCCCTCACTGACTGCCGTTATTGAGGCCCCTCGCTGCTCTGCCGCCCCTTTATTTAGTGCCTCAGACCAAAACATGAACCAAAATACAAGGGAGCTTGAAAGTGTGTCAAGAGGTTTAAACAATTCCCACATCAGGGCATCTGTAGTGGATCTAGGTAAAGCTCACTGCAAACCAAAACCTATCTTTTGACTGACCTAAAATTAGAAACTGAAATTACCATCATTAGAAGCACACCTAAATAAACGTGAGATATTTCTCAAGAAAAAAGAATTGTAAAAATTTGACGTAGGTGAAATCCCTCATTGAAAACACCACATTTTCAAAATTTAGAGGGAGTGCACCAAATCTTGCTTTAAAATGGAAAGATCCTCCCACACTCCCTCCAAATTTTTGACATTTAGAGGGAGTGTGGGAGGATCTTTCCATTTTAAAGCAAGATTTGGTGCACTCCCTCTAAATTTTGAAAATGTGGTGTTTTCAATGAGGGATTTCACCTACGTCAAATTTTTACAATTCTTTTTTCTTGAGAAATATCTCACGTTTATTTAGGTGTGCTTCTAATGATGGTAATTTCAGTTTCTAATTTTAGGTCAGTCAAAAGATAGGTTTTGGTTTGCAGTGAGCTTTACCTAGATCCACTACAGATGCCCTCAGGAATTCACTCTCGCCAGGCATCAGGGGTAATTGTAAGGTGAAGGTTACCTTGACTGAGTCGTCCAGCTCAGCAGCTTGCCCCAAGCCTCTTTACACTATAAGATATGTGTAGGCAGGCGGAGTGAACCGGCCTTTTGAGGAGCTTGACAAAAATAAAGCCTCGGAGCGGTTGACGGTGTCTTCGGTTGGCTACTTTTGAACTCATGCTTAGGGCCGGTTTCGACTACGGTGAAGACGTGCACCGGTCAAGAGTTTTAGGGGAATGGGCGCGATATGGTGGGCTGCACAATGGGCTCTTCACGGGCCATGGGTTTAACGTTACAGCCAAGACTTCTCTGGTGGAGACCTTCAAGCATGGATGAAAGCAAAATTGACATGGTTGTCAACATGGCAACACTTTTTTTACTAGGGGAGTTTCCCAGAGGTCAAGTTTCTTGGCCAACATTGTTTGTAACTTACATTTGAGAGAAACTGGATCAAATCCAGTTAAGAAATACCAACATGTAGATATATTGAATGTGTATGGATGGAGTCTCATGTATAATTGTGGTAACCAAAAAGTCGAGGTTTGGAAAACATGTCCAATTTTATTTGAATACGAGTTATAGCGAAATGTTGTGTGGCTTGTACTTTTCCACTTCTGTGTGGATTCACATAGAGTATGATGAATTTATACATCATGAGGGCTCGATAGAAGTATAAACACAACCCCATATAGGCATATTCGTCCTAACTTACCCTACTAAATCAATTTGGCATCTTTGATGCCACTTTTGGGGCTATTTTGTGTTTGGTTTGTTAAACAAAAATCACATATTACACTATTCCACACTATGTTGCCATCTTCACATCGTGTGAGTTGACATAGACGTCATGAAATGAAACATGAATTGTATGGATGGAACTTCATGATGTTTATGTAAACTAAACTGCCGTGGATGAAAAGACTCTAGTGAAAAAGAAATAAAAAGAAATAAAAAGAAATTCCCGTATAGGTTGAAGACCACTTCATTCTTAATTTGGGCTCTCTAATGTCAATTCTCAATTCAGAACGCTTGAAAAAAAAATTCAGGGTTGTAGAATGGTTCACTATGTTTTCACCTTCCCAATCGCTCTCCAAGTATACATAGAGGCCACAAAGCTCTAGCCTCAGCTTTACCCTTTGTAACTCCAAGCTAGGTATGATACATGTTTGATATACATACAATCTAACCTCCATATTATGACACTCATTTATAGGACACCTAGACTACACGACACCTCCCAAACTTTTTAGTGTGTTAATTATTCAACTAATAAAGGTGATTATAAAACCTTTTTAGTGATTAACGTGCATAAATGATGGGGTCCACATGCATTTCAAGGCTCATATGTGATTACTGCTTTGGAACATGCATGGAAACCTTAGGGAACGTTGCAAGCATTAGGGAACCTTGTGAGCATATTTCTTCAATACAAATTGCTCCTTCGTACTTGTATATCTTCATTATGTATCCAAATTGACAGTTTACATTGAAATATGGCATCTTCTTGAAGAACCTCGATAGCACAGCATTTGAGGCCAAAATGTCATATACCCGAGAAAATGACATTCGGATGATAGAACACTTTCTTCCGTGACCAAACGTGTGTTAATAAAGAGGGCGATCAGTACCCTTTGGGCCCGGGAAGGTTAAAGTGCAAGATGCTTTTATGTGGCTATGAGACCAATGATCCAACTCGCTGCCAAAGAGAAGTGTGCGCTTGGCATGAAGGTCGGGTGCAAACCACGTTGCTCTTTTAGTCTTCTCTTTAGTGGGCCACAGAGAAATAACAGTACCTTGCATTTGCTAAAACCTGCAGCCTCAACGAGCTTTTGTCCTTTGGCTAGCTCCAGTTATTTGGGAAAGGATTCAATGTCTGTTGGCCCGAGTGCCCCACTTCAAGTTCAAACGATGCCAAAAACAAAACCAGATTTCACACTAGCCAGCTGCACTGCCAGTTTATGGTATCTAGTGTCACTTGTTATATGGAACTTCACAGTGCTATAATTATTTACTGATGAGCATATCTTATTGGCGTGGGTGAAAAAATTAGTGGGTCCAATGCCCCTGGGTCAGCCCCCAAGTCTTCATAAAGACTTCCGACCAACACATTGAATATTGGTTGAAGGACAAGAGTAACACGATAAAATAACCATCCCCATTGATTTGCTAGGGGAAGAAAATTACTGTGGCCCACGCTAATTTCTTACAATTTAGCGTGGGTTGGAAATTCTGTGGCCTACATTCAAGTTCGTTATGTCAATTAGCGTGGGCTACAGCAATAGGACTATCTAGTGTGCCTATATAACAGAGGCATACTAAATATACTGTCATGATACTCTCTACAGAGGCAACACCCAGTCATTGCAAGGTGAGGGCGACAATAAACCGTCTGTGAAGTGAGTAGTGGGAAATGCATCAAATGAAATGTGGGAAGACTCAATTTGTAAGCCATTCAAAGAAGGAACGAGAAAGATAGTGACAAGGAGGACACAGTTCCAATTAGGAGCAACCGGCCTTCATATTTACAAAGCTGTAGTTTTTGGCATGTCTGCCCAACTGAGGGGCAACATTTCAAATGAATTTTACATACATCTCGACGTCATCATCTTCTACCCCCACCTAAAGTCTGTACAAAAGACGGGTGCCAACAATCTGTTCCACCGCCACCCCTCATAAATCTAACGATCTCAATGGCCTCTGAATATGTCCTTTCCTTAGGAGTGAGATATGCCCTGCTTTATGCCACAGCCAAGATGGCATACATAAGAACCCTTCCCCCACCTCAGAGGGGATTGTCAATGTTCATTGGCGATGATCGACAGTACTCAAAAATAGCCCCCTCCAAGCTGCAAACCACGTCACTGATCTCTCTTGGTGGATTGGAATCATTCAGGCAATCGCAGCGGACCGCCAATTGATGTTGGTGAGTCCAGTCAAGAAACGTTCCGATGACCGAAGTAGGCCACCAAGCGAGAGCTTCGGACTTTGCTGCGTCTCTGGCTGCTGTGGAGTTAACCCCTTCACTTGCAAGATGGTGTGACCTATTTTCTTCCGCAGGGCTTCCACAACCTTCATATCTACAGGGTTGCCTGACGGATCAGTCACATAGAAAACATTCACAGCCTTGTCATCTCGTGTCGCTACATCCGCTCGTGCGACGGACAGACCGTATTCTCTAAACATTCGGGTTATGTCTAAAAGCAGTCCGACTTGATCTGGGGAGCAGAGTTCAAGTCTCACACCCTGGAAAAACCAACATCAAATGGCTTTAGAATGAGCAAATGGCTAGAAATTGATGAAACCATCATACATACAGAACCACTCACGCATTCAGTTGATAAGAAAAATATCATAATAATCCCATGTAAGCTCACCTCACTGGTCCTGCGGTTGATAGCGTCTTCAAGGCTCTCCTTCAAGTGCTGCTCAGCCTCCTCATCAACAGTGCAACCATTTACATGGCGGATGTAATAATCCTGCATGCATAATATTCCAGTTAATAATACAATAGACAATAAGATCCTCTATACCCTACCTCCATCTCAATGTCAACTTCAAATCCTCTCCTAACAGGCTGAGCACTGAATGAAACTCAAAAGCTCAAAAAAGCCAGACAGAAGCTGTCAATACTTGTCTCAGCTAACCTCTCCCAAAAGGTATTTATAAATGCACAGCCAAGCATGTACCTGGCAAGTATCTGGGCCCGGAGATTTGATGGTGGCATGGAATATAACATATTGCATATCAGTCAGCGTACACACGATGTCAAACAGGAGCTTCGGCCTATCTTTACACTGAATGTTGACCACGGAGTACCCCATTTCATTGATGTTCTGGATGCTAATCATTGGTTTCACAGGTGAATTTTCACTCTGCTCCGACTCACAAGTTCCTTCACACCTCCTATCATCAGACATCATTTGGTGCAAGCGACGCTCGACATGAGTAATCTCGGTTGCGAAGTCAATTTTCGCCACTTGATCTTCATTGCTCCCCTTCATTACCCTCAACAGCAGCTCCTTGATCCGCTCAAGTTTCGCCTTACTCTTCACTGGACCAGCAGAATGTAAGTCCGTGAAATAAATAACACACGCCACTCTCAGATTATGCGTCCATACCTCTGCAGCATTGACGTTACACTTGTTCTCCGTGAGAACCGCAGATATCTCTGACAACAGACCAGGCCTGTCAGGTCCTGTGAGCTCTATCACTGTGTACTCGGAGCATGTCAGACCTGCTGCTCGTCCAGGGCACCGAAGCAAATCCGCTGAAGATTGTTCCCTCCTTGTCTTGTACCCTAGGGACTGCACAAACATAATTAAAACGTCAATGCTCCGCACTCTGCTCAATGCAAGATTTCAAAATATAACTACATCACAGCCATGGACGGAGTATAGTACCCCCCTGAAACCCACGATGCAAGTGCTCAAGTCAACTACCGAATAGTGTCAATGGCTTAAATACTGACCTTTTCAATGTACTGTAAAGTGGCTTGGTCATGGATCTTTTTCCCATTGTGGCTGTGTACCACATAAAACACTGCATCCATAAGCATTCAAATCATCAGCTGCTGCTCTCCCAATATGAGAATTTAGTGAACTGAGCGAAGGTCACAAAACCAGTACGAGGAAATTCAGGATACCATTACTGGAATCTTCTATTGGTGGAACTTACCATCCATGAACCATCCACCATCGGAGAAGATATCCGACTTCGTTATCTTCAAATCCAGGTCTGTGAGGACCTGCACTACATTCAAGAGTATGCCGTGTCTGTTGGCACTATGAACCTGCAAATATGCCAACGACAAGTGAGTAGATGAGTTCACTTGGTACGAGAAACAGTTCCGTTAAGCAACCTACCTTCACACAAATGCCATCAGCATTGTCACGCAAGATCTACCTGTCTATCTACCAGACAGAGAAACAACCCTACAAGATCACCCACCTTGACAACTGTAGCCTCCTCGTATGTGTCGTTCTCGATCACAACCCTGCACGCAAAATACACTTGCAGGCTCAGCGCCAATTTCGAAACTTCAACCAAAACTGCAGCAGAAGCACCCAAAGCACAAGGACACCTTCAAATCATTTCTTGTATCACAAAGGTAAATGTGGTTAAGAAAATTGACCGCTCCCTACCTCGGAGGAGTGAAGTGTGAGCAAGTTGTCTCATAGTCCGGGTCGAAGTAAGGCCAACTCGGCGCCTCCATCGCGGGAGGTTCCCTTGTGAAATTGGTTCCTGGAGACACAAGACCGAAACTAACCCCGTTAGGCATTGTCACCAGATGTAGTGTAGCAAATGCCTTCATGTAGGGGGTAAGCTAGAATTGAATGTTGAAGATCAAACTGGACAACAGCCAAGCAAATGCTGATGATGACGCTTGAACCTGCACTAACGTCACCTCGTAACCAACGAAACTACCCACAGACCCATTTCCGTCCCTTATGTGATATGAATACATAGGATGCTGTGCCAGGGAAGAAATAACACCACACTCAACCGAGCAGGGTACTGCCACACATCTTTACCTTGAATAATGTTTGAACTGTAATTTCCAGTATCTCCCCCCTCTCTTGTTAGTAGCTCGAGAAGGCCGCTGGCTGGGGACTGTTTCGGAACACCGGCCCGCACCATACCAGTCGATGTTCCTGTGCTATCCTCCGCCCTCAAATTTCAGGTCCAAGCTGATAATCTTTGAACCCCGTGAAAGATATCCTTTGATATCTTGGTAGAAAGGATTGGGGTAGGAACTAAAAAGGGCGCCAACTAGAAAGAGAGCGAGATAGAGAGAACGAGAGACAGAGATAATGATGATGATGATAGTGAAGCTCTAGCCCCCTTTAACCTAGGATTGCAAGCTTCCGGTTGCAGCAACAGAAATTACTACGTTGGCGGCGAAGTTGTTGCTAAAGTTGTTGTTGCGCCCCGTGAGTCCTTGTTGTCGGCCCTTGCCGTCAAGGAGCAAGGAGATTGGAACACCGGAAGGGGTGCAAATCCCTTGTTGAAAAGGATCCAGTGGACGAAGGCAACATGTGCGCAACATGTTACAGATGTTGTGGACGATGTGTATGGGGGGTGGCTCGCCTTGGAAGAGGGGAATGGAAACCGAGAACAACGATCTATCTCTCAACAAAACCGAGGTGCCCCAGGGAACACCAATCGAGAGATGTAATAAGACTCTGCGTGTGTCAAGCCCACACAAACTCCAATCTCGGGCTCTCCGAACGGAAATACTCGAAAAGAGGTACGTGTATCTCCGAAGTGTGCGTATCTAATGGAAGCCACTGAAACCGAAACAGGCTTTTGCTCAAATCTGGTCACACCAACTGCATGTCCCGCAAAGCCAACGAGAAGTTCAAGTACACCCTTCCACAAATGGAACCAACCGCCACAAGCTGTAATCTTCTCAGCTTCAAATAGATCGATCTGCGTGCGCGTTTCTCCCCACCACACAAAACCTCGATGCAGAGATAGCCTAACCACCCAAGTATCCAAATCTCCTCTGCTGAGGTTAACCCCAACTTCTTCCTGGCTATGGAAAAGAGGAACAGGAAACCAGCCAACGTCCTCTTCTCTCCGCTTCTCTTGTCCTACCTCCAACTTCAAGCAAACCGATTCCAACCCACCCACGAGTCCTTCCAACTTCGAGGAGAACAGAAGCCCAACTGGCCGCAGGAAGGCACTCAACGAGTCCCGGGAATTCAAAACAGACACAACACCTACTCCCTGCTCACTTCACCGTCCCACTGCTCCTGTATTGTGAGTATTACGTGTTGCTCTTCCAGTCCGACGTTCTTCTGCTCTCTCTGGGATACTACTCTGTGTAACCTGCATGCGTGATGAGGATCTACCTTAGTGCTTGCGACTGAAGAGGGTTGTGGTGAGCGAGAGGGAGGATTGAAATGAAATGAGGTAGGCGAGGAAAGACGAGCTATGGTGTGCTGCGAGATCCATACATAAGATAATACAGCCGAGGAAGAGGAGGGCGGTCAAAGACAGGCAGACAGGCAGGCAGGCAGGCAGGGCTAGAGAGAGAGAGCGAGAGAGACAAGAGACAGAAGAGAGAGAGTCCGGAGTCCCTCCCGCTTCTTTTGCGTTCCTTTTTCTTTCCAGCGTGGGGTTTTCTTTATCTTTCCGTCGGCGGTAGGCTGGTGTCGTGGCTTGCTGGACCAGTGCCCGTGCGCTTAAGTTAGCACCGGTGGGAAAGAGGAATCCGATCTAGGGTCGTTCGGGAAAGAAAAAACAGCGGCCCCGCCTAATTGGTAGAACTACTGCTTATAGGGGGCGGGTAGTAACAAATATCTAAATTATTCTATACTAGTCACTGGGTTTGGCCACCGAGCACTCACCTTCCTTATTAGGGCATGTTCACACGTTGTTCACCGAACACAAACACAAAGGGGTCCTAAATCGGGCACCATCATTGTAGAGGGGAGTAGCTAGGCACTCTCATTATATTTATGCCCCACGCGTATACTTCAGAGAGAGAGAAGAAACTTCGATCCCTATAAGGGACCAACGTGAATGAAGTGTCTGTTCATTCCACCCCTAGACCTATGTCCGCATGACATAGAAGTAGAAGTAAGGAACTATTTCCCCCTTTCGAGGGTAGACACTATAGTCACAAGTAGCCAAGTCACACATATACTTCACTCTAGATGAGTTTCATAAACTGTGTAACAGAATTGAGCATTTGTTCGAACAATTTAACATGAAATTAGCAATCAAAGACCTCTCACATCTGCTGTAAAAGAATTGCATACGTTTTGCACCTTGGTTAATAGCGTTGGGGGTCCAGCTCTAAGACGGGTGTATGCTTTAGCCATTCTTTGGGGCTAGGTTGAACACCCGCCTCTTTGAGTTGGGTCCCCACCACCATCAGTGAGGTGAAGGAGGTCTAGTGAAATCTTGACCCCTATAGGTGTGTGGTTGATTAATCCCGTGTGGATCCCTCTTGACTAATTAAGGGTTCTTGATGTTAATTTTGAAGTTTAGTAACCTAAAAAATAAAAGTTTGTGCTATGATGTTTCTAAAACATGTGTTATGGTTTCATAAGGCTATGATGTTTGAAAAAGAAACTACCTCCTATGATGTAGTTTTTTTGAATGATTAGACTCTGGAATTAGCATTAAAGGCCCCAAATTAGTATGGAGGGACCCAAGTGAGATGAATTAACCACATGTATATGAGGTAAAGTTTTCACTACCCCCCCCCCTTACCTTGGTGATAGTGGTGGGAGGCTAGCTCAAAGAGGTGATGGTTTAGCCATGCCCCGCCTTCATTGGGCTAGATGTCCACCTCTTTGCATTGAGCCCTCATCCATGGTGAAATGCAGTTAATTATCTTATAATGGTTGATTTAACCCCGAATTTAGAGTAGAGGTCCCGAGTTAGTGTGGAGGGACCCACATAATGTGATATTCCCACAAGCATGTGGGGCCATGTTTTTACTAACCTCCCTTTACCTCGGTAATAATGGTGGGCCCAACTCAAAAAGGTGGGCATCCAGCTTTGCCCTTCCTTTAAAAAAGAATCCACACACTACACTTAATATACTTATGATTTAGAGTGGCCTTGAAATTGGTGTGTTGTGCTAATTACAATGATGTTCGTGACTCATCGTGTAAATAGCAACAAGTGACACGTGACGACCTCGACAATTGACACCCCAATGACTAAAAATCAATTATGTGGGTCGGTGACGAAAAGTGTGGGCCATGTTGAAATGGATGACTAATGTAGTTTCCCATGCTTCCAGCTAAATTGGTGGTGAGCATCAACACCACACCTTATTGGTTTCTACGCTTACTATGTTCACCAATGTGTATAGAATGTGATTTTTCTTTTGGTATGATTTTTCTAGTGGTTTATGTAGGAGCTATTGCCGGTGCGTCATCATTCGCTATGCAAATGAAGCAAAATAAAAAGCCGTAGGTGAAAAACGCTATGCCTTTCGGCTGAACCGACGAGGTTCCCCTCGTAAATTTTTTTGTGGTGGTTCCACTGCAACTAGCCTTACTTGATAATGAATCGGTTAAGACTTTATACTTGGCAGCTTCACATAATTAACATTACACTTGCACCGAGAGCAACCTTCAACAACATTTGCAATTTAGTGCCACCTACTATTTGGGAGTACACAATGTTGTATTGTTTCACTATGAGGTTTTATGGTTACCAACATGCGTCCAAAAAGTATTTTGGACATTACAAAATATGAACAACTCTATTTGATCAAAATCCACATTGTGAGCAAAAAGCTATAGCATTGCACATCTCAAAATATTGAATGATATTAAATATCATAAAGCAATGTAAATTTTAATTTTCCAATGTTTCAAAAATGCTAAATGTTTGTAACAATGGTTGTAAATGGACCATAATTATTGTAGAAATCCATTCCATGCAACAACTAAGCGATGACGTCCGTATTGCAAACAAAAACTTACAATGGATTGAAAGGGAAACGTTGTAAGCTTGCTTAGTAATGTTATAATAAATCTCATCACACACCCTAATTTCAAAAGAGGTTTCGATGTACTCGAGAATACTCCCACATATTGCGGTCCGACCCGGAAATACCGACCCTCCATGGGAATGGATACCCAACCCGCAATTAGGGTATTTGCCTCCACAACACTCCAACAAAATTGCATTCCACCCAAAACTTATGATGCCCATTCCCAAGTTGGCATGATTGTATAACCATAGGTTGTAAAGAGTGCTCTGATTCAAGGCGCAGAAGAAGAAGAAGAAGAAGAACTCCGGTCTCCGGAGGAGACCGGAGTGAATAAAGTCTATGTTCGTAGAACACTCTAGGCCATGCCTTACGGCAGTGGCGTTAGATGTAGATCCAAGGCACATGAGTGATTGGGAAGTGTGGCACCCACAATTCAAATTCAAATTGACACACACTCGGTTTCATAGTTAAGATAGATGAGTCTTAAATGGTTATTTTTTCCCAACGAGTCCACTTCTCCTAGGACATGAAACGCACGATTTATCTACGATGGTTAGGAAGTCCAAATCAAGGGTGTAGCCAATTTCTTCACTTTTTTGGAGCTCATACAAATATCTTATTCATTATCAAGAGCAAAGATTCTCGTGTTCATTAGATGCTCGTATAGTTCCCCACAACTATGTCATTGTTGAACCTAAAATGGTTATCATATTTTGAGCATGCAGTTCAAACTCTTTGAACACATGTCTCTTTTATCTTAGTTCTTGGAACCACACATATCACTCAAATATCGGTGTCCTAATGAGAAAAGTAGTACCAAATAAGGGTTATCTACCTCGTCGTCGTTCTATGCTCCTTTTCAAGGATTCGAAGAGTATGTTTTGTATGGAATTCCCCGTTATTTGTTGTCACATCCAAAAATAACAATCTTTATTTCTATTGAGAACAAATCTCCAGAGTAAGTGTGACCCTTTGCTATTTCTGTACGGTGTAGGATATCTCGTAGATGTGGTCACAATGTGGGGGACCATTTTGTCAATTGTTATGTTAAATTAAAAGCCAAACACGTATTATGTAGTGTGTTTAGTCTCATAGACCAAGCATTTTTTTTTTTACTTCGGTACTTGTTGGGGGCTCATAGGTCCGAGATGACTCTAAACTACCGGGTGATAGTGGAGAGGTACCCATTTCCAAACAGAGTGGTTGGCGGTTCGATTTCCGCTGTGAAATCTTCTATGTACTTGACAAGAAAAACATGTAAGGTAGATAGGAAGCCAAGAGCCCACCGTCATAAGAGAGGTAGTAAACCCCACCCTGCACCAAAACAAAATGATTCTTGAGCATGATAGGACCAACGGGCTGAAATTCACGTCGGATTACCCGACGTTGGTTATTTATTTATTTATTTATTGGGGGGCTCATACAAAGCCACCACATAGGCCATGCCCCAACGGAAGCTTGAACGCTTAAGGATTGAATAGGTACCTGTATCTCAACATTTGTATGTGAGTTTGGATAAAGGAAGTAGTCTTAAAACACGAACATTGGGACACGAATTACAGATATTTGTACAGTCCACACCCAACATTATTGGAAGAAAAATCTCACGAAGTCTAAGGCGGCAGCAGACACACGACCTTGTAGAATGATTTGTTCCGACAAGTCATTGTTTTGAAATCAAATGATTCCAATAGATTAGATGAACTGAACCAGTAGTGCCCGGGAAGTTTTTGGGCATATATAGTCGGTCAAGATCCATGTGATTCTAAATCCAACCGGTCGCATGTTGACATCTTCCGGTTTTGCTTTCATTCATTTGAGGAGGTATATTCTATAGATTCCTCTAACATGACCGGTGATTCTCCTGAAGTCTCCAACTTCAACCGGTTATTTTTCAAACTCAACTGGTTCACCTGTAACTAACCACCGGTTCTCCCCGGACATAGAATTGAGGACCACTTCACACACAAGACCGAAGGCCCGTGACCATTGCAATCTAAGAGTTCTCATTGGTCAAAAGAGGGCGGAGACCGTCCAAGTTCACTTCGCAGACAAAGCCAAAGGCCTAAAGGCCCAAAGAAGACTTCATGGATGAAAAGTGTACATGGAGTCCTACATGGTTGATTATGGATAAGGTTTCATGGTCTCCCGGAACTTTCATCAGGCGCACCTCCAAGAGGTGGGCCTGACGCAATTCCGGGAGACCATGACTTTTTTTAAATATATTTTTCTAGCATGACAAATTGTAGGGCATTGCATGATAGATTCCAAAACAGATTCCATGACATACAAACACCACTGAATAATTCTCTTAAATTGATAGAGTTTGAGACATACTATATTAAACCAACTCCTCCCCTTTTTTACCGCCAACAAAACATGCAATGATCCTGCAACACGGTCCATTCTCACTTCACACTATGATTGAGGGCCCGTGACTACATAAAATGACTTTCCCAACACCTATGGTACGGCCTTTGGATGAGAGTCGAGGGTCTTCACCATTACAAGGTCACGGCTCTTGGCTCACGTGTGAAGTGGCCTTGAATTCTTTGACAACCAATGATCAATGAAGTACATCTCAATTTGCAACACTAAATTTAACAGTTATGACTTGGACTCCATCCTAACAAGATGATCTCTCTCTCTAGTTAGCTTCGAAAGTGATGCCGGATATGGATATATATTATCTATTTACCCAATTGGAACTGTTCGAACAAATTGATTTCTTTCCTTCTTTTAGGGTGTATCACTGCACTGATTAGTGTGTGTTACTATTTGGAGTTACGCAGTTGCTATAACTATTTGACGAGAATGTAATCTTTCACCAAGCGAAGTCATTCATGTTTTTATAATGTCTGAACATCCTACTGAACTTTCTTTAGTAAAATCAAATTCATGGGTGAGACGTTGTTGCGTTATGTTACGCCGAATAGTCACACACACTAATTGGGATAATTAGGGTAGTCAACCCTAAAAAGATGCAAGGTCTCAGTGTATACATGTACACAATTTATAGTGGCTTCACCAAGTTCATAAATCGTATTTTATATATGTAAGTGTTTGAGACCTTGTTATTTACACTTGCATGTGTCAAGGGAAAAAAAAAAAAAAACATATTCATACTAAAACATCGAGGATCAAAATTTGAACATGTGTATTTGCATCCAAGGCCACCCCCATGTTGCATATTCGAGCTTAAATATTCGATAATATCGAAAGAATTTTGAGTGCATTTTATACAACATTGGATGTAGAATTTTCATGGACAAGTTTTGAGGTTAAAATGGGATTTATTTGTAGGATATTGGAATGTGGGAGGTGAACTATTCCGAGGAAAAATATTGGGCATGAATAACCCTTTTGGATTTTTCTGATCACAACAACTGAAGGAAGGGATGCACAAGAAAATGCCATTTAAAACCTCCTCCCCAAAAAAGACCTTTGACCAATCAAATTCACCTAAAATATGAGCGGAATGCTTATGTGATCCACTAGATGGGAACAATTCAATACTTGAACACCTATAAAAATTCTCATGCCAAAAATATGCAATTTACAATAGGCTAGTCACCTTGCAATTGGAGTATGTAAACTATCCCATAACTCTAACTACATATATGCAAAGAATTCTTAAAACATCATAGAGTGTCCAAAAGTTAAACAAAACAGTCAATGTGAGCACAAAGGTTGTATACATGAACATCAAATAAATTTTCATTTCTACCAAAACAAACATCATCGATGTTCATGCAAATTTTGCATCAGAGCGGCAACCATTGATTGGACCTCACATGAACTCCCCAACAGAGCAACAAACATGACCACTTCCCACTTTGAAATTTTCTCACACATTCTAATCGCCTCCAAATTGCATGGGTCGTGTGTCCATGGGTATATATCCATGATGGCTTGATGTTTATAACGATTTTAATTGTGGATGAATGCATTGGATGGGACTAAATGTAGGGGAAAAATCACCCATCAACCAAAAACAAAATGGGTTGCTTGGGAAGTTAGGAGTTAAGTTCGGTATTTGTTGTCCGCATGACTTCGAAAGCATGAACATTGGACTTAGATTCAACAAACTCTATGCATAGTTCCCGCACCAAAGTTATCCTTTGTCAAAGAGATCTCATCTCTACTATGTCCAAGTGCAATCAAGATAGACACACACACACACACCTAACTTTTGTCAAGGTCAACCTCCTTTCCTTCTCAAACGAAGTTGAAGTTGAGGGTCGTTTACATACTAGGGGTGGTTGTGGGTGTTGTTTTGTGGTTAACTACAACCACTTTGTAGTGTACATAAACAATCTTTCAACAACAAACAACTATCTACAAAATATAAGTTGTCAAAGACCTTACTTTTCCTTGTCAAGGGTGGCTATATAATATTGTTCGCCTCCATATGTGACCTCTCTTAGATGAGAACTAAAAGCCATTGCAACAAGAATAACTTGTTAATATCAACCTCCTTTCCTTCTCAACAAAGTTGAAATTGAGGGTTGATGACATGCTAGCAATGGTGGAGGTTCTGGTTGATTTTTGTGGTTAACAACCTCCTTTTGTAGTGTACAGAAACGATCCTTTGACCAAATAGAAAAGAAGAGAGAAAAAACGCTGACCATGTGATTAGCGTGATTAGAATGCCCGTTCGACCCACCCTTGGTATTATACCCTCAAGGCATAATACTAGTGGTGCAAGACTACTAACCCCTCTCGGGGTGGGCACTATAGTAACCAGACTGGCCAGGTGCCTATGAACACTTAGCAATTGGGTATATTTCCTTAGCTTAAGTGGGCATTTATTCTTCTTTTCATCCTAATTATTAATTCGCTAGTTGGCGTATTTGGGGTTTTTATGGTGGTTGTGTGTGTGTTGGCAGTGGCTCGTTATTTTCTATTATTCTTTTGTGTAGGATTATGGAATCCTTTGACCAACATCTAACCAATTCCAAAAATATATGTTGCCGCATACTCTACTTTCCCTTGTCAAGTGTTGCCACATATTATCGTTTAACTTTGAGCGGGAGCACTTTTAGACGAGAATTAAAAGCCATTGCAACAAGAATATTTTGGGTTAATTTTGAAGCCATTAACCCAAAAATCATGTTGGGGTCATATATCGTGGGAAAATGTTATTATGTTGAGGTGACTTGATCAAATTAGGCCAACAATTGGGCAAAAGTTACATGGTTATACATGTGACCTAAGAAATATAAGAAATTTGCAACCTAGATTTTTTTTAATGGCTTGGGAGTTGGGTTGTTCGTGCACAACATGCATTGCCTTGACACGGTATATATGCGGCACTTAAGATCCATCTCCCCTGTACATATGCCCACAATATTTTATCATAATTAGTGGAGGTATGTTGCTTGGGCTACCCATTTAGGAAATTTGAATTGATTAGCTTAGTAGAGTTATCCATTAATGAAGCATAGGAAGGGACAACTGAGGCGAGTTAGGCGTATTAAGGAGGCGGAATGGTGAGAAAGGGGGTTGTGTGCAAGGGCTAACTTTAGAATAATATGCAAACCCATTTTATTTAGAAGCAAGTGTTCATAAATCATGTTTCCTCCCTCATCGTTAGTTTTCTAAAGATTGTGCAGTGGACCTTGCGTAGTCAAACCGGATCCCAATTACCTTGTAGATTGAGAGGCTACCCAAATATGTGCCCCTTACCTCCTCATTTTTTGTGTGCCTCAAGGTGAGTCCAAAAATGGGCTTCAAAGTTCATAGTTGATCCTTGGTGTGTTTTTGCTATTAACTTGCACTATGTCTTGGTGGGTTTGAGAACAAAGAAAGATAATGGGGTTAAATTCAAGCTTCAAAGGTGTTGAGGTCAAAAGGAGTTGAAGTTGAAGGTCTAAATTTCCAAGTTTAGGTTTAGTTGGAAGTGGGAGGTGCGAAATATGTTTCGAAGTTGCATGTTTAGGTTTTAGTTCAAAGTGGGAGCGTTTGGAGTTTGATTGTGTGAGAGGAGGAGTTTAATTGGATTGGAGGCACAAAGTTGGAGTTCGAAGTTTGATTTGAAGTGGGTGGGTGAGGAGTTTGGTTCAAGATTCTAGGGAAGATTCTCATGCAAAGGCAACATTCAAGATCATAACTTCAAGAAATGGTGTGTTGAGATATTGAAATTGTAGTGTGTAATATGTGAGTGCGGGTTGGATAGCATAGTAGGCATTGTGCATTCATATGATGCGAAGATCCATTATGCCTTGTAACCATTGACTTTTTCATATGCTTAAGAGTTTTTTTTTTATTGCACACTAGACTTCGTGCACCCAAGTGGGTGATGAATGATCTCTTCTTGCCATAAAGTTAGGTTTAGGTCTGCATGTGTGAGCCATACTTAAGAGTTGGGGTTTTGGATTGCATAGTAGGGTTTGTGCACCCAAGCGAGTGGCTAGTGGCTAGCGAAAGATGATTGTATGTCAAGTGGGTTATGAAGTCATAGTATGATTGGTGGAAAAGTTGGGTTTTTGAGACCATGCATAGTCGAAAGTCTACACCTACAAAAATAAAATCTCTCTATATATAAGGACATGTTACATATGTAACCCAACCAATAGGTACTTGTCACGGTTATGAACCAAAGGTACAAGTCACAACTATGATTCAAACTAAATGGAAATTGTCAAGAATCATACTAAAATTCTAGCCACAAGCTAAAAGTGGCCATACATGTTGACCAAGTTGTTAATGAACAACTATATTATGCAGGAGAGTTGCTACATTAGTTACCTTGCAAGGTGTGACAAAATCCTAATCAAAGAACAAAAAATGGGGAGCATGGACACCAAATCAAACTCAGCAATAGGTACATGAGTTGAGTTTAGTTCAATCGTGTGATGACCACCTTAAGGAGCATTAATTGACTTGCTAGTTTAGTATTTCAACATAAAAGCAAAGTGGAAAAATTAAGGTGCCTATAGAAAAAACTTTTGTTATTAACAAATTCCAATTAGTGAATTTTTTAACAACAAACTTCCATAAAATAGCTAACATGAGTGAAGTTTGTTGTCAATTTATTTAAATTGGGCTCAAAGTTCTTGAATTAACCGAGATTAAATTGGGATAATTCGACAAAGGGGCATGTTTGTTCAACACCCTCATGGGTAGGTGTTGGGATTCGAGATCCCTAGTTGGGAGTGTGGTGAAAGCCTACCACTATCAAGTTTGTTGTCTACTTATTCAAATTAGGTCCCACTAAATTCACTACACGCCGATTCAGGTGGTATTTCAACATATACTTGAAATACTCATTTGTTGTATGTCATCCTCCTTTGTCAATGTAGTCATGACACTTCACACTCGAATTTATTGAGATTTAAATAGGTGTGCGAAAGGGGGGGGGGAGGGGGGGAAAGCATTTCACATGATGCTTAGGCCCCTACCACATGGGGGGGAGGCAAGGCAGCCTGTCGGGCTAGGCTTAGGCCTACGGTGGGGGGTGGCACGTCAGCCGCTGCCCCTCACCGTCACCACACTGTGCCAGGAGGAGCAGTTCGGAGCAGTGCCGAGGAACCGCCGAAAGCTCAAACTCCTGCTGATGTGGCCCGGCAGTGAGCAGCTGCCAGCCGGAACTGCCTGGTACAAAGGCAGTGCCACTCCCCCGTGCCACCTGGGAGTGCCGGGTTGCTGCCAGCCGGTAGTGTGGTGGGTGGCAGGCAAGGTTGGCCAATGGCGGGCACCTGTTCGCCTTGCCTGCCACCCATATGGTACGGCCCTTAGACTACACTCCATATCTTCGTATTGTGTTGGCGGTGTGTGGGAATCCGAGTTTGTTGTTAATGCATTGCAACTAGGTCCCACTCAACCAAAAGGGCTCTTTAGCCTCAATTTTAAGGTCTTTAAAACTCAAAAGAATCATACCGAGCTATGCAACATTTCCCTACGTTTTCGCCCGCCCTCGTCCTAAGTAACTTCCATTAAACTTTACCCTTGAGTGTTCTTAGGTTTTCAACTAGGCCGCTTGAATTAGTAGTTTGAAAGAGAGTGCGTTTCACATGTTACTCAAGTCATACTCTAGATCCTTGTTTTGTATTGGCACAATGTACAAAATTCAACTTTGTTATTAACTCGATCCAATTGGTTCCATCTAAAGCAAATTGGTGTCTCTAAGTCTGATTAAGAGGTCTATTAATTTGATAAATAAAGATCTCATGGCTATACAATGTTTCTCTACACTTTTGCCCTCTTCCATGCTATATAATTGCCATGAAATCAACATTTCACATTTCACTTACTCCATACTCTAGATCCTTGTTATGCATTGACGTTGTGTGACATACCCAACATTGTTGTAAGTTCGGTCCATTTTGTGCCCTCTACACCAAATGGGTGTCTATGACACTAATTTAGGAATAGGTAGCTAAATATGGACACTGCTTGGCTATACAATGAATTTACGTGCTTTCACATGCTCCCATGCTATATGGTTGCCACGAAACTTCACCTTTAGGGTCGAGCCGCACCACTTAGTTAAGAGAATTAACTAACTTGCAATTTCATAAAAATTAGCCAACCAAAACTCTACTTATTTAAAATCATGGCCGCACCACCTAGTTAGTTGACAATATAAGTTAGTTGACAATATAAGTTAGTGAGATCAACTAACTCACATGTTAGCTAATTGATCGGATGGTTGCACATCCCAGTTACTACTAACCAGAGGTTTACCAATTTAACATAGGAGTTAAGGTTGACTGACCAATTTTTCTGTGCAACTTACCCAAGTTTTGAAGATGGCGCTATTAGGATATATTATAATTTCGTGGCCCACACCATTTGCATTTCATTATGATTAAAATAAAATATTACATGCATAGTGAACTACTATTTTGTCTAAGTTTGGACATTAGAAGGTATTTTTAATAGTAGTCTATAATTCAAAAATGTTTGGTGATTATATATATACATATGCTAATCTAGAACGATGTAAGAAATAGTGTGGTCTACCTCATAGTGGAATGGAGAGGACATGGAGAAAATGAAAGGCGGGCATTCAAGGAAAAAAAAAGTTGGGCTACTCATTTGGAAAAGTTAGTTAGCATTACATGTATAGATGAGTTAAGATTTCTTCACAAAAGCAAGATCCCAGAAGTTAACTAACTTCTAGTTTAATAGTTTTTTTTTTAATTTAAATTTTAACTAGATGGCGCGGCCGTGAGTTAGATTAGCTCTGACATAGGTGAACTGCCTCATATGTTAGCGGACTCTCTTAACCGGGCAATATGGGTTATTTAGTCTAGGTGGAGCCTTAACCGGGATGTGCAGCTGGACCCTTGGAGATCTTAGATTTTATATGTAATTGCCTTCATTAAGTGTATGAAAAGGAGTGCATCTCACAAGTTACTTACGCCACACTCTAGATCCTCACTTTGCATTGGTGGTGTTGTTAGTTCATTCCAATTGGGTCCCTCTATGCCAAATCGATGTCTCTAACCACCCCCAGATTTAGGAACATAGCTAGCTAAAACTAGATATCACTTGGTTATACAATTATCCTTTTTTAATATTTTCATCTTCCTACATGCTGCATAGTTACCATGAGAGTTTCCGGGTTTCGTAACACCTACTGACAAGGCAGTAGTCAAAACATGCCCCTTTAGGTTGGTTGTCGAGTCATCTCAATACACTGAACGTGCATTCCATTCCAGTTGCCCCACATTGATTTATCAACATTTCACACTAGTTTAAACATTTGCTAGCAACATTGGATGGAGGAGAAGGTGTCCGAGAATAACAAGAGGTGCAGGAGCATATGACGGGTCTTTCGCAACATCCAATAACTCATCGATCGATCGACAGCCATGTCTCTTCTTCCGCATGTCAACAGCTCCAATGTTGTTTGTTTCATTTTGGTTCTGTTTCAGTCTCACATTTATCTCCTACCTTTGTAAACCCTGGACCATTTTTTCCTGGTGGCTGCATTTGGAGTTTTTTTAGGGCAAGCAGCCTGCTGAATTAATGAAACTGCCAAGAAGGAGAGACCCAATATTAGGGAGTGAAAGAGGTGCGTTTTCGCGGAGGGAGGGAGGGAGGGATGCTTGGGCCACACTCCCTCCCTCAACGATCGGGGAGAACCGGCAGTTAGTTGCAGATGAAGCGGTTGAGTTTGAGAAATAACCGGTTGAAGTTGGAGAGTGCAGGAGAATTCCCGATCGATTTCGAGGAGTTTATAGAATATACCCCGATTCAATAAAAGGGAAACCGGAGGATGTCAACATGTAACCGGTTGGAGTTGCAAACACTAGGATCTCAACCGATTATGAATGCCCGAAAATCTCCCCGATCACTGGTGCCCAGGAAAAAGTTTTTGAGCATACTGCTTCAAGGTCCATGTGATTCTAAATCCAGCCAGTTGCATGCTGACATCTTCCAGTTTTTCTTTGCATTCATTTGGTGCATATTCTGTAGATTCCTCTAAAATGATCGGTAATCCTCCTGAAGCAGTGACGGGGGAGATTTTCGGGCATTCATAATCGGTTGAGATCCTAGTATTTGCAACTCCACCCGGTTACATATTAACATCCTTCGGTTTTCCTTTATTGAATTGGGATATATTCCATAAAATTGAAGTCCCTCTAAAATGGTTGGTAATTTCCCTGCCGTCTACAACGTCAACCAGTTCTCATGTCTCAAACTCGACCGGTTCATCTGTAACTAACTGCCGGTTCTCCCCGATCATAGTCCTGAAGTGTCCAACGTCAACCGGTGATTATGTCTCACACTCAACCGGTTCATCTGCAAGTAACCGCCGGTTGGTCCCGGACACACACATATATATATATACATCCTCGTATGTTATGTTATGTTGGGCTAAGTAATTGGCTTTGGCGGTGTGTGGAGAACACACGCTCAGTACTTCCCCGCAACTCTGCAGTAACTTAACTTACACTTGCATGCTCCAACATGCGCTGCCGTACCCACTACCCCCAATAAATGCCCCCCTTTCTCCACACCCCCCCCCCTTTCCACCGCTCAAGCCCGACGGATGGATGGAGGATGGTTGGATGAATGTAATTTGGGCGGTGGCCAAGCCGGGATTCACCGGTAAGGTAATTCAAGTGGGTAGGTCGTTGTTTATTATACGATGGGACACTTATTTTTGAGTGGTGTGTGGTCAAGTGTGGATCTTAAAATGGACACCACATAGACACGTGCTTAATAGATACTTGTTTATGTGCTTTGAAATATGTTAACTAGTTTGGATTCAACGGTCAACATGAAAGGAGATTTCAACTCCGGCAATGAATTAGATAATCGTGCAAGCACCAAAAATGAAGAGGGAAAATGCTTCAAGCCTCGAATGTGGATTTGCTAATCAATTCATACTAGGATAGATGGGTTTTAGATGTATTTTTTATAATAATAATAATAACTATTAACACTTCTTCAAGGATCTAGTGCAAGATGGTAAGCGATTCCGAGTTGAGGCCGTAACCACTTTCGTCCTACACTTTGGAGATCACGTGAACATCTTATTCACTATGAAAGTGAAAACTCTCACGCTCATTAAAATGGTCATGTACATCCACCCAATTATGCACCCTACTGCACCTATAATGGTCATCATATCTTGGACACATGATCCAATCTCTTTTATACACACACATGTTTGGTATATATGCTCTTGGAGCCACAGGTAACCACATACCACTCAATTACAACTGTCCGTCCGATGCAGATAAGTAACCAAATTGGGGCATGTCTACCCTTAACCGCGTGGTTGATATCCAAGGAGAAGCGTGTCCCCGTTCCTTATCTTATAACTTATCCTCCGATTCCGGACAAGAGAACAAAGCAGCAGCAGCAGCAGCAGACTCCTCCGTCGTCCGTCACCGGAAGTGGGAACGGAGGAATGAAAGCCGGTGGGCGGAGGAGGACCCCCCCCTCCGTCGTGGAATGGAAATTATAGGCACTCACATGGTCTGAGAGATCTGCTCCAGCTACAGAATATCGGGCAAGCATGTGGGAATTGATGCAGGGGACATGCCACCCCTGGTAAGGTAAGCAGGCGGGGTAAAGTAGTACCTGCCACACCTCCGCCTCACAGCTTTGTCGCAACACACTACACTACACTGCACTACACTACACTGCACTGCACTGCACTACGGAGCCCCCATATGATTACATGTGTGTATGTATGTGTGTATGTGTGTATGCTTATGCCCCTTCCCTACCTGACTTTATCAAATAATCAAAGTTTTTTCTAAAAATTAGGTAAAGTTTGGTAAAGGTAAACCAGGTAAAGCGGGGGCATCCGGCGATCCCGATGCACCTAGCTACAAGAACTTGCTCCGGAGATTGTTGAGTAGGTTTTAGTTACGTAGCTTTCACACATGTTTGTCGGTTTTAGCTATCAAGCAATGACATGTGTTGGGATGCTTTTTGTCCCATCCCCAACTGCCTTACTACTCATCTATCTTATCATCGGGTTTAGGTGTTGGAGCTCTTCGTGCCCTCGTAGCTAAGACTAAAAGCAACCAATCACAAGGGTGGGAGGTGACACTTTTAAAGGTCCTACGTTCTTGCCTCATGTTTAGGTACCGATGAGAAGGTCGGTGCTTGAGGCTTTAAAACCTCCACTTTTAAACCATGCCACATCATTTGCCAACTAGGCTCGGCACTAGATGATGTCGATGGTGTGAAGGCCGTGTTTTTTCAAGTGGGGAGGGGACATTAGTTGTGTGAAGAGAGAGAGAGAGAGAGAGAGAGAGAGAGAGAGAGAGAGAGAGAGAGAGCACTTCACACACGAGCCAAGAGCCAAGACCATGAAATGGTGAGAGCCCAAAAGAAAGTGTCCAAAGGCTGACCCAAGACCACCTCCAAAATCATGTAGTGTGGTCACGGATCCTCAAGTGTAGTGTGAAGTCATATGTGACCAGGCCCCCAACTGAATGCTATTTCAATGGATTTCTATTCATGCGGGTCCTCGCACATGATACAATAGAATGAATGAATCAACAGTTGTGAGCGTTCAGAGTGTCATGGTCTCCCGGTTTTGTGTTAGGCCTACCTCCAAGAGAGTGGTTTTGGAAAATGGTCCAAGTGACCATGAAATGTGATCCGTTCAATGCCATGTAGGAATCCATGTAGACTTTACATCCATCTTGCATTCACGTACTCCGGTGGTCCCTCAAGCATAGTGTGAAGCGAACTTGGACCAGCTCCGCCTTTGCCACCAATGAGAGTGCTTGAAGTGTAATGGTCACGGGCTCTCAGTCTCGTGCGTGAAGTGGTCATCAGTAGCCGGGGAGATTCTTGGGCATTATTGCTCAAAGCCCCAAGTGTTTATAAGTCCAAACGGTTACATGTTGTGATCGTTCGCTTTTTTTGCTTAATGGTTTTGCATTATTGCTCAAAGCCCTAAGTGTTTCCAAGTCCAACTGGTTACATGTTGTGATCGTTCGCTTTTTTTTTGTAATGGTTTTGAGGTATGTCCCATAGGTTCCTCTAAAATGATTAGTAATTGTCTTGCAGTGTTGAACTTCAACCGGTTGTTTTTCAAACTTGATCGATTTGTATGCAACCAAACTGATTATTTCCAATTAGGGAGTGATATTATTCGAAGTAGCAACACACGCTAATTGGGATAACTAGTCTAGTGGTTGATTTACCCCATTCATGTGTTGAAATTCTAGAGGGTGAATGTTTACAATTCCTATTTGGGGGGGGGGAGGGTGAAATTGATGATGACTATTATAGAGCCCATTTGTTGCTATTTTCAACTAAATCCACACCTAAATCGTAGTTAAATATCTTGAATTTAGTGTAGTGAGCTTAAATTGGGATGAACAAGCAACCAACCTACAAGGCAACAATTTTTATTATCACTCCCTTGGTAAGGTGTTAAGAAACCATACCGGAATTTTGGTCAAAGGATCCATGGTGTCTATGTAAACTCATCCATTAGGGAGATGAAAAATGGAGTGATCTACTCTATAACTTGATGTTTGGTGTTTTTAGACGAGTCGATTCCATAAGGGGTATCACTTAGCTTGAATTAGTCTTTTGAGTTTCAGTTGGAATGAATCGACCCCAAATTTTAGAGAGAGTCAATTTGTTTAATGTAACTCCTTCACTAGAGTTGAAGGAATTCACATAGACATCACAAACCCCGAATACCTGTCAAAGGTAAGCGGTTGTTCTTCTAAGAGCAAGGTCACTTTGACCTCAATCCCCATTTCAAAACCTCGATGTTTGGATGACAATAGATGATGTTGATGAAGGTTATGTATCTTAATTGGACAACTATATTTGAGTGATGTGTGGTTAGGCTAAGTTTAAGAACATAACCCAACAAGACACGTGTTTAAAAGGGATTGGTCTACATGTTCAAAATGTACAAACCAATCTAGACCCAATAGTCAACACGATTAGGAGAGACCCATAGATTCACGTAAAGAATCAACAAGCACACACTTTCGATATTCATAACTAAATTCAAGGGAGGTCGTATTTTCAACCCATTTTTTGATAACGCGTCATTAAAGATACACTAATGCAACAAGAGCTTCTTATCGTAAACCTAATAGGTAGAAGTTGGAGATGTGAAAAATGAACCAAATTAACCCCCGCATACCTTAGTTTAGTCTAATTCATTTTAGATGAATTGCTCACAAACTTATAGGGGGTCAACTTGGGTGCAAGTATGAAAACCAATGAGGATATTCCTCTTACCATATAGGGGAAAACTACATAAGAGAAAAATGCTTCCAATGGGACTATGATGGATATGATAGTGTATAGGCGTGTGAGTATTTTCCACTTGTACGCATGTGAGAGGAATGGTTGGGATACTTAGTCTCACATACACTATTTGCGAAGGGCCTAAACTAGATGCCTAGAGATCTTAAAGTGTCACGTATGTTAATTGTCAATATGATACCATTTGTCAAGGTAAGAAATTTTTAAAGGGAACATTTTGTTTACATTATGACATTTAGTGTAGAACGTTGGGATAATTGAGATGATAATTTTGCATTTTAGTATGTAAGGGGAAGATATTATTGAGCATACTAATGGCAAGTGTCATGGTTTTTACACTTCACTATGCAAGAGGAAGATATTATTGAGCATACTAATGCCAAGTGCATTTGTGTATACATTAGTCAACTTCTAGACTATTGTGTAACATATGCATACATCTCATAACATTATTGAACAAACTCATGCCAAGATTTTAGTGAGTACACTTGAATGCCAAGTGTCATGACTTGACACTAATGGTGAAGTTGTTGATCATTAGTGTAACCTAGCGTATGCCTCAAAATAGGGTAAGTGACATTATTACACGATGACACTAAATACCATAAACGGTATAGTCTCAAATATGTCAACCTATGAAGGGAAACCTTCTTTCACTTTGATCTCCACCAACTTTTTCAAATTTTCATGCATGGGGTTTGTTTCATTTCGAGGGTTAGTCATCTTTGATAGTTTGGGCAACATCCTTAACCATAAGAGTTCCAAACTTAGCATTCAAGCTCATTGTGAGAGATACTCATCATATGGTCAATTAACTTTGACCACCTCTAGAATATACACATGGACCCAATTTTAGAAAAAATACAATTTCTCACATATGTATGTTCTATATATGTGTTTATTTTTACTTTTATTGAACTTTCTCATCCACCGTGTCATCAAAATATAGAAAAGAAGGTTCTCACTAGCTACCCCAACTTGAGAACGTCAAAATTGTGGCCATTACATCTCGAATCTTGTGGATGCAAAGAGGATTATGCTTCCCATGTCTCGAGGATGAAGTTAGTTTCCGTATACATGTGGTTGATCATAAAAATTTGTTGGATATAATGGGTTGAAGGTCCATGGGCATGAAAGGTGGTATGTATGTTCCAAGTTCTTGTAATGCATATGTGAGCAATACATGGTTAACTTTAAGATGAAAGTTTGTGAGAACTAATTGTTGCACATGAATGTATCCCTCATCTATCCATGTTACAAACTCGACCCACTAAATGTTTGTGGCTTATTTGTCTCATGCGCGCTTGACTAGACTAAGTTGGGATCTTTGAAGCTAATTTTGATGTCAAATCAACCAAAAATAAAATCTCTACGATATATACTATTCATGGCTTCTTAAATTCTTAGAAAGGGAAGTTAGATGACACCTCCCAAATGACAAGAGTCATAGAGGCATGTTGTGAAATGCTATTTCATATAATGCGTATGTCAAAATGGTCTTAATGACACCAAAAATAGTGTGACACACATCCTCTAATTCTTGTCATTTGGGAGGTATCATCTATATCCCCCTCCTTTTTTTTGGGTAGTGTTAGTGAAATGGAGGAGAGGCACACTTGTATGAAGTATTTTCCTCTCCCCATGCTAACACATACGCGTATAAGACTGCCCTATCCGGACTTCTCCATGCACAAAATTGAGTATTTAAGCTACATACTTTATGTGTAGCTAATTGTGTCAAAAATAGCTCTAATAAAATCATAATCATTCTTCTAATGCACCCTTCAAATAAGTTGAAAACCCTAATGTTATTGTAGATTATGACTAATTTACATAGTCCATGTATCCCTTTAGATGCAAATAAATCCTTAGGTTTTGATGATTTATACCACATGTGAGAGTGTTTCTTCTCCTTAACATAAGATATTGTACAAAATAAAGCACAAAATGGAAAAGCATAAAAAAAATCGTTTGTGCAAACTTCACGAGGCTTGTAGAATTTGTTCATGTGGCCATATATTTAGTCCCTTGGTCCTTTGAGGGCTAATGGGCCACGTGTAACTTCTTCTTTTTCCCCGATCCTTGACCTCATGTACAAAAGTCGGGTTGTTGGGATTTCATTTCCCAACACCTACCACGGGCATGTGTTCCCACCCCCTTTATACTTCTTGTTGTTTCATCCTAATTTAACACGCATATATAGATTTGGAGTCTTTAATCCAGATTTCAATGCAAATTTGGGAAAAGATTCTTAAAAATTAAAAAAATTAAAATTAAATCCTCAAGTTCTACATAGCAATCAACATTTTCATCCTTGCTCTTGGTAAGATAGACGTGTCTAAATCGAGCATAACAATTCTATTGACTTATATATGAGTGGTATGTGGTTACTTGCAAATCTAAGAACGACCACCAAAAAGACTTGTGCTCAAAAGTGACTGGACTACATGTTCAAAATATGCCAATTGTTCTAGGCTTGATAGTAAACATGCTTTTGGGAGCATCTATACGACCACTCAACGAACATAAGAATCTTTCGCCTTGATAATGAACAAAAGCTATGAAGATTATGAGCTAGTTGGCTACATGCATGATTTGGATTCGGCTAATTATCTTGCGCCAATTGCGTGTTTTGCGTCCTTTGAGAAGTGGATGCAGATAGAACAAAATCTGAATAACACACAACTACCTTAAGGTGGACAACTCCATTTCCGTTATCCATAAGAAATTTCGCATAAGTGTTGTACAAGTGTGATACTAGATTTTTTATTGTTTTTTTTCACGTGCATGGAAATAGATATCATAACGTTTAACAAACATATTACATTCTATTTCCAAGTTCTAAAATTACCATAAATTTCCACATGCAAGACTCTCTCCGAACCCATATTCACAACATAAAGTCAACCTATTTCCAAGTAACACGGAAACGAAAACCTGAGTACAATCAATGCCCTTTTACCTTACTTTTTCCATCACGCCAACTGTGAAGGTTACATGTATGATTCTTCACAGCTAAAAATGACATCTACATGTGTGAAACTTCACAACTTTAGAGGACTCTATGTATTGAGATCGAGGAGGGGGGGTCCTCGGAAACGGGTGTGCCTATGTTCCATAGGTGCTTATGAAACATCACCCACGTTTGGTGTCTTTACTTCCGTGATGAAATCGAGATTGTTACGACACCCTCGTGGGACACTCATGACATTGCATCCGAGAGTCCTTCGCAAGATCCCAAAGATGTGTGGGTGGCACACTCCTCGTAATTAACTTCCAAGGATGGGTACGGGGGCTTCAAAATATATATGTGTGTGTGTGTGTGATGGGAGGATTCTTACGGCCGCATGCATGCATGCATGCCCGGCTATGACCATGTGGTAAGGGAGGAGTACTTCACTTACCAAGCTCAATCCTCCACCTTTGGTGGTTGCGACCGCAAGGTACACGGTGCTAAAGCCGCCGCTTTAAGCACGGAGCATATTCTTTTTTCCATTGTTACATTCATAAGAATGTAGATGTTTCTTGTTAGCAACTAAGTGAAGGGGTTGTTGCATCATGAACCATGACATCGTCATGAGGTTCAGTAATGTTTAGATTGGTTGTTGAACTCGTCCTGGGATCATTTCAACTGATATCAAGGGAAGAAAAATGTTAGAGTGACCATGGAGTTGGAGGTCCCCAAAAGACATATTTTGAGGCCTACATTATCCACTGACATGGTCCAACATGTTTTGCCGTGGGAGAGGCAAAAGAGGTGCTCTAGTAGAAAAAGGCAAGGACCCATGACGGGGAAATGATCTTATAATAAATTCTTAAAGAAATGTGTTCTAGGGAAGAGAGGATGAAGACTAGAGAATGGTCAAACTTCTTTTTTTCCCCTCTCAAAACTGCCCTTCTTGGGCATATATTCAAAAAATCCACACATTCACTTTCGGTGCATGGTCATTCCTCTTGATCCACATTCGGTGAGGGGCCCAAAGGCTTTGTAAATTGATTTTTTCAAGAAAATCAGACCATGGATGTTGGACCATGTCGGACCATGGAAAGAGGCCATCTCCCATGGTCCATGGTGTAAACCGGCCCAAAGGGCCACACGAGACTAAAGACCTATGACTATTGCATTCCAAGGTCTCCCATTGGTCAAGAAGGTTCCGTCCATCCAAGTTCACTTCACACTAGAAGGTGAAGGTCTAAGGGCCCAAAGAAATTATCATGGATGAAAAATCTACATGGATTCCTACTTGGTAGACTATATGTAATGTTTCATGATATGCTGGAATGTGCAACAGGCCCACCTCCAAGAGGTAGACATATCGCAAAATCATGGTAGACCATGTTAGTGGCATGACCTTCAAATGAGAATTAAGGGCCCTCACAAGTACATAGTCACGGTCTTTGGTTCATTTACAAAGTGACCCTGAAAAAAAGGGATTCCAACACACCAAAATATGTTATATCTCAATCTCGTATGCAAAAATTATAAGGGTTCAAATCTTTGTTGGTAGATGACTTGATTCCAATACGAAAATCTATATATAAAGATGGCGGAGGTGGTAAAACTCTGAAATCCTATATATGTATGTATGTATGTATGTATGTATGTACACACACATGTATACTTATGCTACAATATTCACGGGGCTAGGATATATTGTGCATGAGAGGACGATTCATAAGGCCACATGCCTAGCTGCGACCATGTGGCAAAGTAGGAGTACTTACTTACCGAGTGCCTTCCCTTTTGGTGGTTGCTTCTGTTAAGGTACCGGTGTTAAAGCGGTCGCTTTAAGCACGGAACATGTTTTCTATTGTTATATTTATAAGATATATTAGTTGTTTCTTGTTAGCAACTAGAAGGTCATTGCAAAGCACCAAAGCATGTTTTATTTGAGTTTTGTATGCAAAAGTTATTAGGGCATCTGTAGTGGATCTAGGTAAAGCTCACTGCAAACCAAAACCTATCTTTTGACTGACCTAAAATTAGAAACTGAAATTACCATCATTAGAAGCACACCTAAATAAACGTGAGATATTTCTCAAGAAAAAAGAATTGTAAAAATTTGACATAGGTGAAATCCCTCATTGAAAACACCACATTTTCAAAATTTAGAGGGAGTGCACCAAATCTTGCTTAAAAATGGAAAGATCCTCCCACACTCCCTCTAAATGTCAAAAATTTGGAGGGAGTGTGGGAGGATGTTTCCATTTTAAAGCAAGATTTGGTGCACTCCCTCTAGATTTTGAAAATGTGGTGTTTTCAATGAGGGATTTCACCTACGTCAAATTTTTACAATTCTTTTTTCTTGAGAAATATCTCACGTTTATTTAGGTGTGCTTCTAATGATGGTAATTTCAGTTTCTAATTTTAGGTCAGTCAAAAGATAGGTTTTGGTTTGCAGTGAGCTTTACCTAGATCCACTACAGATGCCCTTAGGGGTTCGGGTTTTTGTTGGTAGAGGGCTTGAAACCGATATGAAATTCCAATATTAAGGTGATGGAGATTCTCAAAATCTATATATAGTGCCACTATAAGCATTGAGTATGGTTACTAATATTACATTTTATAAGGTTTTAGATGTTTCTTGATACGAGCCGAAAGCACATTCCAACGCACAAAAGTATGTGTTATTTGAATGTCTCATGCAAAAGTTGCAAGGGTTCAAATTTCTATTGGTAGATGAATTCAAATTTATATGGAAACCTAATGGTGAGGTGGTGGAGACTCTCAAAAGGAATATGTATACTTATAGTGCAAGATTTTACTAGGCTTGGATATATGGGTATGATAGGATTCATACAACTGCATGGTTGGCTGCGATCGTGTGGTAAGAGCACTAAATGCATTGTGTCAATAATGAAACACACTAAAAAAAATTTCAAAAAAAAAATCCATCAAAAACCTAACGGTGGGTATCAAATTGCAACACCATTCAAATATTGATGTTTGGTGGGTATCTGAAGGTGAGAGGATTTTTATATATTGTAGTTGTTATCTGGGTCAATACCATGATTCTACACCATATTGTTACTAAGGTGAGTTTACTAAGGTTGAATGTATTGCATGATATATAGACCCAAATGATATAGAAAAACAAAAGAAAAGGCATCCTCAAATGCCCATACCTAACTAGTATCAATACCTAACTGATGCCCCAGGGAGTGCACTGTTCAAGTACTGTATTTATACACGTGGGTGCACAAAAGGGGTATTATTTAAAACAAGCATGTACAAAATGTACATACAAGAGACATATTGCTATTAAGCAAGAAGTAGATATACATGAGGCTATAGAAAAATATATGTAAAGTACGCATTTACGCGTTTACGCGTTCAAGTCAGACATGGACCAAGAATCATGTGTTTTTTCATCCACTAAGTAACGACTTTATAACTAAAAATCCATGATTTGATATTATACATATAATAGGGCCATATTTTTGCATTTCCAAACATTTGTACACATGTTATATACAATTTTTGTATTTTTTTTGGACCCTTGTGTACGTATGGAAATGTATTTTGAAGCAATGAGATTTGTAAGTATATTGCTTGATTTTAGCAAAAATAAAATGTATACAAGGGTATTTTAATAAGGGGCATGCACGCACGTGATGCTTGGTTTTAATGAATAATGCACTCCCTGGGACTGATGCAAACCTATTTTAGGTGGCATAAAAAATAGTTGATATCGATCCAACATTGATTGCTATAGTAAGGTACATACTTTAAAATTGTCAATTTATGCATTGAGTGTTTTTTTGTTATTATATTTGAGAAATATTGGATATTGTCAACAACTTAAAGGGATTCCAACACATCAAAGTATGTATTATTAAATTTCGTATGCAAAAAGGACACAAACTCTAGGTTTTGTTGATAAATGACATGAAACTAACATAAAAATATAGTGTTAATGTGGTGAACATTCTCAAAATCAAATTGTGCCCAAAATGCAAGATTTTAAGGTGTTGGTTTTGGGTGCTCTGTCTTAACAACAATTACATCATTTAGCGATGGTGCCATGTGTCATGCAATTGTTAGTAAGGACACAAATTAAGTTGACATGGCATGGAAGAATATCGATTTCGGCAAGCAAATTGTCCGATCTAGTGAAAGTACTGTGGAAGTCCGCCCTTTTATCTAACTCAGTGTATGGCCTGCAACCCCTTCACATTCTCATGAGCACATGACACGTGAAGCGAGCTAAGGTATTTAAGTGTTACGAGGTCCATTTGTGTTGTCCAATTGTTTCTTTTATTTATTGATTTATGTCTTCAAATTTGTGTTGCATTAACAAATCTACAATGAATCATCAACAATTAACCTACGTTGAAAATCAAACATGTCTCGATTTATATATGGCTATCAAAACTGAATGTTTGTTGGTTCTTTGACTGAATACAAATGCCATCCCAATCGTGTTCACTATTGAGTGTGGAGTACTTGATTGGATTTGAAGATACAGTCCAATATCTTCCACATATGTGTCTCTGTGGTGATCAAATGGATGTTTGATTAAGAAAAAGGTAACCAAATATCATATGCATACATGATAGTGATCTTTTTAAGCAAAGGAGCACAATTATTATTATAGAGGGCCCTAATCTTTGTTGTTGTGGATGGTACTTGAAAGAGGACTTCAATACACTTATCATGTAGGTTGGAACATTGCATATACAACTTGTGAATTTTTAGAGTGTCAATTATGGTGTGTCTAAAACTTCATCTTAGGTTTTCATATTCGAACCGTGTTCACTTCAGGCCCAAATTCTACATGAAAAACATTGGAGATTGATATTGTAGGTGCACATCGTATTCCAACCCACAATATATAACATCGAAGGCCTACATTGGAGGGTCACAATATTTCAAGTGGATTGGAAAAAGTGTGCATTGGAGAGACTTTGAACAAAGTGAGATCTAATTTGTATGTGTCTATATGGTAATTTTCAAATCTAAATCAGTTTTTGAGAAATGAAAATAATCATTTCCCAAAAAAATGTTGTATTTTTCCTTAAAATCAAAATAACATGGATTTTGGATATGTGAGAGTTCCCTCAAGTATAAGGTTCCACACTATTTTAATGCACGATGGTGTAGACTATGTGCATAATATTTCTTTGAAGGGTAAGTCATACCATAAGTATGCCTACACTATTTACCATAAACGATGTAGTTTGATTTGAGGACCTAGAGAAAATTGGTGGTTTAGCAAAGCTATGAGGAAGCACCAACATGAAGATTATTGTCTCATGAGAGGAGGGGGGGGGGTTCGTTTGCTTGTAATTTAAGTGGGTACATGAGATTAAGAGGTATCTTAAAAAGACCCAAGGGGTGAGGAGTCTATACGTACATGCATATTCATGGGATATTATGTATATTTGATGTAGCATTGGATTAAATTTAGTATCTTCTTAGATCTTGTTCTAATGTCATAAATGTTCGTAAAACTTCTATAATTTTTATTTTGAAATATAAAATAAACCCATTCTTTTATCATTCTTAAAATTATAGAGAGTGGGAGTGACCAACATTGCCCAACATGGAAGATGTCCAGCCACTATGAAAAAAACATGTGGCTAAAACCCCAAACCTTGAAATTCTCAAGACTTGTGTTGAGGGTTGGGAGTCTAGTTTTTTGCTCTAAACCCAACTCTTAACTCAAGTCCCAAGCCTCGCCTTCAAAAAGCATTGTCATGTAGGCATTTGTGTCATACTTGGGACTTAGAACTTGGGATCATGTGTGAAGTGGTAAGTCCCAACTACCATGCTCTCAATGGTTGAGATTGCACAAATTGACTTGAATTGACTTGAAATTTAGGACTTGGGACCCCTCGTGAACCGACCCTAAATGTGGAAAGTCCCATACTACAAGTTCGGAAGGCCATGCCTAGCCTAGCCTAGCCTACTTTTCCACTCCGTAATGTGTTGCTAGGTGTAATAATAAGTATGATCACCTCCACCATGCTCAGTGCTCACCAATCAAGGGGCATCTCTACAATGATGATAGGGTTGTAGTTCACCAATTTTACTAAAAGTGTGATTACGTAGGTGAACTATACAAAAAATATATCACAAAAATTCATGCGTTTCTTGGGGCCTTGGGCATTCAAGCCTTGAATACCTACACATTGGCCACCCCAAAATGGTCTTCATGCCCCTCTATAAATAGCTAAACTTATATTATTGCTCTTTGCACATTTAGGAATTCAATGTCAAATCCACCCGTACAAATGTTTAAAGCATGTAGGTGGCAAGTACCATGAGAAGTTTCAGTTGTCCAAGTCTCTCCAAGTAGGATATTATAAGGTTTATGCAATGAGGTGTCAAAATATTCTTAAAACAAATCACCGCAATCCCTTATCAAAATCCATACTTTCTTGACATATATTGAGTTCAATAATACACCATTAGAATGCTAAGAAAGAAAAAGAAAAAGAAAAACTACAACAACCTACAACGCTATAAAATGCCACATTTTTATGAGCCCTTACTATGGAAATTGGACATTGTCATACCTAATATTATGATAAAAACACTTGTGGGCCTCAAAATTAGAATCCTAGTGGCAAATTTGGCATGAGGATTTTTATTTTTTATTTTTTATTTTTCCCTCCCAAAAACATTTGGTGCATGAATTATAAATTGAGAGGAAGATATGCCCCCCCAATGGTTTTCACCTTAAACCCCCTAAACCAACTTTTGAAAGTTTCAAAAAACCTCATAGTCTCATATTTGATATGATTTTTAGAAGAATTCCACCTTTGGATTTCACATCTTATGGGAATCAAAATGCTAAAATATCATAAAACTTAGACCAAATTCAATCAACAAAACATGTAGAAAAACTCTCATTTTGGCACATTTGGGCTTCTTAGGCATCTAGCGGTCTAAGATTAAAGGCAAGTTTACATTTGCATTCAAGACCAAAGAAACTCCATGGTCACAAGTTCAAAATGCTTCAATGTATGGGCTATGAAGGTGTAGTTCTTCGATTCTATCCAAATTATCAAAAGAACCCAATCTTGTCAATATAAATCACATGTTATATTGTGAAGATTTATAGATAAAAAAGAAACCCCTCCTCCAAATTAGATGACCCACTAACATGAAATTTGTGATACATATGCATGGGTGCTACGGGCATGGATTGTACAAGTTTCATAGCCATGATATTTGTTGATGTTTTATCTTGTGGTCACTTGTTCGCAATCAAAGATGATGACATGGACACATGGTTTTACAAACAAGTCCCAAGTCCCAACTATGACATGGATGCTACATGGCAACACTTTTTGCAGGTAAGGCTTGGGACTTGTGTTGAGGGTTGGGTCGAGCAAAAAGCTAGACCCAACTCTCAACCCAAGCCCTGCGAGTATTTTTACATAAAATAATAAATATCCGACTTTAATGATAATTGATCATACTTTAGTGATGACTTGAAGCTCACAAGTTGGGACTTGGCCTCCATGTTGGGACTTGCTAACATGAGTGGGACTTGGGACTTGGGAATTGGAAACCCCGTGTGAACCCGCCCTTAAAAATGGTGTATTGAACACACACCACAACATTTCGATAGACCATAAATCGCACCTGAAATTGATCATCTTCACTATCGGAGGTGAAAGGCCCACCACAAATAGAGAGATGATGTATATATAGCTAGCCGATAACTCAAACTCGAACCAAGTTCACAAGGCCCCAAGGAGGCCACTCATGACTCAACCAACCACTATGGTCTCTTTTGCTTTTTCCCTCCTCCTTTTGCTTTTTCCCTCTTTTCTTGAGGGGGTCATTGCAGTTCGCAACCAATCGAAGTGCACCGGAGAGGGGGCAGGCCCCCTAAAATTGCCCCCAACGATAAGGGAGAGTGTGTGTGTTGGAATTTAGGGGCAAATTAGGTTAGGTTAGGGCACTGAGGCGGCTGCTGACATGTATATTGAAGGCCCCTTTTCACCCATTAATGCAAAATAGTATAGTTCAATCCCCTACTGCCGCTGCGGCCTTTAACTTCAGGCCTTTGAGGAAAAGCCACACCACCATTAATTAAGTTAAGGGGCTCATCATAATTTTAACTCCCCTCACGTGCCCCCTTGGTGGCCTAGCCCCCTCTCTCCCTCTCTAAAAGCAGGTCGGTTAGCTAGCTACTTAGCTAGGCCTGCTAAAAGGTCCATCCCAACATGGGCAATACATCATGGAATTAAATGGGCTGCCTAATCACCATCACCAAAAATGAGCCTATTCGATCGCAATCTAAAAACATGGTTCTTAGGGCCGGTTCACATGGGGTCCCAAGTCCCAAGCCTCACTCATCTTAGCAAGTCCTAACATGGAGGTGAAGTCCCGACTTTTGAGGTTCAAGAGACCATTAAAGTATGGTTGATTATCATTGAAGTTGGATCTTCAATCATTTTATGCAAAAATATCTGCAGACATTGTGTCGAGAGTTGGATTTATCTTTTTGCTCAACTCAACTCTCAACAAAAGTTCCGAGCCACACTTTCACAAAGTGTTATCGTGTAGGCATCCATGTCTTACTTGGGTTTTAGGACTTGGGACCTTGTGTGAAGTGCTACGTCCCAACTCATGTGCTCTCAACGGCTGAGATTGCATGAACTGACCTCAAGGGCCTTGGGATTTAGGACTTGGGACCTTGTGTGAATTGGCCCTTAGACATGTTATTTTCCTTAACAAAATAATTATATGTCCATTTGTTGTTATGGTTTTTTAGAGAATAGAAGTGAATTCATACAACGTAGAGGAAATTGAGCCGCCCATACAAAGCATCTCATGTGGAGGTCACACACGTTTGAAACCGTCGGTTTTGAAACGGAGATTGGTGCATCGAGGTACACAAACTTTGGTCTTGACATATGCCTAACCTTGGTGAGCTTGCTTCCAAGTCCAATCCCTCTTTTATTGGGTACGATCGTCTATTTTCAACTATGAGCCAAGACAATAATTTTCGTAGGCTTAAGACCTTTGTTTCTAATCGGAGTTGGACATGGACAATTTTAACCAACAAAAAAGAGACTAACCTTGAAACCAAGCTTCTTAATCCCTACATGCTCAAGCCTTCACATTCCATTTTCGGGCACCTCCAACACCAATGCTAAAAATTTATGCTATTTAGCATAATAGGCTTCGTTTCCTTCAAATTCAACTGTATTGACATGAACTAGACTATCATATATGTATTATGTGGAACTTTGAGGTCAATTGGACCACATTTGCTACATCAAAGTGGTATATGAACACAACCTTCATCTGGGGGTCAACTAGAAAAAATTGTGATTTTTTTAAATTTTTTTTTCCTCATGACCATATTGGTTATAACAAAGGTGCCATTCCCGTAATGAATAAAGTGTGAGAAGTGGGAAAGAATTTTTTCATGCAACTTTCTAAAAAAAACCAAGTAAGTGAAATATGCCTACGATAAATCAATTGATTTGTCATGATTCACAAATTTTAGAAAGTTGACAACTTTGCCATAATATGTGATGTGGATGATAAATAAGCTACTCCCAAAATTTTGGATTTTTTTGAGCAAATTTAGATGAAGTTCGTCACCCTACAAGTTGGAGGGGGCCACGTGAGGTCATTTTGGGAGATTTCCCTTTTTCATGAAGAAAGCAACATGCACGTTGAGGGCCACTTCACACATGAGCCAAGAGCTGTGACCATGAAATTGTGAGAGCCCAAATGAAAGTGTCCAAAGGCCGTCCCAAGACACTTCCAAAATCATGTAGTGTGGTCACGGACCCTCAAGTGTAGTGTGAAGTCATATGCGACCATGCCCTCAACCAAATGCTATTTCAATGAATTTCTATTCATGTGGGTCCTCAGATGATAAAATAGAATAAATCAACGGATGTGAGCGTTCGGAGTGCCATGGTCTCCCGGTTTTGTGTTAGGCCTACCTCCAAGAGGTGATTTTTGAAAATGGTCTAGGTGACAATGATACATGATCCATTTGATGCCATATAAGAATCCATGTAGACTTTGCATCCATCTCACATTCACATACTTTATTGGTCCCTCAAGCATAGTGTGAAGTGAACTTGAACCGGCTTTGCTTTTTCCACCAATGAGAATGCTTGAAGTGTAATGGTCACGGGCTCTCAATCTCGTGTGTGAAGTGGCCCTACGTGTTTTCCATCACCATTGTGCACAACTATCACCTTGTTCTAAGGAGGGGGGGGGGAAAAAGAAAAAACCCACCCAACTTGGGCATCATATGTGAAAGATATTGGCTCCCAAATTTGGTTCCTAAATATGGCTCATGCATTTGTGGAACACGTGGAACCACCTCCCAAAACGAGCAGTGCCAACCTATCAAAAAGTCTTGCAAGCTTGGAGTATGAAGTTTTTATATGTTAGTGGCCCACATGATAGTGGCCACCACCCTACACCAGTAGATACCTTTCCATCCATGTAGATTGCCACCTAGTGGGAAAACCCCAGTAGTATATTAGGTGGCGACCCATTCCGGATTGCTTAAGCATTTAATGGTGAAGGTCTCAAAAGTGCCCTCCATAGGATAATCAACATGCCAAGACTGCCCCTAATTCCAAATGAAGTGAGACTGCATATAGTGGGTCCCTAAATTACCTCTCCAATTAGGCAACAATCGTTACATGCCGTGGCAAGCTTGTAACCACCATGATAGCCAATCACCATATTCACATTAATTTGATGGTATATGCATTTGATTTAGGCATACACAATGTCAAATCTCGGGGCTCGCATATGACATGGTTATCTTGTTGAGAAAATGTTATGAATGTAGTGTAGTCTAAGATGGAATGATAAGGAACTGAAAATGCCCACATATGTAGAAACAAGGTGGCGAAACAAATTGACCATCTAACACGAAGTGACCAGAATGACACACTTTCTTGTTTTTGCTTTTCCCACTCAAAGGCATGGCGTGCAATTAGTTCATAATTAAGGTAGACATCGCAAAATCAACACAAGGTTGCAGTGTCATGGCACTTGGAGCCTCCAAAAATATCCAAATAATACAAGTAACTGAATTATGCCCCCTCCCCACATGACTTTACCAAATAACCGAAGTCTTTCCTAAAAACCGGGTAAAGCTCCCGTGGTTATAGGGGAGGCATCCGGCTATCCCAATGCACCTACAAGAACTTGCTCCGGAGGTTTTTGAGTAGTTTATAGTTAAGCAACTTTCATAGATGTTCATGGTTTTATCTACCAAGCAATTGATGTTGGATAATTTTTGTCCCATCCCTAAATGCCTTACTACTCACCTATCTTACCATCGGTTTTTTGTTTGTTAATGGAGCTCCTCGTGCCCTCATAGCTAAGACTAAAAAGCAATCAATCACAAGGGTGGGAGGCGACACTTTTAAAAGTCCTATATTCTTGCCTCATGTCTAGGTACCAATGCAGGGTCGGTGATTGGGGCTTAAAACCTCCACTTTAAAACCATGCCACATCATTTACCAACTAGGCTCGGCATTAGATAATGTGGATGGTGTGAAGGCCGTGTTTTTAGAACCAACTTTTAGGCTTAGCTAAAGTCGGGTGGGGAGGGGGCATTAGGCACATTTACCTTGGGTGTCAAATAGAAGGTTGCTAGGATCGCTTTACAAGGGAGTGTGAAAGGGGTGGGCCCCATTCCGAAAGCCCCCTCACGGTGGACCCCAAGGGCGGGCCCACCACGGCCAAAGTATGAGAGGGAAAATCGTTGAAAAACACTTTGTTATCCGGGGTCCGAGACTCCGAGTGGTCAAGGCCTGATTGGTGGAGCTGACTTGGAAGTATTGTTTTCCTTTTTTTTCCCCGGCACTTTTGGGCCTTATCATTGATTGGGCAGTTAGAATTTTTCCTGAGAACTTTTGGCGGGCTTGACCCTAGTGCACTCGAACGTCCCTAATATCACTCCCATGGCAACTAAAGTGCACATGATATTAAGGAGGTCTGTAATTGTAACATGGATGTGTGATAATAGAGAATTAGTGCGGTATGTGACACTATGGAATAATACAAAGCCAACACTGCAATAATGACAACGTGATGTGTGCGAGCGTGTGGTCTGAATTCTTTGGTGAATTGTTTTAATGTCAACACATGTGATATATGGGAGGTAAATGTGACAAAAGGAGGGAGATTGATACTAATAGCCCTCCCACACTTACTGGTGCGGGGCATCAATGAAGGGTTCCTACTAGCAGGGGCCACTCTTAGAGTTGATTTAGCCAGTGAGAGCCACTGGATGTAACTAGTGTTGGTACTCACCGTTCATTGATGGTATGCACCAGTAAGTGTGGGTGGGTTATAAGCATATTTGTTCCCTAGGGTTGCAGAATATAAGATAAGGACTCACGTTATGAAGGGTGACATAATGGAGGTTAAGATGTACTGGCTATTAACCAAGTTGATGGCAAGGCATTTATTAAAGAAGAGGAAGAAAAAGCGAAATTGAGATCAATGTTTTCTGTTTTTTTTGTTTTTCCCTCCTTTTTAGAAACTTGAATTTGCACGATAAGGTCAATCTTTGAGGGATCGCAGGGGCTAGGGTTGGCTCCTAGGTTAAGGATTGACCCTTCAAAATAAACTTAAGAGGGGGTCATTAAGAGACCTAGGTCATAAAGCCCTTTATGAAGTTTTGTTTGGAAAGCTTTACTTGGATAATTAGAGTCAAGTAAAGGGGTAACTAATTTTAGTTTGAACAAATCCAACTGTGAGGTTTCTATGGTCGAAATGAATGATATTGATGATGAATTCTTCGAAGAAGCATGAACTTTTTTCCCCCTAAAGGTAGATGGTTTTTGAGGTGTCCATTAGAGTTCAAAAGTGTTATGAGGTGTATGCCTATGTTACCCAATGGTCTGCAAGTGTATTAAAAGCGTACACAAATGACACTTGACATCAATACGTTCAAGAATGTTTTCCTCTTGCATACTAAAATGTAAACACATAGCACTTGTTATTAGTATGCTCAAAAATGTATTCTCTCTGCATAGTAGAACACAAAACTATCATCTCAAGTATCCCAATATGTTACACTAAATGTCATAATGTAAATAATTATCCACCTACAAAGTCACTTATGTTGGCGAATAGTGTTATATTGGCAATTAGCAAACATGAAACTTTGAGGCCTCTCAATATCTAGTTTAGGCCCTTTGCAAATAATGTACTTGAGACTAAATATCATAAATGGTGTATTAGAGAACAAGGTCCAAGCCACACGGTTTGAACAAAACATTTTAAAGGTCCCATATGACCATGGTCCCCATCCACGAAAATTTGTGTTGTTTTGGACCACTATGATCGTGTGAGGTCTTTAAGCTTGGTTGTTTATATCGTGTGGTTTGGACCCATGTTTCCTACTGGTGCAAGAAGGTGAAAGTAGAGCAATAAAACCATGATCTTTTAAGGGTCAAGGGCCACTTTACACTAGAGCTTGAGGACCCTTGATCCGTAATATAAACACTATGTGATTGGTTGAGAAATTGAAGACACCATGGCACCAAATAGATTATATTTCATGATCTACTAGATATTTCATTAGGCCCATCAAAAAGAGGTGGATCAAATGCAAAAGTAGGGACCAAGTCAAGTAATTACACTGCCATTGGCTCATGGAAATATTATGTTACCATGGTGGGGGTCAACCTACTATCAACCTAATACTGTAGGTTAATAGTAGGTTGGGCATATTTTTCCCAATAATTAATAATAATAGTAGATTATATGTTTTAACACACTTAGCTGGTCTGTAAAAACATTTATAAAAAAATTAGGCAAATATGTATACTTACATTTATTCATTTGAGCACACAACATATCCTACATACAAATTTATGCATTATAACTTATTTTCAATTCATTAAGGACTTTAAAGTGAGCTCTCATTGCACCAAGTTTCCAAAAATTTAGTCATTTTGATGATTATATTTTTCTTCATTTAGGCCATCTAGCCCAAAGTTATTTATTTATTTATTGAGAAGAGTCCCCTTGGTAGTTGTACTTTGGGTACTTTCTTGCAAGCAAATGCATTTGATTTGTACCCGAAAGTTTTAAACAAAGAAGAAGAAAGAAGAAGGGGCCAAATATTTAAAATATAATTAAAATCTCATCTTCACATGTAAATACCTCAACTGAAATTGACCTCACCATAGTATTTATGTAAATATGTTACATGGTTTGTGAGCGTTTATGTTTTTTAATGAGTCCATGTTTTCCATTATTGAAATATGTTTCTATCAATGTAAAGTCATGAAAACTTTGAAATAAATCAATGGTATTTATAGTTTCCTATCAAGAAAACACATAGGAACTTCTTAAGGAATTGAGCAGTGAAACCGCATTGATATTGAGGGTGCACGATAACATCATGCAACCAAGGGTTAAGAATGTTGACATAGAGTTCAAACTCTCAAATTATGGGTCCCAAGTCAATGGGCTTTAAAGAATTATTTCGTATGTTGTGAAGTCTAATTTGATTGACATGATTTACACTTACTATATCTCACTTTGAGGATGACCACTTTACTTTTTGTTCACCGAATTGGTAGCTTCAATATTGGTTGAGCTTTGGATGATACCTTACCAAATCCAAGTAACAAGTGGGCCTAGAATTGCAAGATCAAATTCTCAACTTGAGTGCTAGTGGTGCAAGGGTGCACTCCATGTTTGTGTACATAACCACGTGGGTGCAATAAAGGGGTGTTATTTGGACTTCTCATGCACATCGTATATAACTCATAGGGAGACATGTTTTGTAGAGTAAAGTTTGTAAGTATAGGAGGGCTAGCGTGTAAAGACAACATAATGTAAAACTTAACTTAGGGTTATGATGAGCCTATGTAGGTGTATCTTGTGTTGATGAACAAGAGAACCAATCGCTAGTTACATACGAGCCAAGTGAGTTTGAGAAATAACTGGTTGAAGTTCAAGACTTCATGAAAATTGTGGACCATTTTAGAAAAACCTATACAATATACTTCAAATTAAGAAAGAAAAACCGGAAGGTCACAACATATACTCGCATGTGCTAGCTGTATTTTGGTTCCTTTCTTGCAATCAAAATTTCAATTTGTGCCCATATATATAGATATATAACTGGTGGGACCTGAAACATTGGGATTTTGACCACTGATGCCCAAAAATCTCCCCGGACATTGTCTTGCGTATGAATACCTTAGCCCTACTTTGTGCACTCTTGCACCCTATTTCTATTGTATGTATGTATGTATGTGAGGTGTACATCTTATTTTAATATTGGATATGTATACATACTTGAGGTTATGTGTAATCTCTATACATATATTTATATTATTTTGTATATTGTAAGATGAATTAATTAAATATATAGATATGTAGATAGATAGATAGAGAGATAGACAAGGGTAATAAATTCAAGGTCATGCACACTTGTTATATCTTCTTATCCCCAAAAAACAAAGTGCATCCCCAACACAATTGATTTTTTGCTCTTATGCCAAACCCCGAATGTCCGAAACACAACTCCAAATCTCTACATGATGCACATTTGACAAGTGTGACAAGAATCTAGCAGGTGCAAAAATCGACCCTGCCACAAGCTCTCGTGTAAAGGAGGGCTTGTGGAAGTTGGCCAAGAATAGAGCATCCTTGTTGGAGGAAAGTGAGTTTTGGCCCATTTGAACTTTTAGATGATGGTTTAGATCCTCCACATGTGAACTATATGTGGCGCATACATGGCAAACATGTGGCATAAAGGGCGCATGGGTGGGGTGGATGCTTTGGTTGTGCACCAACAATAACTCACCAAAAGTCTACCTCCAACTCCAACTTTCAAATACCTACATGTGTGGATAGACCCATGTGCTATTTGTGGACACACTCTTGTTTCCGTGCAAGTATATTTCAAGCACACTAAGGTTGCCCAAAAGGTATTTTTGAAAGTAACACCTAAGTGCTTGGGGTTAAAACTTGGATGGTCCAAACAATTGTCTCCTAGATTTTGCAGTCCGTTTCAAATTCTTAAGAGAATTGGTCAAGTGGCATATGCAATAGACTTGCCTAAGGACTGGAAGTTTCATAATGTTTTTTCATGTAGGTTTGTTGAGAAGATATGTGTCCGATCCCAATCATGTACTTCCATGTTTAAACATAGTGTTCGTGAAAACGTCACATTGACATGTGATGTTTTTTTTCTTTCTTTCAAGGCCAACTTAATTTCTAGTCTTATGAAGTGTACTTCAACTTTGAAAAAAGTTGCATTTTGGAACTAATTTTGTATGGGCACCTACGGTACAAGTTCATAGAGGTAAAGAATAAGTCTCTTCATATCATAAATGTTACGTTGCGATTGCTATCAAGAGTGTTTGAAGTAACAATGAAGAACATAACATTGAATATATACATAAAAGACTCCTTCCCTCGTTATCACTTGCATATGCTACTCGCATATTGTAAATAAATTCAAATGTAGTTGGAAAAACTTGCCTCCAAAGACCAATTCAAGTTGGCCTTCCATGTTATCGAGAAACGGCATTTGTAGCATTTTGACGTGCAATGTGACGTTTTCACGAATACCATGTTTTTACCTCATATAGCTCCTAAGGGTGAGATGTTGGTTGAACCTTACAAAATTTTGAAGGTGGATTTACAACACCTCAAGGATAAGTCATTCGCTAGATTTATTATTAAGTGGAAAGGCTATCCTGAGGACAAGGCATTATGGGAGTTAGAAAACAAGTTCAGAGAAACTTGTCCAAATTTTGTCAGTGAGGACAAAGACTTAATTTGGAGATTGGAGGAGTGTAATGGGTGTAGTGCTCCTTCACCTCTTTTGAGAATGTCTATTTTTTACACTCCAATGAAACCCCACATATAACATTCACCACATTTGACACATTTATGAAAAAAATCTCATTGTTACCAATGTCGCTATTTAAAAATGCTCATCTAATTGGTTTTCTCTTTTCCATGTTGAATGACATGATCCCTACTGTGATGGCCTTTTTCTATACCAAATTATTGATTTTTCATTAAAAAAACACTACATCTCAATCTAAGTCCGCTTTACGCTATGTCCCGTAACAAGGCTTTTAGAAAGTGATGTGGCTCTTGGTCATGGTCTTCAGACCATTGATGATGACCACGAGAACTCCAAATTCATTTCCACTTGTAACCCTTATTCACATGTGCAAAGTGGCCGCACATTTGCAAATCATCCAAAAATTAGAGGCTACAAAATCAAAGTTGTAATAGGTGTACATAACAAACATGGAAATAAATCATTGAAGACATGTCTAGCTTAGCACACGCTTAACTAAACCCTCACTAGGAAACTCAAATTCCTAACACAAAAACTTGACCACGTTCCCAACTTGTAGATAGGTGGGGAGAGAAAGAACTATTGTATACAAACGTACCTATCCTCCATCCAACATAAAAGGTCAACCCCCTGTACGTTTGTTGTTGAATGACTTCGAGTAGACTAATTTGAGGTCTTCAAAAACTAATTCCAATGTCAAGTCCATTAAAAACTTAAAAACCTCTTGGATGCATGCTATTTCAAGGCTTTTACGTTGGATGAATGAGGGGTGCGCTTGTATGCGATAATTCCCTCTCTCCGTAGGTAGGTGGGTGGTTAAAAAGCCGTCCATAACTTATCAAACTCTTTTATGGCACACTCGAGGGACACAAGCGGTAACTTATCGGTAACAAGTTACCTCGGGACCGACCCGACCGGAATCAAGACATTTGTGTCGGGAGGAGGCACCGGTAATTATGAGAGCCCAGGTGTCATGTGGCAGCCACATGTTTTACTGTCTGGTGAAGTAGAGACACCCTAAACCTCCGTAATGTCACCTTTTGTAATGTCACTCCCCCTCTTTTATCCTGGAGCCCTAGGGCAATGGATGTGCTCAGTTTAAGCATTCCTCCTTGTTGTCACATTTATCTGTCATGTATCATACTTTTGACATTGAAATATTCCACTAAAGAATGTTAATAATACGCTCACACGCATCACGTTGCCATCATTTGTCATTACTGTCACTATTGCAACGTTAACTTTGTGTTATTTCATCATGTTACATGTTGCATTAATGCCTTGTTATCACGCATCCATGTTAACACCGCCAACCTCCTTAATGTCACTTGCACTCTGGCTGCCACATGCATGAAAACAAGATGAAAATCCCTCACATTCAACGGTTGCAACACCATGTGTGTAGCTGCGTATTTACACTCTACTTCACACATTTAAAAAAGAAGGTATGTACACCGTTTATGGTGTCGAGTGTCACGTACAATACACTTTAAATTCTCTTATATCAACCCCCTCCTTAATGTCACTCCTTCTCTCATATCCCCAAACCCTAGGGAACGGGTGTTTTCAATTTAAACCTTGCATTTGCATCCCATATTCTTTTGACATTAATGCTAGAACGGCTCCAACCACCAACACAACACATCACATACAGTAGACGAGGTGGTGTTGCTTTCTCTTCTCATGGGTTTGGTTATGCTCTCATGTTCCATAAGTGGTTGTTGGAACCACAAGTTGAGTGTAGGTGTTGTGCATAACCTTTAGCTTGCTTCACTTTTATCTACCTAAATTTGGTTGGTTGACTCAATAGTTCATGTTTGTGATAGTTTTTTTTAATGTTTGACTAAGGTGTTGTGTGGTAATCTAGCCACGGGCAACTACTTACTCATTTTACATAGGTTTATTTTTTTTCCAATTGAAGTGAAGTGAAATATAGTGATGTGAGTTGATGCAAGCGGTGGGATTCGTGGTGGATGCATTATGGTTGGAGCACATCGAGTGTTGGGATTGAGAGCGTGTTTTATGTTGTATGTTGGAGCAATGTTGCAATTTGTGTTACTCCATAATGTCACATGCTACATTATTTATCTTTTATTACGCATCCATGTTAACACTACATAATTTCTTAATATTATGTGCACTTTGGTTGCCACGTGCATGATATTATGGAGTTTAGAGTGCATTGGCGAGCGGTTCAATTTACATGCTTAGAGTATTAGTAGGGTCACGTCCCCCCCCCCCCCCCCGGTGAACATGATAATGTATGTCAGACATAAGAATTTTTCCAAAGTGCATAACTATTTATGGTTACGATTAAATATCTAGCTTGTCATATTGGAGTACTTGAGATGATAGTCAAGTTTTAATATGTAAAATACATAATTATTGAGCATACTAATGCCAAGTGCCATGTGTTTACACTTGTAGTCAACTTGTTGACCATTGTGTGACCTAGGCATAGACCTCGTTTTATTAATAATGCCACAATACAAATAATCACACTAAAATGTCCATCATCATGAGATTACACCAAAACACCAAGTGTCATGAGGTTACACTAGTGGTCAAGTTGTTGGCTATTAGTATAACCTAGCATACACCTCATACTAGGGTAAGTGACACTATTACATATGTGACCATAAATGGTGTAGTTCAATGGGGCCAAGTATTCTTGGTGTCTACATAAACTCATCCTTTGGCCCTCCTTTGGGAAGGTGAAAACCAACATTGGATTGGTATTGGCTTTTTGAGATATCATCTGGTATTTGTAATGAGGGTTTCCCATTTTATGATATCGATAAGGGATGGACATTTGAAGATATATATATATTACCACAAGGGTCTAAATAATGCCCAAGAACCTCCATACCTAGGTGGAACTACCCTAGTGTCAATATGCTTTAGAATGGCAACGACCCAAATAATAACTTGGGTATATAAAGATTCTCCCACCTTCGAATATCTATCAATATCAATATCAATATTTGAATGGTATTCAAATTACGATACCAACCAAGTCTATTCTTTGATACCATGCAATCACCTATGTATTGGTCCAACATTGGTGAAAACATAAGAAAATGTCATAGGTATAGTCTTAGCATCTCTAGTTTAGGCAAGTTAATTTCAAACCCTGAATCACTCTACACCGTAATGACATTTAGCGTTAGTTGCTATTCGGAACTATGCAATGCTATATATTCTTACTTAGCATGTGTGTTTTTACCAAGTCGAGTCGTTCATATTTCATGACGTCCAAACAACATATTCGACATTTCTTTGTCAAAAAATTCCATAGTGTCACGTCACCACATAACATATACAATGTAAGTCACACTATATACATAAACGTGCACAAAGGAAAGTAGTTGAATAAAGGTTGTCTACCTTAGGCCAAGTAATTGATCACTACAATTGCTCACTAGTCACGATTTGTCCTTTTTCCAAAAAAAACAGCACGTCCTTAACAATGCATGTTGTCAACATCATTTATTAGCCAATTAATATATTCTGTTGTATTTTCTCCTTTCACATTTTTTCTAGGATTTAAGTTGAAAAATTGTGGCTTAGATTCAATGTCTTAACCTGGACCCCACGGAAACTTTGAGGTCAATAAGATAGTGTTTAGGTGGGTCACCTTCTCAATACTTGATTTCCGGTGCACCCTACCATTATGGTCCACCCCGGTGTAATGGGAGTTTGTGAATTGGATATTTTCAAGCAGCCATTTGAAAACCTACAGACTTATCCTCAAGGAAGATCACATGTGGGCCGCCTGGCGAAGAGTAGGTGCAATATATATTTTTACAGCATATGTGAGAGATTGCATGAGCCCTATCAAGTAACTATAATTTTACTTGGAGAATGAGAATCAAACTATATTTAACACAACCTATTACAAAACGGAAGCAAAAATGTTGTCATATGTGACAATGATGATCACTATGCACAATATGTATCTATATATATGCCGTTTCTATGAGCCCGATTATCCATGTAGTTCCTATTATCTAAGTTTATTATGTATGTTCAAATTGTAGAAATGGAAATGGTGAAAATATTTTTGTAGTATCATGCTGGTTTTGGCATTCATTATAAAATTCAACGTTTGTTGAGATTTTTGAATGTTATTTTGTCAAAGGGTTTAGGGTTTAGTGAAGAAACAAGTGAATTTAGTAGAATATTTTGTTAAATAAGATGGGATGTTGAAAATGAATAAATCAGTTGGCAATGGTATATAAATACCACCCTATGACTATGGTAATCTAGATAACTAATATTACATATTAAGCTTGCAACAACAACACATTACCTTAAATAACAAAACCCCAAGGCCCAAACGAGTTTCTTGAACCCTTAGGGTTAATGTCTAACCTCCCTAGAAGACTACAGTGTCTTGGTATTTAGTGTCATATACAATATTTGCAAAGGGCCTAGACTAGAGGTTTCAAAGTGTCACGTTCATTAATTGTCATTATGATTATTTTTTAAATTACATAATTTACAGTATGTCATTTAGTGTAGCACATTGGGATACTTGAGATGATAGTTTTACATTTTAGTATGCAAGGGGAGAATACAATTTGAGCATACTAACAGCAAGTGTCATAATGTATGTTTACAATTTAGTATGCAAGAGGAAAGTAGTCTTGAGCATACTAATGCCAAGTGTCATTTGTGTACACTTTAGTCAACTTGTAGACCCTTTGTGCAGCATAGACATACACTTCAAAACAATATCTAAACATACTCACGCTGAGATACAATGTCAGTAAGCGCAAATGAATGCCAAGTGTCACGAGGTGGCACTAGCGATGAAGCAGTTGTTGGTCATTCGTGTGGCCTAGCATACACCTCAAAATAGGGTAAGTGATCTTATCACGCATGTGACACTGAATATCATAAACAATGTAGATGTTGAAAGTCAGAGTTCCCAACACACATTCCCATGTTCCCGTGTTCCCATGTTCCCAATCGCTTACCTAATCCCAACACCACGAGTTTGACAAACATCCCCGAGTCCAAGTACACCAATTTGTCCTACTAGCCTTGGGAGTCACCGTTTGGAGTTACACATTGCTATAACTTCTCACTAAGATTTATTCTTATGTTTTTATATTTGTTTATCTTTCCGAGCTTGTAATTTTCTATTCATTGACGTGCATAGATACTTCATGGGGATAAACTATATTCTCGATATAAAGTTATGGCAACTTGTAACTCGGACTGGCATTCCACACTAGTAGGACAAGTAGGTGTACTTGATGCCAATGTCCGCAAAAACAAAATGTCGAAAAAATTCGGGTGGATATTAATGAAGTTCCCTTTCAAACTGCTCACGGTGGAAGGGTGACCTATGGGGCAACGGTGGGGTGACGGTCATGACATGGACACCAATGACACCACCGTCATCGTTGACGTCCTTGTACATCAGTTTTTGAGGCCATGCCATGTCTCGGCTTAACTTATTAGCTCTCGTACTTACACCACACACTCTATGGCTTTGGGCCTCATGCAATAGGTGGCTTTTTGGTCGGGCACTTAATTGTTACTAGTTTGTATCAACCGTTCAAGGAATGAAGGGGGTGTGTTTTCTATGGGATACATGACAATTTGTACAAACCTCCAACAAGTAACATAATGAATTATTGCTTTGTCTCGTCTATGATTGTGAATCCACACTCTGCATAATCTATCAAAAAGAGGAAGTGGAAATAAAGTTACGTGTCTCATAACATTATTAAGCATGGTGCGTTTGTTCATGTGGGCCTTGAGAATATAATCATGGGATGCCCCAACCTACTGCAAATCTATACTTAATTTGAGTCTCCTTGCACTAGATTGGGGCATCCCATGGTTACATTCTCAGGGCCCGCATGAACGAACACACACTGCTTAATAATGTTATGCTCAATAGTTATTACATTTCTATGGTACATATTTGAGTCTAGCTTGAGACCCACAAGGGATTTTTGGACCCGGAATGGCTAACCCATGAAGGTCCAAGGAGCCCCACATGGTTGTTTGGGCATAATTTCTTTTGTGGTATCTTACACCTACACAAGTAAATTCTAAACCAATTTGTCAATTCTAACACTTCATTTATTTACTCCATATGAATTTTGCAATTTTTTGATTGGTGTAATACATATATCTTCAATGAGGATTGGAATCAAATTGAGTGCAACTTCCAACTACATGGATGCTATGTTTAGGCCGTTTCCAATCATTTTTAATTATGGAGAAGCATATTTTAGAGATTACAACATCTATCATTCTAAATTGTCTTGCCTTTTCAATAAAAGCCTTGAGACTTTATGGGTTATAAGTAAACCTAGACTTATGCACACATTTTGGACCAGATGAACTTGTATGCATGCAATTATATCGGTGGGTCTTATAATAGAAGTAAGTGTGATAGAAATGATAGAAACTAGCCATAGATGCAAACAACATCTCTTGTTGTGACCACGTTTAAGTTTTTCTAAGCAATACACATCCAAAGTGGTGTGATGACCACAAGGCTTCTTAAAGTACGTATAGTTAGGGTTTCCAACATATACTTCTAGTTTTCTTTCCCCACTGCTTTCTTTTGTATTAGATTTATGTTGAAGCACGATTTAAGTACATACGTTTATACTTGGTCAAAGATGCCTCTAGGCTATGGTAATAAGGTCTACACCATTATGGACTTAACAACCATTGTTGGACTTGTATGTATTGAATGCTCGGTTTGAACAATCTACATCAATAATGGTATCAAAGAACCTACCCGTGGGTATCAAAATTGTAAAATTAATCAATTATTGATTCTTTGTGGATATATGAAGGTGAAAGAAGTTTTATGTACACGAGTTATCATTTGGATGAACATAATTCTAAATTGTATTGATACTATGACAATTTTATATAGGTGAGAAGGTTCTTGCACTATATTTAGACCTGAATGGTATATACATATATATAAAACAAAATCCTCAAATATCCACACCATATTGGTATTGGAAAAATGTGAGATCCTCATCACGGAGACTCTAATGATATAAAAAAAATGGTACCACTCCAACGTTGGTAAAAACCATGATCATTTTGGAACACACAATTAGGGCAATCATAGAGTGGTGAAAATTTGATGAAGGTGTTTGTTTGACATGTGCACATGTGTAATCCCCAATCCTGCCCCCTCCCCTTCAAATAAAAATACAGAGATAAATGTTGCAAAACATGGGAAGTGCTAGGATATATGGGCACTCTATGGCTTGTTTTCTTGTTCTCCATCGTTTATTGATTAGACTTACGTCTTGAAGTTTGTGTTCATTAGCAGATCTACGATGAAATGTCAACAAAGATTAGGTTGAAAATCGAACCTCCCTTGGTTTAGTTACAAATATCATAAGCGCATGGTTGTTGATTCCTTAATTGAACACAAAGGTCCTCCCAATTCTATTCACTATCAAGTGTAAAGTAGTTATAAGATTTGAGAACACAATTCAATTTGTTTTAAACATGTCTCTCCAATGGTTATTTTTTATTTTATTTTTATTTTTTAAATAATTTTTTTCTATCTTCACCTAAGCACACACCTATCAAATATAAGCTTTGGTGTCTGATTAAAAAAACGTAACCGAATAATACTCTCATACCTTTGATATACATTTGCTTATAGAATTTCAATGAAATGCACCCACGGTTGCTCGATAAAAACATGTAGCATATTGCATTTGTCTCTTTACGGTGTCCCACTCAGGTAACAAATGTTATTATATAGAAGGCAAGAACAAAAACATTTGTTACATGAATTAAGTTACATTGCCGTACTAGCTTGACTTGTGTATGTGTCGAGCAGTGAGTATTGATTGGGGCATTTGTTACGGTGCAGTAAAAAAATTGTAAAGAATGCAAGGGAAATGTGATTGCACATGGTTGTTCTTATGACCTAATACAATTTACAAGGGTACACGACGACCGTTCTAACTAAGAAACCCTATGTTTGGTTCCCATGTATAGAGCCACCCTACCTTCACCAACTAGGGATGTTACCAATTTGTTAAAGCGGATTGTAACATTATTCCGGTTGTTTTTATACTATGCGAGAACTCATCTTGGGTGTGTTGAACCTTCTGTTGTTGTTCAAGTCTTCAAGATATCCGAAATGGCAATAATCATTGGAGTATTGAAGTCACATGTGGACGATATTACACATTTTCAGTCAAATATGGGCATGTTCATCTTAAGAACAAAACATATCCATCCATGTTTTTATGATGTTTGGGATGTCTTTGACAATTTCAACCATGAAAAAATAATAAAATATTTTGTTCTTATTTTTGGATTAAACCGGCTGGATTTTGTTCACCTAAAACAAAACGCTCGAGTGGAGCTTTTCATACAGAGAATAAACTCCTAAAACTGAATAATGCTAGGTTCTAACTTATGTCATGTCATGTCATGTCATAATAATGATGTTGGTTACGAACTTGTGAACCTATGATAGTTGACACATGTGTATTGTCATTGGTCTCAACATTACTTTGATCTAAACAAAGTGACATGACAATTGAAAAAAATCATAATATGCAAATTGGAACCACAAGAAAAATTGATGTAAGTAGGTCATAATGATGATTTGGGCATTGCGCATAACAATTGGATTAGGTGGAGAGAGTACCTTGTTGTTGAGCTTTACACGTCACCACAACGTAGAGGTGATCATGGAGACAAGAAAATGCATTGCATTCACATTTATCCATTTTCTATATATGTCTCTTAGGACATCCCTCCATTGACCCTTTCCGTTCAAAGAAATCATAGGTTGACTATGGACATTGAGGTGCGAGTAGCATGGTGACTTGTACGGGATGGATGCATGGGTCTAATACAAACTAAACAATTTATTATGATCAATTGCGTTGAAAAATAGCAAACTTCATATCCTTGACAACGTGTTTGTACGTAGTTTAGTTTGCACTTTAGGACACAATGTTTGTTATCTCCGAATTAAAATATTGCTATTTTGTACTTGAACTCCTGTGCAGGAAGTACACAGCACGACAAAGATGATAAGTAAATTTAGGTTCCAAGCATATGGGATACATTCACAAATGCTTGAATGTAACAACTTCGACTCTAGGTTTATGGCAACACCGTTTTGAGATTGAAAGTCTCTCAAATGACTTTCGAGGAACACTTTTGCTTATGTGAAAGCAAATAGCAAAAACCATGTTGTGAGGAGTGTGTGTTGAAAAATGGCAATATTCATATCCTTGACAATGTGTTTGTAACTTTGTAAGTAGTTTAGTTTGCACTTTAGGACACAATATTTGTTATCTCCGAGTTAAAATATTGCTATTTTGTACTTGAGCTCATGAGCATGAAGTACACAACATGATAAAGATGATAAGTTGGTCCGAGGTGACCCTAAACTCCCGGATGATGATGGAGAGATACCCAAATCTCAAGGAAGAGGTTGGCGGTTCGAATCCTGGTTGTGAAATCATCTCTCTACTTGACGGAAAACTTGTCAGGTGGTCAACTAGATCTTTGTGCTTTGGCGCTGGCCTGTCGGCCTTCTGTCTCAAAAAGAAAAAGAAAAAGAAAAAGAAAAAGAAGATGATAAGTAAATTTAGGTTTCAAGCATATGGGATACATTCGCAAATGCTTGAATGTAACAACTTTGACTCTAGGTTTATGGCAACACCGTTTTGAGATTGAGAGTCTCTCATATGACTTTCGAGGAACACTTGCACTAGTGTGAAAGCGGATAGCAAGCCAAGTTGTGAAGAGTGGGCTGCTACCAGGCCCCTTTTTGGATCGTATAAAGCAAAGTGCAAAAAGACTTGGAGTACGAGTAGTTTGTAAATTTTTTGGTTCGCACCGTACGTGCAAGTGTGTTGAAGGGTGATAATAATATTAGACACACGAGGAGTGGCAATGGGTGTTGGATATTATGGTCTCCCATTTGCCTACAACTAAGATTAAACCCAAAAAATCCCTTTGGAGATGGGCTGTGTAACCTTTATAGGTGGCACTACATTGTTTATGGTATTTAGTGTCACGTGCATAATAGTGTTACTTACCTTGTTTTGAGGCGTATGCTAGGTTACACTTATGATCGATATGTAATGACATCATTAGTGTCATTTCATAACACTTGGCATTCAAATGTGCTTGTTAAACATTTCAACATGGGTATGTTCACTAGTGTTATGAGGTGTATGCTTATGTTACATGATGGTCTACAAGTTGACTAAGAGTGTACATAAATGACACTTGGCATTAGTATCCTAAATAATAGATTCTTCCTCGTGCATATAAAATGTACACAAATGACACTTGGTATTGGTATGCTTGATAGTATCCTCCCCCTTGCATACTAAAACACAAAACTATCATCTCAAGTATCCCAATGTGCTATACTAAATGTCATAGTGGAAGTTCAATTTCACTTAGAAAAGTTACTTGTTGGTGATTAGTATCATATTGACAATTTGTGGATGTGGCACTTTGGGACCTCTAGGCATTTAGTTTTGGTATTTCGCAGATCCTTAACATTACTTAACCTAATACTCTTTAAAGCAAGCCCAACTCTCAATGCATTTGCCAACCAACATTGCTTGCATGCCTACTTGTTGCATTTGTTGGGCGGGTCCGCACAATGCTGCTCCAAATTCATATTGGGCACCCGATGTAACATGTTCCAAGGTGGTAATACACGTCAATTGTCACGGGTCTAGGTTGCCAGGTTGTTGTTATATCCATGTCACATGTAAAGAGAAGACATCCTATGGCACTCAGATACATGCAGGCCATCATGGAGACATCATGGCTCCACTCGTGGGGTCCCCTTCCATCATCCATCACGGGGGTCACTATAGCATTTTCATATTGTGCCACCACTTCGGTCTTCACAGAAGGTTACACCAACGTTTTTCTCCAATGGATCTATTGTGGCTATGTGCTCTGTAGAATGAAGACCCAACAATGAAAAACTGGTGCAACTTGCACATGATGGTGGTAGGAATCTTGCTTTGTTGAGCTCTACAGAGCATTGTGTGTGTGAAATTGAAAGGTAGAACAATGAAATAGCTTGCATTGTAGGGACTGCAAAGGCATTTCCCAAAACTATAACGGCATGACATTATGTAGAGGTGGAGGATAGTGTACCAACAACATATAAAGGTGTTTACCGAACCTTGCACAAACCACAACAACAAAAAGCTCAGATTCCATTCACTTGCCTCTGGAGGGAATTTTCACGCGCATAAATTTGAAGTAAAAGTCTGAAAACCGCTAGAAGAGTAGGGTGACAAATGCAAAGGTTGAAAACAAAATGTGTGTCACAAATGTTCAATAGGCAAAAGCACATAATTATGTGGTTGGGAAAGACGGACGTATTGAGGCCCCTTGTAGATTCATATGCCAAGGGACTCCCTCCAAGATTCAGGGAAAATTATTGTTCCCTCAAACATCTATTCAATTAATATGAATTGCAATGGATCACCCACCGGTGTTCACAAATTTTCTATTACTGTCATTTTTGCTATTATTGTTGGTGGAGGAGGTCATGCTTTTGTTCTTCTTGTTATCCTCCATGTTGTTCTTCAATGTTGATCCTTAATGGTGCATTCATAATGTATGTAGTAACATATACCATACCCTTGCCATTTTTCACAGTTGTCGCATGTTACTGTCATCCTTGGTATTCAAGTTATGATCTCCGATATTCATGTTAGTGGATGCATCCATGCTTCGCTTTTGTTACTATTTGTCCCCTTATTCTTCAAAGTATATCTTCTATGATACATTTTTCATATTGTATTGTTGTAACATATATCATATCCTTGCAAATTTTCACAGTTGTTGCATGTTAGTGTCATCCTTGGTATTCATGTTGGTGTATGTGCCATGGAAGTTTGTGAGAGAGGTGAAAAATTGACCATAGGTTTATTTTATTAGTGAGCAAAACATCTGTAACTTGGCTAGGAAACTAGCCATAGAAAACTATAAACGTAAGAAAAATATTATCAATGAGTCTTGTAAGGTAATTGTTTGGACATTCATATCAATGTCTGCCAATGTGCATCATAGTGTCAGTAATAGAAATATATGAAATATGACGTCTAACACACACACACACACACACACACACACATGACAAAGATACATGCAATATTGAGATAATGCAATCATATATGATTGGAAGTGAGAGGCTAAGTAATGTTGTGGTCATAGTACACCGTTTATGATATTTAGTGTCATGTACATCATTTGCAAAGGGCCTAAACTAGATGCCTAGAGGTCTCAAAGTGTCATATCCACTTATTGCCAATATGATATCATTCTTCAACACAAGTAAAATTTTTGACTGAAAAATATCTACATTATGACCACAATATATAAAAGTCATTGTCATCAATATTGTCATGTGTTTACATTTTAGTATGCAAGAGGGTTCTTGAGCATACTATGCCAAATGCCATTTGTGTAACATAGGCATTTTGTAGCCCATATCATGTTCCGTCGATCAAACTTTCTAGTGTTAATGTACCCTAATAGTACGACTAGACACTCATAATATAAAAGAGGTAATTAATGTGTGTGTGGTGGGACCCACATCAAGGATTTGTCTTGGGATTGGGGAGTACATGATGAATTCATCAATGGGTTAACTTTAAGTTAAGTCAAGTTTATTGTTTTAAACCTTGGTTTCAAAACATACATTACACTTTTGACTCTTTGGGTTTGGATGGAGGCTGAAAGGTTTGGGATTGTTAGATTTGCAAACTAGAATTACAAAGTTGTCAATTTCTCTTCTTGATTTGAAATTTGTCCTCACACTTGATTCTTACATCTCTTTAGATTGGAACTTTTCGTCTTTGCCGACTTATACTCCCAGATTTTCCCATGCCACTCTTCAATTTCTTGGCTCCAAAGGTGACAATAGTCTCGAGTGGCAGATACTTTTCATTTTGGTTACATTTTCAGCAATTTTGGTGTTGATGACCACGTCTCCACACAAAACAACTCGAACACAGTTTGGTAAGCACTAACCTCCTCCGCATTGGTTATGGCACCCGAAGATGTTTATAACATGGATGAGTTTGGTTTACTTTATCGTACCCAGCCAAACAAGGCACAAGTGCAAGGAAAAGTTCATGGGCGCAAAATTAAGAAGGACCATCTCACTCTTGCTCTTGCTGTAAACATGACAACATTGACAAGTTGAAACTTGTGATTAATTACAAATCTCTACACCCAAGATGCTTTGGAAGATGGTTGCCAACATGTTACGTACGATGATTTGCAAACCAAACGACATGGATGACATCAAATGTATTTGAGAGTTGGATGGTGAGCCTCAATGTACAATTCAAATCTCAAAAGAGGAAGGTGCTTTTATTCATGGACAAATTTGTTACTCGTTCCCTAGAGCATGTTAGTAGGGGTGGATCATTTGGCTTTCAACCTTGCAGTTGAGCAATAATACTATTGCGTTCACACCACCTGATGTTACAAGTGTGGACAACCTTTGGATTAGGGATTAATTGCTTCATTCAAAGTTCAATTTAAGGATAAGCTTTTAGAATGGGTTTTCTCTCAATTTGATTCTTCTACAACTCACTAGGACTTGAGGAATATAGTGCCTAATGTAAAGTGGCCATATGTGGTTTTTTCAAGTGCGGAGAGAGAGATGAATCCCCAAATCATATGAAACAACCGGAAGATGTCCAAGATTTTACTTGCAAACTGGAGTGCCAATTTTGCCATGGATCATGAATGTGAGAAATTGAGAATGAAAAAAGCAACATATGAATTGGAAAGTCTCGTTTCCTCTTTGACTCTTGAAAGTGAAGAAATGCCCATTGACGAATATGTGCAATTGGTAGGAGAGGAAATTGTTGATGAAGAGTACAACATGGTTGAGTTGGTGGGTTTGACATGGGGTAGAGAAATCCATTTGGGTTAAAATTTGAATGAAGAGCTAATGGAGGGGAATGATGTGGATGACCAACCAATACTAGAGTTTAAGCTTCCTCAAGCCCATGAGTATGCCCAATCACTATAATATCTAAGCATCCTCTGGAGTTTTCAGTTGTAGCTGTGATGAATATGCAATCTTTTGTGGATAAATTGAGCGAGATGTCAATTTCCAACATCAACAAACATCATCAGAAGACCATGGATTCTTACTCTTGTAGTGTGTGTTATGGTGAAGACATCCTCATGGGATTGTATTTTTCTTAAACTCCAAAATGGAAAAATTGTGATGACGATGAATAGTGTGACCTGCACTAGATCGGATCTACTGTGTACACTATCTTGTCTAGCTAGCATGGGTTCCCATTTGGAGTTATGTGTTGCTATAACTTTTTACAAACATTATCATCGTCTACCAACTAAGTTATATCACATTCTTGGATGTGCTTACTAACTACACTAAATATGATATTTAGTGTTATATGATACTTTATGTCACTATGGTAACTTTTTGGATGACACTTCTTATGACTAAATGAACAAGAGAAGGTAGGGTTTGGCCAATGGTTGCACTCATCCATCATCCATGACAATATTTGATCACTTATTCATACAAAGTGTCATCCAAAAAGTTCTCTTGTTCACTTATTCAATTGGTGACACAAAGTATCACATTTAGTATACTTTCGTTATTTGGGTAAAACACGATACTCTCAGTAAAAAGTTTAGCAACACGTAACTCCAAATGGTAACCCACGACAATTAGACAAAAACAACAGTGTAGTCCAGGCCCCGGGAAGTTTTTGGGCATATATAGTCGGTCAAGATCCATGTGACTCTAAATCCAACTGGCTACATGTTGATATCTTCCGGTTTTGCTTTCATTCATTTGAGGGTATATTCTATAGATTCCTCTAGAATGATCGGTAAATTTCCTGAAGTCTTGAACTTCAACCGGTTATTTCTCGAACTCAACCAGTTCATCTGCAACTAACCGCCGGTTCTTCTCGGACACATGTGTAGTCGTGAACGGACCTTAATTTTACCAGCCCAATGACCATGGGTGGGTCTAAATACCCCCATCGAGTGTGGCTCGGAGGCCAAGTTCGGTGGGGTTCATTTTTCTGGCCCTCCCCGTTTTGGCCCCTTGGGGACTTTTTTTAGTTTTTTTTTGCTAAATTTGGGTCCTACGGCCCCAAATTACTCTAGGAAGCCCCCTATGAGATCAAGTAAGGCCCCACCCAATTAAAAAAAATAGGGGGCATGTTTTATCCCAACCCTGCCACCCCCTCCCGAACCTGGCCTCCAAGCCACGCTCGATGGGGGTTTTTAGACAGATCCAATGACCATGATCGTAGTAGTAATGAGGGGGAGTAATTAAGTTAAATGGTTAATGAGTGTTGTGAGATCTTGTAACATGTGATTTCGAGCATAGAATAATCATGGGCTCCATTCACTCAGTGGGAAGTCATAACACTGGGAGCACATATATATATCTGGTCCTATATATGAGTGGGGTTGTTTGTTATTATTTTAACCAATTCTCCACACCCTGCAGTTATGTGGCCATATTCTAAGGGGCAGATCCGAAGTCAAGTCAAGTCAAGTCAAGGTGCGCAACTCCAAAATATAAAAGTGAGATAAAATCGAATCAGATTTGTGGACAACCCACTTACATTACTTATGAATTTAACATTCATATGAGCAATCCAATTTGTTACTGCCAGCAGGCGATGCACCGAAACCATTAAGTTACACCTGGTGGTGGTAGTTGAAATGCAGGCTTAAGTTGAAGCTAACAAGACGATGATGTCGTTGAATGAATATAAAAGACTAAGTTAAATTACTCCGAACTTCAAAGTGACCATCATGCAATATCTTAGTAGTTGCTTACAGGAAATGTCATGTTGAAATGTACAGTATAGATGGAAAATTGTGGGCCTCGCTGAAGAAAATATTGGATTCTTGCTGCAGTGCAATGGCAGCCATGACCATTGGAGTTATGTCAAGTATATCAGATTTTGTACCTACTTTGTGAAGATTTGATCAGAAAATCAGCCTTCAATATATTGAGTGAACCTTGAAGTCACAACCATTAACTTGTCGCGCTGTTTATCTAATCTGATTGCTTCATCAGTGTGCTAATATATTGTGAGCCAAAACTAACAAATTGATTAGAATACAGTAGTAGTAGCCAGAGAAGAAGAAATAATAATAATAATAATAACTACTTCCTAAAAAACAACTACATGTCATTTACAGTCCTACCCATGCAGCTTGGATGGAAATTATGCTGTGAAAAAATCACCAATGTTTTTGGGAAATATGTTAATAGGTAGAGTGATTTCTACACGAGGAATCTTGAACAAGCAACACTCTTTTTTTTTTAATGAAAAATTATTTTTGAAAACTGATTATGAATTTGAATCCTAAGATTTGAAGCCACCTAGGAAGGATGGTAGTCTGACATCCTTACCAATTCCTATTTCATATTCTTAGGGGTAACAGGTTGGACAACATGGGTTCCAAGCTACTTGTAGCTATAATACATTAGGTACGTGAGAATTTGAGCTCATGATCATATGCCTATTCTATATTGGGTAGAAGTTCCTTGATTGGGACTGGGGTGTCTCTCACTTTGGAGTCTAGAATAAAATGCAATAACTGTAGTATAATCGGTTGTGGGTGGTGCCCAACTTGTTACGGATAATTAATACTTACAATGGGCAACATCCACATGCAAACCTTTAGCGACCTCCTATAAGCTTAAAGTGCATTTCAGAGCAACACCCATAGTACTTTAACACAAAGCCTAAATCTCGTGTGACTTTCATATGTCGATCCTTAAACATGTTAAATCCTTCATGCAAATGATGATTTCAGGTGGCGATCTAGTACTTTTCCGCCAAGTGCATGGTTGGTTGCTAGTATTGAGAGTTCCATCCATGTGAAAGACCTACCCTCAACATAATGCTTGATTCATCTCATATGTGCTTCGGGAGAAAATTTCTAGGAGCTTTGAAGCTAATTTCAATGTTGAAATCAACTCAAAAAAGCAACCTCCATGCCAATATTAATTTAGTGGTGTTTCGTTGGATGAATGAGAGGTAAAGTAGACATGTGTTACCTAGATATTTTTCTATGTGCACCCACTCCTTGTATAATATGAAACATACAATTAAGTTGAGTTGATTAGCAAATCCAAGTCATGCCCGTAGCCATTTATTTCATAAATTTTGGAGCTTATATGAATATCTTAATCATTTTCAAAGTGAAAAATCTCATGCTAATTAAGTGGTCACGTAGCCCCCCCAACTTAAAACGGTTAACGTATTTTGAACACATATACGATCCAATGTTTTTGTTTTGTTTTGTTGTTGGGTGTGTGTGTGTTTGTTTTACACCAAAAAAATCTACACCTACCACATACCACTCAAATGTAGGTGCTCATATTCTTGCTATGTTGGATTTAGGTGCATCTACCTTAATATGCTCATATGCAACAATTCCCACTCACCTATAAATGGATACATAGATATTCCATGTGGTGAACAATGTAATTAAGGTTGCTTAAGCCCATGCCTGCCCCATGTTCTCCATTGTTTCTTCACATGCATTGGTGCCACTGCATGTAATCCTCATATCTTGATCTTAGTTAGAAGCGTTGGAGTCCACATAATATGAAGCTTTGTGCTCCTATTGTGTATCCTCATGCAGCTTGTTGGCAAGCTTTGTGGATTTCGTACTAAAATCATTGCAATTTCTCCGGGTCACAAACTGTGAAGACCTGAACTAGATATTGGTTGTAATTGTTGACATCTTTTGCCTCCGCGAATGTCTCTGAAAAGACGGTGACTGAAAAGTTAGGCTTTTTGGGCGTTTTGCCAGATTAAGGTATGCGTGTAGTAAGTGGTTTGTGTTCCTTGTTCTCCCGTCATCTACTGATCAGCTTCACCTTTCGAGGTTTGTATTTTGATAGCAAATGTATGTTGAAACATCAACAAAAAGATCGAAAACTGTAAAACAGATAGTGTCTTATTTACTTGGGTATGGGAAGTGCACGTTTGTTGATCCCTTTGCACACACAAGTTCACTGTTAAGTGTGAAGTAGACTAAATATGCGATTTGGTGTCACATACTATTCGGAGTTACACATTCCTATATTTTCTACTATTAATGTATTTTTTTACCCAAGTAAAATTGTTAATGTTCTATATTGTCCAAACAATCAATTTGACATTTGATGTTAAAAAATGAGATATACAATAAAAATTTATAACGTTGTGTAATTCCAAATAGTAAATGATACTAAATATCATATTTAGTGTAGTTAGTAATATTTGAAGATGTGGTACAAACCCTTTTAAACATGTGTCTTTGTGATGTTTTCTCTTTGATCCTCGCCTAACCACACACCAATCAAATATAGGTGTTCAATTAACCAGATAACACCCGCATACCTTACCGGCAGCTCTGTCATATGTCAATCCTTCCAGATTTTCAATCGACATCTATCTGGGTTTAGTCCTTGTCCCTTGACCCTTTATTCTCGAAAGGACCTCAAGCATTGCCATTATCCTGTATGTTGAAGACCCATATGACAAATTCTACCACTGTCATAAGGCATTAGGAAGCAGATTCGGGCATGGATAGAGGGAATTTTTGTAAACGAGTGTACCTATCGTTCATCCAATATAAAAGCCTTGAAATAGGATGTGGCATGGAGATTATTGTTTTGAATTGATTTGACTTGACATCGGGACTAGTTTCAAAGGCCCCGAATTAGTGTACTTGATGTCGTTTGAGATGAATCGGCAACAAACCTATATGGGTCGAGTTTTTTATGTTCGATGGGTGAGAGGCCTGCTTATATACGATGCTTCGCTCTTCCCAATTCACTCCATAGAGTGGTTAACGACTAGAGAATCCTAATTGTTCTTATGCCACATAGTTGGTAAGTGTTCTCTTGCCATCCATTTAATCGGTACCATGTTCTTTGGAATGTGGACGTAGTGCCATGAAATGCAGCTGCTAAAGTTGAAGCGGTTGGTTATGCAAAATACAATGCAGATAAACCTCCCACCCTAATTAGCATTTCATTTCCCACTTCTCAATAGAATTGCAGCCTTTCAGGTCTTGATTAAGGTATGCGGATGCGATTTGGGTACTTTTCTTAACATGACATGTATATTTGATGGGTGTGTGGCTAGGTGAGATCAAAGAACAAACATCATAAAGGTACATGTTCAAAAGAGATTGGATTACGTCTTCAAATTTTATTAACTACTCCACACCCAATAGTGAACAGAATTGGGAGCCTGACCTATGTCCTCAGTTAAGGAATCGACAAGCATGCACTTCTAATAAGCATAATTAAATCACGGGAGGTCCCATTTGCAATAGTATTCTGTTGATGTGTCACAGTGGATTTACTAATGCAACACGAGTTTGAAGACTCTGATCAATAGAAGATAGAGAATAAGGAAAACGAACTGAATAACAACCCACATAACAACCTTCAGCATGGTTGAGGTGGAGGCTGGTCATGAATTTGTTGGTTCACTGGACTCTCCATGAAAAGTGCCCTAGAGTTGATTATGTGATTGTCAAGTGTCATTTGTGCTACTGTGAAAATTTTCTTTTTACCAGATCGTGAGCAGTTTCTATAGAGTCAAATTGCTGGAAGGGAGATGCATGGGACACTCCACTGTCTCAACTTCAGCTGTCTCATCTCTAAAATGAAAAGACAATCAAAATATTCTGGAACTGAGATATCAAGATCGAATGCCAGTCGAATGTAGAATCCTTTGAGTTTCTAGGTTGGCATAGGCATCTCCATTGTAACATAGAAGTGCACCTTGTGTCCGTGGAGCTCTGAGATCTACATGTCTTTATAATGCTTTGGTTTCACAACCAATGCTGTGCGAGTATCTAGGTTCCACCTGCTATCAGTAAGATAACGTGTATGGGTATACAATACCCAAATGGACAGTATCAGGTCCTTCAATTTCAGTCATGACCCATTTTATTGTTGCACGCATACGAATACAATTCCCATGCTCACTAAATTCTGTGGTCAATAAGATTTGTAAATCAGTGTATCCTGTTTGGAATGCTAAGAGGTACCACCTATGTATCCTTCGAAGTGTCATGATCATTTTGACTACCATGACACGTCGATTTTCCAGTTTTAAGTTATCTTTGGAGACCCTTACCAACAGGTATGTCAAAGAAATGACATTTGCACAGCAGTCAAAAACATCATCAATCATGATTTAGAGCAGAAATAAGCCGACTGATTCTCTTGACCACCTAATGGCCAGACCATGATGCAACCAAGCGTCATCGGCTTCTTTCAAATCAAGGTGAGAGCCTTGCAATTTGGCGTCCGCATCACAAACCTCTATATTTATACATCAACACTGATGCCCCTTTAATTCAATCACGTCAAACTACAACAACATTGAATCAAAACCTGCTGAACATAGGGTTGCTGTTTTGATCTTCTTTTTCTACATGAATTTGTGGAACGACCTGAAAGCTGGTTGAATGACGAGTTGAATCGATGTTGAACGAATCATTTGCTGTATGTTGAGTTTGAATATGTGTCCCTTGTGTGGTCACTTGTCTCATGTGGCTAGCTAGTTTGGGGGTCTAATTGGACTTTAAGCATACATAAAGTGGCCAATTCATGATCATGTGTATAATCAAAAAGTTATAATGTAATTTTGAGCATAGTTGAACGACCTTGGAGCATACATCCACTTTCATTCATGCAACTGATGGTGACAACTGAAAAAGAAGGACCGGAACTATTTTTGGACCACTTCAAATTAAAAAAAGAGGAGGGTCTTGTTTTGTAACATTTATGGGACGACTGTTATATGAAATATGATATCTAAACTTTGACCGGAGATCCCCAGAGCATACAATCTCGGATCGCAAATTTCTCAATGGCATTCTCCCTCACTTAGAAACACTAGAAAGCCAGAAGAAGTTCTTCACCTCACTGATCCGAAGGCCAGATTGGTCTATGAAGTTCGAAGTGCTCACAATTGGCACGCGTACCTCAGAATTGAGGGAAAAATGAATCCCTGTGTTGTTACTGGCTCAATGGGTCACTCATCAGAGATTGGCAAGTTCAAAGAGTCGGAGGTGGAGAATATGGCAATGCTGAAGGAATCTTGAATGACGCATGTGCCCGTGTTGAAGTTGTTGCTGGTTGACGCTACAATGTAGCCCGTCTTCTTGTGTGCGGGTACAATCGTCCCCTTGTTTCCCATATTAGCCTTGGGCCGAGGCCTCACTGAACGTAAAGATCTAGGAGTAATTATCTTAACCTTTAGTAGATTGATAACGGCCTTCTTTGTACAAACGGATGCAAAATTCGATGATCGATAGATAAGATAGAAACTCCGTAATGACCTCTGGGAAAGTCGGTGGACGATAACGCCAGAAAAATACCCCTGGTCTTTACATCTAAATAAAAACAACCTAAGGACCGAATGAACAAACAAAAAACAGAAATCTAGCAGAACGTGATAAACATGATGCAAGCACCATCCTATTTCGTCGAAATCGAGCCACCCGATAATTAATGTGATAACGTGATGCAAGCAGCGTCTCATTTTCCCTCGACATCGGGCCACTCGATAATTTATGTGATAATGTGATGCAAGCGGCGTCTCAATTAATTCCGTCGAAACCGAGTCACTCCTCATCGGATGTTGGCAAGTTCAAAGAGTCGGACGACGCGGTGGTGCTGACGGGGGTGGAGAAGGTGGCGATGCTGAAGGAGTCCTGGGGCGAGCGGTCGCCCCGGCCGAGAAGCTTCACGACCTCGAGCATGGTGGGCCGGTCCTCCCGGTTCGGCTGCAGGCAGAGGCGTGCGGTGGCGATCATGAGATAGAGCTTAGTGGGGTCAGACGCGTCCCGGATGTGGGGATCGAGCCACTCGCACACCGACAAAATGTCCGCGAGCAGGCTCCCGGCGAACGGGCCCTGGTCGTCGAGGGGCTTGAGCCCGGAGATGAGCTCCAGGAGCAGCACGCCGAAGCTGTACACATCGCTCTTGGTGGAGATGGAGAGCGTGTCGATGCACACGGGGTCGATGTAGCCGCACGTGCCCTTGTTGAAGTTGTTGCGGATCGACGCGCCGATGTAGCCCGTCTTCTCGTGCCCGGGGACGATCGTCCCAAAGTCCGAGATCTTGGCCGATAAGTTCGTGGTCAGCAACACGTTCGCCGACTTCACGTCGCAGTGGATAATGCACGGGGTCGCGCCGTGGTGCAGGTACTCCAAGCCTAGCGCGACGTCTTGCGCGATGCGCAGGCGCTGCTCGAACGTCAACGGCTTGCTGCCGTCGGGGCGCTGGTGGAGGCACTCGTACAGGCTGCCACCTTCCATGTACTCAAACACGAGGATCTGTTCCCCTGTAGCGCATTAAAATTGTCGCATCACATCACTTACCAAAAGTCCCTTGCAACTGGCGACAATATGATGAGCAACCAAGTTTCTTCATCACAATACACATGACTCACTCTATTCCAGAATGTTTGTTTGATGTGATGTTTGCTTCTCAGATTAACCGGTTAAGTACCGACAAATGCGCACCCATGCGGCACATGTGTTGCATGCATCCTTGCAGCTATACACCGTGGAATCAGTGATGTTTAGAGGAAATCTTAAAATTATTGTATGGGCCATTATTCTTGTTGGCAATGACGCATTTCCACCACATCAAAGAAATGTGATTTCTTGGATGTGGTAAGAAAAAGTTATGTGGGATCACTGATTGATTAGTGAATGTGTCACAACAGTAGATGTTGTGATGGTTGTGTATGAGGGAAGGCCCTGAGGGGTGGGCTTGGCACGGTGCATTCCAAGCCACCCGCGCACCCCACGTAATGCTTTGCCATGGAAAAGGGGAAAAAAAGGGAGGCTTCTCGTTAACACATGAGAAGCTCCTTGAGTGTTTTAAGAGGTTCTCATGCATTGACACATAATACATGTCATCTTAATTTCTTCACAACCATTATAGCCATTCAAACACCAACATGTTAAATTTCACATGATCTATGAACTTTCACATGTGCGTGAGGAGCCTTGCTATGGGCTGTAGCAAGGCAACCTCGTGCTACCTAACGAGTCGCGGGAACGAGGAGGTAATAACACGAGGATTGTTGCAACAGCCCATAGCAAGCCATCACATGCACGCCCTCAGATGTATGATGACCATGTTGAAAAGATTACATGCTACAGCCTATAATCAGCGTGCTCGGGTCCAATGAGGACATCACGCGTCAGCGAGATTTGAGATGGTCAGTGCTGCCTAAACCACAGGATGATTGGGAGAGGATCAGTAGCTCTACAATAAAGGGCACAATAGCCAAGGAAGCGCATGACTCAGCTAAACAATTATTGTTTAGGACATGAATCCACTCTAATTTCTTTTTGTAATTCTTCCAAGGTGCAGTGCAAACATCTATTCTTTGTTCCCTCACCATCACCGACACTTGATGAAGCTCATGTGATCATTTGAGATTCTCAAAATTGACACATAACCCCAGGTCATCTAAATTCCTTTGGAGAACAAGCTATTTCAAACACCAGCATGTTAATTCCATGTCAAATTAGGCAAACAGCAGGATGATGAGTAGATTCAAATTGAAAGAAATTACTTACGAATATCGTCACAGTAGCCGAGAAAGCGCACGACCCGGCGATGGTGGACGCGGGCCAACATGTCGACTTCCTCATAGAAGTTGTAGCTGAGCTTGAAGGCGCGCTTGACGGCCAACACGCGCCCGTCAGGGGCCTCGCCACGATACACATTTGCAAAACCCCCGATACCAATGCAATGCTTGAACCCATCCGTGATGCTCTCGATCTGGTCGAAGTCGTATTTCTTCGCGTGCACCGGGTTCGTCGCGATGAACTCCTGCATCGACGCCTTGCTCCGGTGGCTCGCCCGCCTCGTGAACCACATCGCTCCCAAAACCACAAGCAGAAGGCTCCCGAAAAGAACACCCGCCACGACCGCCAACGCCACGATGATCTTTGCCCGAAACACGGGAACTTCAACGCGCGTGTTCTTCGGGCTTATTGCCAAGGACGTCGAGAGGCTAATTTGGATGTTGGTAATGCTTAACCCACATTGTAACCCTAAGTCGCTCGCGCTCATGAACGTCAAATTCACGTAGGTGCCATTCGGGACAAAATGGATCACTTGCGTTTGCCACCCCGTTTGCGCGCTCGTGTTCATGCACACGATTGTTTCCGGCGTGGAAGACGGGGTTAACGTCACGACGAGCTTGTTCACGTTTTGCCCGCAATTTGCAAGCCCGGTGACTTCGAACGTGAGTGTATGCGGCATCGGCGGAATCGTGGAAACGACCTGACTAATCGCCCCGTGACGGTCCTTCCCGTTGAGCTGGACGTAATTGGAACCCGAAGAAACATCAAAGTTGGCGTCGCTCATCCTAACGGGTTGGACGTCGACGTCGCGCAAGATGTTCCAATTACAAATGGCCGTCAAGTCACCGCGCTCATATTCTGTCGTCCCAGACGTCTCAATAAAGTTCCCGTTACGAACGAAATTTGAGGCGTTAACCCCATCGGAGTAATTCCCTGGTGGCCAAGGGGGGGTCAGACTCAACGCCCAGTTTGGGACGAACGAGAACTCCGACGCCAAGGTCGCATTCTTCACAGCCACGAGCTGGAGGGACGAGCTGAAAGAGTTGTTCACACCCTGCACCTCGACGGACATGTACAAATTCTCCCCGTTGTAAACCGTGCGTTGTTGTGTGTCGAAATACCACGCCTGACTCAGATCGCTCTTGTTGCACGCCGCCAACTTGATTGCATCGCCACCGTCACCACCTCCACCCGGGATCACATGCACGCACAAGAAACCCTTATTATTACTACCGGTGGTCGACGTCTTCATGCGAAGCTCGTGCGAGCCAGTCAAGTTGTAAAAAAATTGCTCGTCTCGCCACACCAGCCCGCGGCATCTGTATGTGTCGAGTTGGAGATTGTTTGAGTCGATTCCGCTTCGAATGCACGAGTAGGACGAGCAAGGCAGGCCGGATCTGAGTTCCGTTGTGTTCCATGACCCGCCAACCATCAACCAACCCCATGTCTGTGAAGAAGCAACGTTGTTTTCCGCCACTGTAAGTGTGCTCAAATGCAGAATACTTGTGGCGATCATAAAAAAGACTCGCGTCGTGGTGCACATTGACAGCCTCCAACTTTGGCCATTGTTACTCCGAACATTGCATGAAATTCCTAACCTTCTCATCACCATAGCAGACTTGATTATCGACAAGTCATGGTACTCATCATCATGCTGGCGATGAGAAATGTATGCGGGTGTTTTTCGCCTACTTTCTTAATCGGACACCTACATTTGATTGATGTGTGGTTAGGTGAGGATCCAAGAACAAACACCATAAAAAGACACATGATTTTTGAAAGAGGTTGGCCTACGTCTTGAAATTTTATTAACTACTTCACACTCAACGATGAACACAATGAGGAGGATCAACAAACTATGTACTCATTTGAGGAATCAACAAACATGTACTTATAACGATAACCGTAACTACTAAATCAAGGGAGTTCTCATCTTCAATTTGGGTTTTGTTAGTTAATCATTATGATACAACATAAATTTGAAGACATCAACTACTCCACACTCAATGCTGAACACAATCGGGAGGACCTATATATTCAGCTAAAGAAACAACAAATATGCACGTCCGACGATTACCATGACTACTAAATCGAGGAAGGTTTGATTTTTACTTTGGTTTTCATTGCTATTTCATCATAGATTTGCTAGTGCAACACAAACTTGAAGACATAAATCTGAGCAATAAAAGATGGAGAACAAAAAAATAACCAAATAACACCCACATACCTTAATTCCCAAGTTCTTGCCGATTTTTGCAAAACCACACCTCCCATTCAATCCCTTTCTGTAGAGTCTGTGTGAAATGTCCTTCAGTGTGTTCAAGTGGAGGCTTTTTGGCCTTTACGCATTCCGAGCATTGCATAAAATTTGCCTAAACTTTGAGCACTATGGAAGGCTTATCGACTCATCCCACTTCTCGGACATCGCTTTTTGCAAAACCACTTCCTGTCAAGCAGCGTCCCTGTTTCAGCTGAAATTTTAACTCTCTGTCAGGTTCCTGTCTGTGAGGTTGTCAACTTTTCACAGCACAAGCCCACACAACAATACAACGTAAATTTGCTAAATTATTAACTCATTTAGATGAAGAAATCTTTGTGCATATGGTCATGCATGAAGAAATGACATTCCTGTCAACTGAGAGTCGTCCCGAATGGCAACCGAATGAGGTGAATCATGTTCAATGGTGACAAGACCATCCTCGATCAGTTTGGGTCATGGCGATGTGATCATGTGCCCGAACATGGCATCTTCACTGGCTGCCAATGAATAAACAAGTCCCTGGAATTAGAAGTCAACTACTTGGTTTGATGAGATGAGTGGATTTTCCTTTTGTATATATATATTTAAGTGTTGTTTTCCTTCCCTTTGTGAGCTAATAAAGGTATCCATAAAGTGGCAAAAAGGGAGAGTCAAAACGATATGTTTAAGAGGAATCTTCTCAAATTCCCGTTTTTAGTATCCTCCCTAAACTCATCATTAAGGAAGATTGAGTAAGCTTCGGTGAAGAAGAGAGGATTCGTTATTTTTGACCCAATCTCGAGTTTGAGTCAATGAACCAACCCTTGCAATTGACATCACCCTCCATGTACTGGGCTTTTAGGTGACATCACCCTTCTCCATTAGGCAAAGTTGATGTCACCCTCTTGTAGTTTAAAGTCTAAAAAAGGTCCATGGCTTGGGTTGCACAAGTTTCTTGTAGAAATCTTGATAATTGCCTTTATGTTCTAGATAAACTCATTTTCATCCCTTAACCCAATTAAAGAGTTTCGACTGTCTGAAAATACAAGGTTAATTTAAAGATGAAGTAAATTTGGATTTATGCATGAATTTTGGACAAATCCAACTGTCAATATGGTGTCCACTAGATTGCAAAACTACACAAATATGGTGATTGGCAAACATGAAATACACATTCGCCGGGGTAATCCATCTCAACGTCCACCTCTTCACCATTTTCCATCATCTTCGGGTTTGAACATTGACGATGCATTGAAACTAACAAAGTTTAGAAAACGGTTCAAATCCAATCTTTCCATCATTGATTTTGACAACATAAATGTGTATAATATTTAAATACTTGCCACCATCTTTTGATGGTGACATTTTATTTGTGTTGCCCCATGTGTCAATGAGTGTTCCTAGTGCATATGATCAATTCATGGATGGCATGGACAAGATGTACAACGGACACCCTTGGTGCACAACAAAAATAACTAATATTCAAAACGATTTTGGATTCTCATTTAGGCGTTCTTCTTGCGCCGGTCATCTCCATTGTCTAAATAACTATTGTAGTTACAAGTATTGCAATAGGGGGGAGGGGGGCGGGGTTGCAAATGGATTGGATCAACTTCTATCTCATTTTCTATGGAAAATATGGCCCTTGAAAAATGCAAATTGGAATGTAAGGTATGTTGTTCCACATCTGTGTGCATTGCTTTATGTCATGCTCGCATAATATATATCCACTCAATTTCCCATGGGATATCCAAGGCTTGTATTCTTCTAAGTGTGCATGACCATCATATTTCTAATAGCACGTGTTGTGAGTCATTACACATGACTTATCAACGCGTTGCTAAGGAGGTCATAAAAACACCCACTGCCAAGAACTCTGCTCTAGTGATGGTAGCAAGCAAACACTTCTTGGTAGACTACCATCTAAAATATCCATCAAACGGTGAAGACCATCATTTGATATGTTCGTCAATAGAGGTGGTTATGGATAAATTCAGTATTTTTGCCCCCCCAAATTATCGTAACTTCGTATCAAGTTCATAGCGTTTTGTTTGTAGTGCAATGGGTACAATGGATAGAATTATGGCACTTAAAAGACCATTCAGGTTTCAAGCACGTCCATAGTAGCATGCTCTCATTGAAGTTGAAAGACAAAGTGTTTGTTTTTAAAATGTCAATAGACCTTCCTAGGAACGGTGTGGATCTTGTGAAGCATATGCAAGTTGGAGGGGACATTAAGAATTCATGGATAATGTTCGACCATGTGAAGCGTTTAAAAGATTGGACCACCCTAGCGTGTCATGTATATGATAGCAAATATTGTAAGGTGTTGACGATTGCGTGTTATGACATGCGATCTAAAGATGGCGCAGTACAAACTCTCTTTTGAAAGAACTTGAATTCTATCATGGTGGAAAACAAAGTGCCAGATATAAACTTCAAGGGTTTCATGGCAGATAGTGCTTAGGCTAATTAAAATGCGGTCAAGAAGATCTATGGGGATGGTGACCCAAGTCTGCCTATGGTCAGTCGTAAACACACATGTCTTTTCCATTGGTTTACGAGCTTGGAAAAGGTGACACAAAAGTATATCACACCATTTTTTCAATTTTAGCACAAATATATATGCAAAGATTACAAAAACACAAAACACAATGAACGAAGTTGAGACCAAATATCATGTGATTTGTTCATGGTAGTTGTCATCTGGAGTTGCCATAGAAGAAGGCATTTTTGGTCTCTTTGAGTAGTGAAGAGTATTTGGTTTCTCCCATTACATATAATGGGATGGTTACATTCTTGTTGTAGGTGCATTATCATATTATATTCTTCAATGTTATTTTATTTTGAACATCTAAAACTACATATACAATCTCCTTCAATTTGTGTGGTATTCGCAGGATATGACAATAGATGAACGTGTGAAAATGCCAACATGCAACCTTATAGAGATTGTGCACAACAAGTGGCTCCAACAATTTGGAAACAAGATGACTTGCCTATACAAAACGATAGTGGATGTTTTGATTTGTGCCTTCATGCAAATTGCAAAGTACATGTCGTGGTTGAAAAAAAGTTCTACTCATAAAGGGCATGATTCGACGTCCTTGATACTCAAAATTGCTGTCAGGTGTGGGGATCCAAAGCTACTAGTGGAGGCCATGAGGTCTTACATGGGGGCAAAAGATCTAAACACTAGCGATTGTGCCTTAGAAGGCTCATAGTTGTTTAGGTCCACCAAATGGAAGCTTGACTTGCCACCCATAGCTTATTGCGACTCACATCGACTCGAATAAGTGAATTACTCCATTCCTCACCCTAACACTCGAGCATAAAAAAAAAACCATGCATAAAGGAGTCTTTGAATTCTAAAGAGCATGGTGTGGCTCATACCACATCCGTGTTAGAGAATGATTGCCCTGCTTCTTAGTGGCACATTGCTAGATTGTCCCCAAATTTGGCCAAAAGATATTGGACAATGCAAGCTAATACAAGTACTTTGTGCAATGCAAAAGTTGGTAGTGGCAAACATGACACTCCTGCTCAACTTACAAAGGGTTGAAGAAGGAATTTTGTTCCACCAACAATGTGGAACATGAGTTTTGGTCCTGCCCCGATGACATCAAATGGTATGTGAGTGACAACAAAAAAAAATGTTTTGGATTGGCCTATAGTTTCCAGCACATGGCTAGTGAAGATAGGCACCAATCTCTCAAGGGAGGAAGTGTTGGCACTCGAAGATGCCGAGTTCCAATTGCAGCAAAGGGAGGCCCTTTTGCCACATCGTAGGCTTTCAACAATTGCGACACTCCCAATCCCTCGGTCACATTTCCATGTGCCACCAAACCTAGGCTTTCAACAATTGCGACACTCCCAATCCCTCGGTCACATTTCCATGTGCCACCAAACCTAGACACTCACCCAACTTCCAGATTTTTAAAGACAATGCAAAGCAATGCAACAATAGGCCTGGGATGGCGGATCACAAATACAAATGAAAAAGTGCCTGACTCTTGGACGGGTACTATATATGTTGGAGTGATTGCCATTCCATATCCAGGATTTGGAGTGATCATTAACATTTTTTCCAAGGAGGACAACTCCTACCGTGTTACAATTGCTCACATCCCCCAATGCACATGCTTGGACTTCATCAAAATGTCCTCCATGGCTTTGGGAATGCAAGAAAAATAGGTGTATTGCAAACATCTTTACTATGTGTTCACATTCCTATGCAAGGTGGATTATGAAAGCAATAAGTTCATCCACACTCCAATGTACACCTACAACAAAGTCATGCGACTACTTGAGCTTGTTGGTCTTGTTGAACATGAGTAGTGATGCCAGTATAGTGTTCACCCTAGTGTCTCAAATTGTCATTATATGACATTAAATATATCTAATGTACTTTGGTTGCATGCGACAATGCTTTGGATTATTAAAATAAAAATAAGCAATTAATTGAAGATTTTTTTCAATATTCTATGGTAATAAGCCCCCTTTGGTTGTGGGTTTATGAAATGTTAATACTATGGAATTAAATTAAATTAATAAATATAGCACCAAATTTAGGTGTTGACAACCTATAATCGTGGAAATTTACTATTGCTCTTTATTACTATATTTGTCTTTATTGCTCACATGTTACCGCTCACTGCTCATCGCTCATGTCTTAGCTTGCCTCTCCAAATATATTTAAATATTAATCATGCTCTTAAAATAGGTTTATAAAGGATATAAATGAACATAACATTGCTCAGTTGATGAGTTGTGTTCAACTGCCCTAACTTCATATTCATTATGAAGCACTGGGATTCCGGCATCCGGAGGCTTAATTCTCAAATCTACTCTCTCTATTGCGGGGCCCATGAACACAACTCATTATTTGAGTAATGTTATGGGAGTTGTCACAAGTGCTTGGTGATGGACTACCTAGCTTAGAATCACTTAAGGTATGTGGTCCTATTGGGAGCACCTCCAAGTTTTCTACATAATGTTGGATCAACTCAAGAATCATCTCATTTGGCTAGCACATGCAACTAGCAAAGATTGTCCTTTCAACTTCCAAAAATTGGAGTGGAAGTGGAAAACTATAAGAGTCAAAAGTGAATATTCTCTCATGCTAGGTGATTGATCACATTCTCTCTCCCAATCAGGTGCAAGCATGGTAAAGTGGACCAAAACAGTGCTCTAGCAACTTAAAACAATTATTATTTTTGGTCAAACGTCTAATAGTAGTAGCAAAATGCCGTTTGAATTGAATATTTTCTCATGATGATCTTTATTGTTGTGTTAAGCACTCAAATGCAGAATGCCAAGATGAGGTCCTCAAAACTTATCATTAAAAGCAATGCTCAAAGAAAATGGCCAGATTTAGTTTTGGACGTAAATTTCATGACCTTCACTATCTTGAGCTTGATGATTTCTTCATATTCCTTCAATCCATTATACACTTGAGGTCATCATCAAATAATTTTTTGTAATTTTTTTTAATTCAATGTAAAAATATATATTATTTAAAACATTTTTGAAATTTGCTTGTTCAATATCACCACTTGCACACCCACTTACAACATCCTCTTAAAAATGTAGACTTTTCTTGAGATTGTTTTTGTCAACTTAAATTGCTTAGCTTTACAAATCCTTGCGCAAGTGGGGGTAGGGGGCGTGGACTCTTCATTGGAAACCTAAATGACATGTGTGGGTAGCTATAAAATCAAACCCCCTATATACAAGAAGCTTATAGAGAAAAACAAGTGTATTCGTACTAACAGCGAGCTAGGAAATGGACTCATGTATTTATACTAAGCTTTCCAACTTAATGTGATAAATGTCTCCACGACATACACAATATATCTATATCTATATATAACACATGAATTTAGTAACCTTTGTTGCATGTGAAATCCTTTTCACTTTCCAATGAAAAAGTCATTTTGATCCATAGCATGTAACTCAACAATTGCATCAAACAAACAAAGACAAGAGCATAATATCTTAGTTACAAACTGGAGAGCATAACTCAAGGAAGCCCATGAGCACTCCAAGAGCCTGTAGTTTGAAAAAATCTAGAACCCAAATGCAAACCTTGACAAGAACATACATGATAGTCATTGAAGACTATGACCATATGACAACAATGGATGAATACATGAATTGGATGGAACCAAAACATCTTGTCAATTTTTTCTCTGAATCTTAAGACCCCCTTTTGAAAAATCTACCTTTACTTTAAAAAATTCAATAGCCTTTTTAAATGTACACACTAGAGAAAAATAATACCTCTCTCTTATGTTTACTATGTACGCTTGTGCCTTAAATAATACCCCTTCTTACACTCAAGCTAGTTCGTATGTGGTATGAAGAGTCCACCCCCCCCTAGGTGTAGATTGATGTGTTTTTAAAATGTTTATGATCTATTTTTTTCACAAAATTCAAAGTTAGTATATTGGTTTGAATCACTTTCACTTAAGACCTGTGCAAGGATCAAGAGTTGTCCACTTTCCTGTGCTTGCACCCAATTGTGTATACTATAAAAACTAGAATGGTTCTTATACTTTGAACAAATTCTCCAATCTCAACATGACACGTGTAGTTTATTTTACGTCATGTCCATTCTTGACTACCATGTATAAGCCTTGGCATGGACCACTCAATTATAAAGTAAATGTACCTAATTTAATTACTTCTTTATTTCGACACATTTGTGAGTCGTCGTATCCGAAAAGACACGTGTTTAAAATAGATTGGACAACATGCTCAAAATACTATAACCACTCCAAATTCAGTAGTCAACATAATTAAGACGACCTATATGACCATTCAACGAACGCGAGAATCTTCACTTCGATTGTGAATAAGATATTCACATGAGCTCTTAAAATCATGAAGAAAGTGGCTATGGCCGTCAATGTGGATGTGCTCACCATCTTAACTAATCGTGTGTTTCATACCCTAGGAGAATTGGGTTTGTAGAAGAAAGGCACCATTTAAGACCCATATACCTTAGGCATCTTTCTATATGATTACGAAGAGTGACCGGTGACAACATGAGGCCCACCTAAAGTGCAATCACCTTCGATTCAACTGAGTTAAAGTTAGGTGCTGTTGACGGCATTATTTTCTTATGCAATGTCGAGTTTCAAACTTGTACTCACAGGTCGGAATGAATGTAGTAGTGAGGACTGTCTGAATTTTCAGCAAGCTTTGAACACCCAGTCACTTGCTTTGAACTGATTCTAACACAGTAGACTTGGGAAGCTTCTTGAATGACGAGAATTCTTGAATGTACAACAACGACCATCTCAATACTATTGGCATAAGGTAATTAAGGGTGCACAAGTAGAAACCGCTGGTGTCATTCTGGTCACTTCATGTTAGATGGTCGCGTCGTTTTGATATCTTAATTTCTACTTGTGCACCCTTATCTGATGTCGATATACCTGAGGTTGTTGTACATGCGATTCTATTGGTCGGCAACAAAATTTGAAACCCAAGGAGGTTAAGGTATGAAGAAACAAAGATTCGCTAACGTGGCAATACTTTTGCACAAATCTTGATGGACCCACCTAGAAAGAAAAAAAAAACACTCCTAGCTAGAGAAACAATACGCGAATTTTGGTGCGTTTTGTCACCGGGTCTCTTCCACTAGGCGAGATTGCAATTTATGAATGTGGATTGAAAAAGTCTATTGTTGTAATAGACTATGAAACCATCTAGTGAAAGAGAACCAATGGTCAGGCACTATGGTTCCTCGTGGTAACACCACTCTTCAAACTTGGCTCCAATCTTGAATCCCGAAAAAAGTCCATTAACTTGGGAAGTTTTTGACCCTGAGTTTCTTGGACCCGGACCCTGATGTAAATCCACCCTAAATGTGATAGCAGTAATCAGCTCAAATGCCTTGCAAGTCAAATCTACTGAAATGCAGTAAGTACTAGTGTGGTTGTGAATTGACGCAAGTGAAAATGTGGGTCAAATTTCAAAGATGTGTTGAATCATTTGAAGGCCGTACATGATGACTGCTGCAACAAGGTGACGTGTGCTTCAAATTTAGAAGCACAAATAACTTAAACAAAGTGGAGAGAAAAACGCAAAATATTGTACCAGGCTAGCTGAGTCTTTTGCTTGAGCTGGGCCAGCCTGGAAGGTATTTGGCACTACAGTGTGTGCAAATAATGAGGCTATTGAGAATTCTAGAGTGGAGGTAGATGTACGAAAGGGGTCCTAAAGTTTAGAGAAAATATTGAGAGTAGACGTGCTTAATGAACTCATGACTTCATTGATCATATGATGGTAAAAGTAGATGTTATCACTGCCCTAGCTTCAATGATGCATGTTGCAGGGTTAGATTATCACGAGTTACATCTTACGGGCGAGAAACTATCCAATAATCTTCCTCATCATAAAGTGAAGTGGATTGTATGCATAATGAGGACATTTTGTTTGCCTGATGTTTATATTCGTTTGTGCATTTTAGGCATTTATCAAATTACATTGAATACTTCCATGCAAATGTATGAGTTTATTATCTAGTGTACCGGTGGTACGCATACCTTTGTTTTTCTCTATAATTTTTCTTGTATATAGGGGTCTAATTTCATAGCCACCCACAAAAGCCATTTAGACGCTATTCCAATGAAGAATTGTGTGCATTTTTCCTTTGGTAGATGCTAGATATAGGTGCAGATGGGATTAGATGGCCCCTCATTGCAAGAGTGTAACATGTGATTGTGTATCCATTATCATCATCATGTAGGGGTAAAATGCACAATTGCTATGGCAACCAACCTTTCCACTGCACCGCATCGCTGAATCAGTGCGGCTCTTGAGCACTAAGTTGCAAGAGTGGTTGTTGTTCCCACTTCAATGATGCCACATGGAATCGTTCATTTCATCTCATGGTCGAAAACGTAAAGTAAATCAATCCATCATTCTTATCGATGTGTTGGTAACCTTTTTTTTCATTTTTGATTTGAATATTATCATGTTATCAAGTTACAACCCACCCTCATTTTCAACCCACAAAAACCTACACTAACTATCAGCCCATAGTAATAGGTGTGAAAGGTGTAAACTGGACCAAACAAATCCTAAGACAGAGTGTGCTCCTCCACTTGATGTCACTTCATGTGGACTCCCGTCCCTTTTCAGACGCCTCATATTCACGTCCTCTCCATTGCTGACAACAAGGGTGTCACCGTAAGATCATTAACACTAAAATTACTTATTGGGCGTACTAGATCAAACTTGGCAAAACAGTTTCTTCATGTGCAAGTGTCAAAGAAGTATTACCTTGCAAGACAACAGACTATCACTACTATTCAATGATCGGGGAGAACCGGCAGTTAGTTACAGATGAACGGGTTGAGTTTGAGATCGAATAACCGGTTGAAGTTCAAGACTTCAGGAGAATTAGAGATCACTTTAGAGGAACTTATGGAACATACCTCAAATTAATATAGAAAAAACAAAGGATGGCAACCAGTGATCGGGGAGGGTTTTGGGCATAACCAGTTGAGGTCCAACTGGTTACATGTGGACATCCTCCGGTTTTCCTTTATTAAATTGAGGTATATTCTATAAATTCCTCTAAAATGATCGGTAATTTTCCTGCAGTCTTGAACTTCAACCGGTATATCTCATACTCAACCGGTTCGTTCACCTGTAACTAACTGCCGGTTCTCCCCGATCATAGATGTCAACATGTAATCGGTTGGACTTCCAAACACTAGGATCTCAACCGATTATGCCCAAAAATCTCCCCGATCGATGCTACTAGTTGCCTAAAAGTCAACGTCCAAAAATCCATGTTCACGTTGTCCAATAAATTTTAGACACCCATATATATATATATACATACTGAGAGGCTCATCATCAGTCGTCCTGAAAAAGCGTTTTGGGGTTAAGAGCTTACCATGCTGTTTGTGGGAGGGAAGACAATGCAAGGGTGATGGAAGCTGGTGGTGGTGGCATGTGAGCAGAAGACGTGACTTGTGAGGAAGGGTGTCATGTGGACATTAAGTTATTGTTCATTTTCTCCTTGACCTTTTGACACTGGAAGTACTACTGCAGTAGACTTCAAGCTTGGCTTACTATATTTAAGGAGAAGGAAGTTGTGCAGGAGATTACTATATTTATGGAGAAAGAAGTTGTTCATGGAGCTTGCACGATGTTTTGGAGGTCATCTGATGTCATTGTAAGGATCAGCTTGGATGCGTGTGATTAATTAACTACTGTGGACTAAATAATCAGTACCTTCGTTACAAAACTTGCTTTAAGGTAGACAGTAAGGGCCACTTCACGCACGAGCCAAGAGCCGTGACCATCAAAATTGTGAGAGCCCAGAAGAAAGTGTCCATAGGCCATCCCAAGACACCTCCGAAAGCATGTAGTGTGGTCATGGACCCTCAAGTGTAGTGTAAAGTCATATGTGACCGGGCCCTCAACCAAATGCCATTTCAATGAATTTCTATTCATGCGGGTTCTCACACATGATAAAATAAAATAAATTAAACACTATATTTGTTAATCGGAGACTTTGGAAAGTCTCAAAATAAAATACGCCCATAGTTTGGGATGCCAATATTGTGAGCATACGGAACATTGGGAACATCGGGAACATGATGGATTATAAATTCGCATGCGGAGAATATTCACACTACTAAAAACAGCAAGTCTTCAAATCATAATCAAAACATGAACCACACATGGAAAAAACAATCAAATCTAAAAAGCAAGTGGTTTTATGTCATTATAAAGTCTAGGGTGCGCATCCCATATATAAGGGTCTTATGGAATTGGATGGCACATTGTAAACGTATGAATAAATTTGAATATTATAAATTTGAATATAATAGCTGCAATAAAACCAAGTCTATAAAGTGCCCCTATGTTTTGCCATTAATTCCAACCTATGTTATGTTTCCCCGTCTTCATCTTCCGCTTCATATCCATTCTCGGCGTCATTTTCCATAGCTGCAATACATGCCAAGTTGTCTTTGGCAAAATCTATATGTTTTTGAAGAATGCTCATTGTTTCCGATTTGGAATCTTTGCGCGGCTTCCAAGCACAAAGTATGGTATCTGTGTTTATCCAAACCGGTTCGTACGATGAGTTCACTGTCCACTATCCACGTTGATTGCCACGAAGATTATATGGTCCAACACCATGTTCTTCGACAATGGAGACTATTTTTCGTATTCCAACCTAAATAGGTGCAAAGAACATTATCGTCTTTGGTGCTAGGACGGCAATATTCCACTTCAATTTGACGAAAGTTGGGGCTAGTTCGAACAAAATTGGGTGAAGACAATGTTTTCACCAACTAAATTGGCTTGGGGTGCTCTTCATCTCTTGTTCGTACGAGGACCATATAACCTTTGTGTGAGACCCAAACCTCCACCCTTTAATGCGTCAGTGTCCAGGGGGAGGTTCAAGGTCCACACATGTTGAATAAAATCCCCTTCCCTCCTACCATTTTGTCAATAACACTTGACTGAAGTGGATATGCAACCACACTTTATAATAATAACACAATATGGTCATACACTGGCATTAACCAATGCCTTAGCTTGGAAATCTAGTCCTTCCCCTCTAACTTCCTAGTGCTTCCTAATCTCTATCCACCTCCCAATGTTTAACCCTTTAAGAGCCAGTACTACCCAAGGGGTAGCTGCCCTTGCTGGTCCTTGTACAATGTAGACAAAGGATTCCCCCCTGGTTCCACCCTTGTTAAACCCTGGTGGCAGTCCCCGGCCCTGAGGGCCTGTCACGATTCTCCTCTCCACCCGGCACCAGCTCCTGCAGCCTAGGTTGCGAGCACTCAGTGTAATATGGCCCAGTCTGAGATATATGTGCCTGTCCCAGCTCCGAGGCTCTGCCCCCTGCCTCAGAACTCGGCCGAGTTTTCAATCCAACCACTTCCACCTTGCGCTTCGCATCACCCTTTTACCTCATGCTTCCTCCTCACACTGCCTTCCCCATTCCTTCACTCCACAACCCAGCATTCAAGTACAGATTCCGCTAGCATCAATCTCCTCTAGCCTTTTCCACATCTTCCGCTCTGAATCTCCCCAAGCCCATTCGCCATCCTTGGGCATCAGGAGCTTCCCCAGATTCACCGTTCGTCAATACAACTCATAATGTGCGGTCTCGGCTCACACATTGCCCAGTACTTATATGCCCGCAACCAGAGCAATTAGTAGCTGCACTCAAATCCGGCCTTCCTTGGCCAGTTCCTCCTCGCTCCCGACTGAGACTGAGATCTGTGGCTCAGCCTGCCTAGCACTCTCCGAATTTTCGTAGCTTTGTGAGTGCAACTGGCCTCTTAGCCCCTCCTCAGCAGGCTAACCTCCTTGGTGACGGCAGCGTCAATGCAGCCTCTTTGTGTTCGCACCGTTGAGCTACGGAGCTGTTGGGCTCCAGCACCGCAACCTCGGCTCTCTGCCCGCTTCCGTTGAGAGAGAGTATCACCCACAAAACCTAGAACCTTGAGACCTCCCCTGGTTCCGAGGATCCATGCACCTGATCCTCATTTTGGGAGGGACCCTTCCACCTTTAACCGACACAAAACCACCTTAACACGGACAATTAATCCTGGCCTAAGTCACACTTTTTTAAGACCAATTGCAAATCTAAATCCTAACCCTCTCTAACTATAAGCTTCTCCTAACACTAATCACTCCCCAAACAAATCCCTAAATCTTCAATCCCGCAGTCACACTTACACAGGCTCTAAACCTTAACAAGAACATCAACTAAAAGCATCACTCTTTTTATCTTTTCGAGTATTCATTGTAAACCCAAAGACTAAGATTTTAATAATTCAATGACTAAAAACATATGTGGGCACCATATTGGGCTCACACCCACCCATTACTCCCTCCGAAAACCGGCACACAATGGAATGTCATCGTGGTCATCCCCGGAATATTGAGATTGTTCGTGCACTTCCAAAGATTTATGGGAGGATGTATCCCCAAACACACCTAACACGTTTGTCCCGTGAGTATTGTCCGCCGATAGGGACACATTCACTATCAAAAGACGATGCATTCGTCGATAACTCAAATGCACTATCTCCCATATCCATTGCCATCCCACCTAAACAAGCCACCATGGAATGACCAACCCCACAACTGATGTCATGCATACAAGAGCGGACTCACTATATGTGTATATATATGGCTCAAAATTCACAAACAACTATTTGGGTACCATTGGAGGACCTCATACGTAAACGCGACGAGCGTTCCGAAACAATACAATGTCATGTGCAAATAATCTTTATTCTCCCATATCAATAGACATGGCCATCCCATTGTGATATATAATATTCTTGAAGGGCGTTGAAATGGTTTGTGCACTCCCCATGAAGATGGTTGCACACCAACAAAGGACATGATTTTGACATATGTTTATGAATGCGCAGTCGTAAAACCCATCCCCTTTCATAATGAAATGTGCATGGGACAAAACACACGCAACTCTCACGAGCATACTATACGAATATACATCGGTATTCATGAACATTACGTCTACTCATGGCAAATGGTAGAATGATATAAATGTAAGAAATATAAGTCGTTTACACAATAGACAAGATTTATGTCAATCAAAGTCAAAATAGAGAAAGAATATGAGTTGGGATATACGAACGGTCGTTTGTATACATTCCCACGTATGTTTCAGTTGGGTTTATATACGAACGGGCGTTCGTATGTTCCAGACCATACTATATATGTCAACCAAAACATGGACCGTCGCCATTGTGGTATTTAAGGCCATCTGTTCATTAATAACATGCCATCCTATGTGTATTCCGAGCAAATGGATACGAGTGCAACGTACCGACATCCATTCATAGATCCTAGCATGATGTATATACAAACGCCCGTTCGTATATATATCTGCAATATTGTTTGTATCTATGCATAGATATATGTGAATGGAGCACGGGTAGGTCACTTAGTGCATTTTAAAAACGACGTGTGGCATAATATAGAGAGGATTAAAATCATTTGAAATAAAAATTATAAAGGAATTCCAAATAATGAAGGGGCCATTAAATGTAGACAATCCCACTATAAGTAAGTTAGATGGACATAAAATGTGGGCCATTATTTTTTTGTAAAATTAATATAGGGGCTGAAGATAAGGATCCTAGAAGGTATGTTTAGTATGTTTGCTATGGTCTCCTATGTGTTTTCTTCATAACTTTGTTTGCACCCTTCTTTGTTTCCATGGTTTCCCTTAACACTCGTCAATGCGTTAGGAAGTAGATTAGCTTTTATTACTTAAAAGGAATATAGAGTACAAAAAATTGCAGTGACTTGGACAATATAAGTAACGGAAGGGTGCAAACAAATGGGCCATTTTTAAAATTTAAGTAATTATAGGGAGGCTTTAATTCAACCCTTGAAGGTAAATAGCCCCAAAACAAAAAACCCCCAGCCGCACGTGGTGCACAAAAATGCCTTAGAGTGACCTACCCGTGGAATGGAGGGATGCATGCTAGATGCGTAGACCATACTCCCAAGTGGGGTTTACGAACACACACTCGTAAACTCGGACATCCTATGTGTATTTGGGGCAAATGGATGCGTGTGCGATATACCCAAGTCCATTTCTAGATCCTTGCACGGCATATATACGAACGCACGTTTGTATATATCTTGGCCATAATGTTTGTGTCTATGCATAGATATATATGTATGGAGGGAGGCATGATGGAAGCGTAGACCATACTCCCGGGTGGCATTTACAAATGCACGTTCATAAACTCTCGCCCATCCTATATGTATTTGGGGCAAATGAATGGCATATTTACGAACGCTCATTCGTATATCATTGCCGTATTGTCTGTGCCTATGCATAGTCATATGTATATGTATATAAATTTATGGATGTAGAAAATACGCTAAGGTGGTATTTACGAACGCATGTTTGTAAACTCCCCACCATCCTATATGTTTGATCCACTCCTACAAATGTGTGCACTCCAGCTTTACAAACGCGCGTTCGTAAAGCTCCAGTATTTTCGGTGGTATATGTAGTGGGTGCATGTTGTCATGTACTTAGGAGTGTACGATTGACAGTCACACAGGAAAATGGCTTGAGCGCCCTTCATCGAGTCTCTGAAGCGCACACTTGGCGTCTGCCACAAAAAAAAACTTTGTTGTGGGGGGAAGAGCTTTAAATACTCCACTAGGGTGGTTCAAAATCCCTTCGATGCTCTTTAAAAAACGGATTCCCACCGCCTACTTTGACCTAACAATATGCCATCTATTCATGCGGAACATAAATAATTTTATGTATGAAACATGTATGGCATGCAAACATTGAAAACATGTACATCCGTCGCACACCTTAGATGTTACCAAGGTCTCCCAAATAAATAAATAAATAAATAAATATATATATACACACACACAAACACACACAAACACACAATGAGGTAAGAGTGGGTAATAATCTGTTGTGAAGGCCCCTAAAATAATAGGTATCATATGATTTACATCAAAACATGCCCGTAATATGCTCACCAAGTGCATGAACACCAATTAAAAGTCGGATTAATTCATAATGGCTTGTAAGGCACATTAAGAATATGAATTCAAACCATACCTAGATATAATTTACGTCCTAATTCAAATGCAACCCTAGGTTTGGAAATAGTGAATAAATTCGGCATGTGTGGAAATGTTGAATTAATTTGGAATGGTAATTAAGATAGAATAATTATATAAATTGAAACCATACCTAGGTTGAGTCCCACTTATAATTGTGTGTTTTGCATCCTACGAGAAGTATATGCAAAGCTAATGATAAATCATTTAAAATGAAGTCTAAAGATATGCATGTTATAATAAAATTAAGTATGGATTGTGGGATTAAAATGCACTCAACATTATTAAGGTGAAAGAGAGACTCAAAACTTCAAATGTCACTTCTGACCTAAACCAAAGTTGAATCTCAAATCCAAATTTGAATCTTGAAATGACAATCGGCATGATCTTCAATTATAGTTGTTATTAACCGAATGAAGCAATTCTCAATCCAACCAACATCGGTAGATCAGTTGGGCATGCCCATGGACCACAACATGACCACATATAAGAAATGTTGGTAAGATAAAAATATTTAGAGATGTAGGGTATAGGGTTTGGGGTTAGGGTTTAGGGTTTGTGAGAGTTGTGCATGTCCGGTAGTTAATCCATTAGATTACACACACAAACTATATTGACTACTCAAAATCCCATATCGGACTAACTTAATTTATGTGTAGTTGACATTTGATGCTACCCAAACATTCGATCACATAGCTCAAATGTACTAGTTCAAGTTGATACATAATGAAATAAATCGACAACCTATTGGAAATTGAATTTTCCTCCACCTCTTATAAGAAAACGGACAACCCCTCCCCCCAATCTCAAATTGGATCCTTTATTAATCTAATACTTATTTGAGGACCCATTGAACAACTTGAAATATATTTCATCCATGAAATCACCATATATTTCCAAACACTGTATGAACATCCTTGGGGGTGGATTTTCCATTGAATACCTATGACTTACGTTTGATGCTAATCAAATATCCGATCATATGGCTCAAATGTATTTAGATCAAGTTAATTTAAAGTTACTTGCACTATACGAATGTTAGTTCAAGTTGACACCTAATGAAATGAATTGAAGACCTATTTGAAATTGAGTTTTCCTCCACCTCTTGTAAGAAAACGGACAATCCCTCCCCCCAATCTCAAATTGGGTCCTTTATGAATGTAATATTTATTTGAGTTACCATTGAACAACTTGAAAGATATCTCATTTATGAAAATAATATATATTTCAAAACACCATATACACATTCTTGGGGGTGGATTCTTCATCAGATCCCTACTAAATGACGTGCATTGTTCCTTACGAATTTATACTCCCTATTTAAAAGATTTTTACAAAGAATCCAAATGTAGAGGTACTAAGGAGATGCGACAAACAAAATTGATGTATTTATACTTAACTCTTCAAGTTAATGTGATAAGCGCCTCTATTACATATACATATTACAAAGCTTGAAATTAACATGCCTTTATTGCTTATCCCCCCATCTCCTCATGTTCACCTCCCATTGCATCTCCCCATCCCATCTCCCCAACCCGTCCCATCCCTTCCCTCCCCATTGAGAGGAGGCCACGTGACAGCCCTTAGGGAAACCCTAATGGCATTGGCTACCTCCCCACGCCCCTTCTTCTCTTCTCCTCATTATCATTTGGAGCAGAAAGAGGAGGAGTGGAACGCTGAATAGATGCGGAGTGAAGCTCTTGTTGTTTTTAATTTCACATTTATTATATTAGTTTTGTTGGTGCAAGTGTTGAGAGTTTGAAATTTCCTTTCGAGAGTTGTAAGCTTAAGAGTAGGAAACTCAAGTTAAAAGCTTTAGAGTAGTAAGCTTGAGAGCTACAAGCTTGGGAGTTGTATGTACATCAGAGTATTTGCTAGGGTTTGTATATAGTGTGCGAGGGCTTGAGAGTGTGGGGGAGCCTTGTATGGTGTAAGGGTGCATTTTTTATTCAATTCAGTGTGCATTTGTGGGGTTTGCGGGGGTTTTCAGTAAGGGACGAAGCACAAGCTTTGGGTGTCCAACTTTTCAATATGAGTATAATATTCCTTCTGAACTCACTTCCCTCACATTATGAATTTGTTCATTGTTGAAGTATATGTGTTTTGTTACATGCATGATGAGGTTTGGCATATTTTGTATGCAATTTAAGCTAGAATCCTCATTATTTATTCTTCCTCACATTCTGAAACTCAATCTTGTTTTGATTCTATTTTTTTCTTCAGTTTCATCATTATGATGAAGTCTTGCAAGCACAAATGTAAGCATTGCTGAGACACATGAAGCAATCATTTGCAATACACATTTTATATGTATTTGCATAAATACATATATGTATTTTTACAAATGATATATAGAATATTATAAATAAACAAAAAACAGACACATTTACGAACGATCATTCGTAAATACTAAGACAACGCATAATATAACCCCATTTACAAACGTGTGTTCATAAAGATCCACACAAAACCCAAAGCTAGATGTTTACAAACGCGCGTCCATGATCATACGAACAAAAATGGAGGGCTATAAATTTACAAACGCGCGTCCGTAAACATACGAACAAAAATGGAGGGCTATAAATTTATGAATGCGCGTCCGTAAACATATGAACAAAAATGGAGGGCTATAAATTTACGAACGCGCGTCCGTAAACATACGAACAAAAATGGAGGGTATAAATTTACGAACGTGCGTCCGTAAACATACGAACAAAAATGGAGGGCTATAAATTTACGAGCGCGTGTCCGTAAACATACAAACAAAAATGGAGGGCTATAAATTTATGAACACGCGTCTGTAAACATACGAACAAAATTGGAGGGCTATAAATTTATGAACGCGCGTCCGTAAACATATGAACAAAAATGGAGGGCTATAAATTTACGAACGCGCGTCCGTAAACATACGAACAAAAATGGAGGGTATAAATTTACGAGCGCGTGTCCGTAAACATACAAACAAAAATGGAGCACTATAAATTTACGAACACGCGTCTGTAAACATACGAACAAAATTGGAGGGCTATAAATTTATGAACGCGTGTCCGTAAACATATGAACAAAAATGGAGGGCTATAAATTTACGAATGCGCATCTATAAACATTTGCACAACAATGGAGGGCTATATATTTACAAATGCGCGTTTGTAAAGATTTGGACACAAAACCCACTGCTACATGTTTACAAACGTGCATTCGTAAACATGTGAACGAAATGGAGGGCTTCATATTTACGAACGCGCGTTTGTAAATATGTGCTATATAACATGAGCATATGCATCGGCCTAATGCTATAATAATTAAAGTACGTAAAAGATGTATACATGAAGAACGTCTTTTTGTCCGGCTTGGTCCTAATCAAGTACATGACTTCACGAACGCACGTTTGTAAAGATGTGAACTGTAAATTACCACCTTGGAAAGCACCTGCATTTACGAATGATCGTTTGTAAATATGCTCTAAATATCTATTAAAACGATTAGATTGTCATAAATTTTGTGATGTGCATAAAGCATATTTACAAAACTTAGTACATCCAATTCTACAATGATATCAGTAGTGTCTGCTAGACAATGTTGTTACTTATGAACGAATGTTCGTAAAAACGGTTCTAATTGTGTCTGTTATGATGCAAATGGCTAAAGCAAGCAGAAACACTTTCAACTTGTTTGTAATGCCCGTCAGTCACCTTCCAGAGTCTGTTTCGGACACGAACAGAGACGACAATTATGTCCCGAAAGAAAACGTCATGGGGGAGTGGACGGCAATACCAACGAAGACTGATGACAGTCTTGTTGCCTTGAATTTCACCTATAAGGTGCAAATAAAGGCATACTAGCCAGAGCAGTGGGTGCAGACAATAAATCCGGAGATAAAGTCTGTAGAGGCCCAAGAAGAATATGTTATTTTGGATATGAAAAACAACGAAGACCACATCAATCTCCTATTATACTACTTGGAGCATCCATTCTCCTACGTGTACGCAACCATGAATGTTGCAGCAAATGCCAAAAATTTCAACCTGGATGGTCTCTTCACAAAGTATGTCATGAACCAACACTAGACAATGAGGAAGTTAGACGCCTTTGCATTGAACATTTCCAAGTACAACAATGTAACCACTGAGGCCAACAATAATAATAATAATAATAATAATAATAAATCCAAGAAAACCATCTACGTGGGGGGTAGGAGGTTCTAGAAATGCACCTAGGCCAGTGCCTTTCGGGAGCAGGTTGACGGAAGGGCCCAGCAGACAGTCCACGCCATCCAAAAAGTCGAAAGATGACATGGAGAGGTCTGGAGTAACAGAAGGCGTCGAAATTAGTTCGCCACCAATGATGCCGACCCTTTTGAAGAAGGGAGAAAACTCGGACGCTCGAAAGCGACACGGATCTTTAGAGACTTCAACAACTACTAGAAGGATTGTTGGCCCATGGGGCGCCACTTCACTTTCAACGTGGACTGCTTCAAGTGCGAGAAATCCCTTAACAAGTGAGTGGTTAGGTCTCGCGAGAGAGGGGGTGTGTTGTGGCAAATTAATAACCTCATGAACAACGTCAAGTGGGATAGGCAAACTGTCTACGTCATGCCCATGGAGAAAGATTGGCCTCGAATCTAGAATGGCGAGTTCTGAATTATCAATGGTCAGCACAACTTGGAGGTGTCGCAGATCATCCTGAAGGACCACAATTTTCAACACGAGCTCAAGGAGGACCTGTGATATTGGAAGTATTTCTTGATGTGGTCAGACGACTGGGACAAACTCAAGAAAATATCCACATTTTTGAGTTCTAGAAACAAGATCAAGGCATTTGAGGCGTCGTGGGTGGCAAATATAGTGGCGTCGAAAGACATCTGGGTCGCACACGGATGCCCGCCAAAGGAGAGGAAGAATGCGAAGAACCAATCTCCACAATGGAAGGTAAGTTTACAAACAAACGTTCGTAAAGATTAGGCTGCAATTGGAATTTTGAAGACTTATCAACTTACGAACGTGCATTCGTATTTAGTGTAAAACAATGACACCCTTGTATATATGTTGCAAACGTTCTATGATGCGATGGTGGACAAGTTCTCCTCCATTGATATGAAGTCCACAACAACAAAATTAGTCCTGAAACTCAAGGGTGAACTTCGACTGATTTGCTGCAACAGAAACACCTAGAAGTTGTGGACCCAGTTTTTTGACGCTCACAGCTCGGGCGATCTGGTCAACCCCAATACTGAAGAGAAGTACAACTTTGACAAGAGCGGAAAAGCCCCTCCACTACTGAGAGAGTTTTTCGGGGCCCTGCAAGGATTGACAAAGTCAAAGTTGAGGCGATGTGCGGTACAAGTTCTTGGGAATACCGTGGGAAGGACCATCCTTTATCCCAAAATATTTTTGAAGAGACCAAAGCACAAGCCCGGCACATACTCCATCAAGGAGTGGTGCGACCACAGGAAGCTGAAGACCACTGCGATGCGGGAGTTGAGTGGACTTTTGCCAGAGATGCACCTCTTCCATGCCGATGGCGACGTCAACTGGGAAAAATGAAAGGAGTTCAAGGCGCTATACAACATCAACGGTGCCTCAATGCGCAGTCTGGTCAAGGAGCACATCTCCGTTTTAAAGCTCAAGGGGAACAAAAGATCCAAAAAAATAGAGACGGAACCCGAGGAGCTACAGCGGTACAACTCCTTCTTGGAGAGGAAGAGGAATGCCTGAAAGAGGTAAGTGAAGGCAAGTAATCAAGAAGAGGCGATTGCCTATTAAGGTGAGAAGAAGCCGAGCCACTCGAGAAAGGCCATAGCTTGTGAAGCGAGAAATCGCCGAGTATGAAGCAAGAGAGGAGCCCGAGATGGGTAGTTAAAAGTTGAAGAGTCGACAAAGACTAAGGAAGGTGATTGGCCTGAGTTCGAGAGGAAACGACATAGGGACCTGATGGGAGAGGTAGAGTCGCGAGAGGAAAAACCGACTAGGTCATAGGCTTCACAAATGCCTCCACCAAGAGAGAGTGAGTACATGGAGGCAACTCTAAGAGAATATAACCTGGAAATAATAAGTTGACTTTACCAAGTACAAGGCTAATGTTATGAATGCAGGCAATGGATGTACTTAGTAGCATGGTATAAGTTGCAAAAGACAATACCATCCCAAGAAGGAGAAGTTGCTTGATTAGAGCAAGACTTCACCAAAGGCAATTCAATTTGAGACTAAACTAATATAAGGCTTTAATTAATGGATATAGCCTAGTTATTAATGAATTGGATTTTGCATTATCTTGTATCTTGTGGATAGTTGTTGTAAAAAGTTACCAGATAAATTGAAGATGAAGATGGTGATTATAGTCTTGGAAGAATGGCCGAATGATTGTAAGTTAAATCAAGAGGAATTAAATTGGAGATTATTGCAAAGCATAATGCATGACATTTAAAGACGATGTGGTACTCAAAAGACATTACCCCAGACTTTGTTGTGACAATTAGCTATTGACAATTTGCCAAGCTCTTGAGCTTCACGACCGATCAGAGGATGGAATTAGAATGATAGAAGTTCACACACATCTAGGACGGAAATCACCCACAACGGAAGAACCAGAATGAACCATAAGAGGGTGAGTTTAGATTAATAAAGAAAGAATGAGGGAGTAAGAGACCTAGATTGTTATTGTAATCCTTAATCCAATGTGACATTAACCCTTATAGACACTAGCTCACTCTTCTTTCTGATCTAGTTCCCTGGGTTTTTTGTTTGAATATTTAAGTGATTGCAAGATCCTAACTACAGCTACCCTCTACTACATTAGTAGATAAATGACTTCATTGTTAAATCCATGATGGAAATTGTGTGCAACCTTAGCTAATATTATAAAATTTCAAACCTCAAACATATAAATGAAATTTCTACATTTAAACAATACATGACATACATATTTTTCCATATTAGAAGATATTAGTGTGGTCCATAGTAGTAAGCATAAATGCTATATAATGTGGGCTAGTAATTAGCATGCATTGGGACTATTCCCCAAGGAATTTAGTGTAGAATTAAGCCCAATAATGTGGCTCATATAAATAGATATAAATTCCAACTCCAATGAAGCAAGCATGAATAGAGACCTTTTTTGCCTATAGGTTACTACCCCCTTTTGGATGCAGATTCTATAGAATATGAACCAAAATTAGAAAAGCCAATCAAGTGTGTGAAATCATCTTTGGGAAGAGAAGCTAAATTTTGTTGCATGTTGCTCCCGCGGCCATGTGTAGTTGTTTACTAGTAAGGTAAGTCCTCCATACCTACACATTACTTGTCTAGGTGAAATTTTCTTTCCATTGTTTTGTCGCAATTTCAATTAATTTCAATGTTTTAAATGTTGTCCTAGTTGCTTTGTCATTCTTTGTTGATGGTTTGGTGAACTTGGTTGTGATCTCTTTGTGTGTTTTTGTTGGATCTTGCTACGTTGTTTTTCCTCATTCTTTCCTTGATACTTGTGGTTACTTGAGGTTAGTTTTGAATTTGTGATGGGTTGTTGTTGAGTGTTCTTGGTCTTGTGTTCTTCATTGCTTGTTGTTTTAGGAACTTTACTTTGTGGGATTTAAAGTGAACTTTGCTTTATCAATATACTCTAGCCTTCTTTGCTTATTGGTTGGTGTTTAGTGAGGTCTTAGGTGGGACTTATCATGTTTTTGGGTGCATCATGAAAGTCTTATTAGTGTGGAATTTTGAAAACCATCTTATCACTTATGATGGGGTTAACAAAAAAAAAATCCTTGTAGGTGAAACATCTAAAAAACATAGCCGATTAGATTGCCCTACGTTAACAATCCATAAGCTATTTAACATGAGTGGTCAACAACCCATGTATGGTCCACTAAGCAAGTTATCATGAAATTTTGGTTGACAAGCCAAATCTTATGATCAAATCCTCCACATTGGCCTGATAGGTTGATTGAATTGGTCAACATCCTTAGATAACTTGCTAGTAACAATTTCAACCAAACATTTTTTTTTAAATAAAACAAAAAAACAAAAAAAAAACTAGTCAAGTGGACAAAAATTTCATGATTTGTAATTATCAGTCAAAATAACATAGTTTCATTTCTATAATTTCATGTTGTGCACTATGTTTGCAAGTTACATGATTTATATCAATGGTTTCTCAATGTCATAATGAATATGACACATAAATCATATCAAGATAAAAAAAATTCTGAAATCATGTTTTTTTTTTGCATATCCTCGTGTATTTGAAAATGAATTTTGATAAAAAAGAGGAATTATTCACTTTCTTGAATGTATGATCGTTAATGAATCCACATAGATTTTTATGACTGACCGTCTTGATATGTTTGCAACAGTTATCCAAAATAGGTTACTTGTGTGTGATAAATTTTTATTACATTGCACATAGTTGATAGACTTAAAAAAATAAAAAAACATTTGATTTAGGTTTTTAAACTTTAATTTTCAATATAAAGGATCTGACTCTAGACTTCAACTGAATGAATATCTTTAAAGCATATGAACTTGTGGTGATATTGTTCAACACAACAAGACTCGGAAGTGACATCTCACATGAAGGGTAAATCGACCATATTTAGTTATCTTCATCAATCACAATAGCTGGTCCTTTTAAAAATTACTAACAAAAAAAAAGTTCTGCAAAGGGTCCAAGCTGAGCTTTATAAAGATGCATGCACAAAAAAACCTTCAAATGTATCACAAGGCTAGGTGGATGCCTTGTACTCATGTTATGATAACCTTGTCATGTGAATGCGTTCGATTTTTCTTCATCTCCTTTTGAGTAACACATGTTGGGGTCGTGACTACTCCCTGTCATACCTAGTTGACATAATTTGTTGTTGTTGATATGGTCGTACCATCCATGTGTGTGGTGATTGTCGGAGGCCGTAAATGAATTGGAGTAATTTGCAGTAGAGATTCTAAAATTCTTGACACCGAAAACCTTGAAGCTGGTGCATGAAAGATGCACCTCTTCAAGAAATCATTAAGAAAGGTTGTGTGTACATCCATATGGTGCATGGTGCATTGTTTAAAAGTTGCAATGACAATAGCGATTATGATGGTGACCCATTTAATGACATGTGTGAAGGTCTTTTGGAAGTTTAATGCCATTTTTCTGTTCATCGCCACGAACAATTTAGTCGAGCTTTGCGCTTGTCAACTTCACCATTCAAGACTGGCTTTTATCTTGAAAACCCATATGCATTTCAAGGGTTTTGTGTCGGGCAGTAATGGCTCTAGTGTCTGGACAATATTATTCCACATGTTGTCAATTTCCTCCTGCATCACATGAAGCCATCAAGGGTCTCGGATGGCATGCTCATAGCCAATATCTTTTCCTTGTAAATAGTTGTCAATTGGCAATTTCCTTTCTAAATCCTCCCTATTTTCACAAACCACGAGCATGCATGTATCAAAGTCATCGTCGGATACGTAGACATGATACTCATCTAGTTTTAATGCTCTGACATTTGGTTCTTTTCAGAGCAGTGTAGGTGTTGGTACAACTAGGATTGGTTCTGGACTCCTGTTATGGTTGAGATGGGGATAATGTAATGGAATTATCATCTGAAATGTTGGGAAATGAGAGATCAAGAAACGAGGCAGAAGAAGAATGAGTGGAGGGAAGTATATATCCATGAAGGAGTAACATCAGCTACTGGGGTGGTCGGTAATGAATCAGATTTGCTAGCATTTGACTTCTGTAGACTTAGCAAGATTCTAAAGAAGTTGATCCATAAGTAAATTTGCATAGTATTATCCATATTCATAACAGTGTTTTATGAAATATTGTCAGTCCCACAGAACATTATTAGGGATTTGAATGATGTTATGTGTAGCATGTGCAATATTAAATTAAAAGGTTGTTTGTCAAAATGAACATCGTGATTAATAACATTATTTTCTACTAGCAAGATCAACATCAATAAGCACAACTCTACTCGTGATATCCCATAAAGAGTGTTGGTAGGGTATTGAGATGTAGTTTGTGGTGCTTTTGACTCAGAATATGACAATAGGTCACACAGCCGGGAGTGCAAAAATGCCCTATGTTGGGCTTGATTCATGTTTAGCCCATTTCTCGGGGTTTTTTGTTTGTTTAAGAGCTCATGCGAGACAACTATTTGGAATATGGTTCACACTAATCGCAACAATCTCCAAAAAAATAGCAAAGAATTTTTGTTCCTATGATTAGAGCCCAATGGGTGGATTCTTCTTACAACATATGAACTAACATGAGTGTAAGAAGGGGTTTTATTTGAGGCATTAACTTACATAGAATACATGAGGGAGAGGTAATATTTTTCTTCACTATGTACATTAAGATAAGCTATTAATAAATTTTAGGTAAAGTTATATCTACAAAAGGGGGCCCTAAGGTTTAGAGAAAAAGTTGACAATAGATGTGTTAGTTTCATCCTATTCATGTTTTCATTCATTGTTGTCATATGGTAATATTCCACAATGACTATCTTGTCCATTCTTGGGAGGGTTTCCATCAACATATTTCACTTTTTAATTTTATTACAAACTATAGCTTTGAAATGTTTCAACATTTCGAGAGTTTGAAATCCTTTTGATAGAAAATATGACCAGGTCTTTCTACTGCAATCATTGATGAATGTCAAACTGTACGTACTTCCGTTTTGTGAAGTGTTTGGGCCTGCACAGATCATTGTGGATGAGCTCCAGTGTGTGCATTGTGGTAATGCTCCTCTCCTTAAAAGAAATGATCGCGGTAGTGCTTTCCAATTATGCATGAGGTCAAACTTGGTTGACGTGAGGTATTTGGAGAACACCATGAACCAAGTTGCGGCTACTGATGTGGTATATTGTCTAATAATTAGTGTGTCCCACTCTTCTCGATGCCAAAAGTCTATTTCCGTGGACGAAATCCTCCTCTTTTGTTTTGCTGGTAGATTGGAAGAGTGGCCATTGTCGGAACAGAAGGGCTTAGAAATCTATTTTGTAACAATCACAACATCTTGTGGTTCTGCTGGGTAGGCATATTTACAATCTGTTTTATATAATTTTCCATTCTCACGTTTAGGTTGGAAGTATTTTTGTTTGATGTTGTCTCTATCAAAACGTACCATCATTTAGATTGAATAGGACAAGATGTATTGAATCAGTGAGTCTACCTACAGAAAGAATGTTGAATTTTAACATCACGAATGTAAAGAACAATAACTATACTCTCTATTTCACCGATAACTTCCTCAATCCCTACATTTCCTCTACATTAATTGTACATGCAAGACTTGTCGACTGGCAGTGCAAATGTTGGGGACTGTAGATCTGGTAATGTCTGATATGAAGTCTTTGTTGTTGCATTGTCCACCATGTGCGATTGTATCTCCCAGGCGATTGTCCTCTATTGAAACTACCGCTGATGGGTGTCCTGTTAAAGTTGGTGTACATAACTTCTTCAATATCCTTATCTTCAAGACTTTTCATCACTTCCTCATGTAAGAGAAGACCTTCTAATTATGAGAAATCAAGCATTGGTATTCTTCCCTTTTGAACTTGACAACAAGTCAACCAAGATCTAGGTAGATTCACCGGAACTCTGTCTACGAGTTTCTCGTCGTCAACTATAGAGTGTACCTCTTAGAATAAAGAATCTACAGATTTTCCGTTAATCAGCTTCATAGAATATAGATGCTCCTCGAGCATCAATCTCCTAGATGGGGTGTTAATTAGGATGATACATCTTTTGAAGTTTACATAGTTGTAGAATGAATGATGGGAAGGAAGATCGACTCCTTTACCGTCTCACAGGTGATCCTACATGCCCTAATTCTCATTGTGAAGATGTCTGCACTGCTCGTCACGTATGTTCCTGGAGGATTTGTGTGTATTATATTGATGAAGCATCTCGTAGTGTCCTTGTGCTATCCCCAAATTAAAATCACGAGTGATGTCACCTCCCAATGCTCCGGAACCTGCACTTGTACTCTTAGACGCTTTGCCTGAAGTGGGTTCAATGTCCATAAATCTTTCTGCATGGGAATGAGCTGATCTTGTAGCTCTAGATTGCATACTAGTTACAAGTTCCTTGTACAGTAACCTCCCGCTTAAGTACGCACCCGTTTAAGTACGCATCCCGGTTAAGTACGCATTTTTTGGCCAAAAAATTAGGGTTCAAAATTTATTAGTTGAACATGTCGTGAATCGTCATTTGGCGTAAGTTTTGAAGTTTTTTGCGTTTGGCTTTGAGGTCGACCACTCGGATCTTGCTCTAAAATGATTCAAATGATTTCTTAAGGCCATCAAAAATTTCCTCTGCTTCTGTTTGAACTTCAAGGCAAAGCAACTAATCCTCGATGTCAAGAACCTGCTTATAAAGAGAGTCAAAACCCCTAGAATATAACTTTGTTTTCTAAACCAACATTCAGTTCCTGAGTGTTAACATCGCCTTCACTAACGATGTACTCTCGGGCTAGAGCCCTTTTACTCGGAGTATTCGTTGTGCTAAGCTTCAAGATGATTTTGCAACGTTGATGCTCATTGAGACGCTTTCCGTTTGGTTTCTTCGACATCGTAGTGAAACACAAGCGATTTGGGAAACCTTAAACCCTAAAGTACACACCTACCAGCTATAGCGAAACACAAGCGATAGCGATTTGGGAAACCCTAAATCCTAAAGTACGCACCTACCAACTATAGCGAAACACAAGCAATTTGAGAAACCCTAAAGTACGCACAAACTACGCATGTTCAAGTTGCATACTTAAGCGGGAGGTTACTGTAACTTCATAGATTCTGAAACATCCCTAACTGTTGCATCCATAGCTAGGACCTTCTCCTAGAATTATTAGGGATCCGACACAATCACTCCGATGGCTATTCCTAATGGTTATGCCTATCTGATCAAGACTTCAAGGTTTCCTCTGTCGTGATACCGTTTAATATAACTATGCTCTTGAATCCACACTAAATAGGATATTTGGTGTTTGATACACTAAATATGCACGCATACACCAAATATCAATAACCCTATGAAACTAAGTAACATTAAATGTAAATTCAAACACTAAATATCAACTATGGTAATATGTGGAAGTTACATGTTTAAATTTAGTGTTAGTAAGGATATGAAAAAAAATTAACAGTGATAAAAGGAGAATCCGAGCATATCTTCTAACACTAATTGTCAAAAATTGAAAATTAGTGTTGAGCAGGGTAGGGTGGTAACAACAATAAATATAATCAAACACTAAACATCCTATTTAGTGTAGTGTTTCAATTTGAGAGAGCTTATAAGGAGAAGGTGATTCCTTCTTATACGCATCCTAGGTCTTATTAATTTGAACTTCTGGATGAACTGATTACAATATTGGATGAGAAAATTACTCTAGGATGAAACCCTAAGTCATAGGATGAAGCAGTCTCCAAACAATCAATAGGCTAGTAGAACCAAGTGATTTGGAGACTTGAACCGATTTAACTCTAACATTGACAGTATATGAATGAGTATTTTGTGTGATTGCCTTGGTGCATTTGGAATGGAACTCTAATTGTAATACTTTGATGTTTGAAGTAGGCTAAATATGTCAAATTCTAGTCATTTATGACGTCATGATTGAGAGAGTCCAAGAGCCATATTACATGCATTCATATGAGAGTACATAGTCTATCAAATATGTAATCGAGATAAATTTGAGTTCTTAAGGACATGATTGAATCGGAGTGATAGAGTTCTTGACAGTTTGCCTTAGGGAAGGCACCTCTATAGAACCATGTCTTTTTTTAGGGGCTATATATCTCAGTCTTTAAATGTTTTTGGACCCTATAATTAAAAGAAATCCTACTTCTCACCATTCTCCTCCACCCTATTTCATTTATAAAAAGTAGGGTTCAATCTTTTCCTCGTGGTATTGAAGTGGAGTTTCTTGCTTGCTGATGTTTTTCATATTTAAAAAACATAACAAAATGACATAACGTCTAAATAATTTGAAGATGACATGGTTATGCAACTAAGAGAATTGTGCAAAATGACAATGAAAAGAGAAAACTACACTAAATATGATATTGAGTATCACCAATTTCAATTGTCTTGCTCAATACTAATTTTAAACCACAATATAGTGTCACCAATACTAAAATTTGGCCCAACATTACTTGTCATTCCTTGCAAATTTATTGGGGGGATTATAGGATTTACAGTTTTGCAATTACTATCACTTACCAAGTGATTTTACATCCAACTTTCAATCATACATGACAATATTTCATCACAAGTTGCTTCCAAAAAAAAGTTACGGTTTTGACCAATGGATGAACTCATCCATCATACATGATAGTATTTTTACACCTATCCATAAGAAGTGTCATCCGCAAAATTAACATAGTGACATTAAATACCATATGAAACTAAAGATCACATTTAGTGTAGCTCCACGTGCTTCTAACCCTAAAAGACTTCTTTTTTTTCTTGTTTCATCCACATTGAACCAAAGCTCATTTACACCAAACCAATTTCATCCATAATGAACTAAATTTTATCCACAATGATTGAAATTCCATTCAGGCTTCCAACAAAACCCCGTTATTTTCTTCAACATAACTTGACTTACCCTTTAAACATACTCATCTTCGCAAAAAGAAAATTATTTTACTTTTGTCAAGCTATTTTTAAAAAGGTAAATTAGCATAATTTATAATACCATTTGTTTATATATATATATATATATATCACATATGCACATTTAATAAAGCCTAATGTAGATTTTAAAAGTATCTAAAGTCTATGTCTTACGAATATATTCCACCCTACATTTTTTCGCACAGTGTTTTTATGTAAATCACCAATGAACTCCTCTAGCGATAGGCCAAGGAGGAGGAAAAGTGAGGGAGAAGTTTGGGCAAGTAATGCATTTCAAGAAAGAGAGTTGATTAATGTCGTGGATGAGAGGGTTGTCATGAGCACAATGGTCTAAGCATAACTAGCAAGATGGTTAGGCAAGCGAGTAATTAAGGTATGTGAGAACCAAAGTTTAAGTCTAAATTAATGAATTATTGGCAATGGAGAGAGAGAGAGAGAGAGAGAGAGAGAGAGAGAGAGAGAGAGAGTTTTGGGCAATATACTTGTAGATTATTTCACTTAGCCTGCTAAAGGGGTTCAAGACAACCTGCCTAAAGAGGAGCAAAAATCTCTTGAGGATTAAGTATATGACTAAATAGCAAAAGGTCAAGAGATGTTAAAGTCCATAGAGATTCCCTAGAGCCCACCTCCCCACAGGAGGCATAAAACCATACACTTCATCACGGAATACCGTGATCAGTGTATGGCCAACGGGCTCACATTCACGCCGGTATTAATACTGGCATTATTTTTCTTTTCTTTCCATAGAGATGGTAAAGGGCGAATAACCTAAGTAGAGGAAGACTAAAAAAGCTTGAGTTAGGCTGAGTCGTATCATAGGATCTTGACATGCCATCGCCATGTCAAACATTTCTAGCCCTCTAAAAGAGAGAAAGGCATTACCATGTGGTAAATATTGTGAGAGGAGTATAGCCTAAATAGGTCCATTGCACCTTGTTGGTAGGAGATAAAAGGTTTGCATGCAATGATGACAAGGCCAAGTGGTGCTTTGTATTAGCCATAGGGTGGAAGGTTGGTAGCTTAGGAAGTATGACACCCTATTGGAGTAAGACTATACCCAATGCAGGTCATTATAATATCAAAGAGACTAACGTATGTGTTAGGGGCTATAGCCTAACTTGTTATGCATTGCTTTTGTATAAACCCGTGTTAGTGATTTTTTAGATGATTTGCCTACCAAAAGTTGGTAATGGTGATTATTATCATTTGAAAACTTGCACGATAATTGGAAGCTTATTAAGATAATTTACTTGTGAGATTATTGCAAGGTTCAATTCATGGCGTTTTAAGGCTATTCGGTTACTCAAACTATTACCTTGGTTTAAGACATTACCCCAGATTGTCGTCCTAACTATGAGCCATTCAACACTTGCCAAGCTTTTGAGCTTCATGACTAAATTAGGCTATGATAATAGAGTGATAGGAGTCCACATATAGGATTAAATCATACATAACAGAAAAAGAGCAAATGAACCATTAAGTGTGTGAATTAACCTAACAAAGAAGGTGTATATAGGAGTCAAGACCATAAATTGTTCTTAGAAACTTGAATCCAATGTGACATTTATCATTATAAATACTAGATCTTACTTTCTTGAGACTCGGTGCTTTGGATTTTTATTTTTATTTTTTGGTTGTTTTAGGTGATACAATAAACCTAACTACAAATTTCTTTGACTAGAATTTCTAGAGTTCATTGTGTAAGTATTGTAAGTTGTGAAAGAATAAAATCTATCCAAAATCACATAAAGATTAAATTTTGTAATAGTTCACAAACAATTCTTTTAAATATGTGCTTTGTGTTGACAGAGAAGATCCTAGACAATGATGTCATGCTATATTTTATGAAGGAATTGGCATATGCAAAAATAATTCAAAGATCACAAATCTGTTCTCTCACTCAAAATGGTATTTATCCCACCAAGGAATTGAGAAGAGTTAGCATCATATGTAATTTCTACTGATGATACTATTTTTTTTAAACAATATTTTGTTCGGATAGTGGTACTAGCTCAAAATCCTTCTAATGGTTAAGGAGTTCAAACATTCTAGGATTTGATGGAGATCAACACTATACTTTCTAGAACCTCATTGAAAATGTGTAGGTAATTATTTTAATCCTTGTGTAGGTAATAACGACATGCATAATGTAGGAGTAATAATATCCATAGTGAATAGATATATTTAAAAGTATTTGTAACTCTTTATGACATTAGAACATGGGAATTCAAATATTTAAGGGTCTTTACCAAATCAAAAGATTTGCATGGGTGACATGGTGAATTTATATCCAACCAACTCTCACCTCTTGTTCCCCACATTCGCAATTGAATTTCATGACTTGTGACAAGCTCGGGGAGTTCACTAGACATGTATATTTGTATACACGTGCATGACAAGGGTATTTATTCAAGGGGTATTTAATTATCCATCCTTAATTTTTTGTACCGTATTATTATATAATTTGCTAATTTCTTGTTTTTTAAATGACCCTATAATTACTTTTAAATTTGATGAAGCTTTAATTTTAAGCTAGGTATGTTCATTATAATTATTTGATTTTGCTCCAAAGGATTTAAGAGCATTCAAAGTACTAAGTCATCAAAATCCAAGGCACAACAAGGTTTTACATTAAGAGTGTTCATAAACAATTTCAAACAACAAAATCAGCCCATGTTCCTCAATCAAGTTACACGCACAATTAAACACAACAGTACTGAGTGTAAAAAAAACAATTAAAACACCAACAACAAAGCAAGCAAAAATAGGGTCCATGCAATAATGTAAAAGGGTATAGAGTTAATACTACAACATCCTGCTTGAAGCATATAAACACAAGACCAACCAAAACTCCTCTAATTTATCTTGAGAAATTGTTTCTAGCATTTAAAAACACTAGCAAAACTGTTCATAGCAAATGAAAGATGTCATGTTCATCTTGCAAGATAATTCCTAGCTTTTAATAACACTAGTATATAATTAACAAATAATGCATGCCTTTAATATCTGTAATATGTTACGTCCCAATGCCCCAAGTTCATCGCCATAGCCTTCAACGAGCTGTCCGCAAACGGTCTGGACTCAGGACTTGGGAGTGAAATGGGATTTACATTGTGGGAGCACACGAACACCAAAAGTTTCCGGATAGGCGTTTTTCAATGCCTAATCCGGTCTATCCGGATGATCCGAGTATCGTCCAGGGATTCTGTGAAGTGCAGGATGTCAGGGACCCTCTTTTCTTGCTTGAAAGTCGACCACCGGCCGGATTGGCTTTCCGGATCCGGATAGTCCTTTGGAAGTCCTTATTCCGGGACTTGCCTTCCGGAATGAACCTCTACAATTATGTCTTATTCCTACATGCACCTTTCCTCAATACCTACCTACCTACTTCCTACCTCCATTGATGATTGGGTTCATCCGGTGAAGACGTCCTTACACGGGTAGAATCCGGATTTCTCTCACAACCAGTCCGTAATCTTTCCTGGCAGGTCACACAGAGTATCCGGATGGTTCCCGGAACTACAACGCCAGAAAGGTCAGGATTCGGCCGGAGATCTGTTAATCCGGGATAAGTGGGCGATCCGTGCCACTTTCCGGATTGCCCCGCCCAAAGACTGTGAGACCTCTTCAGAAGATCGGATGGCGTAAGTCCGACAACTTCCGGATTTTACCCAGTCCTAACGACGGTTATCTCACATAGGCATTACTCAAACATCCGGAATAACAAGGTTTCCCTCCCACTACACTCATAAAGAAGCCATAGTACTATAGTCGGATCAGATCCGGGTTTCCTCTCCTTTGTCCTATCCGTACTTCCTACTCATCCATTTCCTCTAGATCCGCAACGTGCTCCTAACTATCTGTGCACAAAACAAGTCAGAATGGGTGTAGAACTAGAGCTTTATTGAGTGGGAAAGACAAAATACAACATCGGAGAGAAGGACCCTCCTCAAGCTCCTTATTCAGCCTTAAATAGAGGCCATAATCCCTAACTACTGGTGGCGGCCCAGGCGGCCGCCCAGAAAACCCCAAGCGCCGAGAAATCCGGAAACGCGTCCTTCACGGAATTTCCGGATCTCGATCCGCTTTTTGTGCTGACAAAATCTGAACTTACTGTTTTGCCAAAAACTCAAAAGGGTTACCCTTAATCCTACCTGCCTAATCCTGATCTTCCTAATACTAATCTACCTAAGTCTACCCTAAGTGGTGCGGTGCTTTTTCGGAGCCGTCCCGTCCTTGGAATGGCTTGCGGGCCCGCTGATGCGGAGGAGCCTCCTCCAGGGGTCAAGAGTCGTTGCTCCTGCAACCTTGTAAATACCCTCCTCGTGTTCGGGGAGGGGGTGACCTCTTCTTCAGAATCGTCCGCCGCAGCCGGATCCTCTCCCAATCCGTCACCCGATCCGGATCGCGCTGCTCCGGAAACGTGTTTCTCCTTCCGGGACTGATGGCCAGGCGAGGGATCACTCCCAGTAGTCCCTTCCCTGTTCCGGCCACATGAGACGGAAGTCCTCCGGGGATTCCTTGCGGACATCGCATGTGAGGGTGGAGGAGCCCACGGCTCCACTATCATGCAATCAAGAGCAGGAACGGGCGAAACATGTGATACCAGGGCCTTACCCCTATCCGGAGTCTTCGTCCGATCCGGAGTTCTAGTCCTTTCCGGCGTTCGGGACCGTCATGACGCTCTCCCCTGACCCTGATTCGGTGACTGTCCCCGTCCAGACCTGGCTGACCGCTCCGTGCTCTTCCGGCGAACTAAGGATGAGCGGGCCCGTTCCGAAACAGGGGTCTTCTCTCGATCCGGAACTCTTCCGGATTCCGGTGGATGGGAAGTCCCGGCTAGCTGACTGGGCCCTGCACCTGCCTGTGAGGCCGGAACCAGTTCCACTTCCTCAATAACTTCATATAAAGTACCTGTCGGAGATCCGGGTGGACCTGGATAGAGCATCCGCCTGGGGGTACCACCCGGCAGCAGCTTCTGAATCTCCTTGAGTAAGTCCTTCATGGTGCGAGAGTATTTTACCAGGATAGGGAGCGTTTGCTGGGCGGAAGACGGATCCGCCGACTCCATCAACTGATCGTAAAGATGGGCCTTGTTGGCGATCTCTCCCAGATGGCCTACCAACTCCCGGACCCGGCTTAACACCAAAGCTTGTTCCGCCTGGAACTTCCGGATCTCCTCGCTCTTCTGGGCGAGCTCCCGGGTCATAGCGGCCACTTGTGCCGCTAGCTGCGCTTTCTCCGTCTCCAGGGCCTCCACCTGTTTCCGGTCCGTCCACTTGGCCAACTCCTGGAGGATATTTCCAGGTCCACAATTTCCCAGGGCCCGGTTCACTCCCTGGGTGATGTGCTCCATCCGGAAGAACTGGTTTTGGAGCTCCGTCAACTCATCCCGGACGCGCTTGAAGGGGGCTTCCGGAAACTCGAAGGTGGAGAGGTCAATGTCCTTCCAAGGCACTTCCCGGCTAGGCCCAGTTTCCTGTCGGGTCGATGCTGAGGTAGGTTTCCGGACCTTCGGAGGGGACGAAACCGGAGGTGGTTCCGGAACAGCTGTGTTGCTGGAATCCTCTGTTCCGGTCTCCGGAACTTCGACTTCCGGAGTGATCTTGTATACCACCTCATCTTCCACTATCGTCAGCATGTCCTCCTCTTCTTCGTTGATGCAGCCGTGGTGCTGGTAGAGGTGGAGGATGTAAGGGGAAAGAAAGGAGGGTTTCCGGCCAATGTGGGGGATGGATTTTTCTAAATATTCCTGAATTAACCTACCCCAATTTACAGGCCGGGCTCCGGACATGGCCCCGAACAGGGTGTTGGCCATGATAATGCTGAGCCGCTTGGGCTTTTCCAGACTAAGGATGGGGAGAATAAACTCTATAACCCTCCTCTCCCTAGGGTTTCGGCAATTCCCGGGATGGAATCCGTCCTTAGGATCCGGGTCCGTCCTGAATTTTCCTACGTAGTAACTATCCCTGCGGTTAGCCCAGCCCTCGCCCTTTCCCTTCGGAAATCCATAGACTCCAGCCCACACCTCCGGTGTCCACTTCTCCGGTTCCTGCCTCATCGTCCGGAGCCATTGATTCCCTCTTTCAAATAAGAACTCTCGCAATGTGGTCTCCGCCCGAAGATTACAGGGTTTGGCGAGCAATCCCTCGCACCCCATCCGACTAAGGTCCTCGATGAGCTCCTTGAGCTCGGAATCTCTCTTCGGGATGGCTGGTGACACTGGTTTCACGGGAATCGGAACCTGTTCTCTCTCATCTTCCTCTCGTGCCTCCGGCATTTCGATTCGCACCCTCAATCCTCTCACAATCCCCGGCTTCTTCCCTTCGGAGTTCTACTTGCAAATTCCTAAGGAATCCCAGCAATCCAACTGTTGGTGACTCAAAAAACACCTCACCACTCGTTCTCTCGACAATGCCACTCGCGCAAATGGCGTGGAGAGGGAGAGAAATTCCTTTAAGTACCCTCTCCCTCTTCCTCTAACGGGCTTGGGTCCTCAACCGTTTCCGTTGTAACCGCCCCGAGTCCGTTACAACCGTCCGGGTTCCGGTGTAACCGTCTTCCGGTATAACTGCCCTCGGTTATAACCGCCTTCCGGTCCGGACACCCCGGACCGGACCGTTTAAAAACGGTCTCCTTGGACCAAGTTCCGGTCCGGTCAAAGTGTCTGTTCTTATCATTTTAACGCGTAAGGCGGATGCTGAGAACCTTATTCCCTAAAACAATTATCCTCCCCTAGGAAACCCTACTTTGAGACCAATACCAGGGTAGTATCCGGATATTAATCCGTCTAGGAAGCCAATCCGGACTTCCGTGGATTTTTGGGCTCCCACATACATGCAAGCACGAGTTCTAAAGCTGGATTTGTGTGGTTATTATGAAGATTCGACCCCCACTCAAAGTAGAGAGAGAAAATGACTTGCACAGGCCGCTTGCAAACCCCACCTCTCAGAAAGTCAACAGCGTCGAAGAAAAAACTCTCGCAATACTAAACTGCAAACCCCACCTCTCAGAACGGTGAAAAAAAACTCTCGAAACCTAATCCTCCAGCAACGTTCTCCCCCAATTTTTCCTAAACCCTAATCCGTCATCCGCCCTCATCAATCTTTCATCCCCATTTTTCAACTGAATCGAGTAGTTTTTCATCCAAAATATTCCCGCCTCTGAACACAAAGGACACCCTATTTCAAAAAAAACCTAGGATCCTTAAATCCTACGGTATATTTTTACAAATATTTTAAAAATATGCGTTATTTGTATCAAGCCTATATTATTTATAATACAAATTTTATCATACATACTCACCTATATTACTTCTAAGATAATTCTAAGTTTTTTCTTTTGTGAATATAAATTACCCTATATTTTCCCGCACATTGTTTTCTAATATTATCGCAGTGAACTCCCCGAGGTGACAAGCTTGTGAGTGAGATTGTGTATGTGTTGCATTGTATCTGATCGATTTGGAGTGCACAAAAAGCATCTATAGAGTTAGAGATGAGTTAGAGATTTGTATTCTAGTTATAACCACCTCAAAAGTTGTCAATTCTTCAATCTTGTGCAAACACATGGGGGCAATACAAACGTGTTCTAGTTGTTTATGAGTGTAAAAAAATTCAAGTTACATATGCAGATATGAATGCATCAATCTAGAGGATTTTGAATATGTAATGTTAGTGAGTAGATAATACGTAGGGTGATTTCTTTTCTTGCACATGTTTAGCTAGGTTGCATAGAGAGATAGGAGAGTTTGCAATGTAGTGAGAAAATTTTAATTAATACCCCTTATTGTAATCACCTTTGAACTATCAATTGCTTCTTCCATCTTGTACAAATTCACAAGGGACAATTAAAGGGTATGAAAATAACACTCCATACAATTTGTGAAACATGCAATGTCAATAGATATTGGCATAAGTTATTCATGTTCTTGCATCTAAGGGCCGCTTTACACCTAGAGGCCGGGCCAATTTGTTGTGTAGGAGGCTTGAAATCCTCACTTATGATTGGTCAAAAGGCTGAAATCGGCTCCAACCCCTTTACACCTAGAGGCTGGGCCGATTTGGTCGTATGAAATTTTTAATCAAAAAATGGATGGTCTGACATGGCCCGAGCTCACTCAAATGGGTGCACCCAAAATAGAAGGCCAATTCATGGCCTACGGGCCAATGTCAGATTTTAATAAAAAATATTTTTTCCAATAAATTTTTTTTTTTAGCAAAACAGCTCCGTTGGATTATGTGAAAATCTGAACGGCTCTTATGGTTCATCGTGACTTCTCTCTCTCTCTCTCTCTCTCTCCTTAGAGTTTTTCTTGCTGAATTTTTTTTGCGCTTGCAAGATTGTTGCTACCGTTTCTAGGGTTAATATAGAGGGGTCTTTAGAGAGGAGTGGATGGAAATCTAGTGAAGTGTATGAGGCGATGCAAAGGTATCAAAGTGCTCAAGCTCATGCTTTCCAACCCTATCAAGCTCCTCTACAAGAACATGGAGGTAGTGTAGGGGTTCCCGAATTTTTTCAACTACCTTGTGGAAATCATATTCCTCCTCCGCCTCCGTTGATTATAGACATGTGTACAAGTAATTTGAAGAGAAAGGCTACGGAAGAGATTGGTGATGAGGGTATCCAGATTATAGCTCCCCTAGCACCGAAGAAAAAAGGAATCGCAACTTCAAAAAAGCCTCGGAAAAAAACGTGAAGGAGGTGGAAGAAGATTAAGAACTCGGCTCAAAGAACTGGAGGGATCGCGATGTGGAGACAATGATTGCAATGCGTGGTGAGATGGAACCTGAATTTTTAAAGAACGCAAAGAAACAAGGTAAGATTTTGGCAACTCTAAATTTTTTGAAAAAAAAAATTCTGATTTTAGATTTGGCCAATTTGGCCTTTTTAAAGGCCTTGGCCTTGGCCTCAAGCCCCTCCTCCCCCCCCCCCCCCTTTCCTCCCCAATACTTGTCTCAAGCCTTGGGAGAGCAAGTTATGGGTGCTAAGGTTTGATCCCTCCACCTCCCACACGCGAGAAGATGTAATCATCGGAGTACCAACTCTACATTCTTTTCCACCGTGTCCACTTTGTCTCATATGTAGTAATTAAACTAGAATCATTTATGTAAATTATCGTCTTTATGACGCTCTCATGTTATGTGCAGGGGTAGATACATGGTTAAAATTGCATGCTCGTTTGATTGCGGTAATTCCTGGACTGAACCGAACTTCCGAGGGTTGCAAAAAAAAATCAATACCTTGTATAAGTTGTACAAGTTGTACAAAGAAGACAAGCTGGCAAATGGAATTTCAGGATCAGATCGTCATGCTTGTAAGTTCTATGATTATTTTGATCAGTGGTGGCATCAAACTGGAACTATAATAAAGCATGTGACAGCATCCGCTAGTGATTCTGTTAGTGTCAAAGACAACACCACAGACAATGAGAATGATTTGTATTCAAAGGACACTCCAATTCCAGCTATGACAGTGACTCCAAATGCAACAATAAAAGTGGACAAGAGGAATTTTCAAGAGCGATGCTATGGAGTTTTTGTACAAATGGCCAAAAACAGTTCAGTCATGGTGAAATTTTTTGAGAAAACCAATGTTTTATTCAAAATGGTAGACCGACAAATGGATAGGCTTATAGACAAACTTTAGAATTAATTTTCTTCCGAATCATATGCATCATGGTCACGAGAGAAGAGAAATTTTCCCTCCATCCTCAAATGGGCTTCCCAAAAAGATTGAGCTAGTAATTCTTGTGCTTATGTTGTTTGCACCAGCAAGTTTTTAATCCTTGTTTCTTTGTCTTTTTTGTTTCAACAACCTCCGTACTCTCATCTTCATCTTCTCCTACATCTTCAAATGCATTTACCATAGTTTCTTCAAGGTCTTCAATTTGCATAGTTCATACTTCAACCTCGTCCATTTTCAGGTATCTCCTCATCTCTTTTGCAGCTTGTATAGTTGCCATAAATATATCTATATTTTCTAGTTGTCCAAATTGATTTGTATTCTCCATGTACATGATTTTTTCTCCTTCTTTTGTCCATTCATCATCAAATTTGTCTCGGTGTATTATGCACAAGTTGTGAAGACAAATACAAGTAGTAACCAAATTAGATACATGTCGGAGAGGCGTGTCAATTCTTTTCAATAGTATCCTCCACCTCCCTTTCAATATACCAAAAGTTTTTTCTACTGCCATTCTTGTTGATGATTGGATGAAATTCCAATGCGTTTTTGTTTTAGGTAATCCATCTTTTTCACCTTTGAAATGAGAGTAGAACCATGGTCTCATTGGATAAGTAGCATCACCCATAATGTTGTAAGGAAATAGCTCACATTTCATCATTTTTTTTCCAATATCTGATTTTTGGAACAAAGTCCAATCATGGCAGCGCCCAGCCCATCTAAAATCATAATCCTAAAACCTACATTTGTGATCCACTACATCTTGAAGTAGAGTTGAATAAAAACATTTTCTACAATAATATGAAGTAGGATCTATAGGAGGAGCAATGATAGGTATATGACTACCATCAACAGCTCCAATTACATAAGATAATCCCTTAAGCTCCTCAAACTCGGTTGCAATTTTATTTAATGTAGCTTTAGATTGTTTTTCAATTACTAGTGATTTTAAATGTTTTTCAATTGTTGTACAAAATTCCTTTACAATGATAGATGTAGTATTTTCATGAATTCCATAAGTTTCAGCACAACCGCGTAATGAATTACCACTACTAAGTCTATTCAAAGAAAGAACAATCCGGTTTCTAAGAGGAATGGACGCTCTGAAATTTGTATCCTTACGACTTAATGATGGAGATAAGACACCGCACAAATAATCAAAAGTTTTGGGAAATAACCTTGTATGTTGTTTGAATAACTTAACCGAGTAACATCCAAATAACAATCTATCCGCAAAAATAATACTCCGATCATACATCCAAATACTCCGTGTCCTCGTAGACGTACTACTCTCCACAACCATCGTAACAAAAACGATTGTCATGGCAGCATAATGTTCATGCAAAGCAATTTTTTGCAAAATTGCAACAACCGCCATAACACATCACACGGCCATGAAGAACACAAAAGCAACTAAAATCTTCCGTCTACGTTCATCCATCTTGTACAAATGACAATGAAAAGAAAGAAAGAGGGGCTGAAATTTCTCTAAATTTATTGAATCGGCTTGGCTTCTTGGCCCGAGGGCCTTTACATATGGAAAAATTGGCCCCCGTTATAATCTTATTATAATGTGTAGTAGAGGCCGGCCTCCAACCCAAAAAGGCTCAAATTTTGTGCAATCGGCCTCTAGGTGTAAAGCAGCCCTAATAGGGTTGCGTTGAGAGACTTGAGGGTTTGCAATACAATGTGCAAATTTGGTTCCTAATCATAACCACCTCTAATTACTAGCCAATTCATTGAGTTTTTACAAACAAAAGGGAGGATTAGCAATAGTGATCCTCCTACAAGGGTTAATGCGCAACAACAAGATTAACCTTGTCACTAGGGTTTAGAGATGAGCCAAAATAGGCACATTTTTGTTGCCCAAATGTGACAGTGAACTACACCAAATACGATATTTAGTGTGACTTCCTATTTGGATTTACATAGTGCTATATCTTTTTATCATTGAAATATTTTTTTACAAAGTAAAGTTGTCAATGTTCTATAATGTCCAGACTACCGATTTAACATTTGTTGGTAACATATAAGATGTACAACAAATAAATATATCAGCGTTATTCCAAATAGTAAGTCACTACATATCATATTTAGTGTAGTTGATTACTTACAACCGGATATTACCTCATTTACACATTATCATCCTTGGGTAACACAATGAGGTGTACATTGAAAGCATATTTAGGTGCCACGATTATTAGTTACAAAAATCATGCATTATTCATTTTGTAATCAACCATTGGTCAGACATGGGGTAACCTATATGATGAGAACAGGAAAAACTGAATCTTCACTTCAAAAATTCATGGTAAATTAATTTTTGACAAAAACAATTGGCAAAAACATGAATCTTTTGTTAACTCCATTTCCCTACACAGGGAAGTTTTTTTCATCATCATACACATACTGCAGACAAGCTAAACTGCTTAACTGGTTGGGAATGGGTCATTTACCTTGCACTCATTCAAGTTCAAATTTTTGGATAGGAAGAATACCTGAATGATCTTCAGGTTTGAGTTTCTAATAAAAGACATTCGTCACAAGGAACTGTGGCTCTTATACCATAAATATCAACCAATGGCTCAATCAACATGCTGACTTCAGATCTTTTCATTCTGGACACTAAACATGTCTCACTACTAGATGCATAAGTGAAATGGTCTAACCATGTGTGTGAAACTTACATTTTCAGTACTATATTCCTAACTTCAACATCTTTTATCAGAAGCTTGGTCAACTTCCAAGTCAGTCACATGTGGGATATCCTTGCACATGTCAGATAGATGCGGGGCAGGTTTGCTTGCAAGTTGACCAGTATAATAAATATCCCGTCTGACAAAGCATAATGATCTTATTACATTAAAAACACTTACATCTGATCATCAGAACGTACTGCCACAGCTTCAAGGATTTCAAAGGGTGTCAAGGGATAGACCATCAAACCAAAAATGTCCTCCAGGCATCATAATGCTAACCTTCATCCATTGGGAGCTAACCCACAGCTTCATAGGCAAGTATGCCATAAGAAAGAATACAGTATCCACCATTTGGCCGAGGATTCAGAATAAAAGCACCTGATTCATATACTCCATTAAAAGCAAAGTGGAGGTAGCCAAGTCAACATAACCTGCAAATAAACGTTAGCACCTTCGAAGTGAAAAGAAACTGACCCATCTGCATTACTGTGACCAAAGCAAACGTTGGGATACAATGATGTAGGAGCATTAACTTCGACTTCATATCACTGCCTAAATCTTGAGACAAAGTCAATGTGACCATGTCAGACAATCTTGGTTGGACCAAGAGACACAGGACATCTCAACCACAAATCAACTGGTTGTCATTTGGAAGCTACAATCAACGGTCATCCTCAAGACACTGGACTTGTGAGAGCTGCTCTGGAGTCACTCAAGTCAATGAGGGATTCTTCCCTTGTTCACAGCATGTGGAGTCCAGCAATAACTGAGAATGTCAAAAGCTAGGCAATAGGTTCTCCTTGGTTGTACGACAAGGACCCGTTTCATCCTATTTAAGACATACAGAAGAATAAACATTAGAAAAATTACAGAGCCGGAAGACAATTGGTTGCAGACACTCCGCTGACGAAGCAATCTGCCTGCACATTTGGTGTTGCTACTCTGCACAATTCTGCAGGAGTATAGATTCAGATCTTTGATGAATCTTTAGTCTTTATTAAAGCTGCAATCCCAACCACACCCCTTGATTAGGCCACAGTATCATATTACTGACCTGCTTGAAAGCAACTGTTAAGCTCTTTATAGAGACTCCTAGATGAGGAATCAAAAGCCATGGCAGCAAGAATAATGTCCATACGCATTAAAGCTGAATCTAGCTTACTTGGATTTGTGATTCCCCTATATATAAGCTAACTTGCCTAGACTGCTCATTCAAGCAAATGATTAGGATATCACATCTTAAAGATGATTTGTCGAATTACACATGACCAAAATACACACTTCAAAAAAAAAAAAAACCACATGAAATGTCTGCATCCACTTACTTTACCATGAAAGTCAAGCAGAAGTCTTCAGGAATCATACGAGAAACTTTACATTATACATCTGTTTTAGTGTGGCCCACACTATTCATCATCTACACATGTAAATGATCTTCCAATCACTGGGTGGCAAGTAGAGAAGGTCACATCAGACACTTGCTGCTGCAAGACAAGTCATGCAGATCACTCTAATAAACATGGCACATCAATTTTGAAGCCACACTATTAGATATATACTGTACCTCCCTGACATAATCTAGACTAGTGTTAATCCAACACCCCCAAAATGTGGACACCTATATTCAAGTGAAGTGGTGTGTGGTTAGGTGTGCAAAAAAATATGTGTTTAATAGAGATTGGACTCCGTGCTCAAAATATTTCAACCATTCTGGGCTCAACAGTCAACATACTGGAGGACCTGTATTGACCCATTTAATGAGCACAAGCATCTTCACTTTGATAATGCGTAAGATATTCATGTGAGATCCAAAACTTATGAGGAAATAGACTATGGGCATGATTTAGAAATTGCTCATCATTTTGTACTTTTCATATCCTACAAAAAGTGGGTACAGAGAGAAAAGTGTCCGATTTAGGCCTACTTACATGTGAGGTCCAAAAGTGGATCTTATGATTGCTCAAAGCAAAAAAATCATAAGAGTGCAGCTGGGAGAAGTTGGGGAGGAAGAGCACCCCCCTCCCTACTCTCTCATGCTATAGGGACATGAGGTAAAATCTAAAAAACTGTCCAGTTGTACAGATAAGAAAGACGTGCCAGAATCCAACATATCAATAATCTGCACGCCTATATTTGAGTGGTATGTGGTTAGGTGTGGATCTAAGAACGAACACCAAAAAGGCACCACGTGTTTAAGAGATTAACTACGTGCTCAGAATATGCTAACCATTATAAGTCCAATAGTCAACATAAATTGGGAGACTACATGGCCATTTAATGAGCACGAGAATCTTCACTTTGATAGTGAAATAAGATATTCATATGAGCTCCAAAAATCATGAGGAAATGGCTTCGGCCACGATTTGGATTTACTAATCATCTCACACTAATGGCATATTTCATATTCTGCCAGATATGGATGCAGAGAGAAAAGTATCCTAGTACCACCAGTCTACCTTATTCTCTCGTCCTAAAGGGACGTGACATGAGGTGAAAGTCTGAAAATGTCTCCAGTTGTACACATGCATTATCAAAAACACAATCAACAAAAATTGCTTCAACACGCTGATAATTTACAACGTCACTAGGGTTCAAAGACGGTACCTTCAGCTGTTGAAGGTGCAGGGTATCCGCTAGGCATAATCATAGCAAAAATCTCTCCCTCGGTTGCAGCTTCTATGACAGGGATGGAATCCTTCACCGTCCGAACCTCAGGAGGCACCCAGAAGGACCCGCCAGGGAGGAAAGGCAACCAATCCGGCGCCGCTTTCTGTATTCGAAACTCGCGCAAAACCTGGTCTAACCCTCTACTCCCGCTGCTGCTTCCGCCCTCAGAATCTGCCACGTCGGAACTTTCATCCAGCCACGTCTTCGCTGAGCAATTCCTCCGCGCACTCAGACTGGAAGCCGAAGCCCTGAACTCCGCCATCCTCAAACTCTGCCGCACATAGAACAGTCCCATGGCACCTTTCATCTCTCCTGCCTAACCCTAACCCCCGATTCACTTCCACACCAACTCACTGCACCGCAAAATTACACAATGCACATCCACCACATGCCAATTCAATCTCCCGAGCTTGACTTCAACACAACTTCGCCTTAAAAGCGGGCAAAACAAACTCTTTACAACTTGATGATGATGCACACGGAAGTGAGTCGGTCACAAGGTGCGTGGAATCGTTGGTTCTAAATTTTTACAAGCATATACAAAGTGCGAGGATGTAGAAGAATGCTGAGGTCCTATCTATCTGTACAGGAAAGCGGCAGTCGAATTAAAGAACTATAAGTTGGAAGAATCTGGGGTTCCACGCTTTCTGTGCGAACGTGAAGCGGAAGGAAACAGATTAGGGTTACAGCGAGGGAAGGCTGGGCATGGCCATGGATATGGGGAAGACGAGGAAGGTGATGACGAGGATAGACTAGGAGCTGATGATTACCACGTGTCATTCGCCTCTTAGCATGAGATTAGCATGGGGGGGGGGCTTTCATGAGGCCACATTTGCACCAAATTACAAACTCAACATAATGTCGGAACACATTGAGTGAGTACTTCCCAATCTCCCTCTATTCATGTTTGATTTGTTGGCTATGTCTGCAGGATAGAGACTATGCATCAACCTTTATGTTTCAAGAGCAACTTTCCTAACCACTTTGCGTTCACACTTGGACATTACTTGATCATGCTATTTTTGGTCCACTTTATTTAACATGGATGGTGAAAGCTTGCATACCTTAGACAACTAACCAACTAATTCAATTATTAGTTAACTAGGTGCCTTTCGTAACTATAGTTGTTTGCGATTTGACCTACCAAAAAAATGTAGTTAATTATACATGTTCTAAAATCTATTTTAAATATAGTTATATATATCTAGTTAATTATACTTGTTCCCTAAAATGTATTGAAAAAATAATAATTGACTATAGTCGGTTATAGGTGTAGTAAATAGCCATGGATTGGCATGAGCAAAGTGTACAATTCTAATTATAATCTTTTTTAAGAAAGGACATAGCCTCACGGTTCTACCATTTTCTTGTTTCATTATGTTATTACCATGAACCAGGAGGTCTCCTAATCCATCATATTTGCATTATATTCTTTCTCTATTTAATTGCATTGACACACTCTAGTCTTTGTCCATTTTTGTATCAAGTTTCCATCAATGTGGCACTATTAGACAACACATTTTGGAAACCCAAAAAATCTCCAATGAAGTGTGTGAACTTGCGACTCATGAAGCTATTGAAGTGTAACTCTTATGTTGCTTACCACCTAAGGCAAATCATTGTAGTTGATTTTTCATTGCCACAATGTAGGAGGCCCGGGTACGCAACTCCCGTATTATATGGTCCTGATTATAATCACTTATAATGCGTTTTAGTCCAATATTGAGTGATACAAATTGTTTTAATGTAGGAAACCCTTGTAGCCCTTCTAACAAGGAATCCAAAAATGTAATTATATATAGGAAATGAATATAATTTGAAGCATATAATTGCATTAAAAACCTAATTATATGAATTTTTTAATACAGGTACCATAGGTCAAACTACCCAACTTTTTGGACTTTTTAATAAAATTTTAACATTGTGAATGAATTATAATTTTAATGGGAGGCTTAATAAATATGCAACCCAACTTTTTTTTCATCTCATTTATTTAATTTGGTCTTCACCCAACTTTTTTTTCATCTCATTTTATTTAATTTGGTCTTTACCCAACTTTTTTTTCATCTCATTTTATTTAATTTGGTCTTCACCCAACTTTTTGATCATTTTAATTTGATATAATTTGATATAATTTTTACAAAAGCCGTCCTCTAAGCCATTTTAAGTACGATGCCCCCTGCGTATAATATGGGAGTTGCGTACCCGGGGTAGGAGGTTGCATGTTATATGACATCTACAACTTTCTAGAGGTATATTGACTTTTCATTTTGTAAATCTCTTCTTTCTAATTTTTCTTGCTTTGTCAATGTATTGATACAAGCTTTCTTCTTCTTCGTCGTCTTTTTTTCTCTTTTGTACGTTCAACCAACTCATTGCCTTATGAGTTCTCATATCCTTTCCCACATCTCAAGATTTGCCCAGACATAAGTTAGCCAACTGTAGAGAGACTACCAAGACATCATAGCTCTCCCGGTCCTTTGCTTCTTCCACAAAGAAGGCATAATACTTGTTGGGAGGTTTTAGAGATGATGGTTGATTCATGAATACATAGCCATTGGGAGCCCTCCCAATCTTCTGATGATATAATATAGGTACATAGTTTAGGATTCATGCATGTTTATGGGCTGTAATTAATTTTTTGGTTTGTTGTACATTGCTTGATGCAATGCACAAATTGTGTTTGAGATTTTATGAATAAACTTGTATTTTCCAAATCCCATTTTATTCTCCACATGTGCTTCATTTTTAATATTTTGTTGAGTGTATTTTATTTCTAGTACTCTAGATGGGGAGACCTCCCGATGCTCTTGGAGATTAAACTTGTTATGATGATCTATTGTGAAATTTGTAGTATACTTTACTACTATTTTTTTCTTATAGATACTTATTGTCTTACTTGAAACCAAGGATAATTTGGGCATTGGGAGCGCCCATGATACCATTCTTGTTTACTATAATGTTATAGGGCTCCTATGACTAATTTCCTAATTAACTTAGCATTGATCATCAACTAATTAATTAGATTTAATTTCACACTCCTTAGTTGTTTGAATTTAGTTAAATAATTTGTTAATATATTAAAATAAATGCTCAAAATGCCTTTGAAAAATATGTACTAGAGCTTGAAGGTATAATGGACTAATTGGGAAACATATTGTTGAGGATGGAAATAAATTGTAGGGATGAACGTTCAAGACTAAGAAGCATGAATGAATGGGAAATCGAGGGACGAGAAGGACGAGAAGTTGGATGATTCTTATCCATAAAAAGAAAAAGAAAAAGCGATTTAAGAAAGAAAAAAAGAAAGTGATTTAAGCATATACAGAAGGAGGATTCAGTCTATGTATAGAAAGACTTTAGTCTTCTAAAAGTATCTCATAGATACTATGTATAAATATGGCTCGGGGGGCCGGGGATTTGTGGCACTCAAAATCATCCGTGCGGATGAAAAAAACACATGAATAATCTAAATGGCTATTTTTGGGCAATTTGATTCCGGAAATAGAGTCAAAGGCCCCGAATTAGTCTAGTGACGTCACATTTGAATGAATCGGCCCTCAACCCCATAGGAGGGCTTTTTTTATTGGAGCCACTTCATCCACGATATCTTGGATGGATGATTTTACTTGAGTGCCATGAATCCCCAGCCGGCTCGGGGGAAGGAGAACACACATTATATTTGTGGTGTGTCTCTAGGTTGGGAGTTGAGCTTTATTCAATAAATGATTGTTTTTATGAACTATTAGCAAGGTAGGTTACATTTTTGGTATCAAAGCGTCGTGTTCGTTGAATTGCATTGTGTAGCATTGTGCTTAGGGATTTTTTTTCCCGTATTGTGATTCCTTGAACACTATGGTGTCATTTGGTAGTGCTCCTCTTGAGCAAACTCAAAGCCGAGGGATTCCTGACTCGGAGCCCTTGCCTAAACGAGTTCTAGATGCCATCTCCCAAACCGTCGTTATGGCTATGGAGAAACATGCACATGGTAGTGAAAAGAATAAAAGGAAAGATAGATCTCCTTCACGTTCTACCTCTTCTTCTTCTTCTTCTTCTTCTACTCACCCATCACACATGTTTGACAGAGGTAAAAACACACTCTTGCACGACATCCGGAAGAGCGTGCAACCACCTACATTTTCAGGTGGAGCCAACATCAAACCTGAGGCAGTTCTATCATTTTTAGGAACGGTAGAAAACTTATTTGAGGGGGAGCTCTCAGACAAGGAGAAAGTGAGAGCAATTTCTTTTTTGTTGAGAGAACGAACCCACCTCTGGTGGACCCGTGTTAAAACTGACAGGGAGGAAACCAACAAAGATCCAGTGGAAATATGGTCTAAGTTCAAGAAATTGTTCTTAGAATATTTTTTACCACGTGATCATATCTAGAATATGAAAGAGCATTTGAAAGACCTTAGACAAGGGACATTGTCAGTTCGTGAGTACAAAGATACGTTCGACGAATTAGTTGAACATTTTCCGGATTTGTTTGACAAAGACAAAGAAATATTTTTCGTTATTAAACTTCAAAACTCAATCAAATATGATGTCAAAGCTTTGAAGCCTTATACGCTTGGAAAAACATATAGCATGGCCTTAATGTTTGAGACTAAAAATGTTGAGTTAGCGAAAGAGAAGAATTTCTCTTTTGATGTCTCCCGTAAGGATCATAGTAGAGAAAAGAAGATTGGGAAGTGGAAGAAGTCCCAAAAGTTTTCACGTCCAGAGGGACAGAGCAACGTTTGACCGAGCAATAAACTCACTTACAAAGATCAAGTAGAACACCGAAAGAAAGGATTGTGCTATAATTGTCATGAGCCAGAACATTTGGCAAAGAAATGTTTGCGACCAGCGGGAAAACGTCCAAAGCATTCTACAGCGTTGGCAATGGAGGTGGAACCGCCAATGGTGTCAAAGGGTGAAGAAATAGTTCGTGTGTCAGCTGCAGTATGTGAGGAGCAGGTAGCGAGTGAACCTACGGTGCCCCATGTTCAAGGGTCAATTGGTACTCAATCAACTTCTATGTTGATTGATTCATGATCAATCCATAATTTGATGTTGTCTAAATTTGCATCAAAGTTGGGATTTCCTGTCACGAAGACCGAACCTTGTAAGCCCAATGTAAGTCAATGTAAGTCAATGTAATGTGAGTTAAACCCGATTGGTTGTCGATTGTTGGACGTCCCTGTCATATTGTAAGGAACTCAAATCATTGTAAATTTTGAAGTTTGGACAAGAAGTCAATACGATGTCATTTTGGGAATGTCGTGGCTCAATGACGTGGACGCATGGATTGCTTGCAAACATGGGGAGATTTATGGCAAACTTTCCGACGGTAAACCTTTCACAATCAAAGGTACAAGAGCTCTACCTAAAATACCTTTACTATCTGCTACACAAATGAAAAGGTGTCTGAGAAAAAACAACAAGTCTTTGCAATTGATATTCGTAAGGTTTCAGATGAGTCGGAATCAAGTTGCAAAGAAACCAATAAATGCTGAGGATTTTCTTACAAATTATCATGATATTTTGTCTGATGAGTACCCAGGATTGCCACCTCAAAGAGAGGTGGATCATGCTATTGAATTGGTATCTGGTGTGACACTGATACCTAAGGCACCTTATAAACATTCTTTTAAAGCGAATGTTTAGTTGGAAATTCAATTAAGAGATTTGTTAAAGAAGGGTTACATTAGACATAGCTAGCAAATCTTTGTAGGGTGTTCCTGTACTATTTCAAAAGAAAAAAGATGGTAGTTTGAGGCTATGTGTGGTTTATAGAGGTCTAAATAAGTCTACCATTAAAAACAAATATTCATTGCCCATATTTGATGAATTGGTGGATCAATTGAGTGGGGCTTAGATGTTTTCAAAAATTAATTTGAAAACTGGATATAATCAAATAAGAATAAAAGAGAGTGACATTGGAAAACAACTTTTCGTAATCGTTTTGGTCACTATGAATATTTGATAATATCTTTTGGACTTACCAATGCATTTGCCACATTTATGAATCTCATGAATACTATATTCAGAGAATATATGAGAGTTTTCACACTTGTTTTCATGGATGATATATTAGTGTTTTCCGAAAACAAGGAGGAACATAAAGACAATCTTGAGAAGGTGTTTGATATTTTGAGAAGACATAAATTGTATGCTAAGAGAAGCAAGTGTCAAATTTTTCGTATCCAAATTGAATACCTTGGACATGTGTTGTCTGGCGAAGGTGTCTTTGTTGATCCTAAAAAGATCGAGACAGTGGTTAGGTGGCCCGTGCCAAATGATAAGACTGAGGTCCAACGCTTTTTGGGGTTGGCTACTTACATGCAGAAATATGTAAGGGATTTCGCCAAGATTGCAGCCCCCATGACGGATTTGTTGAAAGGCAAATCTGAAAGAATCATTTGGACTCGTGATTGTTATGAAAGCTTTGAGGCTTTAAAGAAAGCTCTGACAAAAGCCCCGATCTTGAGGATCATGAATCCTTTTAAAGGCGGGTTGGTCTTATGCACATATGCCAATGATATGGCTATAGGTGTTGTCTTTATACAAGAAGGCAGGGTGATTGCTTATGAATCCATAAAACTTAACAATGCATAGTTGGATTATCCCGTTCGTGAGAAAGAACTATTAGCGATAATTCACGCATTAAAAGTCTGGCGTTACTACCTACTAGGTAGTTAATTTAAGATAGAAACATATAATCAGTCATATCGATATTTGACTAGTCAAGCTAATCTAAATCGTTGACAAAGTCGTTGGATGGAATTGATGCAAGAGTTCAATTTTGAGATTCAATACGTGAAAGACAAAGAAAATGTTGTGGCAAATTCTTTGTCACATAGACCATTTTCAAATGTAGTGTCTTTAGTGAAAGACACTATACTTGATAAAATGAAAGGATGTTATAGGGATGATGTGTTGTTCTCTATTCATTTTGAGAGTTTGTCGAAAAAAACTAGAACTCAAGAGGAAATTGATAAGTTTTCTGCCTATGCTTTGGATGTGGATATTTTATACAATAAATCTAGAATTCAAGTTCATGAGGTGAGAGATTATAGAAAGAATATTATCTATGATTGTCATAATATTCCTATCTTAGGTCATCCAAGGTTTTTGAAAACATATGCGGCAGTAAATAAATATTATTTTTGGTCAGGATTGAAAAGAGATGTAAAAGATCATATTGAGAGGTGTTTGTTATGTCAAACGAACAAAGTGGAGCAAGTAAAACATCCAGGGTTGTTGCAACTATTGTCAGTGCCTAATAGATAGTGGGAGTCTATTTCTATGGATTTTATTGTGGATCTTCCTAGGACTCAAAAAGGCTTTGATAGCGTTTTTGTGGTTGTTGATAGACTGACTAAGGTGGCTCGATTTATACCTACAACTACAACTATGACAACTTCGGAAGTAGCTGAGTTGTTTTTTAAAGAGATATTGGTGAATTATGGGTTGCCACGAGAGATAATTTGTGACAAAGATAGAAAATTCGTGAGTGAATTTTGGAAATCTTTGTTCAAATTATGTGGCACCAAGATTAATATGAGTTCAACATATCATCCAGAAACATATGGACAGGTTGAGAGAACCAACAGGAATCTTGAAGACATGCTTCGAATGTATGTTGGTAAAAGACAACAGTTTTGGGATAAGTGGTCGTATTTGATACAATTTGCTTATAATCAACGAGAGCATAGTAGCATAGGGATGAGTCCATTTTATGCTTTATATGGTCAAGAATGTAGAACTCCAATCTCCTTAGCAACTCTTAACTCTAAAATTGAAAGTTTGAATCAAATGATTCAAGAAATGCATAGTATATTGGAATGTGCTAAGCAATGTATGCAAGGTGCACAAGAGATATCTAAATTCTATGCTGATAAAAGAAGGAGTGTAAGAGAGTTTGAAGTTGGGCAGAAGGTATTTTTGAAAGTAATGCCTAAACGCTCTGGATTGAAATTTGGAAGGTCTAGAAAATTATTGCCTAGATTTTGCGGTCCGGGCCAAAAGATGTTCTTAAGAGAGTTCGTCAAGTGGCGTATGCGTTAGACTTACCCAAGGACTGGAAAATTCATAATATGTTTCATGTAAGTCTGTTAAGAAAATACGAATCTGATCCCAATCATGTGCTTCCAGATTTATCTCGAGTAGTTATTGAGGGGGAAATGTTGGCTGAACCTGATAGAATTTTACAAGTTGATTTGCAACACCTTAGGAATAGGTCATTTATGAGATTTCTTATTAAGTGGAAAGATTATTGTGAAGATGAAGCATCATGGGAGTTAGAAAATGAGTTTAGGGAAACTTACTCAAATTTTGTCATTGCGGACGATGACTTAATTTGAGAGGGGAAGAGTATAATAGACTAATTGGGAAACGTATTGTTGAGGATGGAAATAAATTGCAGGGATGAACATTCAAGACTAAGAAGCGTGGATGAATGGGAAATCGAGGGATGAGAAGGACAAGAAGTTGGATGATTCTTATCTATAAAAAGAAAAAGAAAAAGTGATTTAAGAAAGAAAAGAAAAAAGCGATTTAAGCATATAGATAAGGAGGATTCAATCTATGTATAGAAAGACTTGAGTCTTCTAAAAGTATCTCATAGAAGAAGAAGAAGAAGAAGAACTCCGGTCCCTTTCAGGGGCCGGAGTGAATAAAGTATTTGTTCGTAGGACATCCTAAGCCACACCCCAGGGTAATGGCGTTGGGTGTAATACTACTTCACCCTTTTCAGGGAGTAGACACTATATTAGTAACAGGTTTTTACTCTACCGGGTTAACCGGTGGAATGGGCTTAGGGGGTGAGTACATTGGGTTTTTAAGATTTAAGTATAGTTTTGTAGATTATTGAGAGGTTGCTTATTTTCAATCCGTCTTTTGTGGATTAGTATTGAGTGTGCGTATTGTATGGCGATTATGTTGATTTGTTAAAATGTATGCCGAATTTGTGATGTGGGAAGTTTGAGTTGTGTTTCTAGTGCCTTCATTGAGGGGATATGAGTTGTGGCTCTAGCGCCGGATGCTAGTACTATGAGTGGGGCAACCTTCCAGCCCTTCGTAGTGAGGGTGTTAATAAGTGGTTGATATTTCATGGTTTTTCTTTCTAGTGTTTCGGCCGAGAACCTATCATTACAATATGTGAATTCGATGTATTGTATTGTGACTTCTTGTGTGGGTGCTTCCGGGGGGGGGGGGGGGAATTGTATGGATGACCGATGACACATAATATGTCGGGTTTGAGCCGAGCATTGCAATGACATCTTTGGGTGTTGCATGTGCATGGTAATAGCCATGTAGGTACTGTATTGTCTTGTGGAGAATCGTTGTGTGTTCCTGCGTTCATAAGTGTATAATATATGGTAAGTTTGTTTGAGATGAGAAGTTTACAAATTTCCCATACCGCTTTGTTATGTCTATTTGTGATTAGTGCGTGGATGTGTTGTTGTTTACATTTAAGGAGTACATGTAACCATGTATCTGCTTCCGGGGAGTTACAGATAGGGCATGTGTGGGATGGGTATGCGGTTCTACCGAAGAAGAGTTGTTTCCTGGCATGTCCCATATATTGGCCAGTTCTAAATTTTACTAGGCATGTTTTTTGTTTATCGGTGATAACCGGGTTGTTCCAAAAAGCATTTGATAATGGTTTGTCAATGTCTTTGTTGTCAAGCCATTTGTGTAATTGGTGCGTTTGGGATGCCATAATTGTTAGGTTGTGCTTTTTGTCGTGCTTAAGTATGTATTGTCCAAGGTGTCGTATGGGACCTTTATCAGGTGTGTCTTGCATTGAGTGCCACCACTGTTTGTGGAGATAATATGGTGTGGGGTGTGCATGTTCGTGTGTTACTAGTGCATCTCTATGTGCTAGTTCACATCCCATTTTGGCTAATTTATCCGCTTGCTCGTTGCCACTAATATTCGTGTGGGCTTTGACTTTATGAAGTGTGGTGGTTTGTGTGCGGTCTTGTAACATTTTAACTATAGATTCGAGTATTTTCTTGTCTGGGTGACTATTATGTACGGTTGGGTGTTTTATTTGTGTGTTGATGAGATATAAAACATTGAGACAATCTGTGAAAATATGTGCGGGTTCATGATGATATGTGGTAGTAAGGAGGCGGAGGGTGTGGTGTATAGCCATGAGTTCTGCTCTTAAAATATTTTGGAGTCCATGTAATCTTTCTGCGATTTTGAGATTTTTGAAAGGGTTGTATATGCCATACCCTGCTTTTTCTCGCCTCCAATGCTCTTGGGTTATTTCTTTGGGGGGTATGAATGATCCATCCGTATAATAACAAAATTGTGGTTGGTATTTGAGGGGGAGGCAGATGTTGTGGTTAGGGAGTAGGTGGGTGCTAGCAATTGGGAGCGACGGTGGGGAAGGGAGGTATGCGAGTTGGGACCATTTCTTACTTCGATTTACTGTGGTATTAAATGGTGTTGGTGGTACATTTGTGGTGAATATGGTGGGTATTTGGAGTGTGGTGCCAATGGTGTCCATTTGACATGCATAGTTTCTTGGCCGAGGGGGAGAAGTTTTGTGGTGTATGCATAATACTTGAATGTCGCGGCTTTCTATTTGGGGTTCGATTTGTAATTCGGGTGGGATTGTGGGTTCATCGTATGTAATGGTATCTGCTTTAAAATGTGTGATGACGTGCGAGTCCCAAAAAGGACCATTATGGGGGTGTAGGTTGTGGTACCAGTCGGGGTCAGTGGTTATAAGTATTGTTATTGTATCTGGGTCATTTTGAGCTGCAAGTCGTGCCCAATGGAGGGCTTGTTGGGTGTCTTTTTCGGAATGAGGGTGGGCATACCCATTCCCAATCCATTTATGTTGGAAGGCTGTCCCTATTGACCCAAAGACTTTATCTCTAGGAAATGGGGAGGAGAATTGTCTTAGTGATGTGGGACATGTGACTGGGGATGAGAAGTGTGAATGTGTGATTTGGAATGAGTCAATGATGTGTTCAACGATGGCATGTGGTAGTGTGTAGTGGGAGAGTTTAAGGGGGTCGTTTTTAGGCATTCTATATTTGTACCGTTGGTACAACCATGCTACTTCCTTTTCAAAGGATTGTGTGGGGGGTTCTAAATTGTGCGATTGATGGAGTGCGTTTTGATATTGTTGCCATAGCCATTGTAATCTTTGTTCCGGAATGGTAATGATGTGGCGCCCATCCTCGTCATAAATATGTGATGCACCATGTTGACTTTGGATGGTGGGTTGTGTGCATGCGATGTCACTATCGGGGTTACATTCACCAATATTGATTTGACATTGAGGTATGATTTGTGGGGGGGGGGGATGTGTCTTGTGTCTTTTATTTGTGCTTCATCAAAGTTTAATTTTAGGATGTCGGTGAAGTGTTGATTTTGTTTGTGAGTATAGTATTGTGTTAGTAGTAGTATGTTATGGTTTATGGTATTTTGGTTCTCCCATGGGAATAATACTCTTTGAGGAAGCCATTTGGTGTATATTGATCCGTTTGGGAGTATCCATTGACATAGATAGGATGTAGAATTTTTTGTAATTTTGTTTTTATCTTTGTAGGTGTGGAAACGGTCATTTATTATGGAGTGGAGTGGGAATTGTATGTGGTTTCTTAGGATATGCGGTGGTGGTTTTGGGTAGTCGGGTGGAGGAGGTGGTGGTGGGGGGTGTACATTGTGGTTACTAGTTCTGGTATCTATATGACGATTTAGTATTTTGTATGCATCTTTGAGGGTGTTCGGGCATTGATTTGGGCATGGTGGTTCACAAAAAAGTATTCGGGCCTGGTCTAAGGCGGCTTTAATTGTTTTAGTGGGTGTGACATAGTAGTTTTTGAATTCATCGTTGGTCATTAATTGTGTGCCATTGGAGTGGGTTATGTGTTGGAGTTCGGTTATGTTGTGTAGTATTAGTTGATGGAGGTATTTTAGAGAGGTTGTAGGGGTTAATGTTGGTATATTATGTGCTTGTTGCATCCATTGTGTTTCGAGTGGTGTGGGAAGGAGGGGAAATTGTGCAAGAGTGCTTTTTAAATGGGCTCCGCTAGTTGTTTTGAGTAGGTATAGGGTTCTTGTAATTGGCGATCTGATACAATCATGTTGGGTTATTCGTGGTAGGTTTAGCGATCCGCCATGTTTGGCAAGTATGTATTTTGTTAGTCCGTTGTATATTTTCCCTAGTCTTCCTTTGTCATTGAGGGCATTTATGAGTTGTTCTCCGATACATGTGATGTATGCATTTTTTAGTGAGAACGATTCCATGCCAAACATAGCTTGGGGGAGTTGTGTGACCGCGTTTGACATACATTTTGGGAGACCACATATAGTTTTGTGTAGAGCAATTACTTTTTTATCAAGTTTCTTAATGGCGGGAAGTGAATAAGGTACCGCATAAAAGCTATAGGCAATGCCGGCTCTTATGACTGTATCAACCATTTGTATTTTTTGCTTCATAGTGGCTGGGCATGAAGTTAGTAATTTGCATTGTTGGGTTAGTTTGGTTGTTGTTATATGTGTTTGTATTTTCTATTGTAGTGATGGAACTAAATTGATGCCTAGGTAGACATATGGTTCGTGTTGGCTTAGGGTAGGGATGGGTTGGTCCCGAAAATTGATATTAGCGTTTTCGAGGTGTGTTTTGAAGGCTTAGGGATTTAGTTTCGATTTGTTAGGGCATCCGGTGACGGCACATTTTGGGATGCCAAGGTCCATTCCTGCCCATTCGCAATATTTGTCGAGTTTGTTTAGTTGGATTTGGAGAGAGGTTAGGTTGTTGGATATTACGGCTAGGTCATCGGCGTAGGCTGCAGAGCTTAGTTGAGTATTGGAGGTAGTAAGGGTGTAGCCGTTATTTCCCCTTTGTAACCACCTAAGGAGTGGTTCAAGGAAGATGATAAAAAAGTACGGGCTTAATGTATCTCCTTGTATAGTTCCTCTTTGCATGGGTATAGGTTGAGTTTTACCAAAATGTTCGCCGGTAAATGTAGTAGTGGATTGTGCGTAAATATTGCCTATTAGGGCCACCGCGTCTTGTGGATATCCTAGGTCTTTCATAATAGCAAGGAGTCTAGCGTGGTCAATAGATCCAAATGCATTTTTAAAGTCAATGTATAGGATGTAGATGTCTTGGTTGGTAAATCGTGCATCTTCTAAAGCGGCGATTATAGTTTGTAGTTGTCGTGCGGTGCATCTTTCGGCTCGAAAGCCCTCTTGACTGTCATGTAGGATTTGGTATTTTTCTCCGTAAGTGGAGAGGATGCTTGTAAGTGTACTAGTGAATAGTTTATAAATTGTATTAGCGAGGGCTATGGGTCTATGATTGGTAAGGTTGTGGGGGTTTTCCTTTTTGTATAGAAGTATTGTAAGACTTGTTTTCTAAGATTTGGGAATTTGTTTTTGCTTATAACAATGCTTAAAAAATAATAGAAGCAATTTGTGGAATCTTGGTGGCATGCTTTTCAATATGGTGTTGGGTATTTTATCAGGTCCTGGGGATTTCCTATTGGCCAAATTTTTTAGGCATATGTCATATGTCTCTTGATCTAGATATGTATGTAAGGAAATTAGCGCGTCCCCTCTTTTTTCAATGGTGTATCCATTTAAGTCGTGCCACGGGTATTGTCTAACGCCGCATATGCATTGTGGTGTGTGGTCGGGTTGATAGTAACATGTTGGAACGGTGGGTCTATTACTAGTTGATTGCTGGACGTGTATTTCTTATGCGATATCTTTCGGGTTTGTGAGGATGTTGTTATATCTATCGATGAGACAGTAAAGTGAGGGGGTGTCATTACTCTTGAAGACTTTTCTGTTTATTGTCTTGGGGCTCTTATCGTAGAGTTGTTGGTATTTGGATATGACTTTTTTGATTTGTGTGTTAGTATAGTCACTCGTAATTTTTCAGGCTTTGTGTTTAGTTTGTTTTGCTATTGTGGCTAGTGTGGCGATCCATGAGTTGTATTCTAGTGAGGGATCGGGTGGTGGGGGTAAAGTAGTGTGGGAGTGGTTGGTTAATTCGTGAGTGACAATAGGATGGGTGCGCCAATTCGGGTTATTTTTTATGATATATATTGTCTTACGGATTAAGTGGTAGGTCGATAGGTTTAGTTTTCAGTGTTTTGGGGATTTCTTTGGTAGGTATCCTCCTTGTTTAGCGATATGGTTTGGTAGTATGGGTATTGGTGGGGCGCTACATGTTTTGAGGACGGTGGTAGTGATGTTGTCAGTGAGTGTGTCAAATGAGTTGCAAGCTAGTTGTCATTGTTCGCTTGTCAATTGGTTATTTTGTAAGAGTTGTGTAAGTTCGTTTATTTGGTTGGAGTTTCTTTCAAAATATTTTGTGTGGAATTCGTCGAGGTTCTCTTTTGGTATGGGGTTGAGTATCCTAGGGGGGGGGTTCGAAAGTTGTAAGTGGGTCTTTGGCAATGAGTATGTGTGGGGGGATTTGTAAATATATGGGAAGGTGGTCGGAATTTAATTGAATATTTTGGTTTGTAATGGAGGTGTATTGGTTGTTGTTGGGGGTTTTGATGAAGAAGCCGTCAATTAAACTATTTTGTGTGTAGTTGTGTCCTCCTTGTCTTGAGAATGTGGTGTTTGTGGAGATGTAGGATAATTCTAGGCCGGTTGTAAATGAGCGCCACATATGATCCTCCGGTTGTGGAGGTGTGGTTTGTAGGTCGTTTTGCCTTCCAATTAGGGCGATGTCCCTATTAAAGTCGCCACATAATATGTATGTATGATTAGGATGTAGGCGTATTTGATTAGTTATGGTATCTTGTATGATAGGGATGAGAGGTATGTCTTCCTCATGTGAGGGCATGTACATATTGATTAAAAGCCAAGGTTGTAAGGGTTGGTTTGCTATGCGGGTTATTTGAAGGAACGGAGATATCTCTGCGGGTGTAGGGATTTTGGCAAGGTTACCTGGGAATGCATGTTTTTTGTGGACTAGTAGTAGTAAGCCACCTCTATAACCTCTGTAGGTCATTCTTTGGCGTGTGACCCGTGTGATGGTGTGCGTGTTATTAAAGAAAAGTTTGTAATGTGGGAATAATCTTTGGATATGCTTTGTGGATTTAGTGGCGGATAGTTTAGTTTCTTGTATGGCGATAATGGAGGGGGGTTTTTGGGGGTTTGTAATTAAGTGTTGTAGGCATGGCATGGCGGTGTTAAGGGATGAGGCATTCCATGTTATAGCATATGTTTCTTGACTTGTTAGTGGGATTGGTCTATTTGGGGATGATGGGTTTTGTATCTGTGGGGGGTTAGGATGTATGTATTCATTTATGGGTTCGTTATATCTTAATGCTTCTATGAGGAGTTGCCTTGGTAGATATGGGAATACTTCACTTATGTTTTGGATGTTAAGTGTATTGGGGTTGAGGTGTATATAGTCATATAGTTTTTTGTGTATTGTGTTGGGAGGGGTGATAATGTCTTTGTATATGTTATGAAATTGTATGTATGGATGCGGGGTGTCTATGTGTCTTTCTGGGGGATTGGGAAGTGTTGTCATTTTGTCTAGTAGCTGTGATGTCCGGTCTTGTGGGGGTGGTTGTTGTAGATATGTGTTGCATATGTCCGTTGAGGGGCTAATCGTTACAACTAATGCATAGATGATTCGTGGGGGGGGGGGGTGATCTATGTGTTGTTGTATGTAATTGTGTAGGTGTGGGAGTGAAAGTATTGTTTGTGCATGTAAGTGGTGTGTGGCTTGAAAAAAGGGTTGGAATGTTTTGGCTAGATGTTGGTATTCGGGTTGAAATTTGATCGTACTTGGTAGGAAGTATGTATTTTGTCGCCTTTTGTGGGCGGTGGGGTGTGTTCATGTGAGGTTAGGCATAGGGCCTGGATTAGGATGGATATCACCACATTGAAGTATAAGTAGTTGTTGTTGAGTGTGGGGTTTGAATATGATGTTTAATTGTGGTTTCTTGTTGGATATTTGTGTAACGGGTTTAGGTTGGTTCGTGTGTAGTGGGGAAAAGTTTGGTGGTGTATTCATGTTGCTTGTGTCTTTGGATGTATTTGGAGTATTGCTAGGTTGTAAAAGGTTAAGGGTATGTTTTGGGGGTATAGGTGTATGTTGGTTAAGGTATTGTTCAAATATATTTTTAAAGTGTGCGTAGAGGATGAGTATGTTGTGTGTGAGGGATTGTTTTTTTGTTTTGGGTGTATTCTATTGTATGGTTATTAGGGATGTGTATTTGAGGGCCCGGGTTCGTTTGGATATCGCCTTCTAAGAGGATGATTATAGAGTTGTTCCATACGTAGTATTGAAAGGCTTTGCTTTTGGGGTTTTTTAGATTTATGTGGGTTATGTATCGGAAGTTGCCTATATATGTTGTGGTGATAAGGGGTGGAATTAGAATTTTGGGTTGTTCTAGTGGTAAGGGTGGGGAGTTGCTTATTGTGTTGTACATGTTGTTAGGGGGGTTTTGATGGGAGGTGATGGAGGCTTTGTGGTGTGAGTGAGTTATGCTATTTGGGCGTATTGGTACATTTGGTGTGTAATGTGAAGTTGTGAGGTTGTAATGGCCATATGTGATTGATATAATGCATGTAGCAATGAAAGTGGTGGAAATTTTTTGGGTGTATGTGCCCTTTTTATTTATAAGTAGGAGAATACATAGAATATGTGTGAGTATCGTCCATGTATGTACTAATGGTGTGCTATTCATGGGGGTGCTTTGGGCATATTATTGTGTATAGCCCTACGTCTCATCTTTGTGGTAGCTTGATGGGGGATTCCCATAGTGGGTGTTGTGGAAGCCCGGGGGTGCTAGATGATCGGCGTTGGTGATGTCCATGGAGGTGCTTGGTGCGGAGGGGAGGCGTGCAACATTGGTGTGGGGGGGGGTCCGGCGAGGTGGTGGCGAGCGTTTGCATTATGTTGTGAATGCGGTGATTCGATTGTTGAAACTCCATGGCTATGGCGCTCATGATGCTATGGATGTTAGTTGCATGGGTCTTGAGCGTGTCGGTGGAGGCCTCAATACGCATGTCCGTATTGAGGTTAATATTGTGGGTAAGGGTGGTAAGTTTGTCGTCCATGGACTCGGTAAGTTCCTTTAAGGCTTTGGTGAAGAGCTTTTCGGATACAAGTGGGGAAGATGCGGTGGTGTTGTGCATCGCTTGGGCTTTTTGGGCTATGACCTCCCGGAGGGGTGCGTGAGCGAGTTTAATGGCGGTCGGGTTAGGTTCGGTACCATCAATGCTTCCTTTGTGTGGGACAAAATCCACCCGCCTGCCAAGTATGTATGTGGACTTATTGCTCCATTCCGTGTACACTGCCGCATTTAGGCATTGGATATGGCACCACCCGGATTGGCGATCATCCGCTTGGTTGGTTTGGTAACCAAATGTGATTCCGGTGACGTTTTCCGCTCCAAAAAGTCGCTTGAGGGATTTGGTAATTGCGGATTGAGATTCACGTTGGGGTAGATTACTCGCAACGAGGGTGGTGCTAATCTTAAGCTCCGAAGGGTTGCCCATGGCCTTGTCTTTGGTGAGGCTTACTTTGAGTCGCTCCGAATGGTAAGTAATGCCGTTGTTGAGAAGGTCGGTTTTTGTCTCTTCGGTGGTGAGCGTAATGAAGGCGAAATCGCGAGCAAAGTCGGCTTTGGTGAGGGATAGGATCTCCACCTCCCGTCCATCATAGTAAAAGTCGCGCATGAGAGTTTGAAGAATGTCGACGGCCGAGTTATTTCGAAGGGCTTCACCTTTGAGGTGGAGACGCATGTTTTTTGCTTTGGTGACTAGCTCAAAACCTTTCTCCACCTTACCAATAATGGTTTCGCCGTCACCCATTGTCATGACGAATGCTCTCTCTCCTCTAAGCAAGGCTAGTCCGTCGCGCATCGGGTTTTGGAGGTGTAGCTTGATGAAGCCGGCCCAGTTCCGCGTGACCGTATTGATGCCGATGTCTATGGGGTTGGTGTAGGCGGTGCCGAGTGGCATGTTCATGAGGTGGAGCCTGTCTATACATGCGGTCTTGACCTCCTTGCGGTTAAGCGTCTTGTAGTCGCCGTCAAAGCGTATGGTCACATGGAAGCCGTCGGTGAGGCCCGTATTGGGGGAGGTCGTCTCGTACAGAGGGATTTGTGTGAAATGTAAGTGTTGCCCAGGCACCGCATCCGGTCTCTCGATGGGGAAGAGAGTTTGCTTGGTTCTAGGAAACGCTCTTCGAAGTGATCGGAACTCACGTACTTCACTTGCGGGAGTGCCCATGTTCGTAAATTCCTCATCCGTGCGCTTTTCCACTAGTAGCTTCTTACCAAGTTGTATGGATAGCGCTTCATGCATGTGGAATCCTAACCACATTCGTCCGAGCATGTCGATGCCTAGGGTGGTGGCACGTTTGGACCTTGAGCTGGATGGTGTTGATGTGGGCTGGCGTGGGATTGTGGATGTTGCCGTGAAGTCGTCGGCTTTCCTTCTCTTGGTATTTTGGCTTTCCGATGTATCGTCAATTCGTGGGCGGTGTTGGAGCATTTGTGGTGTGCTCTCGATGATGCGGGCGGATTTTGGTGACGTGGCTTGTGGGACTTGGATTAAGTGACGCTCCAAAGACACTTGGATGAAGCTCCCGCCATGCTCTGGGGACACATTCTCGAGTTGGGCGTCCATGTCTAAATCTTCGTCGGCATCGAGCGGATGTTGAGAGCTCCGTTGATGTGAGGTGGATGTGTGCGGCGGTTGAGCTTGGATTTGTTGTCGGGATGCCGTGTATTGGTCATCCATCCCAGTTGGCGGCTGTAAATGATGAGAGGTGATGTCGTCCCGTATGCTTGGTGTCGAGGGCGGCCTAGCTCCTATGTAGAGAGTTCCGTCGGGGGTGTCGAGTGCCTGTGTGGCGTTGGTGTGGGGTGACTGTTGTGTGTCTTGGGTGGCTTTCGGTTGAGAGGGTCGGCCTGGCTGGCTTGGGGCAGTGTGTTGTGTCTGGGCTATCGATCTGTGTGTGCTGTAGTTTACAATGTGTTGTATGAGTATCTGATTGGGCATGCAAGAATGATAATGTGGGGAGAAGGAAGGTTTGCTTACCGTGATGTTGCGGATTGTGCTGCAAGAGGCGTGATGGTTGGCGTTTGTGGTAGACTTACTGACAGGCGGTGTGGATTGTGCAGGTTGGTGGGTGTGGCCAGGAGACAGCGTGGGGGCAGAGTCTGCGGTGTAGTGGAGAGGGCAAGACGCTGGCGTCGGAGCTGGAGCAGTGATAGGGTGCTGGAGCCCACCCGGGCGGGAGGAGCTGGGCGATCTGGGTGGCGGGGATTGCTGTAATAATCTGTTGTGTGTGGATTGTTCAGTGAGGTGCTGCGCTACTCCAGATGAGGGCCGAGTTCGTGGGCTGCCACGTCTGTAAGATTTGGTGTCTATGTCGCTGTCGGGGAGGAGAAGAGTTGTGGAGATCTTGGGAATTGAGCAGAGGGGAATTGGTGCAAATGCAGGGATTGAGGGTGACCGAGAGAAGGGAGTGGAGGGTGTTGGATAGAAGGGGGTGGGGGTAGGGGAATAGGTGTGAAGATCCTGTGAATTGAGCAGGGGGGAGTGGATGCGAGTGCGGGGAGCGAGGGTGTCGGATAGAGGGGAGTGGAGGGTGGGTGAATGTGCGCTAAGGGGCAGGGCTGAGCTGGATTAAATAGTTTGAGGCGAAGGCGAGATTGGGTGGTGTTGTGAGGATGATTGTGGGAATTAGCAGGTTTTGGGCAGGTTGTAGTATTCGTTTGGTGTTCCGTGTGTGATGGGCGGTGTCCCGGATGTGTTTGATGCGCCGTGCTTGGAGGGCGGTGCGCTGGAGTGGCATTGATGTTGTGTGCGTCATGGGTTGGGGGAGTGTTGTGGGGAGATCGTGATTGTTGGTGTAGCGGTGTGCGGTGCTCTGGAGTTTCTATTGTCATGTGGGCGGTGTGGGTTGTTTGCGTGTTGCAGGGGGGGCGTGTTTTGGGGTGTCGCGGTGTGCGGTGCACTGGAGTTTCTATTGTTGTGTCTGCGGTGTGGGTTGTGGGTGGGTTGCAGGTGGAGTTTCTATTATGGTAAGCTGTGTGGGGGGTGGTGTGGAGATGGTGGCTGTGGAATACATTTTTTGGTTGCCTTCAGTCGAAGTGGAAAAGAAATGTAAAGAAGGGTAAAATAGAACTAGTTATGTGATTCTGGTGTGAAAGGAAGGACTATAGTCTAGGAGATACGAAAAAGGGAGGATTGTAGAGACTATGGTTGGATAGGAAGAGTTGTCACCTATGTAGGGAAGACATATAAAAAGCTAGAAAGGGGAGGAGTCAGGCTGGCCGGGATAGCCCCTATGAAACTGTCATATACTTTTGAAACACTCAATCTCTCTATTACTAAAGTCTTTTATACATACATGTTGTTGTGAAGTCAAGAGATTAATACCAGGGTGATGGCACTGGGGATTAATCTTTATGCAAATAAGTTTGAGGGCAATCTTGACTGGAATTCTTGAAGTGGAAAAGAATTGGTGTTTGACCCATCTTGATTTCAATTGCAGTCTCAGTTTCTGTTCTTCAATTCCTTGGATTATGAGAAGAAGGCAATGGTATGATAATACCTCAAGGACTGTTAAGTGACTATGGGACTTAATGATGATAAATATCCTCGTCTACTTTCCTTAATTTAGACTCTTCCATTGTTATAATTGCGAGTTCCGAAGGTCGTGTAATCTGGTGTCAGTAATAGTATCATTCTTTTGCATAAGTTAACGATCCCGAGTATGTGAATGCTTTTGAGTGTAGAAGTGAAAGCTTTGCTGGAATAATCGAATGATAAAGTAATACCAGAAGAGGGAATTGATGTTATAGATTTTCATCTTAGTATATGTGCAATTGAATCACCAGGCTATGGACGACTGAATGTACAATTTCTCAAAAGCCAATGGTCTTGATGTGAAATTGTAATCATTAGATTTATTACGGGCATCACTGTTAGGGGAATGTCCCGATTCAGAAAGGAATGACAACTAATTATCAAACTCTTTGTGTCATTATGAGGGAGTCGTAAACTGCGGCTGCTGTTGGACTGTCCATCCGGGTTGCGAGAATCCAATTGAGAGATCAGTTGAGAGGTTATTATTATATCCGTGGTTTGATTTAATCTCTAACTTTATGTGTTAATCGATACCCTGAAAACTTACATAGTCTATAGTCTCTTCCCTTGGGGAATTTCTGTCGCATATCTCCCTAATTAGGGCAGGAAAAGGAAGTTGCTGCGTGAACGAGACCTTTGGCCACGAAAGGACAGAAGAAGGATCCACAATTTTGCTCCTGGATAGATTGGTAAGTGTTGGAAACTTATTATTTTGGAAATGCTTGAGTAATTAAATAATTATGATGTGAACCTTTTAAGTCACACTAAGAGGTGAACTAATTAACAGAAGGCTATTGCGATACCAAAGTGCCCATGGCTTTGGTAATGAGATTGAAATGAGTTACTTACGCAAGACTATGGACTATGGTTGTGCCTATGTTTTTGCACCGCACTTGGTCCAATTAAAATGAACTCACTGCCAGACTATTGACTGGGAAATTAGAGTGAGAAGAGAGACTGTCACTTTTGCATGCACGGTTGTGGAGTGATCTTTTAGATGTTTTTATCCCCTGCCCGTAAACTAATTGACACACCTAAATGGAAATGAAGAGTTATAACCTTGTGTTTTCCCTAATAAATCTTATCTAAGACACCTAGATGTTGTACAAATCACCTTTTAAGTCTTCCCTGAGTGATTCCCTGGGTTTTTGTTTGAACCAAAAGACTAACTACAGTGGCGTTGGTGCGGCGGTGCTTTGAAGCAGTGTGTTTGGAGTGTGCCGGAAGTGAGAGGTTCCGCAGTTGAAGTTCCGTGGTGGCATCGTGTCCGGGGGTCTCTTCTGGGTGCGGTGAGGAGCTTGCAGGACTCTGAGAGAGCGAGAGGGGTGGATATTGGGAGTGGAAGGCTGAGTGTATGGATGTGGAGGGCGGGGGATGGAGGGGGAGGGTGGTATGAGTAGTGTGGGGTGAGAAGAGAGAGATGAGTGATGTTAGGTGTGTTGGTGGGTCTGTTATGTAGTGGTGTGTACATTCTAATGTAGGAATATGTGTGTGCAGGTCCTCCGACGGTGTGTGTTGTGTGAGTTGTCTGTTGGCTGTTGGTGGGTATGTGTGGCTTGTGGTGTGAGCAGGCGATGGGAGTGCCGGTGTGGGGTCGGGGTTTGTGGGGTGAAGCTGCTTTGAACAGGGTTCTTCGGTGGCGACCCCGGCCTGGTGGCTTCTGAGGTAAGGAAAGGGTTGTTTGGGGCGGCGTGTCTAGTTGGGTTGGGGGTGTTGTTTTTCGGTTTGGTGTTTTGTGTATGCGGTAGGGGTTGTTGGTGTGTGTGGGGCTGGTAGTGGAATGTAGACGGTGGGTTTGTGTTTGTGGGTATGCATTGGTGTGGGCAGTGTATGGGCGGAGGGGGATGTTGGATGGCTGTGTGGGTGTATTCGGGGTGGTGTAGTTTCTTTGTGGATTGGCGGGGTGGGTTTGAGTGAGGGAGAGGCGGTGCGTTTCTGGTGTCTGGCGAGCGGTGATTGTTGGCAGGTGGAGTTGTGACTCGGATGGTTGGGGGCCCGTCTGCAGTGCGTGTCGAGCCATGGATAATAGCTGCCGGTACATTTGCATTGCTTTTGTGTGTGCTTTGTGTAGGCTGTGTATGGTGTTATGTATTGTGGTCTTTGTGTGGAGTATTGTATGGCAACTTTGTATGAAAGTGTTGGGTGAATTTGAGTGCCAGTGTGGGGGGGAGAATCCTGTAGAGGAATAGGAGTGTGTGTTAGGGTTATGGAGTACCTTAGTGTGTTGGATGTGGATTCGAATCTGAGAGGTTGCAATGCATTCGGTGTAGCTCCTGATCCGCTTGCGTGGTGGGGGGTGTGGATGTGCGTGCTCGACTCGGTGGTGAGGCGTCTGGAGCCCGGGAGGTTTGGCAATGCATTCGGTGTAGCTCCGGAGCCGCTTGCGCTGTGGGTGTGGTCGCCCGGCTCGGTGGTGAGGCGGCTGGATCCCGGGAGTGTCCCTGCAACGATTTCTGCTGCGCCGTGCGGCGCTCGTGCGCCTGCTCTGTGCGGATTTGGTGGTGAGGAGGGGTGACGGCTGCTCCATGGCGGCGCTCTGGCCCCGCGTGGGTTCGGTGGAGATGGTGGGAGGCGTAGATAGAGATGTGGTGCGTAGTTGTTGAGGCCAAGGCTTGTAGGGTATATTGGGTTAGGTGAGGGGAACGCTTCCGCGTGGAAGAGGCTAAGTAGTGTGTATAACACTTTTAAGGTTATGAAGTGAGCGCTGGGAAGCTGGCGCCTTTGGTGACCGCAGAATGTTGTGTCGAGTATCTGGGTTGGTGTCGCTGGGTCTTCTGGTTGTCTCTGGGTTGTGAGTCTGGGTTTGTTGGCTACTGTGTATCGCCGGTGCGCGCGCTGCTTGTGTTGAGGGTGCCTCTCGGTGGCGGGTGAGCACTTTGCTTCTCGAGCGTTTATGCATTGGCGCTGTTCGTCTTGCTTGTGTGCGGGATCTGTGTTTCTGCCGGTACATGTGTGTTCGGCTTCGCTGTCTTGGCCGTGCTTCTCCTGCTTGGTGAGGGTTCGGTATCGGGCTTCTGTTGTCGCCTGGGCTGTCCTGTGGTGCGGCGGGCACCATCGCTCCCCTCGGTTTCCAAAAGCCATAGCCATTCAGATGATATAAGGTGTGTATCTCATAGATACTATGTATAAATACGGCTCGGGGGAAGGAGAACACACATTATGTTTGTGGTGTGTCTCTGGGTTGGGAGGTGAGCTTTATTCAATAAATGATTGTTTTTATGAACTATTAGCAAGGTACGTTACATAAGGCAAGTCTTGTGATTGCACAAAGCAATAAGAGATTGAATGAATATAATTTACGTCTTTTATACCTTAGGCATTGCTTAGGAGGGGGAACCACCAACCAATCACATGGTGAACAATTGTTCTAAAATCTTGAAATGTGAATATGGGGTAGTTGGGGAGACCACAAGGCCATTTGGTTGGCTCCCATTTTCCCTTGTAGTAGATATTATAATATATGGTCTAATGCTGCCGACTGAGAAAAATGGCAACAATGTCCTGGTTTATTTCCGCGTGACCAAGGCTTTCAGAAAGTGATATAGATTTCTCTTAGTCATTGTCTTTGGAACACCTACATGACCACATGAGATCATAAATCATGTTCTCATGACCCTTTGGCATGTGTGTAAAATGGCTCTTACAATATACAATTTCTAAGCATATACCTAAGGCGTGACCTAAGGTGTTCCCCAAACTACTACAACTAAATATTGTGTTCAGTGTCATACGATAATTATTGTCACTCTAATAACTTTTCTTATTGAAATTTCTTATGAAGAAGTTTACAATAATGTCATCCCAACTTACTTTTATTAAGTTTTTTGGGTATATTTTGCATCCTAACATTTTTATCATGAAATATTGTCATGAATGATTGAAAAGTCACTTAGTCAATGACAGTAATTGCAACATTGTAAATAAAAAATGCCAATTTTATTTTACAAGGAATGACAAATTTTTTGTTACGTTTACGTTTGGTTGAGCACAAGCATAGAATTGGTGACACTGAATACAACATTTAGTGTAATGATTCCAAATGGAACAAGGCCCACCGTAGACCTGTTTACCATAATCGACGTAGATGAAATTCTGAAGCTTTTCATCCTCCTTCTTCGGTGAATGTTCATTCGTGTTCTTATTCCTGGGTTTACGTCGCTGTCCCTCTCATCCAGTCGAGGATTCTCTTCCTCTTTGGATGCACGGCCATGCTCGCATTCCTTCTCGCAGGAAAGAGGATTGCATTCATGCCTGCGACAAAATTCTGTCACAGCTCCGCAACAACATCTCCCAAAACATCCTGGTACACTCTCTTACACGCTCTTCGCACTCTTTGGCACTCCACAAAGTGTTTTTCCTTATGATTTGTGAGGAGGATTTGAGGTGTAGAACTGATAAAGTGGTGAAATTCATGGCAGTAGGGTTTTGCTAAGCTTCGGATCTCGACGCCTCTTTCTCGCACGCTCTTGAAATTCCCACAAAGTGTTCCGGGTTACGGGGTTTGAAAATCGAGGTGCAGAACTGGATAAATATGGTTAATATTAATGGCAGTAGGGTTATGGTGGCCTCCTCTTGCACTCCATACAAATTATTTTTGGTTGTGGCCTTGAATAAATCGATGTGCAGATGTGATGGAGTGGAAAAATTCATGGCAGGCTGCACTTCGTTAGTGATTTGGAGGGAATTCCTCACGTCAGCACTAATTTGCCGACGCAGATTACATGTGATGATTATCGGTTTCACATCCAAACTAAACAATTATCAAGTAGTGTTTCTCAGTCTCAGCTGGATAGGTTCGTGTACGGGATGTGAACTCGAAGGAATTTTGATGTGGGGTCGAATTGTAGATTTTGCAGGTACTAGAGAAAGGAGAATTTTTTCCTGGCTCTGAACGGAGCAATGGCTATGCTGGAGTGCAGCACGCTGCAAGGGCTATGGAAGTCCCCAAAGACAAAAGTAGCTTCTTTCTCGAAGACGCAAGGCTTGTCAAGCGCAAGACCAACACTCCATGTCGGGGGCCGGACTTTTAGATTGAAAGGTGGAGATACATGTTGGCGCAGTGTGCCTAGGCTGACAAATGGCAGAGGCCCCGAAGTTTGCTTTGCTGTGAGAGACGAGGAAGGCCTGTCATCCAGGGTGCAAACACCAGAAACCGCACCTGTTGAGACTCGCAACGAAGACAAGTTGGTCAAGCAGGGTAAGCAATCTCACCAAGAAAGATCTCATCAGTGTGCAAATTAATTGTGTTTTAAAAAATACTAGTGGAAATCCTGCTGATGGCTAGTGGAAAAAATTACTAGATGTAAATCTTGGTCTTCACAAAGTGGGAGGGAAACTATGCACAAAGTCCAATAACTTCATGTTGCAGCTTTGAGCTACTGTAGTAACATTTCTCTAGTATAACATGGTCGTCCATGTCATGATGAGAAATCTATAGGTGATTGTGATGACATGATGCCAGTTTTAGGTGTATGTATGATATCCTTCTCAGTATGCAGAAGTAATTGACTCTATTCAATTTGGGTTGGTGATATTGGCATCCTGATATTGGTTGAAACATTTTCTTACTGCATCTACTTTGTTGTGATACCTGTCACCGGACATTAGGTGATTTGGGTTGCATGGCTTTGATTGTGAAGGGAGTCGAATTTGTGCCTATTCAGGTCAAGGGAATGTCTGAGTGAGTGATCCTAGTGAACCTGGGATCTACCATCAACAACTTCAATGGCTGTTCACATTGTTTGAAATGAAGGATTTGCAGTGTAACATGGAGTGTTTTTATTATTATGGCTTAACGACTCTGTACTGCCAGTGATAGAATTTTGCATGAAAATATGTGGTAGCTGAAGCTGATAGAAGCCCTTTCTGATGCATATTGCAGGTGCTGACCTTTCCGACGAACTAGAGCAAGGGGGATTTCCAGAGAATGGTTTATCAAAATGGCTTTATCCTGATCCAGACGAGCTGCCTGATGAGAAAGAAATGTCCATTTTTGACCATTTGGAAGAGCTAAGGGACCGACTCTTGATTGCAGTGGCTGCAGTCGGGCTTGCAATTGTTGGATGTTTTGTTTTTGCAAAGGATCTTATTGTACTCCTGGAGAAGCCAGTTTATTCTCTTGGTGTCCGGTTTCTGGCATTGTCACCAGGCGAATATTTCTTTACCACACTTAAGGTAGCAAAACTTTATTGATCCACATTTGAATTTTATTCAACTTACGGTTAGATCAATTATCATCTGGCATCAATAGTTTATTGATGTAATGTGCTGTGTGTGAGTATGCTGCAGGTCTCAGGTTACTGTGGCCTACTCCTTGGCAGCCCTGTCATATTGTACGAGATAATAGCCTTTGTTATTCCTGGGTTGACTCGGAGTGAAAGGAGGTTCTTGGGACCCATAGTGTTTGGGTCCTCGCTTTTGTTCTATACAGGTCTAATATTTTCATATTCAGTGCTGACACCTGCAGCCCTTAATTTTTTTGTCTCCTATGCGGAAGGGGTGGTTGAATCCTTATGGTCTATTGACCAATACTTTGAGTTTGTGCTGGTACTCATGTTCAGTACTGGGCTAGCTTTTCAGGTAAGAGTTCTCTTGATCCTGAAACCTTCTAATTTCTAGTCATATATGTAGGCTGTCTTTTACTCAATCACAAGTACTACACTTGAAATTCAGTGATTGGGTTTCGACTGCAAGGAAGTTGAGAAAGAACTTTGTTTTGGTTAATGTCATCAAGACCTTGTCACCCTTCAGTTGACATTGTATAGATTACACTTGAAGTTTCAGGTGAAATAGGGGAGAGCTCTACATTAGAAGACAATTACATTTCCAAGTCCAAAATTGATTTTGTCTGCGAAATGTTCAGAATTAGGATGGAATTGATGGTTTAAATATTGTCTCTATTGCAAGATTGAGTCCATTGTAAGGTAAGTGGGCCTAAGTAGCTTATTTATTTCTATTGGACACCTACATTTGGGTGGTGTGAGATTAGGTGTGGATCTAAGAACAGACGTCAAAAAGGCACGTGTTTAAAAATGATTGGCCTATGTGCTCAAAACCTGTTAACCATTCTAGGCTAAATAGTCAATATAATTGGGGGGACCTATATGATCATTCAATAAGAGAATCTTTACTTTGATAATGAGTAAAATATCATACGAGCTCCGAAAATTATGAGGAAAAGGTCTATAGGCACAACTTGGATTTGTTAATCATCTTATTCAAATCATATGTTCAATATCATAAGAGAGGTGGGTTCAGAGCTATTAGTGTCTATTTTAGGCCCACTTAGCACTGCCCTTGAGAAACCAATATTTATCATAGAAAGAAGTGGGATTGATAGCCTGGACTGTTTCATCTACAGGTACCTGTAATTCAATTACTATTGGGACAAACAAGGCTAGTAACTGGGGATCAGATGCTGTCAGTATGGAGATATGTGGTAGTTGGTGCTGTTATTGCAGCAGCTGTTTTGACCCCTTCAACCGACCCGTTAACGCAATGCCTTTTGGCAGGCCCACTGATATTCCTTTACATGGGTGGCGCTTTTCTTGTAAAGTTTCTGATTAACAACACTGACTCGGAGGCCCTTGAAGAGTAATCCAGCTTAAAAGTACATAGTTCTCCCCCCCCCCTCCCCCAACCCCCACCCCTTATTGGTGTGACCTACCGTGTAATTTACAGTGACCTGCCTGTGTCACAACAGCTCAAAGATACAGAAACAACAGAATGTGTTTCTGGAGTGGGAGCTGGAGTGATTGATGAAGAATTTCTGCCTACGGAAAGTAGATTGTGGCATAACTTGGTTGTGCACATGGAGACTAGAAAGTTCCATTGTGGAAAAAGCACTGGTGCAATGTCTCTGCAATTTTTAATATGAGTTGAATTTCTTTGGAACTGTGCTATCTAGTCTCTACCTTGTTTGGAGCGCACTTTCATTCACATTTGGTACCCAAGTTTTACAACTCAAGTCATTTAATGTAGACCATCAATGTCCTGTGGTTTAAATCGCTCAGCTTGCTTTGTTTTGTTCTTCATCGTATTATTTTGAACCTCCCTATCATTGAATGCCATGTGCATGTTAGACTAAGAAGTTCATTTTTGAATCCCTTCCTCCAGCCTCTCTTTACATGTCGTTTTGTTCCTCTTTTTTTCAACCAACAAACATAGCTGAGGCTTCCCAGGTCCTTCAGTAGCATCAACCTCATTCATTAGGTCAATACTATCCCTGAATGTGCTATTGGTTTTTGAACCATATAGATTGTGTGGGAGATCATATTCATTGGCCTCTGAACTCGCGAAGTGGAGTGGTGTTGGTAATACTGGATGAATGAGAGGACAATCATATGCAATAATTCCCTCTTGCCTTGTAATCCTGCCAACGCTTCTTCCATGGAGTTGGATAGTTGGGTCTTTTAATCCACCAACTGGGCTTGACCCCCCATTGTTATATGTGCATTTTGATTTGAGTGTAGTTATTAGTCTCTTGACATATAAACTAAGAAATATCTGGTGTGGAAGGTGTCAACCAAGATTTTGGTGCTTACTTTTGCCCAGGGGTGTATAATCTGCCTTACTTGATCTTACAAATGGGTTGAAGACATTTTAACATCACTGGGTAATATTTATGGCTGACAGATGGATAAAGTTGTATTTTGCTTTAATAGTTAAAGAGTCTAACGCTCTAATAGTTGAATTGAAAGAATGACACTAGAGATGAGAAGCTAGGGGTTTTACATGAGCAACCCATCCTTACACATTTATGAAGTTTGAGCTTGGAAAAGCTAAAACTGGTGAGAATACGAGCTGCCGCCTGTACTGAAAGTAATAGAATTACAGTTTTACATTTCGACACCAAACAACAATCTGATGCATGGCGCCAAATTGTGGATTCAATATGTTGGTCATGTCTTTCTCCTATTTGGTGCAAAGCCAATGCTTGACATGAAAAAAGGGGCAGGTGCCATCAACTCATATATTGTTGTTTTTGGGAACACTCAAATATCCTCCAACCTCAGTACTTTGCATCTGCCACAGCTAAATGAAAGAATGACAAGGAATATGCTCAATGAAACAAAGTCACCTGAAACTCCTCGTTTGTCCCTGCAACAGGAGTCTAAACTTCTGTATTGTTGCTTTCAGCATGTATAAATTCAGAGATCAATTCGTGCAGTAAGTTAGGTGTACAGCAAAGCATCAATAGCAGGTGTCAATGCAAATGTGATCAAGTACACTCTAAACTCTGTAATATCGAGCTCCTTGATGTCACTCCTTCTCTTATATCTAAAAACCCTAAGAAATGAACATTCTCAATTTAATTCTCACTCCTTGTTATCATGTATCCCTCCCATATGTCATGGGTTTAGACATCAAAAGAAACCACTAAAGAATTACAAGCTCGCACACATCATGTTGTCATTATTGCAATGTTGACTTTGCATTATTCCAAATTATCACATGCTACACTAATTCTCTTTAATCACGTATACATGTTAACACTACCGAACTCCTTAACATCACTTGCACTTTGGTTGCCACAAGTGTTATATTACGGAGTTTAGCGTGTAGCTAGATTACATTGACCACAAAATTGGAATGAACATACGACCAATCATGTTGATGTTATAATTGTTGCCTTGACCTCCCATGGGTTTGGTGTTAGATGGTGTTTTCTCTTGGAGAGGGGGGAATTTTTTGTGCTACAATCCATTATGCAACCTTGTTGTCTAGTCCAACCACTAGGTGATAGCACAAATGGCACCTCGCCTTGGAGATTCCATCCATTTGGTTGTTGGATCCCCAATGCTATAATGCCAATGCATTATTGAGACTCGCACATGAAGAATTATAGCTTGCTTGGGCGTTGATTTCAAGCAGGCGGGTCACAACACAAAGTGTTGTTGACTAAGCCTCCAAGTTGTTCATAGTCGATGTAGGCGCAAACACCTTGAGCCTACCACCTTGTTGTTGGACAATAGTCATTCGGTGAGAAATATGTGTGGCTTAGTGGAAAACCTACAAAAAGTAAAACAACATAAGCCTTAATAGTCAATTGAGGGTGAAAACAAAAGGGTTGTGCTTATTTGAAGTTGTAGCTCCCACGAACAATGCAACCAAAGTTATTGTTGTTGACGCTTCTCCATCTCAAACATGTGTACTATGGGATTCCCAAAGGTCCTTTTTGAGTTTATAAGGTGTTCACTTAACATTCCTCAACAACATAGCCTTTTGCCCTATTTTATCTTGGTACAAAATGAAGGCTGCCATTTTCCAAACCACTCTTTGCATTGATTTCTACCCTAATTTAGGGAGATTGTCCCATTTGAATAGAAGCCAAAACATCAAGACCATCTCCAATATGAAGATCTTACTCTACATATTGCAAGACCTCTTTATTCTAGGATATCAAAGAAAAATATTCACCCGGGGAGATCACAAGCTATATACTTTTGTAAACCATGTGCGGTCAGGGGTTAATTAAACATGGGCTCTTTATCTAGATTTCTTGAATAATTGGCACCCTGTTATTAGATAAAATGGTACTTTGAGGTCATTTTCAAGACCCTATAGGTAAATTTATTGGCTCTGTCTGTAGGACAGAGACTATGCATCAACTTCTTCGTTTCAAGAGCAAATTTCTTAACCACTTTGTGTTCACACTTGGACGTTACTTGTTCTTGTTATTTTTGGTCCACTTTATTTAATGTGGACTCTCTCTCTCTAGTTCTTGACTAATGCCATGTTACATAAAAAATTAAACTTTAAACTTTAATAGACCTAGCAAAGATCTTGTATGTAAAGCAAATAATATAGAATTTGATGGTAATATATCTACACACATGGAAAGAAATCATACTTACCATGGAACGGATGTAACAGAGATACAGATGAATGAAGTAAAAATAGGGTTACTAGAACTTACCATACGTAAGTACTACAATATAAGCCCTTAACCCTTAAATTTTTTTTTTTACCATTCACGCGCACTTTTGCCCTCGCTCTATAGTTTGGGAGTGCAACTACCCCCTCTAGCTTTCGTGAGGCCTTCTCATTTGCACCCTCCTCATTGTCGAGTGTAGCCGAAGATTGATCTTTGGAAGTGTGACGATTGGTCACACTAAAAGAAAATAGAAATTCATTGAAATAGCATTTGGTTGAGGGCCCGATCATCACACATGGACTTTAACCTCTCCAAACGTGCCATCACAGGGTGCCCTCACAAATCGAAACTTAAACCGAACACCTTTAAAGCATACATTACATCACAAAACATCACGTACAAATCTAAAAACTTCCCAACCCTCACACATACTTAGGCATCCGGCTGGTGCCATCACTTAAATGGGACTTACAGAAAGAACTCACACTCCAAAAAGCCAAACAACAAAGCAAACTACTAACCATCTCCCCGGCTAGCCTCAAACAAAAAAAAATTCTTAAACACAGTCATAAAACCCCGTATTGCATATGCATACTATGCAGTCCCATTCTCCAAACTTGACATCAAGAAACTAGACATAATAATCAGCAAACTAACCAAAGAAATCTGCAATATCCCCACAAGCATAGTCAACATCCTCACACACCTCCCCCACAAAAAAATTGGCATCAACGTGACCTCACTCCTACCGGACTACATACACTGCATAGGCCAACAACTAATACAAGCCCTCGATGATCTAGGGCAACTAGGCAATAGATACCAAGGTCTAGCCAACTACATATTGGCCAAGTATAGAGGCTCACTACATCTTCCCAAACTTAAACAACAAGCATGCACAAGGTCCCCAATTGCTTGAACACTCTTCCTATTAGAAAGAAAATACGAAATACATGTCACCACCGCAAACTATGCATTCCCCATAAAAAAAACCCCCACTAGAACAAGCATGGAAAACCAACCCAACATACACCAATCTAACAAATCACTCCAAAACACAATCCCAAAAATACCTAAATAAATCATACATGCACAACATCACGACACTAACGCAAATCCAAAACAAAGACACTAGAGCCATACTCACCCCAGAAGAATTCCGTACCACGTACAAACACGCGCCTAAAACCATCAAGGCAACACTACAACAAGCCCAAATACTATTCCCTACTCTACCACCACCCCCACCCGGCACAACAAACACTCACAAATACCGCACAAAATCCACACTTCCCCCCACAACTCACACTTGGACGAGCAATCCACAAGATAACTAAAGATAAAACTAACATCAGAAAAGATAAATGGGTGCACAACCCACCAAAAGGACATACTTATGTCAATGGCAAACTCTGCAAGGCATCACACAACAATGGTGTACAGAAGATGACCTCCTACACCCGGACAACATCCTGTTAGACCACAACCTGCTATCCATAACACAATACCATAACGCAACAAGGGAACAAAACGCCATCAAAACATATGCCAACTACCTTAACTACACCCAAACAAAGGACAAGAGATTCATACACCCTCCCCTAAAAATCACTAACCTCAAGATAGCCACCCAAGAGTGTAACCCAGATAAAGACATCCCTAACAACAAACCAAGCATACAAATACAAGCCTCATAATCCAATATATATGACCAAAGCGGGAAACACATAGCCACCATCACTACCAAAAGACTACACTGGCTATGGAACCAACTCTCCCAACCTAACCTCCACCATCTAACACCACCACCTCCCATCACAACCACCATCACAAAACTTTGAAACCAAAATACTATGGCTCATCCCCAAGAAACCCAAAAATATACTATCAGAAAACCTACATCAAACATTACACCCTGAAATCACCAAAGTATTAATAAACTCCTTTAGAATCACACACTCATACTATGCATCCCCCCTCACTTGCCCCATCCAACTCACACAATATAACTCATCAACACACAACCGGGACATACTATTTGGCTCGATGGGACATGTGAAATCCTCCAAAGGGAAAGGAATAGGCCTAGCATTCCCCACGGACCACAACACAACTGTAGAAGCCATCCACTGGGCTAGAACGGCTGCCAAAGAAGATGCACATACAATCACCATCCTCATAGTCAACCACACGGAGTGGACACCACAATAACTCCCACTCACCACAAATGTTGACATACACATAATAACAACCATACCACCCACACCATACACTACGACCCCACACCAGAATGGCCAAAATATTACCAAATACATCGAAGCATCGCTCACATCAATCATGTGCATACACAACCAAACAAACCCAACCGCAAACTTACAAACCCCAAACAAAGTGCAACATATTCTAAAACAAACAAGTAACACACACATAGACACTCATCCCATCAAACCCAACCCCCACACACTATAATGTTGAATTATTCAATGCATGGAAAAATGCCCCCAACATAAACACACCCCACCCCCTAAAAACATCACTACAATACCCTTACTAACCACGTACAACCACATCCATCCACTTAAATGTCAACCACATCAATGCATATACACGGATGGGTCATTCATCCCACCCTCCACAAACCCAAAAGGACAAATAGAGGGAAACAATGCAGGATCAGGAGTATACAACCCCAACAACAACACCCAAATATCAAAAAGACTACATGGATATCAAACATACTCAGAGTATAACTCAATGCAATACTCATTGCTATGAAAACTATACAAACCACCCGAGTAGACACACACATATTCGCATATAACCTTAATAGCATATTCTTAATAAACAACCACATACAACATCCAACATCACAACATCACCACCCAAACAAATTACTCATAGCAACCATAGTACATCAAATATATTGGACCCCACACAAAATCCACATCCACAAAGTAAGAGCACACTCATGTATCACCATAAATGAAATAGCCGACACACTAGCTAATGAGGGGACACTCACCGAAAAAACGACCACTATCCCACATATACACATAGCCCACCCTATCCTCTACTAGCTAGCCAGTTGCCCAACAACCACACGTGACGGAGCCATCCATAACCTACACATATTCATAACAAAAGAACACAAAAACCGTGAAGTCATATCAACCAAGAATAAATTTCCATACGTAGACAAGTGGTTATCAAACACCAAAATAAACCAAAAATTCTCCAACCACTTTTGGGATAATGGAAATGTGCCGGATACCCAAATCACACAAACACTAAAATTCAGATATGCCCAATACATGGGCAACCACCGGAAGAACATCTTTTGGCCCCTCACATACCAAAATCCTAGTTGTACAATATGCCACAAAAACGAAAGAGATACATGGCCCCACCTCCTATCAACATGTGAACACCCATACCTAATAGGCCTAAGAATCGCAAAACATAACAAAACAATACACCTAATTACTCAGACGCTACAAACCAACAAAAATACGCGGTTCTTTACCCTAACCAATGCAGGCAATCTTAACAACCAACCACAAGAATAAACAATCCCATAATGGATCCTTCAATGCACATGCCTCCAAACACCATGTCAATGCCATGCCAAATTATGACTGGACATCCTATGCATAATCGGAGCTCCAACCCAGACACAACCACCCATATCACCATATCCCAACCACAAAATCCACTTCATCGAATTCACATACTGTCATGAAAGATTCTCTGAACACACCCTCATGCATAAACTCACCTAATATGACCCACTAATTAACAATATACAAAATAATGGATGGGAAACCAACCCCCTCATCACCATCACAACAGGAGTAAGAGGAGCCATACATGAAAATTCCATAAACAAACTTACAAAATTAAAAATTTCAAAGCCCAACATTAAAACTCTCATGAAAGGCATACATCAAAATGCCATCAAATACCTCACATACCTAGTCCTAAACAAGAAAAAAATTAGATAACAAACAAACACCCGTCCCCCCACCCTAAAAATTTGGGATAACTAGTACACCACCAGAGCCCACCTCCCAAAAGAGGCAAAACACCTTATATTGCATCACGAAACACTGTGATCATTGTAAGGCCAACGGGCTCACATTCATGCCGGTATTAATACATGGGCATTATTTTTTCTTTTCTTTTCTTTACTTGAGGGCCCGGTCACATCTGACTTCGCACTACACTTGAGGGCCTGTGACCACACTACATGGGGCTCTCACTATTTCATGGCTTGTGTGTGAAGTATCCTCTAAAATTGGGACTCGTGTGAACCGGACCTAAGGGCCGCTTCACACTATGGCCATTGAAGTTGAGAGGCTGTGGGATTGAGTGGCCAAACTTTGTTGAGAGTCCAAAGAAATGGGCTGAAAATAGCCAATAAAATAAAGGAATTGGAGCCTTCGGTCAAGCATATTGTGAAGCCTCCAAAGGCCAAGCCCAAAGTCCAAACTTTTGGCCCTGAACTCCCACGGCTTCTCAACTTGGATGGCCATAGTGTGCAGCCTCCAAAAGCCAAGCCTAGAGTCCAAACCCAAAAGAACATCCCACTTAATTCCTTGTCCAAAACAACCCCTCCAATCTAACGGCTAAGATCTTGTCAATGATTGATTTTTTTATGGGAAAAAACCGACATCCTCTTGACCATAGTTTGGGTTTCCATTCCCATCCGACCCAAACTTCCTTCGAGAGTCCGCCGCCTTCTTCAAAAAGTAATTGTTTTACATTGTGACGGCCTTTGAACTTTGGCCTTAGTGTGAAGGGTCGAGAGGCCGAACTCTTGGTTTCTTGGAATATGATTGGTGGAAATTGATGGCCTCTCGACCTTCGGCCATAGTGTGAAGCGGCCCCCTTAGTTGCCATGAAAACTTGAGGTGCAAACTTGCACTAGTCACCAGTATCACACTAGATGAAAATTTGTGTCTATTCATCTTCACTTTCGGTGTCTGTTCATCCACTCCTTCCTCGGTGTCGCTCGCTGCCTCTCTCATCCAGTCGAGGATTCTCTGCCTCTTTGGATGCACGGCCTTGCTGCATTCCTTCCGGCAGGAAACGATTGCATTATGCCTCCTGCACCAGCCTAATTTCGCCACACCCCCACAACAACATTTCTCAATACGCTGTAATCGCTCTTGCACTTCACTTACCTTTCGTTCGTGTTAAAATGACCATCAGAACACAATAGAATCGATAGAGTGTGGTTACAGAAGCAATTGATTTATGGCAGCAGCAGTAGGGTTATGGTAGCTTCAAAATCTCTTGCTCTTTACACACAGTGTTCCTGGTTGTGGTCCTGGAAGGGGATTGAGGTGTAGAATTGATAGTGTGGCCAAAATCAGGGCAGTAGGGTATTGCTAGCTTTGAAGAATTTTTGATGTATGAGGATGAGTGCAAGTTGAATCTGTGAGTAGAGATTTCAAGTCGCAGCTGGGTAGGTGTGTGTGTGTGTGTAAGATGTCAAATTTTTAGTAATTCTTGGATAAATTCCTTTTGGAGATAACGTATAGGCTTGTAAAAAGAGAGCGCGCGAGAGAGAGTGTGGTAAGGTTGAAGAGGAGAGGTTGGGGTTTTAGGGCTTTTGTTTTGTATATGGTTTTTTTGTATAGAATGTGGTTGTGAATTAAATAAATATTTCTACTCGGGTGGATATTTTTGTGTTGGAGGAGATTAGACCTAGAAGGAATGGATTAGGTGCAGGTAAGATTTGAATGCGTGTTCAAGAGAGGTTGCGCATCTTTTTGAAAGGTGAAGGGGCTTTGCTTATGAAGATAGTGTTGATGCCTGAAGTGTTGGTGATGTGAGGTTGAATTGTAATTTTGCAGGTATTAAAGAAGGAGAGGTTTCTTGTTGGAATTGAAGGGAGCTATGGCTACGCTGGAGTGCAGCACGCTGCAGGGGCTATGGAAAACTCCAAAGACAAAAGTGGGTTCCCTCTTGAAGACGCAAGGCTTGCCAAGGGCGAGGCCGGCGAGGGTGAATATGGCAATGAAAATGCCTCATTTCCCAAATGACCCTTTTCTTGCCCACCTTGCAGCTGCAGCTTCCACTGATTTGGGCAAAGCTCAACTGGCGAATGCACGGGGGACTTCTAGTGGACCTCCGTTGTTGGATATCGTTGCTGATAATGTTATGATGGCAGCTCCAGCTCAGGTAATTGGATGCGTGCTTGGGTGTTGGTGGTTTCTCATTCCACACAAACGCCATCTTTAACGTTGATTAAGATTTGGCATGACAAAAAAGTCTGTATACGGAAACCTAAAAGTGGTTATTAACTTGCGGATTCTGTGACAGGTTGAAAGATCAACATCATACAATGAGCACAGACCTCGCCGACCTCCTCCTGATCTTCCATCGTTGCTTTTGAACAGTAGAATTGTCTACATTGGAATGCCTGTAAGTTTTTTGGTCCTTGCGGGAATTGTTTATCTCAAGATATGAAATCAAGTACTAAATCAGACCAATCTGAATTAGGAGCTCCAAGAGACTCTGATATACTTGATGGAACAAGGAAATTATGTTCTAGGATATATTGGGCAAATGAACCTGTGATATTATTGGGTGCAATAAGTATCAGGTCGTCATCCTGTGTTTTCTACTTCCGTTTTGATAGGCTTGGCAAAAGTTCTGCTATCGCACTCTTAACATTATTGGGTTGTCTGAATTGTATTGGGGACAGCTTGTGCCAGCTGTGACAGAATTAGTTATCGCGGAGTTGTTATATCTGCAGTGGATGGACCCACGACAACCCACTTATGTGTACATCAATTCAACTGGAACATCCCGTGCTGATGGTGAAACAGTAAGTGAATGCACCATTAGGAGACATAAGGCTGTGAAGTAGTAGCAGCAGCAATTGTTTGAATTGTCAAGTAAGTAGTGACTGCGATGAGTCTGTGGCACTTACTGGCACTGGTTAGTCCGTCATTGACAGTCTGCAGTATTTTTTACTTTCTTTGTTTCTGGAGCTGACCACCTGGAATAATGTGCTGTCTCTGCTTGAACAGGTTGGCATGGAGACAGAAGGATTTGCAATATATGATACTATGATGAATGTCAAGAATGAGGTATTGATGTCTCTTGTTAGTTGCTGAGCTATTATGAGGTACTTTTCTGATTAGTTCTTGCATTTTTACTTGATAATTGAGATTAATATTGTTTGTCTTGAGCAGATTCAAACAGTAGCAGTTGGTGCTGCCATTGGACAAGCTTGCTTGCTTCTAGCAGCTGGAATGAAGGGCAGGCGTTACATGATGCCTCATTCTACAGGTGTGTAGTCATGTGGACCAATGGAATGGAATTGTGTTTCTCCATCTGGACAGAGAGGCACCTCACAAATAAAAAGATAAAATCAAGAGAGAATCATGTAATTGGAGTTAATTAGAGAGAAGGAGCATTCGTGGAAGCAGTGGAGACACTTTGTCCTTGGTGAATTTTCAGCACATGCTTGACTTTGAAACTTAGGGAATTTAGGAGATGTTCGGGTAGTAGGCAGTTCAATTACTTATTAGCAAAGTGTTAGATGCTTTTGTCTTGCTTTAGCCATTATCTTTTGGTGATCACAGAAGTGGTCATGGACTTCACCTTAGGGCTCAACTGGCTCAAAATCTGTTGTTTATCTCTAACTCTAGTTTCTCGTACAGTATAATGATAGATTTGGTGTATTGACAATATCACTGGCTCGTTGTGCAGCCATGATCCAGCAGCCTCGGTTACCATCAACTGGCCAGATGCCTGCTATTGATGTTCACATCCGGGCTAAAGAGGTTCTCTCTTTTTCCTGTCTGCCTTTCACTGCTCTTCGAATGTTCTTCTCAGCTGGGGTTCATCCTCATAGTTTTTCAGAATCAAGTATTTTGCTTCCTTCTTTTAATTGTGATGACTGATTTTGTAGTTTCTTCATGGTAGAAGATCTGAAAGTGTCTTGTGCTCTGCCTCTGCAGGTTGTCCACAACAGGAATACATTGGTGGAATTATTAGCAAAGCATACTGGCAATGTAACTCACTCACCTTTCTGTGTAGAATAAACTGATGCATCCACAGGCGTTCTTGTGAACATCAACAACTCATAAATTTTACTCTTTTACTTTCATGTCTTACACATATGACTTAGTCACATCACTATCTCCTGAAACCCCTTAGTCTCCAGACACTGAGATGTGTCTTGTGTTATGCTTATGTTTGCAGCCTTATGAGAAGGTTTCAAAGGTTATGGAAAGGCCTTTTTACATGAACCCACGCAAGGCTGTGGACTTTGGTGTTGCCGATAAGGTCAGTTTTCTTTTTCCCTGGAGAAGTTTCTGAAATGTATGCGTATGGTGATTATTGATGTAAGAATTTGGACTTGTAAAGCGGCCCAAATAATTGTTCATAACTCTGGAGAGAAGTTTGCAAATCAACTTCCACTTGCTTTCTGTACTATGGATATATATATCTATATATAGCTGAGTTGCTCAATATGAATATAGTTTCAGAAGGGAACCAAATAGCTATAGCCACTGATTCTGAATCATTGATTCACTTGCACCCTGTCTAGTAATTGCTACAACATTTGCCAGCCTTATTTTGTATCTCAAAGTTGTGTATATTGAGATGTAGGGATGTTCCTATGTGAGTATTTTATTTTGCTGCTCCAAGTAAGGGCGATGAGACAATTTTCTCATGTTGTGTCTGCTGTGGATTCTATAGATACTGTGGCGAGGACAAGAAGCTATGGCTGAGACCCTTAGGGCTGAGGAGTGGGATAAGAAGGCTGGGATTCGTGTTGTGGAGAGGCCTGCAACTTATGGGTCTGGTGAAACAGGGTTGGGTTAACCCACCAACTGTTAGTATAGATGAAAGAAAGAAGCTTCCATAGTTTTCTATAGACAATGCATGCTATTCAATTGTAATATGTGAATATCAACCCAGTAAATGCTGGTTCAAATTGGTGGATGGTAAGTAAGGGACTTGGATTCTGCATACATGTTTTGGCTCCCGTGCTCATTTTTGTCAATGTGTACGTAACCAGCTACAAGCACATATTGTTTATTTATGCATGTTTGGGTTGTGCATAGTTCCCCATGAGTTTGGAAGAAGAATGCGGTGGTCTGTCTTCTTGTAATACAAGTACATGTTGGTGCCATCTCTGACGCTTGCCCTAAGCACTCGGTCACCTAAATATCCATATGTTACAAATGACACTTGGAAAATTCTTGTAGACACTTGTGGCTTTAGTATCTTCATGCAGCACATCAACGATCTTTTATTATCATAAATAGGCTCATGCTCACCTCATATGTATGTTGCCCGTGTTTCCAATTTTGTACAAAAGATAGGAAGATCAATACTTCAGTTTTCGAAATGCAGTTTAAACTTGACTTCATATGGCTCCAATGGTTGACTTCAAATATCGTAAGTTTTAGTATAGGGCAGCCTGGCTAGCAACAAGGATAATTCAAGGAATATGGGCTGTGTGTGATCACTGTTTGTATTTGGACACCTATGTTTGAGTGGTGCATGAAATGAAATTGATTTTAAAGTCCAGGGAGCCGAAATGCTTATGGGACTAAAAGAAGAGTGTTCTTTGAAATATTCGTTCGGCCTTACAAAACTCAAAACTTGCATATAATGCCTTCTCAATAATAACTTTCACATGTTATCTTCATAGTCCTTGGAAGAGAATGTTAACCTACCAACATTGGCCCTTCTAAATATTTTAGCTTGGTCACATGCAACACAAATATGGGGCACTGCAAGAATCAGACTCATGACCTCTTGCACCCAAAGCGAGAATCATACCACTAGACCAAGTGCAGTGGATGTGTGGCAAGGCTCACAGCTAACAATGGACACCAAAATGACATGTTCTAAGGTATGTTGTCCTATTACCAAGGGGGTGCCTTTCATGGAGCTCTAAGAAATAGATCTCAAAAAGAGGCTCCTAGGGTTTCCAGAGTTCTTAATGTAGTGAACTAATGAGGGAGGGGAGGTGTTGAAGTTAGGTGTACCCCATCTTCACAAAGAGAACCTAGAAGCATTTACATTGGAGAGGTAAGTACCGAAAAATAAAAATTGACTCTCTAACTTTAGAACAAGGTTATTCCTTTCAATTCCTTTGTTGTGATTGGTTGTTTGGGTGTCATATTCAAGACACATGGCGAGGGGGCATGCAGAGCCGAGTTAGTATGTAATTAGTTCATTAGGAGAGCTTACATTGGAGAGGCAAGTACTGAAAAATGAAAACTGAATCCTAAATTTATAACAAGGTTATTATTCCTTTCAATTCCTTTGTTGTGATCGGTGGCTAGGGTGTCGGATTCAAGACACATGGCGAGGAGGCATGCAAAGCCAAGTTAATATGTAATTAGCTCATTAGGTGTTGGTTCCAAGGCACATGATGAGTGTGTAAAGATATACTTAGAGGTGGAATACCATATATGTAATTATAGACAACAATGACAACTGTTATTCTCTATGAATAGGTATACTTGAAATCCAATATGAGGTGTCACTGGGTCTATCATACATCAACCTAGCAAAACATTTTTAGGAATTCATAATTAGTTCACATTATTACCAAAAAAACATGAAAAATATGGAGAGTTAGATATGTTTTCTTAATTTAGAGTAAGAAATGATCTCTTGAAGAAACATATGACTCTCTAAATGCTAAAACTGCTCAAGTTGTAGTTCGCTATAATAGGGCAACATGCCATACACCGAGATTGGACTAACCTATGAGCTCAAAGTATAGACACTATTCTAAGTTGAACACTGAACACAATTGGGAGGGCCTACCTGATCCCTTTAAAACAAGGAAGAGAATCTCCAATTTGATCTCCTATAACTTTTACATCTCAACTCTGATTCCCAAACTTGAAGCGAGAGACAATATGCATGACAATTCACCACAATTGCTTCTCAATTGGATCCAATGCTACCACCCACAATAGGACCACATAGAGTTGAGCCACCTATTCCTGATCAGGTTTCCATTGGGAATCTACATAATACCATATTTTCAATTAGGTTGGGACTGATTTCGATAATTTCTTTTGGGGGTGGTTAAAGTAAGGTTCCATGTTTTACAATTTGGGCTTTTGTGAATAGCACGAGATGATTGCCAACTATCATGTTAATTAGAACATGAGTTAGTGAGAATGTCGAAGTTTTCATAACCAATTAGAAGCAAATATTTCGAGAAAGTAGGGGTCTATAGGTCATAATCTAGACCCCATGAAGGGTCAATTTCACTTCTACAAAAGTGTTCAACATATGCTTACAATCCAAAAGCAACTCCAAAAGAGTGTTTAGAACTTAAAACTCTTTTAGGCTCAACTCTAAATTTTCAAATAGTTGCGGGTGCTACAAAGAGGAAGAAGGATTGCATGCAAATTAGGGTTGAATAAGAAAGCCCATGATCCGGTGACAATGGAAGAGTTCGTTTGATGATGATCGACAACAATGCACACCCTTCCTGCCAACTTGTACACCAACAGTTCTTGGTTTCTAAGTCTCCAACTTCGGTTATGGTATAACCTGGGAATCAATAATGCCATGACACATGTCCATGGTTTGAGTGCTAAAACGAGAAGGAAGCCGTTATGGCAAACTCTAGACATTGGTTATATGTTTGGACCAACTTTTGGCTTCATAAATTCGCAAGAAATTCAATTTAAGGAATAAAATTAATGATTTTTTAATTTTTTAATTTTTTTTTTGCAAACGTCTTGATTTCTATCTTTCTATAAGGGAAAAAATTGCACCACCGTCATATACTTCTCCAGATCTGGCGCATAATCTCTTTAAGTGATCGGTTATGGGCGGCTCTACTTAACCTAGCCTTATACGCTTGAGTTGCACACTTGTGGTAACTTGTAGTGAGGAATGAGATGACAAGAATCATGCATCCAAAGTTTGACCATGTGAAGTGAAGTGGAGTGGAGTGGAGTGGGTTTTGTAAGGGGACTCAAGCCACAGGTCAACGAACTTAGCTCTCCCTCATGTCCATGTGGTGCTAAGGGCCACTTCACACACAAGCCAAGAGCCATGACCATGACATTTTGAGAGCCCAAAAGAAAGTGTCCAAAGGCCGTCCCAAGACACCCCCAAAATCATGTGGTGTGGTCACAAACCTTCAAGTGCAGTGTGAAGTCATATGTGACTGGGCCCTCAACCAAATGCTCTCTCAATGTACTTCTATTCATGCAGGATCCTCACACATGACAAAATACAATAAATCAATAGTTGTGAGATTTTGGAGTGCCATGGTCTTCCGGTTTTGTGTTGGGCTTACCTCCAAGAGATGGTTAATGACAATTATCCAAGTGACCATGAAACATGATCCATTTGATGCCATGTAGACTTTTACATCCATCTTGCATTCACATACTCTGTTGGTCCCTCAAGCGTAGTGTGAAGCGAACTTGGATGGGCTCCGCCTTTTCGACCAATGAGAGTGCTTGAAGTGTAATGGTCATGGGCTCTTAGTCTTGTGTGTGAATTGGCCTTAACTTATAAGCAACTCAACACACACACACATGTGGAGCATGCAAGTGTTTTTTAGTTCCTTTTCTTAATCGGACACTGACCTATATATTCAGTGGTTTGTGTTTTGGTGAGAATTAGAGATCAAACACCATACAAACACATGTTTAGAAGAGATCGGACCACATCTTCATATTTTATTACCCATTCCAAACTCAATAATCACATAACATTATTTAGTTGTTATCAATCGTTTCATTCTTATATATATATATATATATATTTGCAATGATAGTGTAGCACCTGAATCTCGCTTGTTTTCCAGGTTGAATCTACTTACCAACGAGCATTTGTAAGGTGTAATTCTAGCACCTTACATGACATATTCCCGACCCCACCCAACATGGTCACTTAGCTGAATAATGTTATGCAACACAATAGGAAAACCTATGTACTCAATTAAGGAATCAACAAACATGCGCAAGTTCCGATGACCATAACTAAATCAGGGGAGGGAAGTCTGAATCATTTTCAAATTCAATCCAACTTTTTGCTGATGCTTCATCGCAAACTTGTTATTCCAACACAAGCTTTGTTGTCTAGATCTATCTAATCGGTAGGAGTTGGAGACTATGAAAAACGAATCCAATAACTTCAGCATAATATTATTAAGCAGTGTGCGTTTGTTCATGTGGGCCTTGAGAATATAACCATGGAATGCCCCAACATGATGTAAGGAGTCTTAGATGGATGAACTCATCCTTCATCCATGACACTAAATACCATATTCATTCAGTGTAGGTTCTCGGCCGATTATGCCAGAAATCTCCCCGACATGGATCACTGCAGGGGCGCTTGAATGCATGCGGCGAATCGACTTTGGCGCCGACCCACCCTCTCATCAAATGCGACCCGGAGCTTCGATAGGTCAAGGGGGACTCAAATCGGCCCCCAAACCTGGTCCGACCACCACCCGGCCCCTCAATTCCTTCAAGTTCAAGCGAGGAAACTGCTAAGTATTCTTAATTTAATGGCTTATGGAAGCGAGGGTACTGGGAGCTCCGTCACTTTTCACAGTGGAGGGACATGGGTGGGGGCAAGGCAGTTGGAGATTTCCATCTTTCGGAACAAGTCTGAGTGTCGAAGCCGTGGAGCTGAAGCTAGGGGAGCTTTTTTTTATGTGGAGTAGTCGTGGAGCGGGTAATCCAGGTATTTTGATATTTTGGGGTTTGCTAATGTTGTGGATTCGGCTATGTTTGTGTTTGTGTTTCCGGTAGTGGCGGTCGCTGGGATTTTGGAGTGTAGCTTGGCGCAATTGCAATGGTAGGTGGCGAGACGGTGGTGTTTCCATTGTTCGATATAGAAGTTACGGGCAGATTAAAAAAATTGAGTTATGTAGGTGAGAGAGGAAACAGAAAAATACATGACATCAGATCGAGGTTGATGGTACCCACTTTGGTGCTTTCACCTCGAATTTGATCGGTCAGGAGGTGGTGCAGTATACATGTCACGTTTGATGATGGATGTTGGGGATTTTGAGATAGTCCTGACTTTTAAAGCATCGAAAATCATCAATAAAGAGGTGCCACTGCAGTAGCAGTAATCAGGTGCTGGATGTCTTGTTAACTTAGAAACTTCTGTGAGGGGATTTTATTACGGGCTCTTACTTCTTGGCGCGCGGTAGAAGCAGTAGTACAGGTGGACGTCACCCAATTTCTTGTGAGGTTGTCTCCTACACAGTTTCATAGGTATTTTACTTACCACCAGTTTCATCAACAGAAGCCACGCCGTAATGGATTTGCTCTTTCGAATGAACCGAGAAGTATTTGGTACAAGCATGAATTCTTCTCAAACAGAAAACTAGGAAACTATGATATTCCTATATTTGAAAGTTGTATCTGGAGTTGTTTGCTGTCCATGTCTGCGTGGCCATCCACAGAAACCCTAACTCACTCTTTTTAGAGTACTGTAGGATCATTAAGGTGCTCTCATAATAACCCTGTTGTAAGAGTTCATCACCTCATATACTTAGAAATGAAGTTTGAGGATGTATCTTTGGGTTACTCACACCTGAAGGGGAGCAACCAACGTAGCTAGCTCCAACGTAGCCTGTAAAGGTCACAATGCCCAATAATCCAAATGCACGTGTAGTGTCATTGCCAAGAGTTTACATTCTAATATAGAGGCATAGAATGTTCAAAATGTAAATGCAAGGGCTTAGTATGCTGAGGTGGTCCTATTGTAATCTAGTCCGAACAACAAATAAATTTCCAGGTAGCTGGTAAAACACATTTCCACGTTGCACAAACGGGTTAAGGTTCGAACACCCAAATAGATTGTCTCATGGTGTGTGTGTATGTGATATATGATTTTTATTTTTTTTCGCAGACATCTGAGGGGCCACTTGAGGATTCAAAATGAACCGACAGCGAGTCGAAGAATTGGTGGGTAATTTCTTGTTCCATGCAAGCAAAGGTGATGTGGCTGCAATACAAAATTTGCTGGATCAGGGCATGTTAGTGGACGAGGCCGATTACGATGGTCGAACCGCTCTACATCTTGCAGCAAGTGAAGGCCACACTTCTGTTGTTAAATTGTTGTTGGAGAACAAAGCTGATGTTAATCCAATCGATCGGAGGGGTGATACAGTAGGTCCGCTACCTTTTCTTTGTTTTAATTCACTGGATCCATGCTTCATTTTCAAGATCGACAAAAATCTAAGATTTTCATGTCCATCAAATTGCGAAGTAAATCAAGGTAAAATTTATGCAACATTGGCTCTCAGATCATCTCTACATGTCAAGGTATGGATTCAAATAAGCTCCCTTGAAACCGTTCTCCAGCTCTGGTGATTAGAATTTTTCTGTAACCTACAAGTGCTGTTTGGTTTGATACAGCCATTGGCGAATGCAAAGGAGTATGGACATGAAGAAATATGTAAAATTTTGCAAAGCCACGGAGGCTTTATGAAGGTACGGCAACTTGCACACTGAGTGCATAATAAATCAATCTCCCACTGTTCTACCAGAGTCGAAGAAGATTGGATCTTTAGGTTTTCCTATGGTCTGAAAAATTGAGCACTCAGAATCTAGCCGAAGGAGACGAATCCACAGCTTGCAAGATGGGCTAAGTCCTCACTGCAGGACAAGCCTGTAATTGCAGGTCTAATATGTCATGTTTTTGCACCCATAATGTAAACAGATGCAATTGTGCCCCATAAATCGGTAGAGCTTTTAAAATGGCAGTAATGGTGCTTACAAAGTTGATCTCTTTTGTGTGGCTTGTGTGAGCAGACTCGTGATTTGGATGACTTTGAGATTCCATACTCAGAGCTAAACCTTGACAAAGGTCGATTCATTGGCAGAGTGCGTGCTCAAACAACTTATGAATTTTTATTTGGTATTACAGCGAGCACAACAGAGGGTGGATGCTGCTCTTGATGTTTCAAAGTAGCAAGTTCATAAGATTCAGTATCAGTTCTTGCAACTTGAAATTTCAAGGTTAATGTGATGGTGTGGGTCCTAATAATCTTATGTCCGTTCATCTCGTTTAGGGTGCATTTGGAGAAATCCGGGCTGTGAATTGGAGAGGGACACTTGTTGCAGCGAAGACCATCAAAAGTTCTTTGTCAAAAGATCCTCAAATTACGTGAGTTTTGATGCCAGTTGTGGCTAAGCAAAACGATTTCTACAAAATATGCCGTGCTGAGCTGTACATTTTGGAAATACATGCCCTTCTAGGAAATGCTTGTTTTGTCATACCCTGTACGTCTTGGATCATACCATAAAATCTTTCTCGGGAGCTGAAATGTACCTTCCTGACAGTCGTAAAGGTGATGGCAAACAGGAAGGAATTTATAGATGAGCTGGCTTTGTTGGCAAATTTATCGCATCCGAATATAGTGCAGTTTCTGGGTGCTGTAACAACACACCGTCCACTTGTCATGGTTACCGAGTTCCTACCTAATGTTGGCCTCCAACCCCCCCCCCCCCCCCCCCCCTCTTGACATTTCTTCTCCTAACCTTTTTTTTGTTCAATTCTGGTTGCGTGTATTCAAAGTTATCCTGTTATTGCTTGCTGTTCGACCAATTTGTGTGGCCCTCACCGTTGCTCATGTATTGGTAGGGGCACAAAGCTACCTTGGTTTAGCTGGGCCTTGGGTTTTGGATTAGAATTTTCTCTAATCCAATTCATTGTGTTTTCTTCTTCTCAGGGAGATTTATATGATGTCATGGAGAAGAAGGGCAAATTAGATGCAGGAACCTCTATTCGATATGCTCTTGACATTGCCAGGTTTGCAATTTTCCAATCATCTAATTTTTTGGCAATTTAATGGCTTCTTAAAATGAAATTTGCGAGGCTCTTGTTTGTCAAACGTCTCTGTTTAAGGGTTGCTTCATCCATATTCTTTGAAGACCACAAGAATACAGATCAAGGTCTTGCTATATTTGACATATCAGAATCTCAGTATTACCCGATGTGCGGGTCAAATTAGCTGTTAATCAATCATTGCCTTGCCAAAAGTGCCACATGTCATCATGTAGCACATTGGAACCTCTTAAAAGATGACCTGGAAATGGATAAGAGGCAGAGACGTGCCCAATCAAACCTGAATGTACAATAAATTGTGACTGCAGGGGCATGAATTATTTACATCAACACAAGCCAAAGGCCATCATTCATCGTGATTTGAAACCCAGGTAGGCATACCTCCAGTGCGTTTATGGTAGCATAATGATCACCTTTCAGTCTCTCAAAGCCTGTGCATTGTAATTTACAGATTCTGGATACGTAGTATTGCAAGTGAACAAATGCAGGTTACGGATCAAAGTCTTCACCTAGGAGGTTTAAAAGATCCAAGTATGAGGATCCCTCAGGTGCATAGACAACTTCAATTTAGTTACCAAGTCACTTGCTATATGTGAACCTCATTGAATGGCTTAAAATATTCAAGAGACAAAGAAGGTGCAGAAGCTGAAACCGAAACCTCTGTCGATCAACTTTGTACGAGTGATCGAAGATACAAGCGTTTGATCACAAAGTTGTCGAGCAAGAATTATATGTCGAGCAATTTTTTTCTGACCAAAAAATGTCAAGCAGGAATTTATTGCTCCATGATGCGGGTCATCTGAAGGTGGGAGACTTTGGGCTGGGCAAGCTTCTTGAGCCTTTGGGAGCAGATGAAGAGGCTATGTATGCGATGACTGGCGAGACAGGATCCTGTGAGTAAATTTTCTAACCTGGAATGTTTGTCTACTGAGTACGATCAATCAACAATAAAGTGGTTCTTATATCCTGGTTTCAATGGACGTAAAGTTGTTCAATTAAGATTTACTCTCAACAGAAACACAACGTCGAGTGAGATGTTTTTAATTTCTAAATTATTACTTAAATAGCCATCGTATTGACAAGACAATCTATTATCAATGGAGTGGTAAATCCTCCCTCTCGAGACTAATAATTTATTTCATAATGAATATTTCCCACAATCCTTGGCTTATCTTTCTCTTGATTGAGGTGCACAAATAGATCGGTACATGGCTCCAGAGGTTTTCATGCACAAGCTATACGACAAAAGCGTGGACGTCTTCTCTTTTGCTATCATTGTCCAGGAGGTTTAATTTGCTAAACTTTTCTACCTTGTTGACTTTTCTACCTCTGATTGCAAGGGGCCTTTGCCATTGCTAAGTGGCAGAATCATTGTTCAGAATAAGTGAAATTATGATGTATGATGTATGATATAAGTTTCATGCCCTGAGTTTCAAAATTCAGTGGTCATGTTGGAAAAGCACCTTCATCAAAGAACACTTGCTATTAGTGCAATGACAGGAGGGGAAATTGTTAGCAAGGTTAAGTGGGTCTAATTCGGTTATTTATCTTAATCGGGCATGTATAATTGAGTGGTGTGGTTATATGTGGATTAAGAAGACTTTGAAAAGACATGTTTAAAAAACATTGGACTATGTTCTCAAAATGTGTTAACCTATCTAGGTTCAATATTCAAGGGAATTGGGGGAACCTATTTGATCAATTACGAAGAAAGAGAATCTTCACTTTTGATAATGTATGAGATATTCAGATGAGTTTTAAAAGTCATGAGGAAAATGGCAATGGCCTCAATTTGGATTTGCTAATCATCTCGTACTAATTGCATGTTTAGTATCCAAAGAGAAGTGGGTGTAAAGTTAAAAGTAACCATTGACGACCCATCTACCTTCACAGAGATGGAGATTACTGACGATGAAACAATCATGGCAGATGTTTGAAGGAGGACCTGGACAAAAGTTTCAGCTGCCTAGAGAAATTGCCACTTCCCGAGCCACCAACATGCAACGGCCAGCATTTACAGTCAGCTCATATCCACATGGAATGAAAGAGTAAGTTTGCCGACCTACTTGCACAATTTTAATTCATTCAAATTATTCAACAGCATCGTTTTGTGAAATTTTGAATGGGGTGCACAAGTAATCTGCATATTTCGAATTCTATGAGTTCCATATGAACTGCCAACTGCTAAAATTGGTTATTGTTATATGTTGCAAGTCATTGTCTATGCTTACCTATTTTGATGGAAAACAAAGTTATTCACTTAAATTTTTTGGCTAACATCCAACTTGTTATAGGTTGATACGCGAGTGCTGGGATATGGATCCCACGAAACGACCAACCTTTGCAAATGTCATATTGCGCTTAGAAAAGATTCAAGAGGCAGGAGGGTATTTGAAGGACAATTTCGAGAATGAGCAGTCCAGCAGAAAAGATCATAGGTGTACAATCATGTAACATTCATGTCATGTATTTTTACACACATCAAATCCAGAATACATAAACAACAATAAAGTGTACCAGATAGCACACATCCATGTTAGGGATGAGCGGTTGTTTACACATTTTGAGAAGCTTACAAATATTTGTGTCCATGTCAAGTCAACCTTGATGACTCACAAATTAGACCATTGTGGGTAGAAGTTTGAATAGCAAGTTTCATTTAATAGCAAATGTTAAGTAAGCAGATTGGGGCAATTATGTTTGCATACCTAGTCACTGATGTCTGGCATAGGAGACGAACTTTCTTAGTGTTGATTCTCACCCATTCCGAAATATTTTTGGGAGGCAATTAAGCACAATTGAGGGCAATTTTGTACACCTAAATGCCATGTTAAATAGATGGGCTTCCATTCTATCTTCTTATTGGAATGTACTGTGTAGATGAAGCCCAAGTTTACTTAGACCAAACTGGTACAATAAGTTGAATCTAGAATATCTAAAAATATTCTCAATATGTTCAAGGACCGGTAAGACATGAAAAATGGCAATGTACTGCACAGTCGGTTTACTCTTGAAAATAAAAAAATGGCTTGTATATAGCCTCTGGGATTTGTTCATATGTAAACATTGGGGAAAGAAACTAGTTGATTTAGACTTGGTGAATGCTACATTATCAAATGTTTGGAGTACATAAGATGATGTTTCGCCAAAGGGAACATTCTAGGAAGTTGATATTCTGGCACCTAAACCACGGTAGCTTGTCCAGATCAATCTATACTATCTAAACGACTCACAGTATGGTAACTTTTTGTATGAAATGATCATTGCAATCTGGGCGATTTCTTTGACATTTGCATCACAGACCTCTTGGACATTCTGAACTTTGTGGTATATTGATGCGTTTTAAAATCTACCATTCCTGGCTCTCACTGCTACAAGTTGTCTAGGATACCCAACGTTGCACACAAAATCTAGTGCTGGAAACTGCCCAGAATATCCAGCTTTGCAAGGAGCATTGAAATCTTGTTCAGAATCTCAATCTTTCCCGTAGCCACTAAACCCAAACTCTTTTCAAGAATGCAGTGAGATACGGAGAGAGTTGAGGGTCCACTAATTCCTTCCTTTCCTCATTGCTAACAGCAGTTACTTGCCCATAACGGTTTCTTGGATCCACTAGTCGATTGAGGGGCTTTGGAATTGTATGCAGAAAGAGCAATATTTCCAAAGAACTTGCAATCTTAAACCCTGAACCAAGTCTATAACCGAATTTGAGATAGAGGCCAATTTCTCTGCAACCAACTACTCTTTGATTTTTAAACCCAATTTGAAACCTACAGGCAAATAATGTACAAGTTTCAAACCCATTTTGCAAATGTACGTCAATCCCAAAACTCTGACACAGGACCCTCAAAGTTCCTTACGCACTTCAATAGTTCGTTATGCACAGCAGTGGCTTTCGGAGAAACTCTCAAAACCTTCATAAGAAACTCATTAGATAAAGCAGGTTCAAGCAACCTCCTTTCCGAAAGTTTAAAACCCTAGGCTAATCGTCGAGGTCTTATTGCAAATGTAGAGTAACGTTCTTTCAGACGAGCTTTCGTGAAGACTCTAATGGGATTAGAGAGACTCGAATCCATATGTGCATTATTACAAGTCTTGCAGTCTCTTGACACTCCCAGTCAAGATACTAGAACACCAATCACTGGGTTGTTCATCTCCTCTAAAGATTAAGCTCCTCGTCTAGAATGTATAAGGTCACTTGAAACCTTGCGGTGATCGACCTAACTTAGACCCTTCGAATTCCAACATTAAACTGAAAACCGGAGCCGTGCCACCAGTAATTGTTTGCCATATCCAGATGTTTCTACTCAAGGAACAGAGTATCAGGGATTGAAGTGGGTTTTGCTACATATGGGGAATTGTGTTGAGCGCACACATGAAACACATACACTGGGCGGGAAGGTTCGGTGTTTGCAATTTCGGGGTAAATCCTTCACAGCATCGTCAGAGTCATGCTTGTCCAATGCAATTTAAGAAACCAAACGTCGAAGTAGAGTACTTAAGGGCACATAGACAGTGAACTGGAGCTTCGTTTCACTCGCGATTGAAAATGTACATAATTTGCGTCAAAAATCAAGCTGCTCTTGTGGCCAATGTTCAGAAGATTCAAACACCCATTCCAATGAACATCAGTTGGCTGAAGAGCTTACAGTGCACTGGATGTCAAGCGGGTCTATTCTAAACTAGCTACTTCTTTGGAATCTCTCATTTAGTGATCTACGATCAAACTCTCATCAAGAGGTTTCTCCTCAAGGAATAGTGCCAACGATTTCATTCACCTCGTTGAATTGCCAGTGCGTAAGGATAGTTCCAATCCTCGTGATGCTTGTGTCAAATCTGGTTACCAGAGCTAATTTAATCGAAACCTTGAATACTGCAAACCCGCCGCTACCGGTGTTTCACTGAAAGTTCTTGAAATCACCTGGGCGGGCCCCACCTCGTCAAAGAGGTTGGCGTATCTATCTGACCTATGAGAAACCTTCAGTATAAAATAAATTACACTTGATGCCATCACCGAAGGAAAACTGGATCGAAACTACAAAATTCGCTGCCGAAAAATATACTTGATAAGAAACGAAAGTTTCCTGGCACTTACAGGTTGCAACCGAACTATCTCAGATTCTCATGGCGTCAGGGCTGCAGGCAGGCAAGTCCTGACTCCTGACCTACGGTGAAGGCAGGTGGTGTAAATAAGCTTGGGAGCTACATCCAAGGGCACCCACTTCTGGTTCGGCATTGATGGAGCTTCGATCGCAATGGCTGGCCATCTCTGTCAACTCACTGACATAGTTATGGATCTCTGTGTCATGTAAATCCAGGTGAGAAAATACCACCGCCGTTTCCAATGCAGGCAGGTACTCTCATTGCAGGTACGTGCAGTCCACTACTTGCAGTTGGTTCGGTATAAAAGCAGCCGTAGCCAACTTCAATCTTCATCGCAGCCTCCTTCGTCGACATCTACTGCAGCCCTCCTCCCCTCGAGGCTTGTTAATCTCCCTGTGGTGTAACTCAGGTCACCAACTTCCGGAAGCCATGGAGTGCAGCAAGCGATTTGTAGCCATGAGCATCTGCGTGCTGCTGGTGTTGGGATTCGCAGCGGAGGTGAATGCCCAATGCAGCTTGAGTGCGTTGGCTCCCTGCTACGGAGCAGTGCAAGGCGCTTACCCTCCACGTCCCAATGGCGGTCGCAATGGCGCATGCTGCAGAGCGGTGATGGTGGCGAATCCCGCATGTCTGTGCAGCCAAATGCAGCAGGGAAGGTATCCCCAGAACATGATCAGGAATGCATTCGCGATGCCCAGAGTCTGCGGTCGCACCAACCTCCGAGGTTACAAATGTGGAAGTAAGTATATATATTGTTCGCCATGCCTTGCAGCACCTATCCTTCTTTGTGAGATGGTCCTAAGTTTTTCTAGCACCCCATGTGTCGTGTGTCCGTGTCTACAAATTTAATGTAGTTACTGAGAGTCCTCACTACCCATTAACTCCAAGACGTGCAAAACAAGCAGCAGTGCAAAGCTTCGTAAGTTCATGCATGTAAGTGTTTGTCTCTGTTGACCACGATGTGTGCAGTTGAGTAATCACTATTAATTCACTTCACTCTGTCTCAGTCGCCCGTGTCTCCGATTGATCTTACTCATTTTACTCTGGTGACCGTCAATTAAAATGTTTTATTCGTCATGAGTTCCTGCTGAATTCACGTTGCTGATGCTTTGGGTATGACCTGTGCAGTTTACACCATTGAATGAGACATATGTCCACCACTCGCTCTTGGGATCCAGAGAAGTTTCGAGCGGCTGTCTAGAATTCTAAGGGCTCTGGCGGTAGTGCAGAATCAGGGTGAACAGAATTTCTTGAGCTGCCTGCTTGAAGTATAGAGTGCCAATTTAGAAGTTCAAATTGGGTGATTGGATTCAACTCGTCTCAAGTTTTGTTCCAAACTAAACTAGCACAAAAAGAATACAAGGAGAAGTATACATGATTTCTACTACAGAGGGCTATACTTATCTCAATTATCAGGAAACTCAGAGATTAGCCATCCACAGTTTCTCAACTTTATAGCCTGTTAGCGCGACAAGCAGTGCCAATCTTATAAGAACTTGTGGTCTCAACTGGTTCAATATAAGTACTGAGAAAGTAGGGAGCTATTTTGCTTACCGGTTCGATTATCCTATTGAAACTGATGTGTTCGCAGTTTCTGCATGCAAACCTCTCCTCTCTGAATGAGCATATCACCGAACATCAATGAAACTTTTGTTGTATATATTTGACCTTGCTGCCATGCAATAGCACTATCAGATTCTACGAATGAATTATATTGAACTTCTTGTGTGAATGTGTTGTTCTGTAAAAGGACCTTTCTCTTAGAGATGATTGCAGGGTCATAAGATTGCAGTGGCCGCTTCCACCTTATTGCTCTCTTGATAACTCAAAACCCATGATAACTCGAATTTCCAGATTGACTACAGGAATCCGGATTGTTCATCCGATTCCTTCTTGTGTGCTATAATCAAGTCTTTTTGCTGGTTTACAAATGTTCATCGTTCAGGTTACGACTCAGCAGCCAGATTTTCCGAAGACCCACTACATGAACCATGAATTAATTTCAAATAATATGGAACTTTTGCACTATCTATAAAATATAGTTCCTCCTCGACGGCAGGGGTTCGTTGCAACGCTCGCTGCATAGTCGTTGGACGCATTTTCATTCAAAAGGCAGTCCCTATATGCGTCTGTACGTAAGGCATCCTTTGTATGCAACGAACTGCAGACGAACTGGAACTTGAAGTATCCGTTTCCAATGATAATAATTTGACCAACTGGGAATGAAAGAAGCAATTTGGATATCTTATAAAAGCGTCAAGACGCATGAATTTCACCCCGCCATCGTCTGTTGGTACCGCATGCTGCTGGTCAGGCACAGGTTTATTCGACTCCTTTGGTTCTTGAATAGTGAGCGAAGACAAAGCGGTTGCCTCTACAAGTAGATTCCACCCTGTTACGGTTCTTGTGCAGATTCACTTATACCTATTGCGATCCTAGCTCTTTTACGAATTGATGATCAGTCTATGACAGATTCTCTTCTCAAATTCCCCAGACCACGTTTTAGATTCGTGAATGAAGATTGATGTTAAGCTCAAATTTGGTATTCAGTTTCTATACGTTGAGGTTGGTTTCCGGTTAATTTTAAACACATGTGCTCTTACTTCAATTTTGTGAAATTGAGGTGGCCGTATTAATCCAAGTAGGATGGATATGCATAACCACCATGGATTAGAGAGAGGGAAAATTTTAAAATAAATAAAACAGTCTCACATGCAAGCTCTTTCCTTCGTCCTCCATGTAAACCACCGTAATGTTCAGGTCGCGGGTGTCACAGTAGCTCGTAACTCATGACCTTGGTAATTTTAAACTTCAGAGCACCGCCTCTTTCACAGTTCATTAATTTCATCCTGAACCCGTCTCCAGACTGTATAACAAGCGGTCTGACATCTGCCATATAGAAGCTCTGGAAGATGGCTGGTAGTTGCCTATTCCAGAGTATAATCATGTACACCAGCCTCCTGCGTGTGAATTTGATTACTGCAGCTTCTACTTGCAACGACTTCTGTGCGGCATTCATTGCAGAATGTCCAAATTTCAACTCCTGCGAGTGCACTCGGGACTAAGATATTCCAGAGAGCTAATTTAGCGGTGGCTCACTCAATGCTCCCCAACCCTAGCTGCCCATGATTAGGTGAGTAGGCAATCAGCTTCCAATCCATATAACACAACCCTCACTTCCAGTAACACACAAGTCACAAGCGTATCCATTCTACCGAGCCAGCTCTGTGAATGCTTTTGCTCCTCTCTTTGAATCTTCACCGTTTTGTTTGACAGCCATGGAGTGCAGCAAGCGATTCGTAGCCATGGGCATCTGCGTGATGCTGGTGATGGCATTCGCAGCAGAGGTGAACGCGCAGTGCAGCCTGAGTGCATTGGCTCCCTGCTACGGAGCAGTGCAAGGCGCGTACCCTCCTCGTCCTAACGGCGGCCGCAATGGCGCATGCTGCCGGGCGGTGATGGTGGCGAATCCAGCGTGTCTGTGCAGCCAAATGCAGCAGGGAAGGTATCCCCAGAACATGATCAGGAACGCATTCGCCATGCCCAGAGTCTGCGGTCGCACCAACCTCCGAGGTTACAAATGTGGAAGTAAGTGTATATACTCATGTCCATCTATGCAGCTCCCTTATAAGTGAGTTGACGAAGCTCATGTGATTATTCTTCGGTTATGAAACTGTTGTTTGTGCGCACAAATCAAGTGAAGTTTCTACTGTACATCGTTGCTTCTAGTTACTTCAACGTGTAGAATTTGCAGGATGCTGTGCCTTCGTCAGTAGAATCTATTTTTTGGTGTCATTACACACTTCAGGCCATGGTGCCTGTGACCTTCATGTCAATCTGGAGGCGAAACGGCCTACTCAGTCCTTATCAGCAACGTCAATCCATCTTTCGACTTTGAACAGCCCACCTTAATTCTGAGTTTTGGTCGACGTGATTTCTTGGGTACTTCAGGGTGCTTACACTTCCTCGGTTCTCGATGTTTGTGCAGTTTACACCATTGAATGAAACGCTGTGATCGGTTTCTCCACCAGCTCTCAGCTTTAGAGAATGTCGTAGCTGTCAGGATGATTGGCTCCTGAAGCGGTTTTGGCACGGTTGTGCACTCGATGTTAGTGAGGATGGTATATTTATACTCTTCAGATTGCATTCAGTATAAATGTAGAAACTTTCATTAGCATCTGAGGAAATGAGCAGTCTTCAGTTTTGTGTCGCACGGCGATGTAATGGATGGGGCTCTATGGGCAATTACTCATAGTTGCCATGGGTGCCAAACAGCATGTCTTGTGTTTGTAAGACGTTTATTTAGGAACAGCCATGATTTCAGTTGGTCCCTGCAAGTTCTTGTCAATTGGGCACTGGTTGAACAATGAATAAAGAGTAAGAATGTGAGATGGTTTTGGTAAACGGATTTTGGGCCACTCCAGAATATGGCTGTAATAATCGTTTGAATATGCTTGGTTCAATGAGACATTTTCCACCCTTCAAGGTTAGCTGTCCTTGTGGCTATACTGCCTGTATTTCTGTTTAGAGTGCAAAATACCCAACTCTGCATCAAAATGTTATCCCTTCATTGCTTTGTGTCCATTGTCGCTCCTTTTAGACCTTGAAAATAACAGCATTCTGCGGTGATTAGCGAAGCGGATTTGCTGATTCGAATCCATGTTCCCAATGTTTGTCGGTTGAAGGATATTTCAATCCCACCATCGCTAATCTATTCAGTAGAATATGTTCGCTGCTCTGCCCGGACCGCATTCTGCATTCACTCTTCACTTTGGTATGAACTATTTTCAACGAAAGTAGGAAATACTAGTAATCAAAATTTTCTACGGATATAGAGGAGAATGTACATTTCCATCAGTTTGAGATGGGGGAATTTAAATATTATAAGCAGGCCATGAATCTCTCTCTCTCATACACACACACACATATATACATATATATATACATACATATACATACATATACATACATATACATATACATATACATATACATATGTATATACATATACATATATATATATATGGAGAGAGAGAGAGAGAGATATGCAAACTCCATGTGTCGTGAATAGTGCGAAGTGCGTGTCTGCACTGTAGAATGCTGTAAGTGACTTGATCCAAGAATCAAGAAGCATGAATAAAGAAAGTTATTGCCCATGAACATCCTGCTGAGTGTTGTGTATGTGTGAGTCAATGCTGCCTTACTTTCGAGTGAATGTGTTCTGTGAGTCATTATAATACAGTTGTGATCAATAGGTTATGGGCCCACATCTTGCGCCTCCGTTTTTCATGGTCCTCAAACTATAGAACAATCTGTTGCTATTTTTCTTTGGACTCCGTTACTGGCTAGATTTTTTTTTTTTCCTTTCTACATGCACTGGCACGTTTCTTGAGTTGTTTTTCTGACATCAACTGCTGCTAGCACATTCCAGGTTATTGAATGAATCTTTTGCTCCTTCTTTTCTTTCTGAACTTAACTAATCTCGTCATCATCTTTTCCAATGACCCGATTCTCATCTGGTGCCTATCAACATCTATCTTTCTTGATTCTTGACATGGTTTTTGACTTATCTTCCTCTTTTTCCCTCGCGGTACTTGTTCGCTATCGATCTCTCGTCTGTATTTAGTCTTAGCAGGAATCTTTCTCTATATTACATTGATAGGCCTAATCTTCCAGCTCTTGCTCAAGTGATAACTCATAATTCTTCTATTCTTCTTGATTTTTCTCTCTCTCGATTTCTACGAGGTTTTTCTTGCCTGACAGGGTGGTTAATAGTGTCCATCATGAGTGATCTCAAAGAGCTCAGTAACCTACAGAAATATAATGGGAAAGAGTATAATCTCTGGAAGTTTCAGGCACAAGCATTTCTTGATGGTTGAGGTTTCCTGGGAATTGTTGATGGAACAGAAACCCTGCCTGTCTTGCCGTCTCTTTCATCCTCTACTCTAGTGCCTGAAATCCAATTTGGACGCACTCTCTTTTCAGAGCTCACTCCCACTTCGGATGAAGGATTGTCTCCCGTAGAGAGGGATGCCATTCAGAATGCAACTCTTGATTTCAAGAAACGCGATAAACAAGCCTTCTCCATACTCATTCAATTGGTGGATAAACCAATTCTTCACCAGATCATTAACTGTAAGACCTCCAAGGAGATATGGGACAAACTCGCCCTAATCCATCAACGCACTGCTGTGCAATCGTTGTACCAACTGCAGGAAAATTACTACAACATGCGGCTTGGTGACAATGGAGATATGGCTACCTTCATTGGCAATCTTGAAATGCTCAATAGCCAGATTGAGGAACTTGGCACGAGATCCTTTTCTGACGAAATGGTCATCTCTAAAATGTTAAGTAACCTGCCGGCAGTTTATGATACTTTCCAAACCATGTGGAAAACTGTCACTCCTGAGCAACAGACTCTGTCCAATTTACAGACATGGCTTCTTGACGAGGAACGTGCCATTTGCAAACGGCAGTCTGAAAACGTACACAGTCATACTGCGGCGTACTATTCTCAGAGTTCAAGAACTACGGGTGATCCAGGAAGATATCGTCCTCCTTTTTCGGCTAGTGGGAGCATGAGAACTAATGTCTCCGATGATCTCAGATCTTCTCGTCCCTTCTTGCAGCATGATCAGCATGATCTCCGTTCACAACGAGCACAAGAGATTGCGGCTCGAAAACAGGTCTCACGCTACGGAAATTGTGGTGAACTGGGTCACTGGCATAAAGAGTGCCCTCGACCCCGAAAACGTGCTGTGGTTCGGCATGGACCGTATCAACCGTCGCCCGAACAGCACACTCCACCTTCGACCGGAGTCTCTTCACCATCGCAAGATTCCCGGTACTCAGCGCGATCATCACATGTAACAATGACCACCCCACACGCATATATGGTTCAATTTCTTGATCAAGAAGTTCAACCTACTGATTGGCTTGCTGATAGCGGTTCTTCCCATCACATGTTTGACCAACGTTCCTGGTTCACGAATTTCATCGCAGCACCTGCTGGAACCTGGCCCGTTCAAGCAGTGGGAGGGCACACAACATTTGTTGAAGGTATTGGTGACAATTCCCATCGAAATTCACATTTGGAATCAGTGGGAGCGTGGCATGCTCATTGATGTTCTATATGTTCCCACTCTACAGCGTAATCTTTTCTCTGTATCTTCAGCGGCATTCAAAAACGTCAACACTCTATATACTAAGATCGGCTGTCAGATGTTGGCTGATGGCCTCGTCCTTATGGAGGATTCTTTGGAGGGGATGCTTTACAAGCTTCATATTTGAGCACTCCAGTCTTCTTCACATGCTAATGTCATTCATTCCCTTGGCACTACTTCGAAAGCAGATGGTACTCGCAGCCTGGCCATCTGGCATCAAAGACTCTGTCATCTCAATTATCCCACCATTCTTGCTATGGATCGCATTGAGGCCGTCACTGGGATGACTCTCCAGAACAAACATATTCCTGATTTGTGCAAAGGTTGTGTTCTGGGTAAAAGCCATCGCCACAGTTTTGTTTCTCCACCATTTCGAAAACCCTCTTCGACTCCTGGCTATTTGATCCATGCAGATATTTGCGGACCCATGGCACACGTTCCATTGGGAGGCGCCCTTTACTATTTGCTCTTTAAGGACGATTTTTCAGGGTATAGATACATTTTCTGTATTGCTGAGAAGTCTGATGCTCTTCGGTGTCTTCAGGACGTCTATCATGACATCTTCCGCGATACTGGCAACCACCTGCAAATCTTCCGCACAGATGGAGGAGGGGAGTTCACCAGTAAGAACTTTGAGGCATATCTATCTCAACAAGGTATCCAACACGAAATTACTGCTCCTTATTGCCCAGAGCAGAATGGCTTCTGCGAGCGAGATAATCACACAATCATGGAGAGTGTCCGCTCTATTCTACACACTAGTGGGTTCCCTCAGAATTTTTGGGCCGAAGCCTGTCATATAGTCGTTTATACTCTCAATCGGACAGGTTCACGCTTGATTCCTGGCAACACCCCTTTTACTCTCTGGCATGGTTTCAAACCTTCTTTGGAACATCTTTGCATTTTTGGGTGTCACGCTTATGCTTACATTGAGAAAAAACACCGCACTAAATTGGATCCCAAAAGTCATCTCTTTTATTTTCTAGGGTATTGTGACAACACCAAAGGATATTGGCTCTGGGATCCAGATACATCCGAAGTTCTCGTTCGCTGAGATGTCATTTTTGACGAACATCTTCTCTACGGCAACTCGGTGGAGCCATCTTCTTCAATTCCTTCTGAAGATTTGTTGCATGTTTCTTTCCCAAGCTCCTCTTCTCTTCCTGATAATTCCCCTTCTTCTTCCTCTTCTTCTTTTACTCTTCATTCTGACCTACCTGAGTCTACCCTAAATGTTGATCCGACTGAGTCCCCCCTAATTTCTGTTTCTAATTTTACCGGCTCCTCTTCTGTACTTCCTACTATCGATGCTTCTGATTGTACCTCTACAGAGGTTGTCCCTTCTTCTCTCCTCACTCCCAGGACACTTCTTTCCCACCCTAACTATCAACCGAACACACCTGTTCGACTCCATCCTCTTGCTGAAATTGAGCCTGTTGCTTCTCAATCATCATCTTCTGTTCTTTCTCCACCAACTCATGCTCATCTAAGTCATACTTCATCTGGTTCCTTCCCACTTCATAGCACATCTCCCCTTGAAACTGCAGTCTCTTCTTTTCAGCCCACCGATACCATTACTGCCGATTTTTCTCCAGACAACCCTTTTACTTATCAAGAAGCTCTTCATAGTCCTGATGCTGCACAATGGGTCCATGCAATGACAGAAGAGATCAACTCTCTCAAAGAAAGCAAAACCTGGGAATTGGTTCGACTCCCTCATGGACACAAAGCAATTCAGTGCAAGTGGGTTTTCAAAACTAAGTACCTTCCCAATGGCAATATTGATAAATTTAAGGCCCGCCTTGTTGCTAAGGGATACACCCAAAAGGCTGGGATTGATTACAGTGAGACTTTCTCCCCTGTGGTTAAATTCGAAACTGTTCGGATCGTTATGGCAATCTCTGCAGCGGATGATCTTGAAATCATCCAATTCGACATCAAAACTACTTTTCTGAATGGGGATATTGCATAGCTCCTATACATGGAGCAACCTGAGGGATTTGTTGATCTTGATCATCCTGATTATGTCTGCCTCCTTCGCAAAGCCCTATATGGTCTCAAGCAAGCATCTCGAAACTGGAACCACAAGTTTCATACCTTTCTTCTGCAGTTTGGGTTCAAAGTGAGTGATGCCGATCCTTGTGCATATTATTCCTCTCACGGTGGCCAAACTATCATCCTTCTCATTTATGTCGATGATGGCACCAATATTGACCATATTCTTGATACCATGGATAAAGTTTTTTCCAACACCCGCGGACCAGCAGGTTGCTATGTTGGTCTTCGCATCACTCGTCGCCGTGATACCCATGAGCTCTTTCTTGATCAAACCCATTATCTCACTAAACTGGTTTGCAAATTTGGCTTTCTTGATGCCGTCCCTTTATCAGTCCCCGCCGACCCTCATACTCAACTCAGCTTTCTCTCTTCTGATCCTTCTATTTCGACTTCTCATTTTCCCTATCAAACCATTGTCGGCTGTCTTCAATTTGCCTGCATTGGCACCCGACCAGATCTCTCTTATGCTGTTAGCGTTGCTGCTAAGTATTGTTCTAATCCCTCCCCGGCTCACTGCAACGCTCTCCGACGAATTCTCAAATACCTCGCAGGTACCCTCAATCTCGGCCTCTCATTCTCTGGGGATGATCATCCACTTTCTCTCACTGCGTACAGTGACGCAGACTTCGCTATGGATCTCGATGACAGAAAGTCGCGTTCAGGTTTCATTCTTTTCGTGAACCATGGTCCTGTGTTTTGGGCTTCTCGGAAACAGGCCAGCTGCGCCAGCAGTACTACCGAGGCCGAGTATCTTGCGGCCTCTTCGACCACCAAAGAAATCATACGGCATCGTCGTCTGCTCAACAGTCTTGGGAAGCCTCCTCTTTCCCCCACTCCCTTATTCACTGATAATCAGAGCGCTCTACGCCTTATCAAGAATCCCGAATTTCATCGCCGCACCAAACACATTGATGTGCAGTATCATGTCATTCGTGAAGCCTTTCTTGTTGATATTCTTCTTCCTTCTTTTGTCTCTTCCCATGACCAACTTGCAGATATTTTTACCAAAGCACTGCCTAAAGAATCCTTTCAACGCCTCCGTCACCAACTGGGTATGTGCTCTGTTGAGCATTGAGTGGGAGATTGGTTGAACAATGCTCAACGAGTGGGAGTATTGGAGACAATTCGTTCGTTGAGCATTGTTCCTGATTAGTTACCTGTTTAGTTAGATCTGATCACCAATTAGTGATAGAAGCTTCCTTCAGCTTAGAATAAAAGGCGGCATCACTCTCTTGATATCTAAGAGTGTGTGTGACGTGAATAGTGCGAAGTGCGTGTCTGCACTGTAGAATGCTGTAAGTGACTTGATCCAAGAATCAAGAAGCATGAATAAAGAAAGTTACTGCCCATGAACATCCTGCTGAGTGTTGTGTATGTGTGAGTCAATGCTGCCTTACTTTCGAGTGAATGTGTTCTGTGAGTCATTATAATACAGTTGTGATCAATACTAAGCATCTCCGAAAACTTGTAAATCTACGTCTCGTCTACACAGATTTGCGGTTGTTGTCACACTCTGATAGCAAAAATTTGGAGATTCACCCAACGTTGTTGAATTGCTAGTCAGAACTATTTTTGGATTTTTTGGCTGGAGGCCAACGCTAAAATTTACAATCCAAATTGTGTAGGCTTGCGTGTGGGATGTTAATTGATTCATTCATGATCTTTAAAAACAACTTGCTCTCCTATTAATGACGGAGAAACACAAGGAGCATGGACATACGCAGTGTCTTCGATCAGGTGAGAGTGGACAATATTAGAAACAACCAAAGTTTAATTAACCAGATTAGACTCAACGTTCGCAGCAACCTTCATTAAAGTCAATTGTAATATGCAGATGCCTCATATAATAATTTCTGATATCGAGCTCTAATTTAAGTTCACAACACCAAACCTGCTCAAGTAGCCCGTCGTGTGCTCTTTCAAGGTGGATTCCTCACCGGGTTGTTGGAAGTTGGTGAAATGCACTTTCTCCTCCAATATTAATATCATGTCAGTCCCAGATTTAATTTACATTCTGGAGGTTCTACGTGCACCAACTTCTGTGCGGCATTCATTGTAGGAGGCTATCAGGTCAACTCCTGCCAATGCACTAAGATATTCCTAAAAGTGCAATACTGTTAGCTCAAACAATCAATGCTCCCCCTGGTCTAGCAACCCATGATTAGGCCCAGATTCCATCCATACATATAACATGCATAATCTCCACTTCCAGTAACCCTCAACTGCATTCATCTCACTGGGCCAGAACTTCTTATCCACTTTGCTTTACTCTATCTGTTGCACCTTCACCAATTGTGGGAGCCATGGAGTGCAGCAAGCGATTCGTAGCCATGAGCATCTGCATGCTATTGGTGTTGGCATTCGCAGTGGAGGTGAATGCTCAATGCACCTTGAGTGCATTGGCTCCCTGCTACGGAGCAGTGCAAGGCGCTTACCCTCCTCGTCCAAATGGCGCATGCTGCAGGGCAGTGAGGGAAGCGAACCCTGCGTGTCTGTGTAGTCAAATGCAGCAAGGAAAATTTCCGCAGAACATGATGAGGAATGCATTCGCCATGCCCAGAGTCTGCGGTCGCACCAACCTGAAAGGATACAAATGTGGAAGTAAGTGTGAATTGCTGACATCCATCTGTGCATTTTTTGATTTTAGTGAGTTGACTGGCTAATTGTGATTATTTTTCGGTTTTATTCTGTCCATGCCTAGTAATCTAGTCCAGTTTCCACAACTTTGTTTGTAATTTATGCAACATTTTGTACATTCTTCTGTGGAATCCAAATTTTTCTCCTAGAAATCTCCTCTGCAGTATTTGTCTCTTCTGTGGATCTCGAGGTAAAGTGACCACATCACTCCTGGGCTCCGTCAGAACATGTCATCTTTCTACTATGATTGATCACTTTATTAATATTTTGATCTTGGTAAATTCAGGCTACAAGTAGTAACGCTTTTGATTGTCGTGTGTGCAGGGTACACCATTGAATGAAGTCCTGCGATTCATGTCCACCTGCCAGCACTGGAAAGTGCTGGAGAGGCAACATTCACTTGATCTGCGGGGCTTCCGGTGGTCTAGTAGACAAGTCAAGGTCCATGGTATTCTTGAGGTTCTAGTTCAGTGGACTGAGATTGGTTGAAAGGGAAAAACAACAGAAAGAGACACGTATGAAGTTGCTTGATTTTCACGACAGAAGCACGTCTTGTGTTCTGTATTGATTTCGGTCAGTATAGATATATTTGCCATAGCAGTTGATGAAATGAGCAGTCCTCTCATTTTGTGTTGCACGGTGATCAGCTAATAGAGAGGGTTGTCTAGGCAATTATAATATTCACAGTTTCCATGCGTGTCACATAAGCAGCATGTCTTGCGATTGTATGGAAGTTTATCACAAACGTTTCCAATCAAGACCTCTAAATTCCTGTGCATTGTACACTTGTGGAATATAATCTCAGAATGTGAGATGGTTTTGGTAGATGAATTCTGACTTTGACTCGCGGACGATCAAGACGCCATCTAAGCTTTGTGAAGCCCTGTAAAAATTTCAAGCTCTGAAGTTGAAAACTCGTGTAAGTGGGCTTGACCAAACAAATGTTAAGGGCGGACGTTAAAGTACCCCCTACGAACTTGTAGGGGGCAGTTCCAGGCCAAAAAATCTCCTGCCCGCCTGGCGACTGGGGTGACCGGTTGAACCGGTCACCAATGGATGGAATGACAGAGGGTAGTTGCGGACGGTGAGGAACGCGTCCTTCCAGGGGTCCCGTCCTTCGAGAAAGCGCGACCAGCCGGATTCCAGTCCTTCGAGAATAGGCGTCCTTCGAGGTTAGCAGGTATGGTCACATGGGTGTCCTTCATATTTCCTTCTCTCAATTGCAAATCTTTCTCATGTGTGTGCTTGTTTTGATTATCAATGATTTGAGAGTGACTGAGGTGGGATGTTGAGAGATTAGACGTTTTTCGAGTGATTATTGGTGATCGCCACACTCAGATTGATGTTAGTAATGATTTAGGACCTATTCATGATGTGCTTGAGGATCTAGTCTTGTGGAAGGAGTGCACATTTGGCGTACAATGAGTGTAGTTTTAGGGTTTAGGCATGTATGATTAGATCCTGCATCAGTGTGGTGATTGCGAGGCGTCTCTTCGCCATCTTTGCAACCTAGGGTTTGGGTGTCTGGCGTCTCTTCGCCATTCGGGGGGTGTAGCGTGGCGTGTCGCTTGGCGATCTCTTCATCATTGCCACTTGAGCTGTGGCGTTGTCATTATTATGGTGAAGTGTTGAACTCTACAGGTATTTGGGAGGCCTTTTGGTGTTTGATAGGATTTTGTTTAACACATTTATGTAGGAACTGTTATGCACAGAGTTGGTGAGGTGTTGTCCTTTGGGATCTAGTTGCAAGAGTTTCCTGCTGTAGATAGGTGGAGTTTCGCAATTTCTTGGGTTTCTGAGATTCTTCATGAATTTGTGTTGTGAGTCTGCAAGGCGGAGAATCTTTTGGGTTTCTGAGATTCTTCAAGTTTAGAGACTGTGGAAATAGCATGTGTTTTTGGGTTTCTGAGATTCGGAAGATTGAGGGACTTTGCAAGGCGCATAAGTTTTTGGGTTTCTTAGATTCGGAAGATTTAGCTACTCTGCAAGTAGCTTAAGCTTTTGGGTGTCTTAGGGTCGGAAGATTCAGCGACTGTGGAAATAGCATAAGTTACAAGGTATCTTAGATTCGGAAGATTCAGCGATTGTGGAAAGGGTTTGCTGTTTTTGGGTTCTTGCGATTCGGAAGATTGAGGGTCTCCCTCTGCAAGGCGCATAAGTTTTTGGGTTTCTTAGATTCGGAAGATTGAGCGACTCTGCAAGTAGCATAAGATTTTGGGTATCTTAGATTCGGAAGTTTCAGCGACTGTGGAAATAGCATAAGTTTTTGGGTTCCTGAGATTCGGAAGATTGAGGGTCTCTGCAAATAGCATAAGGTGTTGGGTTTCTGAGATTATTCAAGTTCAGCGAATTTGGAAGGCGCAGAAGTTTTTTGCGCAGATTCGCAAAAAAGAGCGAGTCTGCAAGGTGGAGACGTGTTTGGGTTTCTCAGATTCTTGAAGTTTAGCGACTCCGCAAGGTGGAAACGTGGAAGGGTTTCTGAGATTCATCACATCACACAGTTTGCTCATCCGCATAAAGACAATTTTGTTTAGGCGCTACAGTTGCAGTCGCAAGAAAAGGTTTGGCAGTTGCAAGACAGGGTTAGGGTTTTGGGATTTGGTTGTTGTGTGCATGGTTCTTAGTTTTAACCGTTCACTGTTTTTCGTTGCAGAGTTGCACCGCATTCTTCCTTGGCTTCCAACTTGCATCCTAAATTGAGTTCACTGCTGCCAGGCAATTCTTTCATATTTCTTCATTCTCTCTCTTCACGCTTCTTCATAGCTATGGCGACATCTACCCTGAAGCCGCAGGTGCCCTGGACAACCGCAAATTTGGTTCCTGAAGCCTTGAAGCATCGCCTGCACGTGGTCGAAGATCCGGCATTGATCTCGCTCCTGGGTCGTCCAAAATTTGTGGACATGGTGGTGTTCGGTGCTCTTGGTTGGCAACCGGGGGTGAGCCATATTTTTTTTTCCCTTTTTGCTAAAAATTAGTTTTTGCTCGCTTTTATTGCTCCAAATTGCCTGCTGGTACATACAGCTTTCTTATATATGTCGCATGAGTGTTGGAATTATAGGGTATTGCATTCTGAATTCTAGTGGTGTAGGGTTTTTTGGGTATCCCTTGCCACAATCTGCTCAAAATATGTTTATCCTGTTTCCATGCTTCTTTGTGTAATATTGTTGTCAAGAACTGCACACTTTGTTGGGAGTAGTTCCGGGGTTTAGGTCTGTTTCTTAGTTTGATTTGTTATTGACATGAAAAACCAATTTGCATTTAGGCAATCCATGTTATTTCCACTGAACAATTTATGGGTCTTCTGCTTGCAGTTGTATGGTGGACAAAGGATTTACAGGAGCACTATGACATACAATAGAAAGCCCTGTGCAGCTCTCTTTTTGGGAGCCGAGTACGATGCTTTGATCCTTGAAGCTTATTCAGAGTCTAGAGTCACTACTGAAAGGTTGAAGAATGGCAGGTATCCTTTTTCCTGTACTTTTTGTAAGGAACTACATAAAGATAAAAACATGACATCTTACCATAGGATGTTTAACCTTTGTAAGGTGTACAAAGAACCCGCTGCGCTGAAGATGTATCCTACGTGGGAGAGGAGTGACCACGGCGAGCTTCATAGGGTTGCAAAGAAGTACGGAAAAGTTTTCCAGCAAAACGTGCTATGTAAGCCTTCTGCTGGCCCGAAACGGGAGCCTGAGGATGTCCTTCACATATCCAGTTCGAAGCGCAGCAAATTAGCCACCGAAGCTGCCCCCAAACCACGACTTCAGGTTCCGTGCAAGATATCACGGTCTACTGTGCATCACGGAGAATTGCATGTGGAAATACCGGTCAGTCAGGATGAAGATAAATCTGGGGACAGTGACGAACACATGGCAAATTGCTCTGAAGGACAGTCACAAGGGCATTCAGCAAACGACGGCAGCAAGGAGGACACTGCACCTGACGCTACCCGAAATTCGCTGGAGGTCCGCTCAACTTCCGAGGATGATGATTTCCGCGTTGTCAAGCACGATCGTTCCGAACGCATTCTGACCCGGAAGGACATCGAAGAACGTGCATGGCGTAGGGCGAGGTCGAAGTTCCCTGATGCTATCATTGCGTGCAGTCCTCCTCCGCCTACGCCCGTGGATATTAGCGGATTATACATCCTCATCACCGAGGTGGACATTGACTGGATGCCCAAGGATCTCATTAATGACCCCGATGCTTGCATTCAGTTCCTTCATGCAATGGTGGAGGAGGGGACCCTTGGTGTGAAGCTTGGCAGCGCTTTTGGCACGTGGTATCTTTATGGTAAATCGGTACGTGTTGTCAATGTCATTCAGTCCATTTCAATGTCCTTCACTATATTTTAGTTGTCATTCACGATATGAACCTGTCATTCTCTCAACGTGACTACAAGTGCTGGTATTTAAATTATGTCCTTCGTATGTAAAACAGTGAATGACATGGTTGTCTTGTTTTGATTCAGGGTAATCGCAACCCCGATGATCACATGGCGCTTCTCCAGAAGATAAAGGCGCAAATAGGTTGTTTCAATAGCCTTTCGGACGTGCAAATTAAGGTACGAAGAACTCATGCGACTGAGGGACTACCTCAATTACAGACTCCGCACCCGGGAGTATGAGGCAAATGTGGCTGCTGCACATGGAAACATTGCTGAGTTACGCACAAAGTACGTCAATGACAAGCTCGACAAGTATGACAATGCAGAAAAAAATCGCGCGGAGCAGGAGACGTGGGGGTGGTCTCCGATTTACCGTATTCTGAAGGAATGGCCCCTCTCCAATTTCCGCACATCTCCTTGGGCACACACTCAGGATGAGTGGGTAGAAATAGAGAAAACCTTGTTAGAAAATGTCAGTACTGAGCCTCTCTCCCTTGAGCTAGAGTGTCCCCATCTTCTGCGAGCCTTCTTGGTCTTGTTCAGAACATTACATGGTCAAAGTCGTCCTCTTTCTCATCCTGATGCAGGTCTTACTTTGCAGTACATTCTAGACTTCGCAGTAGATAATGAGAAATCTGTTGCATTGACAAATGTTGTCCATAATTTAGCTGCATCAGGGTGGGCTTCATTTCCAGGCATTCATGCTGTAGTTGATAACTATAGCAGTCTACATTCAGACACAATTGCATTGCTGGGTTACGATCCAGAAAAGCAGGTTGCAGTTGTTGACAAGATCAGAGCCTTCATTGGCAGAGTAGCACACAGGGCCATCTCAGACATGGTTAGGATGCAGCGATCTTCTGAACTGGAAGATATGTGGTTTAGGGCAGATGTTCCTGAGCAACGACGGACAAAATGCAACGAGGTACATCACTGTCCATTGTCATTAATATGTAACAAATATTTGATTATGTCATTCTTTGTTTTATTTTCATCTCACTTGCTTGTATTTGTATGTCACCTGCTGATTTGTCTGTTGTTTCACATCCAGGTATTATGTTCAGCAATGGTCATTCGCGAGGATGCGGACATTGGGTTTATTGTAATTGGCGACATCCAGAAGAAAAGTAAGTGCGTACAGATGCGGCTTCGCGAGGCGATTGACGTACTATCATCACTACGGCGTACACAACTAAGTTTGTTGTACGCTGGACTAGGTCTGGAGATTCCCACGGACGACATTGCTGAGGATGTGCCCCTCATGCGTACATTGGTAGGTGAGTTCACTAAACCTTTCGAAGGGGATGAAGTGCACACTCCAAGAGGTTTTGTCGCAGAGGCCTCACAGTAGTCCTTCACAAGAATTGGCGGAATCCCAGGAGGACACACAGGTTACACCAGTGAAGACGGTTTCATCTCCGGCGCCTCTCTCACCCGATGGATTGCTTTGCACAATGCATTCGCAATCTCCGTGTACACCGACTGACCTCAATAGGGGATCAAGGAAAGGACCTTGGTTTCACAGGACGCCATCGCTGACCATGACAACTTCGACCCCGGGAGTTTCAGTCACACGAAGGTTGGAATTACCCCCAACCCCCACTATTGATGGCGATACTTCTCTATGTTCTAATTTAAAAGCAGGTTCGAAGGACGCGAGTTGTGTTTCAGATGTACTTGAAGGACGTAGCTAAAAGCGTGCCAAGAGCAAGGTGTCATCGACACCGGTTGACGACAGTCAAGACGATGTCATTTCTCGGACAACCCAGAAGTCTGATGGAAGGTAAGGCTTCAATTGAAGTACATTCAACGTTATTTATTGATATGATTTGTTGTTCATATAATTTCAGATATAGTTATGTTTGGTTTCATTGATGTTGTACAGCTGATTCGTGTGTATTTGTGGTCTACAGGTTGGAAGAACTAGTGAACACGATTGTAGCTGATGCAGGTGGGGCAGTGTGTCCTTCGTTTGAATTTACTTTGAAGGGTGAATTTTGTACATTAGACTGGAAGGACGACATAAAACCATTAACTTATAAGTATGGCGAGTTGTCCAACCACATGATGGAGTGGGTAAGGACGTGGTTGAATCCACGTTTAGAAGATGTCAAGTGTCATATATGTAGCCCCTACCTGATACCTATATTAACGGGGTTCGTTGACTTGCATCCGACCGAGAAATTAGAATTCTTTATAGAATTCATTCATAATAAGTATCCAACTTTGCCGGAGTTGGACATAACTACTCTCTTAGTGCCCTTCACTTGCGGAAAACACTGGACCCTATACGTTCTAGGGGACCAGGGTTTCTTTCATTTCGATTCCCTGAGCGACGCTGGACTACATTCTGATTCAACCAATCGCACGCGCTTAGCAAAGATGTGGGCAGCGCGGAGTGGCTACACCGAACAATCGGTCATGTGGCGAAATGCACAGTTACCGAGTGTTTGGATTCAACCATCTGTGCCACAACAAAATTATGATTGGGCATGTGGCTTTTATTTACTGAAGAATATAATGGAGTACACTGAGGCCTTGAGAACTAAACCCCATACCTTGCGCGAGGTCAGTTGCAATCCCGTAGAAAGTAATCTAGGTGACACATAATTATGTTTTTGTTCATATTTTGTATATGTCCTTCACCTGACTTTTATAATGTGTCATTCATTGTGCAGGATTGTGTATTTGATTATAAGAGGGCGGATGCGATCAAACAACGGCAGGACCTAAGTGATGTTCTATTCAATGTCATCAAAACTGGGAAGCATAAGGGATCACAATGGAAAGTGAAAGTCGTCCTGAAGGAAACACCTCAAAAAAAATACACGAGAAAACGCTGTCGTGCAGTCAGAAAACACAGCGCAAGATGACGTTGCAGATTTTGCGAAGGTGCCTTGTAGCATTTTGTAATTATACGTGTCTGAATACACATTATACATTAGATTCACACTATCACTACAGTCCAAAGACTGGTGACTTGTACATTTCGCCTCAATACAAAGCAAACTTTATATTTTTTGGCAATAGCCCTCTCGTCCTTCAGATTATGGTTTTGGTTTCAAGAAGTCTGGAACATAGTGTAGTCTCTTGTAGTCATCAGTCATACAAAGACATTCAGTCATTCAATTAGTTAGTCAGTTTAGTTGTCTCTTGTAGTCTCTTATAGTCATTCAGTCATACAGTCAGTTTACCTGTCATTCATTCAAACAATTAGTCATATTGTCATTCAGTCAAACAGACAGTCCTATTGTCATTCAGTCAAACAGTCAGACCTATTGTCATTCAGGCTTGCTGTCATTCAGTCAAGGATAAAGGCTTGTTGTCATTCAGTAAATGATTCAGGCTTGTTGTCATTCAGTAAATGATTCAAGCTTGTTGTCATTCAGTAAAACATTCAGGCTTAGTGTCATTCAGTCATACAGTCAGTCTTAGTATCCTTCAGTCATACAGTCATACAGGGATAGTGATACATTTGTCATTCAGTCATACAGGGATACAGTGATACATTTGTCATTCAGTCATACAGGGATACAGTGATACAGTTGTCATTCAATCATTCAATTTTCATTCAGTCATTGCAATTGTATAATCATGAGTGTATGGACGAGGTAAGGAGCTAATCTTCTGCTTAGAAACATGATGCAGTTGTTTGACATTGAATCATTCATTGGGACAATTATGTAAGTATCCAAGCCTACTCATTATTTTACAATTGGATGTAATGAGGGTTTGCGGTTCAGAACTATACAATAGTAACGTCCTTCATAATATAATGCATATATTCACTCATATATCCTTATAGCATTCTTAAACTGCATAAGTGTCTTGGAAGGACGAGGTAAGAAGATTGATTTATTTTATTTCTTCAAAAAACTTGTACACAAAACAGGTCCTACATGACAGACATTACGTATGTGAAATTTTTTTCCTGGACGGTGGGTTTTCTAGGAAGCTACGATGGCGCTTGAGAGAGTTATCACCGCCGCGCGCTGGGAAATATGAAGGACTGGATGTTAGCTGCAACATGGCGTCACCACGCGCAATAATCTCCGTTTGCTTTCCATGTATGTGCTTCAAGTCTGCAATCAAATATGCGTGAAGAATGGGGTAAGTATCCGCATTCTTTGTCAATGTAGTGTATAGGTTATTCACTGTTGTTCGCGTCGCAGTCTGGGAGTTTGCCAGGTCAGATTGTGAGAGGTCTATAGAATTGGACACATTGCCCCTTGAAACCTGGGAGCTCATGTCAAGGGGGTCTTTGGAGCCAACAACAATGGGATGGATATATCCACCAATGGGTTCACCCTCCAGATCCACGCACTCGTAGTTGTCAATGTCATTCAATAGCCTTGAATTATCCTGAGAGTGTCCTTCATGGAGTGTGGTATGTCGGACCTTAGAATAACACTGGGATATGGGTGTGCCACGATCAACTCCGTGCATAGTACCAGCTTCTCTCACGATGACACCATCCTCTACGTCGGGGTGGAGCATCTTGAATACTTTCACGGTGTGCTTGCATATCATACCTTCCTGCGCGACTGGACAGTTACACTGCGCCCATTCGGAGTCTGGTGAGTGTATTGTCCAAACTTTTGGCCTGTTATTCACGGACCCGACGTATGCTACATCTTCGTCCATGCAAATCAAGACATTTGTGTCCGGTATTGCTGATGCGCGTATGATCGCTGAACAAACAATACCCTCATGGTGTTTATTTCTCACAAATCCAAAAGCCTTGCACTGGACTCCGTACCAGTAATGTGTAATCACATCCCCGGTGAGATGAAAGATCAGCCAATCCATGCGTCTACCAACGAAACGCTCCTTTGTGGAATTTAATATGCTCTTCAAGTTTGAGTGGTACGACTCAATGGCGGCATTCGTATTCTGCCCTGCATGAGGTATCCTCCTTGCGCCAACACACCACATCTCTGCCTTTGATCTCCAATTGTCATTCATGTACCTCATGAATGCAGCTGATCGCGGTCTTGTGTTGGCAATGATGTCGAGTTGTTTCAGAGCCCATTGTATGGGATCATCGTCAACCGGACACCCATTGCCATACATAATATCACCCACCATCTGAAGAACCGCGGCACGCTCTCCAACAGTGGAAATTTTCCTGACAGCATTTTCTGCCCACGCCTTCCGAACGTGCCAGAGGCAGAGGAAGATCTTGGCTGCAAGCCATACAAGCCTGCACATGGAAGTCAATGTGAGTATCCTCAATTTCTATCTCCCAACTATCAATATGAAGGACATATGTGAAGATTGGCAATACCTCAATGTGTTGATTTCTGCTTGGGCGTTGTCAACTATGATGGATGAAGGAGACCAATTTGGTTTATTTTTGGCAACTCTGTTGTGAAGGGCTTGAAGGATAGGAATGAGGTCTTGTTCGCGAGTCCGTGAAATGGCGAAGAAAGCCACAGGTATGCCATTCCTCCAGTCGTCAAAAACCATAACCGTGTATAGAGGATACTAACACAAACAAGTTAATGGTATTGTGAATGCAACATGTACAGTAGCATATGCTTATGAAATGAAGGACACTGCAACAGATATCGAAGGACATCACTATGTAGAAAAGGACTTGCTTATATATTGAAGGACATTGATCTATGTATGAAAGCACATGATATGTGGTGAAGGACATTACTAAAAAGTGAAAGACGAACAGGTAAGTGTCAAACCCGTGTTTGGGTGGTCCCAAATGTTGCGTTGATTGAGAGTGCGCTGTTGTGACCAAATTTCTCCATCATTTCTAGCTGCCATTCAGTTTGTATGCCAATTGTGAAGGGTGCTTCATTCTGAGTAGAAGAATTCAAATCCATAAGTGAGTGTTCCTGATAGTAGAAGACACTGTCAGGATTTTCGAGCGTCCACATACGGACGCTGATAGGATCGGACGGGTGCTTCATCCATAGCTCTTCCGCACGCTTGCGACAAATATTCCTAACATCTGAGGGCAGTAGGAATGTATCACGAGTAACAGGGCCATTAGCCAAAGCCAATTCTCTAACCTCCTTAGTGTGCTGCTGCATTATTTGTGCAGGAGATAGCCCAAAAGCGTGCATTTTGGTTATTTTGTACTTCATGTCTTCTGAGATACCAGCACCCAACGCGTACCGGAATCCACTGACCATCGATCCATGGCAATGTTCACCGCGCGCGTTGAAGTGCATGGTGTTCTCGTAAACCAACATGCACAATGACGGATCCAGATACGATTGATTCGCCACAAAACATCGCAAACATCCTCTCTTAATGGAAAACCCACCAATATTTTTTCCCACGCGCTTTACCTTTGCGGCCCTTGACCTGCTTATAGGGAATGCATCATACTCTGGTATGACCTTCTTTCCTTTTTTCCTATTGGTTTGTTTCTTTTTTGTCCTTCGTTTCTGGGTGGATTTGAGTAGGGCTTGCATGTCCTCTGGGACAACAGCAGACTTGTCCTCCGGCCCAAAATTGCATCGATATCTGCTTGTCATACAAACCCACAATGAAAGGTGGTCGACAAACCTTCACTGATGCTGAAGGACATGGATCAGAGATTGAAGGACAACGTGAAATACGAGGAAGTTGAGCTGGATTAGTTGGGTGTTGCACCATTGCAGAAAACTCACAGATAATGGAAGAGGGGAGAGGAATAAATCGAACCTCACTACAAGAGCCGGACTGTGTGCTCGGGGTGATCTCAGGGAGTTTGGTAAGTTTCGCCTAATGACATCAGCGTTGAATCTGCATGGGTAGAGTGGGTGATGTTGCTCGCCTGAGATGAAATCGTCTAACCTATCCCATAGAATCAGTGCCATTCTTGAACCTTTATGCCTACCCTTTCCATGGGTGATATGATCTGCCCACACTAAGTCCTCCATCCTAAACTCACCAGGAGGTGGATTTTGAATTCTCTCTCGCAAAGCCATAACAATATCAATCTGCTGTCCTCGAAATGCTGGTGGATCAGTATGCTTCAAGGATTCTTGTGGTAAGGACATTTCTCCAATCACAACAGGTTGTGATGTTGAACCCATGGGGACTTCACAATGCATTGTACCCTAAACCCTAAACACTATACCTCCATCAACTCTAAATCAACAGCCTTGTGGAAGTTGTGCTAAACCCAACCCAGCTATGTCTATCCCTCATGGTGATTTGATAATATGATGTTGCAATAATGAATGTGATGTCCTTCGATTGACAAGAGTGATGTTGAACCCATGGGGACTTCACAATGCATTGTACCCTAAACCCTAAACACTATACCTCCATCAACTCTAAATCAACAGCCTTGTGGAAGTTGTGCTAAACCCTTGTCGAAGTTGTGCTAAACCCAACCCAGCTATGTCTATTGTGTATGGTGATTTGATAATATGATGTTGCAACAATGAATGTGATGTCCTTCGGTTGACAAGAGTGTTGTGGATCACCAGGAAGCAGCATATCTGGGATGTTTCAAAAACCACACAGTCGACACCCTAAACCCTAATGTTTCAGATCTGAGATCCACCTTTCCCGGAAGGACATGGACGTGAATGACATTGACGTGAATGACGTCGGTTGTGTTTGTATGCCGCAGGGTGCAGGGTGCAGTGTGCCGTCCTACGTCATCCGTGCGATGGATGATGGACGGAACAGTACCCCGGAACTCCGTCGACGCTGCCTGCGCTGTCGCCAGGCGGGCAGGGCATTTTTTGGCTGACACTGCCCCCTACAAGTTCGTAGGGGGTACTTTAACGTCTGCCAATGTGAAGGGGCCCATACTTTTATTAACCCTTCCTCTTGACTACTTATAATTACCCGATATCAGCATTCCAGAGAAATTTACTGTAGAGGCACTTACTAGCAAATCAGCACAATGCAGATAATGTAGTGATGTGTCAAAAGCTAATTACTATGATAGGTCCATTCAACAAGGCGATTTCAACAACTAGGGTATATGCTTCTTTTCTCGAAGGGTCTGAAGGTAATTATTCCACATGTGCGTAGCTGAAAGCAGGACCACAAATTTGTGCTTGATAAGCTAGGGCTATTCTATAAGTTTATGACTTGCTACACGAAGGAAGTACTCATTCTCGATCGCAGAAAATTAATGTATAGCATCTTCAAGCTGATCGATGCAGGTGAACTTAGGTTGTACAAACGACACAAAAACTTCAAAGCTTCACATCAGAGAAGGATTGGAATACCATCTGAACCTTAATTGCAAGGTTTAGGGTTTCGGGAAACGTTTGCCCCAAAATGTACCAAGGGATTATTCAGTGCAGACAACATAATCATCTTTGACATGCTACCAATTTTCCAGAACTAATAGAATAATAAATCCAACTATTGACGCTTATTTCATTTGATTCTCAAACCCCTCATAAGTCATGATTCCAAAGCCCAACCCCAAGTCTACCACCCTTACATTCATCTGGCTTGCGTGCAGCAGAAATGGAAGTGAGGTCATTTTTGCTCACTGAATATTGTGCTCTTTTGTGAGGCAACTTAAGCATGGAGATAAAAAGTTTACAAATGTGTTCCTTAGTGCCATTCATGTGAAGCATATTCCATACACCGTAGAGTGCTTAAATCCACCACAAAAATTGGTGAAACCACCAGTAGAGTCTAATCATCTAATAGAAAGGTTTCAGGTCATATTTAATAAAATAGAGGCTGATAAGCAGCTTCCCGAGTATAGTGGACCGGTAGTATATTAAGAGTCCAGCGTCATCAGCCCGATTAAAATCGGCAAGCTGAAAACCTTTGAGAAAACACGAAAGCTGAAGGAGGGTTGCTTTTGAATCAACATTTATAATCTGCAATGCTTTCACAAAGAGGGGAAATGTGCTTATCCCCGAACATTACTGAATTTTATTTGGTATAAATTTGACCTTGCTCCTATGCAATTTCCAATCACTCTCAATTTCAAGGATATTGAAGTTCTTGTGTGAAGGGTGTTTTTCTATAAGTGCACCTATATCTTAGATATGATTGCAAGGTAAAGGATTTCAATGGCCGCTTCCAGCTTATCGATTTCTTAGGTCAGAACTCAAGATATATTCGACTTTCCAGATTGACTACTGAAATCCGGATTGCTCATCCAATTCCTCCGTGTAACCTAAAGTTAAATCTCCTTGCTGGTTCACAAATGTGATTTCGGATACCAATCAGCAGTCAAAATTTCTGAAGAGCCACTACATGTACTTACCATGCATTAATTTTGAATAATACGAAACTCTTGGACAATACATCAATTTTAGCTCAAGCACGACGGCAGGAGTAGGTTGCAACTCTCGCCGCGGAGTCGTTAGAAGCATTTTCTTTCACAAGCCAGGGCCTTTATGTGTCTGTAAACCACTACAAATTTGTGGAGTATGACAAGCTCTGCACGGAATCGAACTGCAGCACTAAGCATGTGTTTCCAATGACAATAATTTGAGCAACCGGGCATAAAAGAGAGCAATTTTGATACATTGTAAACGCGCGATGAGGAATGTAGTGCACTATGCCATCGTTTGTCGAAACCGGATGTTGCAGGGGTAAGTTGCAACTTCTCGCTGCATAATGGTTGGCAGCATTTTCATTTACAAGACAGGGCACGTATGTGTCTATGGCACTGCAAATTTCTGGAGTATGACACGCTCTGTATCCTACGAACTCGGGACGAACTGGAACATTCAGTTCATGACAACGATTTGAGCAACTGGCAATCAAACAGCAATTTGGATATCTTATGAAAGCGTCAAGACGCATGAACATCATAGTCTGTCGTAACTGCGTGTTGCTGGTCAAGCACAGGTCTGGTTATGTCCTTGGTTTCTTGACTGGTCATCAAGGACAAGCGGTTGCTTATACAAATAGATTCCACCCTCTCAAACCCAAAAGTGTGTAGATTCTCCTTATACCTATTGTGTTCCTCGATCTTCTACGAATTGATGATCAGTCAATGACAGATTCTCTTCTCAAATTCCCCAGACCACGTTTTAGATTCGTGAATGGAGGTTGATGTAACCTCAAATTTGGTATTCAGTTTCTATACGTTGAGGTTGGTTTCCGGTTAATTTTAAACACATGTGCTCTTACTTCAATTTTGTGAAATTGAGGTGGCCTTATTAATCCAAGTAGGATGGATATGCATAACCACCATGGATTAGAGAGAGGGACAATTTTAAAATAAATAAAACAGTCTCACATGCAAGCTCTTTCCTTCGTCCTCCATGTAAACCACCGTAATGTTCAGGTCGCGGGTGTCACAGTAGCTCGTAACTCATGACCTTGATAATTTTAAACTTCAGAGCACCGCCTCATTCACAGTTCATTAATTTCATCCTGAACCCGTCTCCAGACTGTATAACAAGCGGTCTGACATCTGCCATATAGAAGCTCTGGAAGATGGCTGGTAGTTGCCTATTCCAGAGTATAATCATGTACACCAGCCTCCTGCGTGTGAATTTGATTACTCGAGCTTCTACTTGCAACGACTTCTGTGCGGCATTCATTGCAGAATGTCCAAATTTCAACTCCTGCGAGTGCACTCGGGACTAAGATATTCCAGAGAGCTAATTTAGCGGTGGCTCACTCAATGCTCCCCAACCCTAGCTGCCCATGATTAGGTGAGTAGGCAATCAGCTTCCAATCCATATAACACAACCCTCACTTCCAGTAACACACAAGTCACAAGTGTATCCATTCTACCGAGCCAGCCCTGTGAATGCTTTTGCTCCTCTCTTTAATTTGAATCTTCACCGTTTTGTTTGACAGCCATGGAGTGCAGCAAGCGATTCGTAGCCATGGGCATCTGCGTGATGCTGGTGATGGCATTCGCAGCAGAGGTGAACGCGCAGTGCAGCCTGAGTGCATTGGCTCCCTGCTACGGAGCAGTGCAAGGCGCGTACCCTCCTCGTCCTAACGGCGGCCGCAATGGCGCATGCTGCCGGGCGGTGATGGTGGCGAATCCAGCGTGTCTGTGCAGCCAAATGCAGCAGGGAAGGTATCCCCAGAACATGATCAGGAACGCATTCGCCATGCCCAGAGTCTGCGGTCGCACCAACCTCCGAGGTTACAAATGTGGAAGTAAGTGTATATACTCATGTCCATCTATGCAGCTCCCTTAATAAGTGAGTTGACGAAGCTCATGTGATTATTCTTCGGTTATGCAACTGTTGTTTGTGCGCACAAATCAAGTGAAGTTTCTACTGTACATCGTTGCTTCTAGTTACTTCAACGTGTAGAATTTGCAGGATGCTGTGCCTTCTTCAGTAGAATCTATTTTTTGGTGTCATTATATACTTCAGGCCATGGTGCCTGTGACCTTCATGTCAATCTGGAGGCGAAACGGCCTACTCAGTCCTGATCAGCAACGTCAATCCATCTTTCGACTTTGAACAGCCCACCTTAATTCTGAGTTTTGGTCGACGTGATTTCTTGGGTACTTCAGGGTGCTTACACTTCCTCGGTTCTCGATGTTTGTGCAGTTTACACCATTGAATGAAACGCTGTGATCGGTTTCTCCACCAGCTCTCAGCTTTAGAGAATGTCGTAGCTGTCAGGATGATTGGCTCCTGAAGCGGTTTTGGCACGGTTGTGCACTCGATGTTAGTGAGGATGGTATATTTATACTCTTCAGATTGCATTCAGTATAAATGTAGAAACTTTCATTAGCATCTGAGGAAATGAGCAGTCTTCAGTTTTGTGTCGCACGGCGATGTAATGGATATATGGGCAAATATAATTCTCATAGTTGCCTTGGGTGCGAAACAGCATGTCTTGTGTTTGTAAGACGTTTATTTAGGAACAGCCATGTTTCCAATTGGGACGTCCAAGTTCTTGTCAATATGGGCACTGTTTCAATATAATATCAAAATGTGAGATGGTTTTGGTAGACGGATTATGGAGCACTCCATGGATGCAATAATCAGTCGAATGTGCTTGAATCAGGGAGACGTTTTTTGCTCTTAAATCCTAGCTATCCTTGGAACTATGATACTTGTATTTACATTTCAATTATGCAAATCATTAACCTCTCCAGCGCAGTATATGTTATTATTGCTGTGTGTTCATTGTAGATCCCTAAGTCCATGGAAAAAGCAAGCATTCCGGATGATTAGTGAACCAAATTTCCTGCTGCAAACCTATGTTTTGAATGCTAAATTTTCATCAGCAAGAGGATATTTTATTTCTACCATCGCTTATCCATTCGCTTGGGTATATTCCTTGATCTGCTCGGGTCACAAAATGCCTTCGCTTCCTTTAACATTACCAATTCTCAATGGCAGCTTGACATACTAGGAATCGTAATGTTCTAGGGGTATAGAGGGAAATCTTTTGATGCCATCATATTGAGTTACTGAGATGGGAGGTTGGTGTGTTGTAGAAAAATCAGGAATCACATACATATAATCTGCAAACTCCACATGTCATGAAAAGATGTGATCCAGACCTCTCTTCAGAGCTCACTCACAGTGATATAACTAACAGGATCATATATACAGTACCCTGAAGGAAGAACACTGCTGGGAATCTCATTCTCAATAAGCACACAGCAGTGACACACCCTTCATTGATAACATGAATCTGATCATTCAGGCCGCAGCACCCTGTAGAGTCCAGGAAATTCCATACGCCCCAGTGCACACTACTGCAAGCGTGATCTTGAAGGGGAATCGGCAGGAGTTGACCTGATCAGTAGGTCTTGGAGCGAAGAGGGAGCGTAGATCAGAAGATTCTATGACCTAGAACTGCCAGGAAAGTATTGTGATATAAACCTCTCTCCATCAGAAGGATTCTGAATGCTAAGCATCTGCGAAGTGCTCGTAATCTTTGTGCCGTGGACATAGGTTACAGGTTTTTTTCCTGCTCATTGATAGCAAAAATCTGGAGATTCACTCTACAACTACTGATTTCCTAGTCGAAACCTGGGTTTGAAATTTTTAGTTTGATGCCAACGCTAAAGTGCACAATCCGATTTTGTGTGTTGTAAATCTATTTATCTCCTTCATATTCTATAAGAACAGCTTGTTCCCCTAGAAATTATGGAGAAATATAAGTAGCATGGAGACACACAATGTCTTTCCTTGAGAGTGGACGATATTAGAAACAGCCAAAGTTTACATAAGGATTAGACTCAACGTTCACAGCAACATTCTTCCAAACCAACTGCAATATGCAGCTGCCTGATGTAATCATTGCTGATATTGAGCTAAATTGTAAGTTCACAGCACCAAGCCTGCTTAAGGGGCACATCGTGTGCTCTATCAATGTGGATTCGTCACCTGGTTGCTGGAAATTGGTAAAATGCAATTTGTGCTCCAAGATTAATATCCTATCAGACCGTGGGTGAATTTCATTTACCTGGAGGCGCTACTTGCAACCACTTCTGTGCGGCATTCATAGCAGGAGGTGATCAGGTCAAATCCTGCCGATGCACTGAGATGTTCCAGACAAGGAATTACTGGTCTAGCATCCCATGATTAGGTGAGCAGGGGCCACATACCATCCAGACACATAATATGCACAATCTCCACCTACAGTAACCCTCAACTGTATCTATTTCACCGAGCCAGAGCCTCTTGGCCAATTTGCTTTACTCCATCTGTTGCACCTTCACCAATTTCAAAGGCTACAAATGTGGAAATAACTGTAATTTGCCGATGATGTCCATCTAGGCGCCTTCATCTCAATTTGAGTGAGTTGATTGGTTAGCTGTGATTACTCCTCGCTTTTGTTCTGTCCATGCCCAGAAATTAATGTGGACTTCCTCTTTGATAGGGGACTTGTCCATAATCTGGTCTCCATCATACTTAATTATAATTTATATATTCCACAAAATTTTGAAGATGATATAGATTATTTTGGCTTGTAAGTCATGATCCTAACTCTCTTCCTGACTTCTCTCAATGGCTTTTCTCTCGCTTCTCTTCTGAAACTCTTCAACCCCTATTCAATAATTGAAAGTTGTAGATTATTTGAAACATAATCTAGATTATATGTACGATTATGTGTACATAATTTGTGTCTTTGTGAACTTTTTGGACGAGCCCCTTGTAATTATTTGTTTGAGTTGCCACCCCAGGGTGCAGTGTACACCATTGAATTGTACTTGAAGCAAACATTGACACCACGACAACACAAGATCATTGTTGCTTAACAACACCTTGAATCATAAACTTGTCATTAAAACTAGACAGTGGTCAACTATCCCAATATCTAGAGAATATAGACTATATCAATTTTGGTCTTATGACGTAATTGAAAATGAGGCACACTTTGTGTTGGAGTGTCCCCTATACAATCCCATTAGAGATAACTTACAATTGTGATTATTTGAGAACGCAGTATTAGGGAGACTCAAGTCTTTCTTTCAATTACACCATCAAGTTGATATTAGCCTAGAGCTAAGATATGTTGCCCAAATATTAAAGGGGGTGCCCTTTTGTCAAGCTCTAGGGAAAAAATTCCACAAATAGGGCCCTAGGGTTCCCAAAATTCCCAATACAACAAACTAATGAGGGAGGGGAGGTGCCGGAATTAAAGGGAGCCCATCTTCATGAAGGAAATTTAGAAGTATTTACATGGGAGAGGCCAATACCGAAAATAAAGAACACGATCTTTCTACATATGACAAGGTAAGCATGGATTCAAGGACAAGAAAACTCTTTCGTATTCCTTTGCTATTATTGGTTGGCTAGGGTGTCAAATATGCTAGGACATTTGATGAGGATATTTAAAACCAAGTTAATGTGCAACTAGCTCATCAAGTGTCAGTTCCAAGACACATTGTAAGTGTGTAAAGATAAACTAAGAGGTAATAGATGGACAAGCTTTCATTCTATGATAGGAGTTGTTCAAGTCTAAAATGAAACCTTTTGAAATCTATTAGAGCACACTCTAGCTGATTACTTTGAATATTCATAACTGACCCAAAAATGATAAATTAAATTCAAAAAAATTATGGCACTTTAAAAAGAAAAAAATCAAAGATTTTTGTACGGTTCCCCTGCATGGGATACATAGCAACAATTACTCAAGATGTAGTCTTCTATAATAGAACAACATATCTTACCTCACAGAGGCCACTACACTCCACCACTCTAGAGAATGAACCGGTTGGACACCTCCCTAATGTCACATAAGCCTTTTGGCTTTCCGGACTCTAAAATCAAATTTCATTGAATGAACTGCTGCGACTCTCAGCAATTGAGAGTGTGGGAGCAGCAACATTCACTTCTGTGGGGCTTCCCGTGGTCTAGTGGAGAGTTAGAAAACATAATATTCTTGAGGTTTGACTTCAGTTTAGGTAAATAATATATTCTCTTCATAAACTGAAGTTGGGTGAAAGCCTAGGGAATTCAATAGAAAGTGACATGTGCAGTTGGTTGCTCCAACATGTAGAATCATGTCTTATATTTTGTAGGGAAATATGATACGCGATCCATGATAAAATAGACTTGGCACTTTGTCAATCGGGCCTATTAGTGCTTGAAGTGTCGACTGGTTGACTAGAAATGCAGGATGTCAGCTAGTTTAAAGCATAAGGGTTGCACACAAAGCTATGGGGGTGTTATTCAGTTACTTTCGTCAATCGGACTCCTATATTTGATTGGTGTGTTGTTTGGTGAAGATCAAAGAACAAACATTATAAAAACACATGTTCAAAAGAGATTGGATGTTTTCAAATTTTACTAACTATTTCATACTCAATAGTGAACACAATTGGGAGGACCTAGATATATTATTTAGTTATTAACATGGAATGAGCAAACACACACTTCCAATAACCATAGTTACTAAATCATGGGAGATCTAAGTTTAAATTCGATTTTTGTTGATGATTCATCAAGATTTCATTCTAGATTTGCTAGTCCAACACACGTTTCTTGGTCTAAATCTAATTGACAGAAGTTAAAGAGCATGAAAAATGAACCGAATAACACCCACATACCTTACTTCAAGGTTGTAATTATTGTGCTCATTTAAACATGTGTGGTTTATGTAGGAAACTATGCAATTTCCTATCGACCATTTTGGCTCTGATGATATGGATTGTTCATACATAAGTGAGGATATATATGGTTCATCTCTAAATTCCTTAATTTGGGGACATATAATAGGTTAGGAGGACACAAGAAGACCTTCATGGTTGGAAGGCCAAAACACACACTATTACATGAACATGCCCATGCACGTAGACTTTTCACCCTAGCCCCATCCGTGTCATGTTTATTGCAATGGTCGAATCCAGGTCATATTTATGAGTTTACAAAACATTTCTCTAAACATGAATATATAGGTTATAGCCCCCAAAATGAATTATTTTATTGCACGTGTATTCAAAGGGAGTTGGGCCGGGTCATTTCATGTCACCCAGTTCTCGGCGATGCCTTGGTGTTGTTTGATCATTTCATGTCACCCTTTCAACTATGGCCATGACCCGTGACATCCTTTAAATGTGCTCACAGTTTTGTCAGTCAAGCTAAGTCCAGATAGTTTATAGCCCCCATAATTGTATGCTTTTACTGCACGTGTATTCAAAGGCAGTTGGGTAACGTGTGTGGGTGTTATCCTATTCGTTTCCATGTCCCCCAACTTCTATCAATTAAATTTACACAACAAAACTCGTTGCTCATTAGCAAATTGACGATGAAGCATCAGCAAAAATCGGATTGAAAATCATACTTATCTTGAGTTAGTTTTGGTTATTGAAAGTGCACATTTGTTGATTCTTCAACTGAATACATAAGTCCTCCCAATTGTGTCCATTATTGAACGTAGAGTAGTTAATAAGACTCGAAGACGTAGATTGTTATTTTTTAAACATGTGTCTTTATGGTGATTACTCTTTGATCCTCACCGAACCACACACTACCAATCAAACGAAGGGGTCCAATTAAGAAGAGGAACCAAATAACACCCGCATAAACACCCGGGAAGTTTTTGGACATAGTCGATCAAGATCTTCGTGATTCTAAATCCAGCTGATTACATGTTGACATCTTCCAGTTTTGCTTTATTCCTTTGAGACATATTCTATAGATTCCTCTAAAATGATCAGAAATTCTCCTAAAATCTCGAACTTCAATCGGTTATTTCTCAAACTCAACCGGTTCATCTGCAACTAACTGACAGTTCTCCCCGGACAGTGACCCACATGCGTCATGGCATCAGGTGTTGCGTCATGACCATGCTTGTGTTTTGATTTTAAATGTATAGAATTGAAGCATGTAGGTGGAGTCAACCTTAACTACAAGGTTTGGTTTCAATGGCCACTTGTTCACTTGTTCAAGTGAAGGGATTCAATTGAGAAGAGATAGAGGAACCAAACAACACCTGCATGCATCATGGCATTGGGTGTTGCATCATAATGACATTGCTTGTGTGTTGATTTAAAGTATACAGAATTAAGCAATGGGTGGAGTCAAGCTTGACTACAAGGTTTTGGTTTCACTGGCCACTTGTTCTCTTTCAGGTAGATAAATCTGACAATGGCCATGAAGGGAGCCATGATCTCCATGACATCCCTTCAATTTTCCACGCAACCATTGTCAGTTTGCTCGAGTCCAAACTACTTTCCAAGGTAAGTTCCAAGAGCAGTTTTCCTTCCTGACTTTACTGTCTATTTACTAAAGTATGAATCCCAGAAAGTAAGAAATTGTCATGTCTATAGTTTTGGTTGGTGTGTGCAGAGATATTTCCTAATATCATGATTTACTATTTGGAGTTACAGGTCCCTAGCTAATCGACGTGAAAGTGTGCTCGCTCGTCTTATATCATGGGAATTCTGAAAGTTACAATACTTTAGTGAGTCACAATGTAGGTACAGTTGTTCTTGGAGTGGTCCAAGTGCTATACAAAACAAGGTTACAGAAATTTGGACTTTTATTGTGTGAAAATCAATTATATATCAGGTAGTAAAGTTGCACAACTACACTATTTTGTCTAATTAGTGTGAGGCAACATTTGGAGTTACGCATTGCAATAACAGTTTACCGCGGGTATCAATTTTTACCCAAATAAGATAAGTACAATAAATACGATATTTAATGTCACTATGGTAACTTTTTGGATGACACTTCTTATGAGTAAGTGAATAAATATTGTCATGGATGATGGATGAGTTCATTCATTGGCCAAAATCCTACCTTCTCTTGTCAGCAATTTGTGATGAAAGATTGGCATGGATGATTGGAATTTGGATGAAACATCACTTGGTAAGTGACAGTATTTGCAACACTGTAAATCTATAATCCCCCAAATACTTTACAAGGAATGACAAATTATGTTGGGGTAACATTTAGTGTTGGTGACACTATACCGCAGTTTACAATTAGTATTAAGCAATACAATTAGCATTGGTGATATTGAATATTATATTCAGTGTAGTTAGTACACACCGAAGAACATGATATAACTTAGTTGGTAAAAAACGATAATGTCGGGTAAAAAGTCATAGCAACACGTAACTCCAAAGGGTAATCCACACTAATTAGACCACATAGGGTAGCTGCATATGCAAACTTAATAGTGACTCTTCCACCACCTTCTCAAGATGCTGTAATTTTCTTTCGTGGGCATGACGCGCAAAACAATCAATGCTCAACCACTCTTGGAATCAATCTCTCAAAAATTGCAACCTCGAAGGTGTCATATATGAATCCCTGCCCCCCACAGATTCATCGGTACAGACACCCTTGCCTCTGAACCTCACCTGATTCAAGCAGGAACCTGGAGGAATGTGTGCGGTGATATTCAATCTTCGCCCACTGCGTGTCATTTGTATATCTCATTCTCCTAATGAGATGGATATCGTCGCCGTTGTATCCAGTTTCTGTAGCTGATCAGGTGAAATCTGCCTACTGTTGACGTTTCGATCAGATACAAAATATCAGTTTGCTTGTGTATGCTTTCTTTGAAACCTCACCAAAGCTTTTGGTGGTGTCGTGTACAATAACTGTAGATTCAACCATGTGAGGAACTTATGAATCTCAAGACAGTCACAATCAATTTTGCAATTTGCTGTTCCAATTTTGCTGTTCCCCGACAGCATTTTATGGCTTGCAAATGCTCCAGAAATGCATACCTGCGCTTTAGAACGTATCTTATAGTTACTTGTTATGAGCAAGCCCAGAATGCAACTTTTCATCCTTGTCGTGAACGTGCGTTGGAACAAACCCATCTCTAAGCTTGGCAAAAAGCGAGGCAATTTATGATCTAGATGCCCTCCTACTTTTGTCTATTAATTTGTGAATCTGATATCTGCCATGGATACGTCCCGTGCTAATCTGCTTCTTATTTGTGTCCAGAGTCCAACTGAGAAGACTCTCAGTTCTGAAGGTGGGAGTGGTGTAGGGATCATCCCCCCATTCTCTAGCTGATTTAGCTTCTCAAGGTGAACGACGATCTGCGCCCTATTACTCACCACTGCCACAAGCAGAAATGCATGGAATCATCACATCCTTGGTAATTTCAGCCTTGGCACTAGCATCGATATTGAGGTTGACCGGTGCCAGCCATGGAGATGACTGCCGCTGCTTGTCTCAAGATGCCAATTGCTGGCCGACTGCCGAGGAATGGAATACATTCAATCTAACCATAGGAGGTCGATTAATTGCTCCCAAACCAACGGGTAAGATTCAAGTCAACCACGTCAAATTTCGGATTAAATGTCTGGGTTTCTAGAGGAACATTGCCGTCTCAGCAAGTTGAATGAATTATGATACCCAGTGACTTCTTGTGTGTCTTGATAGAAACCAATGAAAGTATTCGATATCATGTTTCATCCTTCTGTTGACGAATTGGAAACTGAAACACACATGGGGATTTGTTTACCCAATCATAAATTGTGCTGATTCTGCAGGGTACCCTTGCCATGAACCACATTTCAATGCTACGAAATGTGAGTACGTCCGAGCCAACTACTTCGATTCCTACATGCGAGCAGACAACCCCGGAAGCATGCAAAATGATAATTGGGAAGACCAGGACGAGAAACGGTGCGCATTTGAAGCGACTGCAAATTCACCATGCCAGCAAGGCAGAGTGTCGATCCTTGGTGTGCAAGCTGAAACTGTTGACGACATTCAAAAGGCACTCAGATTCGCTGCGAAGGAGAATCTGCGCATCGTGGTGAAGAGCAGCGGCCATGACTGGCTGGGTCGAAGCGCAGCTCCGGGGTCCTTCCTGATTTGGATGCACAAAATGAAGAAGAACATCACCATCGATTATGAATTTACAGCAATCGGGCGTTGTGAGGCTAGTAATCCTGTGCCTGCAGTCACAGTCGTCGGTGGGGTTGCGTGGGGTGAAGTCTACGATGTGCTCAAGCCCACCGGCTACATTGCCGTGGGCGGCATGTCGCTCACCATCTGTGCAAGTGGGGGATACCTGCAAGGCGGCGGCCACAGCGTGTTCGGACCTTCGTTCGGCCTCGCCGTAGACAACGTCTTGCAAATCGAAGTCGTCACAGCCGACGGAACTCTTCATCGAGTGAGCGCGTGCCGAGACCCGGAGCTTTTCTTCGCGCTTCGAGGCGGCGGTGGTAGCACTTTTGGCGTCGTGACCTCTGTCACCTACAAGCTCCACAAAACCCCTAGCAATCTGGTCGGCGCGGTGTTAATGTTAAGTCCGTCGAACGGAACCGCGACCTGGTCGCTCACGACACAAGAAGCGATTCTTACAGCATGGTCGCAAACGGCGCTCGCAATGGACGCCGCGCGGTGGGGAGGATACTGGTTCTTCAACACCGCATCCTTTACAGGCTACTTTCTGGCGCCAACAACAAAATCGTCTGCGAACGCCACGATCTCGCCGCTCGTGCAAGTGCTCTCGCAAATCGATCACGTCTCCACGAAGATAATCCTATTCGACACGCCCACATTTCAGGATTGGCACTACGCCATTTACCCAACCCAGAAGACTAAGACCGACTACACAGGGGGGCGCAACCTCCTCGGCTCGCGCATTGTTCCTTATTCGGCACTCATGGATCCGCAATCCCTCGCTCGCCAAATACTGGCCGCGATGGCTGTCGCGGGCCCGTATGGCGTGTTAGGAAACATGATTATCGGGCCCGGCGTTCGCGACGGCGCTCCTCACAACTTGAAATTAGCTACGACTGCTGTCACCCCGGCTTGGCGGCGAGGGATCTGGCATCTGCTTACGCAGTCGTCATGGGATTGGAATGCACCGCATGCGGATACGGTGACGGCGCGGAATGAGACGCTCGCCTTTGTGAAAGTGTTGCAGGAAGCGTATCCGGATAGCGGCGCCTACTTCAACGAGGCCAGTGTCGATGAGCCCGGGTGGCAGCAATCGTTCTGGGGGTACGCGAACTATGCTAGATTGTTGGCCGTAAAGCTGCGAGTGGATCCCGCGGGCCTCTTCACTTGCCGCAACTGTGTGGGTAGCGAGCAGTGGGATCAAAGTGGCACTTGCCGTATTTGATTGGCCTCACAGCATGATCCTTGCGTCTCTTTACTGTCCATAAGGTGTAAACGAGTGTATGGAGGTTTGGTGTGACCGAGTCTTTCAATGTGCTAATACATCCAGTAGATGAGAAAATCTTGAGTTGAATCCAATGCCATAAGAATGAGGCTAAAGTGACAAAATCTCAAAATGTCACGAATTTTCAAAGAGCATATACTGTGTATGCGACCTAGAGTGGTCATTTAGGTGCGCCTAGAGTGGTTAGTGTGGAGCAGATGTTCAACATTGACTTTTTGACTATTAATCTTTAGAATAAAACTAGAAGTGTTCGTTTAAGAAGAACACTGAACCATTGTACACCCAATAGGTGTTTGAATAAGACACGTTTTAATTACTAATACAGAGGACGAGTGCTGCAGATGCGACCCTCCTCCTTTCCGCCCGCGATTTCTTTCAGGCGTTTTCTCATGCAACCTTCTCATTTTACCACCTGCTTCATCTTTTATTATAAAAACCCCTTAGAGTCTCGTCTAAAGGCCCACACTACGAGCATAAGTGACCTAGCCTGCAACTTGGCTTGCGTCCAATGAACGGGGAGAACCGACCACTACTGTAGTTACAGATGAACCGGTTCGGTTTGAGAAATGACCAGCTGAAGTTCAAGACCTCAAGGAAACTTCTTCCGATAATTTTAGAGGAATCTGTGGGATATTTCTCAAATTAATAAGGAAAAAGCGAAAGATCACAACATGTAACCGGTTAGAGTTGGAAACACTAGGATCTTGACCAATTATGCCCAAAATCCTGCTTGGACACTGCTTGTGTCTAAGTTTTCTTGCAAATCTGCTGTAGTGGTACATTTTTCGGTTTTCCAACGACGCAACTGATATTTAATGACACAAGATAAGTTGCCTGGGACTCATGCTTGAAGTGCCAGTAATTTAAACCCGAAGCCTCAGATGGACATTTGAGGGCAAGCGTTATATTCATGTAACCTCCTCGAGGTCCAGTTATGGAAATTAAGATGAGAACATGAGAATGAACAGCGATTGCTGCCTCAGACCTCAGCAGGTCAATGTTAAGAGGAAAAGTCTCTTGCTGGACATCTCTCTAAAATTATGGAAAGAAATATTGTGCAATCTATCTATCTTTGTAACAAGTGAGACAAGAGTCTAATTGATCGGGCGCAGATTGATATCCTGTTTGTATTAATTGGGTTCCCGGAGGGGAGGGTTGCGCCAGCAAAGGAGGTAGTGCAGTACCAAGGCGACACTCACGGAGCTCCGACAGCGAGCTGCCAAGTGAGCCCACACCCAAGAAAAATTAGATTAATATCACGAGACTCGATGAGCCTCGTATCAGATATTAAACTGATAAGAACAGATACTACACTTGATCTTAGCCAAAAGGCCGAGAAAGGTATGATCCTCTGTTCTTCAGCTTCAGGCTATATTCTCACCTCCTCATTGCCGCACTCAAACCTTGAGGGACAATTGGGATGTGCAGCTCTTCGTTTCCGGAAATAGAAAGAAAGAGAAAATGGAAATACTAGCAGCTTGCCTCACTTTGCTTCAACAGTAATATAAAATATGAGTCAGGAGTAGATGTCCCCTTGGTCTGTGGAGTCTCCATACGTTGAACTTGACTTCTCTAGTTCAGTGGCAACAGCAAAAATCTTTTGTAACAAAAAACAAAAGAGGACAAATGGACACCACATAATGTACGCTTCTCACTGGAAAATGTCTCGTTATCTTGTGCTTGACGTGTAGGAAAACCAATGTTCTGCTAGAATATTTCATACAGATGCATACGTGAACCTCCCTTCAATGTACTCACCATTAGTGGCCTGATCGTGACGAAATGGCTAGAGTTGTATACTACTCAAATCTATTAGGATGTATATCTCCACTAGTAATAACTCCTTTGTCTGTGTCTTCTAGCAAGGAGATTCAGTGGGATGGAGATGTTTTGAGTTTTTCTGTGGTTTATCTTTGTGTGCATGATACTGGAGACAGGAGGTAACATTTACGCAGGAAACTGGAACACAGCAGCACAAGATGTGGAGACTTGGATCCCTTATTCAAAAAACTGGGATCGCCAAAACCTTAGAGGAATCATTCGTTGTGTCTGGATGCAGCCTCTGATCACCATCCCTCCAATTTGGATACCGAAGTATATATCTAAATTGGAGGTCGAGAAGTATATCGTGCAGAGAAGATTACCTCTCTTTCATCCATGTTAGAAACTTGCCTCCTATTTGGGTTTGTGGTTGATTCATCTCAATCTAAAAATGGGGAGATCCAACCGCTGGTTACAGATTGGCCTGTTGAGCTTGAGAAATAAACGGTTCATTTTCCAAGACTATGCACAAATTGCCGATCCTTTTGAAGGAATCTATAGAATATATCTTAAATTAATAAAGAACAACCGAAACAAATCAATATGTAACCGGTTTGGACAGGGATCTCGACCAACTTTGCCCAAAATCTCCATTGTGCCCCTCCAGAATGAAATCAACCAAAGTATATACTCTCCCGCCTACAAAAGTGAGATGTATCTCAGATTCACACACCTCCAAACATCCCAGACCTAAGAAAGTTCTCCATTGTAAAACGATTCTCATAAATGGCTTTCAAGGTTTTGGGTCAGTTCCACATGCTTATCCCCCAATTATAATATTACCATCCCTTCCAACATCCGTCTGCATTTACACTATTACTGCCTGGTCACTGCAATGATTACACATTCAATTGTATTTACAATAATTGCCATCCCTTTGAAACTAAGGCTCTCCTATTTATCATGTAAACAAGGTGTACGACATTTTTCCACTTTAACTAGCTTGAGCTTGAGGGACAGCACCAGCACAGAAGTTCATCAATTAAAAATATTCATCCTCACCTCCAAATTCTTAAAAGAAATGTTGCAATGTGAAGCTCAGTGAAACATTTGAAATTATCAAGAGACTGAAGAGAATTGAAACCGATTCTTGAGAAAACTATTAGTTCATGTTACAATTTTGATATTCGGAACAGTGATCTTAAGCATGTCAAAAGACTACATACTACAAACAAACATGTCTTCCATAGATACCATGCTAAAATAATGGTGGTCCTAACAACACAACACATTTGTGTTGACAGTCCAGCGAACATCTTGCCGTGGCCATATGCGAACTGCCATTTGAACCTTCTTGGGGCAAACGACCTAGTGTAAGGAATTTGAAAGGCCCAATCATATTGGAGTAATGACATGCTTGTCCAATAACCCACCTATGACTCCTTGGCAGCCTCAAAACGAAGAGGTGATGTGACAGCCTTCATGCAACAAATGCCTGATACCAAGATGGTGATAAGGGTAATTGCCTGCACCACAATGTATGCTATGTCAATAGACTAACAAAAGAAAAAAGCATCAATTATACTACTAGAGCTGCTAACACTGTTTGATTCTACCTTAATTAACCAAGATTTAAATGACCACAATGAGATAAAACGCCTTACCACAAAAATGCCTTCAAGAATTACTGCCCTGCTCCTGCAAAGTGCATCACATTCGGGTGTAGCACTACCCGAGTAATTGGCAATGAGCTGACGTGCCAACACTCTATGACGACCTTCCCTTTCAACCACAGGATCAGAAGTGTACATGGCAGCATTGCTAGTTCCAGAAGATTTCAAGGCTGATAGCACATCAGACAACGCCTTCCCTGCATAATAGCACTTGCACACATGAATATGATGCATAGCAGTGGTTGTCACTAAGTTTTGCTCTGTTGCATTTTCATTCCACCAGTAAGAAGTAACACTCCTAAGTTCACAAAACATAAAATCATATCACTTCTTCTCCCAGTATTACACCCAAATCTTGACAACCATGGTGGTCGTAAAGGTGACTAACCAACTTACTCAGGTTTCTAATCTAATTAGCTGAGATTCTGGATTGAACCGCTGATGAAATACAACAAACCAAGTAATCAGGTTTAGCAAGAGACTTCTCTAAGAACAATTTCCTACCTCAAAAGTCAAGAATTTGTGGAGGATTAAGTTGGAAAATTCGGAATGAGCAGTACCTTCTGACATGGAGGCACCAGCCATGCTCAAATCCAGGGTAGGGCTGTAGCAAACCACCAGAACATCTGTTTCACCTTGAGCCCTTGTACTCTTTCTTTCCTTTAAGTAAGCCTATCATGAACCAGAATGTGCAAACATTAGTGCAAACCAAACCAGGTTAAAAACAATCATGTTTAACTAAATCAGAGCTTCGTAAGCTAACCTGTTTCCTTGTTTTCTGACCATTCCATATGAATATTTCACTCTGGTGAAAAAAGATGAGCTGCACCAATAGTCATTGCTTGCAGGCCCCATGTTCCAAAGAGAAAAATACATATCCCAATTCGGCATCCTAATGGTTCAATATACCTTTTGAGTAAATCCTTTTGCAGGGATAATTTTAGCAGAGAAAAAAGATTACCTCAATGTCATGTACACCAGCAAGGTTCTTAATACCATGCTTTTGAACAGAGCAGGAGCCTGTGACAACTGCATCTCCCATCTTCACGTCCGATCCCAGCTTCTTCTGTACAGTTGAAAGAAAAGATTCTGCCATTGAGGTTTCATCACTGCCAACAGTCACGTACGGAATAGATAACGAGTATTTGGCACCTGCCATGGATGTCTGTAAAAGGAAACAATGGTTAGTGACCACGCTATGTGCCAATATAGTCACAAAAATCTGAACCAAGTAATGTTCAAGATGAAGCACAAAAGTTTTCAGAATATCAGCAGTTTGGATAATATACAACACAACAGGATCAAGAAAATATTTGAAAGTGAAGAAATATCAGCTTCAAGATCACAATGCTTCTGAAGTATCAGCTCAGACAAAAATGGAAACCACTTTCAAGGGTGGTGGTTGAAGAAATACCTGAATAACATCCAGTACGTCAGTCGAAGCAGAAGAATGAGTTCGAGAAACATCCACTGCCTGCAGCTGCTCATCAACAAACTCAAAACATAAATCTACAATTCTTGATTACTGACCTCCTACAGAGAGAAACTTCATAGACTGTCAATGTATTACAACACTATAATGTGACAATCTCAATAGAAAATGCGCAATCACTCACCTCCTGCCCAATAAAGGCGAGAATTAGCTCTGGCATCTTTACATCCTTGGCACCAGACTCCTGCATTCAACAATCCCCAACTCAATGGAAGCAAACAAATGTTGAAAATATTATCTGTTTCCGAAATGCTTCCTATCTGAAGATAGCCATTACAGTAAAGTCACAGGCTGTCTGATTGATAACATGCCACTATCCAAGAAATTGCATCGTGATTCTGAGCTGTAAGAAACCGAATCAATTCTCGTAGGGTGCAACCCTTCATCTTAAAAGCAACCATACAATCTGCCATAACTTCATAAGTGCGAGTAATTTGACAAACGGAAAGTGACACCGCATCCTTCAGGAAAGTACAACCCATAACAGATTCGACCACAGAACCAATAGAAGAAGAAACCCTACCTCTGCAGCTGAACTCCTGCCAAAACCCTCGAAGATGGCATTTCCTAAGCTTTCAGAAGTATGCGACTCATAATTGACACTCCGCTCCTTTGCACCAAATAATCTGTAAGGCAATCACCAAGGCCACTCAGCAGCGTGAGAGGCCAATTCACAGTCTCCCAAGAATCATACATTTGAAAATAATTCTGGTTAACTTGATGCACCTTATACACTGCAGAGTTTAGCTATTCTTGAACTACTACCGTGAATAAATCTCCTGGATCACATCTCCCTGACTCGACAAAGAAGGCACTCTTGATGATCTCATCGAGATAGGAATTAGGAAATTGAATTTCGATAACAGATCGGCAATCTCTTCTCATTATGACCACATGAGGGGCAGATATGAAAGAGCTTCAATCCCTCTGCACACCCTAACCCTAAAACTTGGCATAGCCCAGCTCAAAATCTGCAAGTGGCAGATACAAAATCACAACGAACGCTCGGCTTACCTTGAATCCGACCACAAAAACGCAGGTGTGACAGTCGCGGAGGGGTCGGAAACCAAAGCTGCATCGCATGCCACGAAGCTCAAAGCTGCCACCGCCAACAAAACCCAGCACGCCTGCTGGTTTCCCATGACCACCACGGATCCTTTCTCTCCTCACAATCGTGTCCTCTGCAAGAATCCGGCAAGCAATCTGCTGCTACTGCGGAGTGGTTGGTCACGATCCTACTTTCGGTCACGAAGTCCCGGCCCAACTCGCCAAATCGCAAGCAAATTGCGAATAACGAAGGCAAATGCAACGCAAGCCAAGCTGGCGCACACACACACAGCGCAGAGGATTGTTCGGATGAACGGTTTGGATGGATGAATTCTGCACCATTTCTGGATGGAAATATTTGTGCCGGGGTTTGAAGCCCAATCGCGGCTGTCCAGGTGGCAAATTGAAGTCCAAGGGAAGACCCTGAGGGAAGGGCTTTCTGTAATAGAAAAAGGCCCCCAGGGGGGGGTTAAGTGCTCGCCGTTGATCATAGCCAGCCTTCATACACAACCTCATCTGGATCGTTAATCTACTCATTATCCAACGGCCTGAATTTTGTGACAGAGTTTCACGGTCAATAAGCTCCTTGGGAGGACGCATTGTGCGATTTATGATCAGTCCTTAAGCATGCCCTTATTCACAAAATGTCCCTCGTTACAAAGAGAGTCATGCATCCCTCGCTATAATCTACAACATTATTTCCTTGTTACTGGGCAAGGGGCAGCCCAAGTAGCTTAGAGCCGGCAAATGCATTTCATTTTATTTTGAATTGTAAAAAACGGGAAAAGAAAAAGAAAAGAAAAAGAAATGCATGCACATGGTACCGGCATGAATGTGAGCCCGTTATCCAAATACTTAACACAGCGGACTGTGTTGTAGTATGAGGTAAAAACCGGGATAACTAGGAAGCCATGCAAACTAACAAGGTTTTGAATTACCGTCCAGCTTCCTTCCCTTTCTTGCACTCATGCGTCTCATTGAGGTCTCTTGAGGGTTTTGTGGAAAATGTCTGGGTTTCTAATTTTGTGGGAGGAGGAGGTGAATCTTTCTACCACATTAGATTGACACCTTTCCATATTATTGAAAGCAAGTATCTTAAACACTCAAATAATGTGCAATTCTTCAAGAATTGTTGTTGTCTTTTAGTTCAACTCACCACCTCCTACAACTACCAACGACTTTGGCTTTTCTTTCAATTTCAACTTCGTTCACTTCAATTCTTAGGGTTTCAAATGCATTGTATGTTTGTCTGTGCGTGTGTAAAACAAAGAGCGAGAGGGGGAGAGTGGGAAAGCGACCATACAAGCTTTCGATTGTGTGTGTATAAAAAAGATTGAAATTTACGTATGTATGTAAGAGGGGAATGAGTCTTGTGGGTTTGGGTGTGTGTAAGAGAATGAACTTTGTTGTGTTTGTAAGAAGAGAAAAATAACGTTTTTTTGAGAAGTGTGTATGTAAGAGAATCAAATTTGGGGTTGGGTGTGTAGGTAAGAATATTGAAATTGGTGAGTGTATGTGTATGTAAAAATACCAAAACTGACGAGTGTGTGTGTGCGCGCGCGTGCGTGCGTACATAAGAGAATGAAATTATGGCGTGTATGTGTGTGTGTTATTTGAGCAAAAAATTAAAAATAAATAAAAAAATTGTAGAAGTGTATGTATGTATGTATGTATGAAAAGAATTCACGTGTGTGTGAGAGAAAAAGAGGATAGAAGTTTTCATGAAATTTGTAAAAAAGTGAAATGTATACATATGTTAGAAAACACATGATCATGTTTTTTAAGGATTATGAATATGTATAACAACAAAATTGGTGGATGGGCTTGTATATCTATAGAATGACATTTTTGGTGTATCATGTGTCAAGGAGAAAGGTATTGAATTGCAATATGTAATTAAGATTTATATTGTTCTATATTGTATATATTTTATGGTGGCACAAAGACCAAGAATCCGGTTCATTTATATTATATTATATTATATATATATATAAGTCAAATATCCTACATGTGCACATGAGATAATAAGAATGAAAGCTCTTGCAAGAATAAAAAAAAGAATGTGGATATTGAATCAAGCAAAAAATGAAATGAAAAAGAAATACCTTGATCCTCTATGCGAGAATTTGGTTTCAAGTCATTTGATTCGAACAGTGCAAGCACAATAATGTCATACGTGGTTAAGAAAAAATTGAAGCACAAATCAAAAATTTGTATTGTGCTTGTATCTTATTCACATTAAATGAGCAAGTTAATTCAAAAAATAATCTATGATTTTGTATTCTTGAAAGAATGTAAAATCGATGAGACCACATGGATGTTATTGTGCAAACATTTGACAATTTACTCCTCAACAATTTCTTTTTTTTTGGCACAAATTGAAAATTCAATTACAAGAAAGGAATTCCTCGATAGTCTCAACATTAAAAAAAAATTGTCATCCTTTTCTTGTTGCACGGGACACAAAAACATGTCACATGATACTTTGGTGATTCTTGAAAATACAAGGCGTTCTTGTTTGGATGTTGACAACAACACATAAAGAGTCATGTAGCTTTGGATCGTAGTTAACTTTGGATCTCATCATATTTTAAATGTTGTAGCTCAAATTCCATTACGAGCTAAACATTTTAAATTGGATTTATATGAATTGTTTTTTATATCCTTGTAGTTTTGATCTTGCAAATGTATGAAATTAACATAATTAAAGAAAATCTATCGTATATTATTTTGTTTTTGTGTTTGCATTGTTATTTTTTGAATTTGACCTTCAACTTCAATTTTGTAGAATCTATCTACATATTTGCAATAAAGATTTGCAACAGTGATTAACCATTGTATATGATTGAATCTTTCACGTTTATTCATTCTACACAACACATATTTTATCCACTGACTTCATGAAAATTCAATCCTTATTCATTATCTTTATGTCTTACTCATAGATTTCTAACATATGTCATCCTCACGTGGTTGTATTTTTGGTCTTCATAAATTTTCTCTATAAGCACATTAGGAATCTGCTCCTTCAACATCAAAAGAAGGTATACACTTACATGCGCTTGATAATATAGAAAAACCAACACCCACCCCACACATACACATAGCACACACTACCCCCTATTGGCTAGCTAGCTACCCCACATGGCCACACATGATGGGGCAATCCGGAACCTTCACACATTTGTCACACAAGCACATAACAACCGAGAAATAGGAATGGCCAAATCCAAATTCCCCTATGTAGACAAATGGGTCTCAAACACACAAATAAATAAATAAAATATCCAATCACTTTTGGAAAAACAAACACGTGACATATGCCCAAATCACTCAAACGCTAAAATTTAGATATGTACAATACATGGGTAACCACAGAAAGAATATCTTCTGGCCCCTCACACACCAAAACCCCAACTGCACATTATGCCCACGTAATGACAGGGATACATGGCCCCACATTCTATCAACATGTGAACACCCATACCTTAAAGGCCTCAAAATCGCAAGACACAACAAAGCAATACATCTTATCACCCAGACATTACAAGCCCATAAAAACACCCACTTCTTCACACTAACCAATGCGGGCCACATAAATAATAACTCACCCGAACAAACAATCCCAGACTGGCTCCTGCCATGCACATGCACGCAAACAATATGCCAATGCCAAGCCAAACTAAGACCAAATATCCTATGCATCATAGGAGCCTCAAACCAAACACAAACACCTATTACACCCTCCCCCAAATTAATAGTTCAATTCATCGAATTCACATATTGCCATGATAGGTTCCCCGACCAAGCCCTCACACATAAACACGACAAATATGACCCACTGATTAACACTATACACAATCAAGGATGGCAGACAAACCCACTTATCACCGCCACGGCAGGAGTGAGAGGGGCTATCCACGAAGACTGCATTAAGAAACTTGCTACATTGAAAATCCCGGAACCCACCATTAAAACCCTCATGAAAAACATACACCAAAATGCCATCAAATACCTCACATACCTTGTCTTAAATAAAAGGAAACTTGAAAACAAACAAACCCCCGTGCCGCCCCCGCCATAAAAGGGGACTACTTAGGCACCTCCCATTGAGCCCCCCTCCCAAAAGAGGCATAACACCTAATACTATATCACGGCAATCGTGATTAATATTAGGTCAACGGGCTCACATTCATGCCGGTACATATGTATGGGCGTTATCTTTTATTTACGATCATCAATGTCACATATGAACATATAGACTTTATTGTCTCTTTGACCTGTGATATTGCATCATATATATCGTTTTAGACACATAATTATAAAAATATGTTTTTTAAAACTTGATGAGGGTCGTAGAAATTGTGTATATAGGTCATACATTGAGTCCCTACTTCCTTAAACCCTAAGGGTTAAAAGGTTCACTCTTCAATGGTAACTCAGCCTTCAACTCTTGAAAAAGAAGGTTGGACTAAGTTAACATAAACTTGTAAAAAAAATTCCTCTATACATTGACATGGAACTCAATGGCCCTCAAGACCGAGATAACTTCTTTCTATGAAAGTAGCCCTTGAGGATCGTCCGCAACAATTTCTCATAGTTTGCCTTTGAGAACTCAGAATCGCTCAAAGATCCATCGCTCAAGTTTGCAATGTTGTCTTCTTGGCTGCAAGGCCTGTCAACCTCCCGATCAACCAGTTGCGAAGTACCCGTAGATTCATCCGAGAATGTGGAGAGGGTTTCCATCAAATTCATAGTTATCTCTGGGGAGTCTAATTGCAACCGGCTTTTGTGGTAGAGAGGCGCTATCGGTGTCGTCCGTGATGATGATCTTCGGGTTGGACTCGAGCTGTGTACACTCTCATAAGAACTATTCCTGATTCTAGATTGTTGAGCTGCTGTTTGCACATGTAAATGTGGAGTTTTCGTGGTGGGCTCGACTTTGAGGTTGCAACAATCTCCTATGAAGTCTAGATCTGAGGAATTATTCCGCAATTTCTCGTCAGAAATATTACAAACCTTGAGTCTCCTAGGGCTTGGATTCTTAGAGAATGAATTAGGTTTAGTGGTGGTTGTGGTCTTGGCCATTATGGGAGAGTCCACTTGAGCGTGTTCTTTCACGACGTGTGGTGAAATAGAGGCCACCGGCTTGATTTTGAGGTTGGTGTGGACAGCTAATGGGGTTGTTGTATGTTTTTGTGACATCGGCATCCATTCCTTGTCAATGTACTCTGACAAACTGCTCACAGCTTGAAGCTCTTCATCAATGGCTTCATTTGCCAGTCGGTCCGCCCGCATGTTATCCTCTCTTGAAATCCGTTCCATGAAAATGACGCGAAATTCCCTCGCCAACGATTTCACTCTCTTGTGGTAATCAAACAAACCCTCGTCTTGCACACTACAATGCCCTACAAGCTACATCCCATACCACAAGATGTGCGTCACATGCTCGCAAGTAAGCTGCAATCATGTTTGCCTTCTACAATTTGTTAACCTTATGACATGGCAAGTCGAGGCATTGACTTTTAAACATGGATTTGACCCCGGTTTTACCTGGTTATGAACAAGTCGAGAGTCTCCTTTCACGAGCAAATACTCCACTCCCAATGAACGTGCTTTCTTCAGTCCCGCAATGAGCGCCTTGTACTTTGCGACACATGAAGAAACCCCCAGACCCACAAATTTTTTGAGTTCCACGACTGTGTGACCTCGGGAATCTTTCAAGACAGCGCCAATGCCGCCATGGTTGCTCGGGATGTCCCTTGTTACTCCATCAAAGTATAAGATCCATGGAGACTGTGGTTGGACTCTGTGCCCCATCACGGCACTCTTAATCGAGTGAGGCATGATGTCTTCAAGATAGGTTAATCAAATCTTCACATTCTTACAAACCAACAGACCTCATTGATGAATACTTTGCACCTCCAAGTGACAATTAATCGAGTCGAGATCCTTCATAATCAAATTTGTTTCCCCAACACAAGGGTTTAGACATGAAATACACATACTCTGCTCAAAGAGAAAGAAAGGTGTATGAATCAGAGTGAGAAGTCGGATGGAGTCGAAAGGGTGTGACTCATGGGCTCCAAAAGCAATCTACCTTTCTTGGCTTTAGATCAACCTAAGATTCATTACTTCTATTACAATATTCCCTGACACGCACAATCCAATTAAGATATCTCTCATGCGTCCTCTTGGATATTTTGCGGTATTACATTCACGGATTTGTAGGTCAAAATCAAAATCCGTTTTCACACTGGAAATGTCCATGATTTGATTATCACAGGTGTAGTGTTTGTCTAGCATAGTGTGTGTACGGCAATCATTGCTTGAAATAGTCAATGCGTCACTTTTGAAGTGCTTGAATCGTTAGAGAATGGAATCGTCTCAACATACTCAGAGGCTTGGAATCATTTGTAACATGCATTCTCTTAGGTAATGCTCGAATACAAGCTTATGTAATTATTTATAATATTTGTTGCCCCTTCTACCAATCTAATTTTTCTTGGATGTAATAATTCTCCGTTTATGCCAGCTTATTGTCAGTATTTCGTTTTACTTAAGCAAAGGTTCAGTTGGTTCAGTATTTCGTTTTCTTAAGCAAATTTTGACTCAGTTTCATGGTTATCGATAATTTTTGAGATTGCAACGGAGATTACACTCTGCTTGTGACTTCAATACTTTTTCCTCTTGTGAAGTTGAAAGCTTGTCCCTAATTTGTTCAATCATGTGCGATGGCCTTTGGTGCGGAGCATCTCTCTCTAGGACACAGTGCCGCAATGTATGTCTTAGAATCCAAATCTTTTCCAGAAATCTTGTAAGTTGTTGTCACCGGTTTCTCTCGTGATCACATTGGGTTTGTGACGACTAGGATTGTTGATCCTAGCTCACTTGTAACGCCGGTTACAGTTTCAATGTTCTAAGCTTGGGATTATCGGCTATGGCTAACCGCTTGAAGGTCATAGGAGAGGGATTCTGTAGAGTGAAGGAGGAAGAGGGAAACCGTTCTCCGCGAAATAATTGTGCAACTTGGCCACATACTATGGTTTGCTTGGTTGTGTGTGCACCAGATCTTCCAACTCCAATTTGGGACACTGCAATGTGTTGCGTTTTGTGACCTCATTATCATCATCATAGGACATTGGTTGTCCACCAATCGTTGTTTTGGTGTCATTTCTAATACTTTTCTCACACATGTCAAAGTGCAAATACATACAAAAGACCTAACACATACATTGTGCAACGACAAACAAGAGCCACACTAAGTAAGGTTAAGGTGGATACTTAGGTTTAAGGCCAAGAAGCCGCCACGAATGAATGAAAAAAACGACAACCTACTTCCGGTATTGTTGGACCTTACCAAAAAAACAAATTAAATTGTTTTAAATTGTAGGACTAACAAAATTTCATAAATTATATTTCTAGTTGACGAAACTTATATATATTCGTTTCAAGGTGCATGAACCAGCTATGGTGCTACGGTACTCTACTCTCTGCATACAAAATAAGCATTGACCATTTAGACGTTAAAGCTCATCAAACTTGAACAATTTGATTTTATGAGATCTAAAGTAATATTGTGATTAGGTTAAGCTTCATAAATTCCATAACTATATTCCATACATTGAAATAAACTCAAAATGTGAGCATAGATTTTTAATGAACATTCTATGATCTTCTTCCCACCGTCTCAATATATGTTCAAAATTCATTATATGATAATTATAAAATCGAATAAATCGAATAAATGATGTTCACTTAGTATTTACTATAAAATGCTCATTAATAATGTATTAATTTGAGCTCTTTGAAGTTTGATTTTGCAATTGTTAGAATCTCTCAAAATCTCAAGTGTGGATTACTATTCATTTTCCCTTGCATAGGGGTCTAAGATGATGTTTGCTTCTTTGTGGTCACTAAGTAGTCAATTTAGGGGTCATATTTCGCCTCTATTTTGTCACAGACTTCGATCCTTTGTGTTCAATTACAGGCTCAACTTCAACATCATCATGTAACCAAGCAAGGATGACATGCACACCTTCATAATTCAACAAATCCGGAAGAGTGGCTAGCAAATGATGTTCAAACTTAATTTTAACTCACAATTGAGCAAGAAATAAGACTTCTCGCTTGGTGTTTACTCATAGTGGTAGTGGTCACGGGTGATCAAGATTTTTAATCTAGCGTACACCCATGTTCATTTAAAACAATTCTTGTGTGAAAAATGAATGTTTGTAGAGGAAAGGTGAATTTGTAACATGATTTAAGGTGAAATGTTTACAAAATTGCTTATTTGCAAACATATATGTGTGTGTATGTGTATATAAATATACAAATGGTTAGCAAATGTGTGTATATGGATATTAATAGATACATGAGGTTCAATGGTTCATGATGTTTTCCAAGTCAAATTCTTGTGTGGTTGACTTTTTGGCAATATAGTGTATGACTCGAGACTATACTTCCTTCACCAACTTCTTGGTACAATTCACCAAGTGATCACATGTCTTTGTATCATATTAAACTACAAATATTACCAAATATCAATGTCAAGAATTTATTTTTTGCAACATGTGCAATGAGCTTCAATTGAAGGGAATGGGAATTATAATCTACAAATAAAATTTGTGAATCTAATAATTGGGAGTGATTTGTACATGTACAATTATTCCAAACATCAAGTTAACCAATATGAAATCAAGTTCATGGCTTTTAAAGAATAATGTGAATGGTTTCTTACCCCCTTTGAGAGGTTTCTTAAGATCTTAGATATTGCATTTAAAAAGCTCGACAAATCCCCAAATAGGGGGTGTGCTTGTACAATTCATGGAGGTTTTCCCTTCCCATCAAATCATATCATAATAATGGTTTATTTATAATTTAATTTGTTTCTACTACATAAAATATACAAAGTAAATTCAAAATTCATGCCAAAATCCACATGTGTCATACATGTTTCAATCTTCACTACTCATTATTAATACTGGTACACAAGCAAATGCTAATGAAATGGGGATATAATATTTTTAGTTATAAATTTGTCAAGATCTTACATTACAAGAATAAGAAAGCCTAAGATGAAAATTTATAGAGTGCTCATTACATACCTCATAATCAAATGATGGTTGTCAACAGATGGAAGCTATCTTATGAACGATGAGCAGTGAGCAATGAGCGGTGAGCAATAACACATGAGTAATGAATCCAAATTTAGTAAAGGTGCATGGGTTTAGGGTTCAAAGACTAAATTCGGTCTTACATTAATTGCATATTTTCAATTGTAAGTTGGAACAATTTTAAATGAAGCAAGAATAAAGGAGGCGTATTACCATGAATCATTTGGAATACTTTCAGTCCAATGTTGATTTCTAATATAACAATCCAAACCAATACATGTCATTTATTGACATTCTTATACATGTGGCTTAATAGAACACTTGCAATACTACTCACACTCTACAATACCATCAAGTTCAAGTAGTCGTATGACCTCGTTGTAGGTATATGTAGGTTCATGAATGAACTTGTCACTCTCGTAATCCACCTTGCACAAAAATCTACACACATAATAAAGATGTTTGCAATATACCCATTTCCCTTTCTTTCCCAATGCATGAGAGGACACTTTCATGAAATCTGGGCATGTGCAATATGGGATGTCGCCAATTGTGACACGGTATGTGATATTCTCTTTGGAGACAATGTTGATTATCATTCCAAAGCCTGGGTATGGAATGGCAGTGACCCCGACCACATAATAACTGTCCATGAGTCCAATGTTCTCCCATTTGTTTTTGTGATCCGCCGCCGGTGCTGTTGGATTGCGACGCACTTACTTCCCAAATCTGAATGTAGGGTAGGTGTCCAGGTTCGGTGGCATACAAAAATGCGAGTGAGGGATGGGGAGGGTTGTGATTGTTGAAAGCCTACGACAAGGGGACAATGACTCCCTCTGCTATAGTTGAAATCCAGCATCCTTAAACGCCAACTTCCTCTCTTGATAGATTGGTACCTATATTCACTGGCCACGTGTTGGGTACTATAGGCCAATCCAACACATACTTCTTTTTACTGCCACTCACACAACGCTTGATGTCGTCGGGGCAAAACCAAAATTCATACTCCACATTGTTGGGAGAGCAAAATTCCATCCTGAGCCCTTTGTATGTCAGAGTAAGTGTGTCATGTTTGCAAGTCCAGACTTTGACTTTGTACATAGTTCATGTAATGGCCTGCAGTGCCCAACATCGTTTGGCTGAGTTGGGTGGCAATCTTGAAATATGCCACTTGAAAACAAGACAATCATATTCTAACACAGATGTAATATGAGCTACACCATACTTTGCAGAACTCAACAATTCCTCTATGTGTCGACAAGTTGTTTGGGTGTTAGGGCGAGGAATGGAATAGTTCACTTTGTCGGGTCGATAAAAATCATAATCAACATCTAGTGGTAGGTTGAGTTTGCGTTTGGTGAAACCAAAAAGCTCAGACCCTTTCAATACACAATCTCTGGTGTTGACCTCTTCTGCCTTTGGTAAGACTTCATGGCATCAACCAACATTTTTGGATCTTCACACCTGACAACCGCTTCAAAGACACCAAATCATGATCATTACCATCATAACCCCCTTTTAACCATGCATGGTAATTTGCATGAAAACATGGATCATGTCGTCCACTATAGCTTCATATAAACAAGTCATCTTGTTGCCGGATTGTTGGAGCCATTTGTTGTGGACAATCTTTGCAAGGTTGTATATTGGCATTTCCGTACGTTCTTCTATTGTCATATCCTATGAATAACACACAAATATGAGGATAATAAAAATTATATATATATATAGAGAAAAAAAATTGAATGATATTGAGTAATAAAGTGTGGTATGTACTTACAAAGAACATATGACCATCCCATTGTCTATAAAGTAAGTATAAAAAATCCAACCACTCTGAAAGGCCAAGGATGTCTTATTATGAGGCAATTCCGGATGATAATCACCAAGAATGAATCACATGGTATTTAATTTTGGTGTCGTCCACTGTTTTTGCGTCCTTGTAATTCTTGCATATTTGCTTGTGTTGAAACTACAAAAATGGTTTGATGTGTTTTTGTGTCACCTTATCCAAGCTCGCAAACCAGTGGAAAAGGCATGTATGTTCATGTACAATCATATGTAGACTTGGGACAACATCCTTGTAAATTATCCTCACCGCATTCCAATTAGCTTGAGTATTGTTTGTCATGAACCCTTTGAAGTTTACGTGTGGTACACCATTTTCTGCCATGACAGCATTCAAATTTTCCCAAAAAAAGAATTTGTGTTGCATCATCTTCAGATTGCATGTCACAACACGCAATGGTCAATATTTTACACTCTTGATTGTCGTATATATGATAAGCCATTGTTCTCCATTCTTTCAAACATTTGACATGATCAAACATAATTCAAGAATTTTCCATGTCCCTCCCCCCCGATTTGCATCTTCTTCACAAGTTCCACATCACTACCTAGAAGGTCTACAAACACTTTGTCATTTGATTGACTTGGAAACCAACTACCTTAGACAAACTTAAAAGCAAAATGGTCTTTGAGTGCCATAATACTATCCATATTTATCATTCCACTACGCAAAAAAATGTTTTGATCCAGATACAAAGTTACGACAATTTGGGAACGCAAGAGTGCTGAATTTGTCCATGACCACCTCTAAGGACGAACCAACAAAGTGATGGCCTTCGCTATTTGCGGGAGATTTAAGAAGATAATCGGCCAAGAATTGTTTGTTCGTTGCCATAACTATGGCTGAAGTTTTTGTTATGGTATTTTCAATACTTCATTTGTAACGCACTGGTATGTCATATCCAATGATTCACAGCATGTGTCATTGGCTACAAGGTGATTATGTACACCAAGATATTTCCAACGGATGTGGAGTAGATGTATATTATTCGAGCATGGCACAAAACAATGCACACATGTATAGAACAACATACTTTACATATAATAGTAGAGCTAATAGGGGCAACATTACCTGTAACAAATGGGAGAGGAGTTGAACTACCCCATTCAATTTTATTCTGCACACCCCCATTGCGATGCATGTAATCACAACAGTCGTTATGACATTGGAGATGACTTGCACAAATAAAGCGCCGAAAAAACAATCCAAAATTATTTTGGATATTCATGGTTTTGGTGGTGCACCAAGGGTGACCGTCGTACATCTTGTCCATGTTGTCCATTGAACGGCCATATGTACTTGCAACTCCATGTACCACAAGGGGCAAGAGAAACAAAACATCGTCATTACAAGAAGATGGTAAGTACTTGACATCACAGACATCTATACTGTAAAAATCAATGGATACGAGATCTTACTTTGATCTTTTTCTTGACTTTGTGAGCTTCAAGGCATCAATAATAGTCAACCCTATATATGAAGGTGAAGGATGTAATGAAGTACGTTGAGAATGTGTGTTATGGCGAATCAACCTTTCGTACATAGGACTGCATGGTGATTTGGCTACATGCATGGAAAGTTTGGTAAATTAACATTTCCAAATGGAAATAGCGGCGTGTCTGAAAGATCAACAAATGCACAAATGTCATCTTGAACCTGATAGCACAAACACATAATCATCAGTGAGCTATAATTTAATATGTGCGACAAAGAAAATTTGAAATGTGGATGTACCAAATTCGTTTGTTAATATAATAGGTGAAGCTTGCATTTGAGACTCAAAAAATACCTATCACCCTAAATGAACGAGGCCCTAAAATCCATATAGAACCAACCTCAGTTTTGTTCTTTTGAACCAAAATCGTTTCATACACCTCTCCATCCGCATAATACATCTTTTGCTTTTAATACATGGTCCATATTTGGAGGTTGAACCTCAAGCTAAACAAATTCTCCGAGACACTCACATGACCATCATCATGAAGTAGCAACATGAAGGGAACAAAAGATCCATGAGCTCTAATGGTAGTCATGGAGAAACAAAGTAATAGATGAACATCACATCACAGTAATATCGGATCGGTGAAGCTATTTGTATTGAGTGGTGTATAGTACAATAATGGATGGAGATCAAAACGTGTGATACCATAGTATCTAATAATACAGACGTAGACAAATCAAAATTATAGTCAAAGAATATTTGTGGGCAAGGCATAAAATCTTAAACCAAATCCTAAAAAATATCTCCTCTGGAAACTAAACCATAGGGAATCCCAACCCGTAAGGGAGATGTGGATTATAAGTTTATCACATGAAGATAAAAATATATACATATCATAAAAAATAAGAACACGGGAGAAATGCGAGCACAAATATCATGGAGAAAATGGTGTTAAATAATAATAAAAGTTGACAAAGTTTTGACTTATGGCAGTGCAGTCTGGATGTAGATGTAGAAACCATTAGATTTGGCCCAGAATGTAAATAATTGACAATTATGAATAAAGCCAAGTGGTTGGAGAAGGTTGGGTTGTTAGGGAAATTTGGCGGGTATAATAAAAACAGAAGTAGAATGAAAGATGCGTACAAATAACTCGGTCATTGGACACCAATTGCAACACGGGTGATCGAAATAAACGCCAAGTTCATGTGAGATAGACACATTGGAAGTTGATATTTAAAAACATTGTATGAAAATAAATAAGAAATAACGGTAACACAAAACAAATATGTTTAACAATACTAATATAAAACTTTATGAAAATCAAATAATTTGAATATAGTGAATAAAAAATATACAGCTAGGACAATGTAGAGAAGATAGAAATAAAATAAAATAGGGAAGACAATGTGTTGTAAGAATGTGACAGATAAAAAACCCATATTTGCAATATATAAGTATAAACGAATGAAACGTATGAAGGTACAAAAGAAAGAAGAAGAAAAATAGAGGGATTTGGAAAGGACGAAGTATATGAGTATGTTTGATGAGGTCAGAAGACATTGTTGTTGTAGCACTGGAGAGATTAAATAGGAAATGTAGGAAATTGTTATATTTTACTTCAGAGAAGCAAAGGTGTAGAAAGAAGAACATGCCAAGAGGACAAAAGAAAGGAAATAATAGGAAATTAAATGATATAGTGGAGACCAAAAAGACATTGATTTTCAATAGGACGATGAAGACATTGACATCTGGAGACATGAAAGATCAGTGTGAAGAAGAGGAAGGTGAAAATGAATGCACAATCAACAATGTGGATACAATTACGAACAATTAAGAAGAGGAAAGAAAAAGAGATGTAAGCATTTTTCAATTATAAGAATTCATGAATTTTTATTATGTAAATGATTTGCTTGTGAAGGTCTTTGAATGAGAATGTTCGGTAGGTATTTTCTGAATTGGAATTGGCCACTAGAAAACCTTAAACCTTACCCACCACCCTCACGCCGACTATGTAGCTTTGAATTTTGGTCTTCGTTTTGCCTTTTTTACCTAGAGTGAGGGTGGAAGAAAGGACCGGATTTTGACTGTGAAGGTGAAGGAAGCACCCGATCTTTAGTGTGGAGGTGGAAAGAGGGTTGGATCTTGAATGTGGAGGTGAAAAGAGGGCGGATCTTGAGTGTGGAGGTGGATAAAGTGTTGGATATTGAGTGTGAAGGTGGATAGAGTGTTGGATATTGAGTGTGAAGGTGGAAAGAGGGTAAATGTGGAGTGTAAAGGTGGAAAGAGGGTTGGATCTTTCATGTGAAAGTGGAAAGAGGGTTGGATCTTTCATGTGAAAGTGGAAGGAGGGAAAATCTTGAGTGTGGAGGTGAATAGAGGACTATATTTTGAGTATGAAAGTAGAAAGAGGGCAGATCTAGAGTGTGTACATGCAAAGAGGGTTGGATTTATAATATGAAAGTGGGAGTGAAATGAGGGTGGATCTTGAATATGAAGGCCGGATCTTCAAATTGATAGGAGATTGTAAAGATGTAGAACAAAATGAGGTTGGCATTTAAAATGATAACAATATATGCAAGGAACGATAACTCATTTCATGGCCACTACTTAATGATTATGGCGAGCAGAAGTGAAAGGGAAGAATCAACTAAAGCTCTACAATATTGACATGTTTCAAATCTGAAGTTCATTCTTGCAATTTATTTGAATGTATGTAACTATATGATGCAATCATATTCTTAGTTTTTTTGAAGAAACTCTTGTCTAATTAACGCCCTCCTCCATCACCCGTAACTTAAGTCTGTACAAAGAAATACAAGCTCCATTAAATGTCTGCAGATATTCTGTGACCGCAATGGATACAAAAACAAACATAGGCAAAATGCACCTTACATGTGGCAAATCTGGTTTTAGTTGGGGTTGCAGGGATAGGGCGTTAGCGCCCTACCTCTTTGACCTCAACTGATGTCCAAATGACTGCATGCATGCGTACCCACTGGAAGCCAATTTTTGAAGCACAGTTGAGGTCAATGAGGTAGGGCGTTAATGCTCTACCCCCGCAACCCCAACTGAAGTGTACAGTACAGGGTACGAAGCAAGCAAGCAAGCCGAAACAAAAAAAACAAAAAAACTCATAGATTTCACAATTCTTTGGTAGAGTATACCTCACGCCTGTCAAATTATTATTTTTTTGAATTTTTTGTACATAGACATCATCAGCTTGTATATTTGTACAAAAAGATTCTGGTTTTTTTTTCAAACTTCAAATTACAAGAATTTTTCAAAAGTACTGAAATTGGCGACATTGTAGGTTTCTACAAAATCTACTCATAGGCTACATTTTATAAACTTCCAAAATCATTTTTTCCTTCATAAGTGTAACTCATTCTAAGATGATCTATGAAATCCAAATCCTTTATTTCTATAATATTTTATCTATTTTATTTTCTCATTTCATTGTATAAGCTTTCAGTTTGCTTTCATTAGATGGGGCGCTAACGTCCTACCCCTTCGCCTTTAATTATCATATGTATTTTCTTGTTTCTCAAAATCATCTCATATTATTTTTTAGCATTATACACACCTTCCATTGGCTCTCATTAGTATTTCATGTTTTTTGTAGCATTACATATACCTTCAATTGATTGTCATTGGATAGGGCATTAATGCCTACCCTTTCGCCTCCAACTGCCACATATTTTTTTGGTTCTTCAAAATTATTTTTTGTTGTTTTTTAGCATTACATATAACTTCACGTGCCTCTCATTGGGTAGGGCGTTAAAGCCCTACTCCTTCCTCTTCAACTGTCACATGTTTTTTTAGTTTTGCAAAATTATTTCTCCTTATTTTTTTAGCATTGCATATACCTTCACTTGCTTTTGATTAGGTCGGGCGTTAATGCCCTACCCCTTTGCCTTCAACTATCACCTTTCTTTTTGTTTTTTCAAAATAATTTTATGTTATTTCTTAGCATTACATATATTTTTATTTGCCTCTCATTGGGTAGGACGTTAACGCCCTACTCCTTCCTCTTCAACTATCATATGTGTTTTTAATTTTGCAAAATCTTTCATTATTTTTTTACCATTATATACAACTTCAATTACCTCTCATTAGGTAGGTAGGGCATCAATGTTCTATTCCTAACCCTTCACCTCTCATATGTTTTATTGCATTATATGAACTTTAAATTCACTCTCATTGAGTATGTTGTTAGCACTATACTTTATCATTTTCACATATGTTTATTTAATTTAAATATCTATTGCATTAAGCTCATATATATAGAACTCATTTTGTTATTATCGGTTACATATACTAAGTTTTTTTGTATTTTTAGGGTGGAAATATGGAAATTTTGAAGACCCAACGTTCTCCTTCTTCTACAAATGTTAATGATCGTGAACTGCGACTTTCTGATACAAGTCTTCATGTTCCTAGTCAACATAAGATTGGAAAGACTGCTTGATGTAGGAAGAGGATTGGCAAACGAAAATTTCACGATGATGTTGTTTCTTCATAATTTTTGTGATGAGGTTTTCGAAGCTTCTGAAGATGATGATATTTTCCTATCAAACTAAGATTTCTAATATAATGACCAAACGAAAAGTGAATACAAGTGCTATTTTTATTGAATTACGTGTATCTCGTTGTTGTGTGCCTCTTTGTCGTATGGTTGCAATGCCCGTTGTTCGTTATGCTCTAAAGACTAGCATTCTCAAGCTTGAAGGCGAATTTTTCAATGATTACCAAAATGGAGATCATGTATTTCATTTGTCTGTAACCTTTCAACACCTATTTTGGACCCTTTATGGGGAAACACCATCCCATAATCAATAAGCATTTCCACACAATGATTTTAAGGCTTATTGAAATTCATGATGTTTGGTGTAAATAAACTCCATGAATAGTCATCTCATTGCCTAATTTACATTAAAAATGTTAGCACCACATCTTTAAATTTCATGCAAAATTTGTTTGATAACAATTGTCACTTTAGTCAAGTTGTTTAAACTAAGGATGAAAGGTGGAGTTTACTTCTTGGATCCTATCACTAGCAAAAGAAAACTTGTCCATTACTATTATCCTTTGTGACTTGGTCATTCCAACTAATGGCGAGAAAATGCATAAGTAAATTGTTTAGGTTGTGAACCGTAAGTTTTTGGGAGCAGTTTTGGATAATTGAGAACTAACAACCTTTAGTTGACAACCAAAACAACTTATGTATGCATTTTCTTGCCAAAACAACTTATGTATTACATTCAGTCACACTTAATTAGTTTGAAAGTGTATGAATACTTTGTAAAAGTAGAAGGTATTAACTAAAATATTATAAAATAAGATACTAAACTTAAAATACTAATTTTAGATCCATTTTAGAATGACAAAGACCCTTTCAATGGTAAGTCACAAATTTTTAGCCTCGGTGCTAATAAGGGTATTGTAATATTTTAGACTTCTAAGTTAATTACATGCTTTATTGATAGTTTCACTTCAAAAATGAACTCCTAGTCAAATGCTTATTTATTCAATGGAAGTGAGCATATATATTGGATTGTGGACCTTGAAGGTGAAGTGCACTCAATATGGGATTTGTAGATAAGTCGCCTTCAAAAATGCAAGGACAATGGTTTTTTCAAAGTTGGGTGGGGCGGGTAGAAGTTTTTGGTTGGGTCCAAATAATCTTGATTTCTTTCTGGGGGTTGCCCCTGTCCATATCTACCTCCCCTAAAAAATTCGCAAGGGGAGGTTTAGCGCCCCTAATAGTACCCTATCACTTTGATTATTGTAATCAAATAAGACCTACATGATGTGTGAAGCCTACATGCACAGTTGTCCTTATTTTCTACTCATTACATTAATTAGATCCATAACAATGTTATGTGGGACTGACATTATTCCACAAAATATTCCCCCATATTCATACTGAATGTGAAAATATCTAAGAATATTCCATGAAATACTATTAGTCCCACATAACATTGTTATGGATTTGAATAATATTATGCGAAATAGTCATCAAATGACGTCAAATTTTGCCTGATTTAGGGGTAATTTAGAAATAAATCACATTATCAAGTTTTCTCACCTTACCCATCTATAGATGTGATCCTCGGGTCTCATCTAACTCATCTCCATGGATTGCCATGCCATAATTACACCCAGTAATTACATGATTTACACCTGGTAATTTGGTATGTCATGGTTTTGTACAAAAACTCCCCCCAAAAAAATCACATCCAGTCAATGGATGGAGTAAACTAACTACTACTTACAAAGGAACCGGTTGAGTTTGAGAAATAACTAGTTGAAGTTCAAGAGAAATTATCCATTATTTTATAAGAATATATGGAATATACCTCAAATTAATGAATAAAGAACGGAAGATGTCAATATGTAATTGGTTGGATTTGGAGAGCTCTACGAACTCAACCGATTATGTCCTTAAATCTCCCCGGACACTACATCCACTAGTACATGAGGACGTTGTCACATCAAATGTGCTTCAAATGTTATACATCTACTTAATTAGTAGGCAACTTCCAGCAGACTTGCAACGTGAAGTAAATTATTGTGGGTTCAAGCTAGAATATTTCCTAGTTGAAACTCGTGGGTATGGTAATTGATTATGAAATAGTTGAGCAGGTACCTAACTACCTCATAAGATCTCACCTTAACTTTACTGCACTTTTTGTATATTAGAGAGCATTTGAATTTTTCCTACATAAGATTCATGTTTGGCCTCACAAGATTAACACAACATTATTTTGGAGACTAATCCAAATCGATCAGCTAAGCTACCATAGCCAGCAGAAGAAAGAAAAAGAAAAATTACGCCCATACATTGTACCGGCATGAATGTGAGCCCGTTATCCAAATGCTTAACATGGCGGACCATGTTGTAGCATGAGGAGTTATGCCTCTTTTCATAGCCAGCAAGATCTACATCCAGTACAGAAACGTGCAATCAAACCAGCAGGTGGCCAATCCAAAAAAACTATGTTGATCTACAACAATCATGAGGAACAAAGCCTGTGCTAACTTAAAATTTTAGTAATCCTTTCAGAAAATATTGTGATATTTTATTTCACTTCCCACTGCCGACTTATATACCTCACACAGATCTTCCAATGCCAATCACAAAACATTAGAGGATTAAAATGAAGTTCCTCTTGACCAAATGTTTATCATTCTCGTACTAACATTGATCCAAGCAGTCTTGGTGACTCAAACTTGGCAAAAGCACTTGAAACTATATCCATTTCATAGACATGATCAGGGCTCGGGGAGAACCAATGGTTAGTTAAAAATGGTTGAGTTTGAGAAACAAGCGGTTGAAGTTCGAGACTTACCGATCATCTAAGAGGAATTTAGAGAACATACTTCAATGAAATAAAGCAAATCCGGAAGATGCCACCATGTACAGTCCACCCTCTATAAATGTTAGGCTCTGGAGTAAAAAATTTCTAACATTTATAGTGAGTTAACATTGTAACAGTTATAAGGGGAGCTTTTTGAATGCTTAACAACAAATATAAATTCATTACAATTATGGAGGGAGAGTTTTGCAAAATTATCATATATAAAATATGTGTATCAAATCAATCTTTTATTTTTATGAAACAAAATAAGAATCAATATAGTCCAGATGAATAATTTGATCACAAAAGTCAAATTTGGTGGCGTTTGCCACTTTGAAAGGTTGTGAGTCAATGTAATGAATGTCATCACACAATATTGGATGTATTTTGTAGGTTAACATTTATAAGTGGCAAATTAACAAAGAGGGGAGTAAATTATTGCTAACATTCTAGTTAGCAATATGAGGGGAGTACGATTTTGTTAACAAATATAATGAGTTAACGTTTATAAGTGTAACGTTTATAGAGGGTGGAATGTAACCGGTTGGATTTAGAATCACTAGGATCTATACAGAGATTCCATTGGTTTTTATTTATCCAAATAGGATCACTTTCTGATGTTCAGTTGCCGCAAACCACTTAGCACTACAGTAATTTAAATCAATCAATTGTTGAAGATCTATAATAGTTCAGAAAATAATGCAATATTCTACTTCACGTTTTACTGCCAATTTTACCTCACACAGATTTTCCAATGCCATCCACAGAATTATGATCAAGTTTTCTCGAGAATCCGCATGTGCGAGGGATCCTTGTAAGTGACAATACTGAATGAGGATTGATGTTGTACTGTACACAAACCTATTAGATGATCTAGATGATATTTTTGAAAAACAAACAATTTCATCTTACTCACAAGCATTTAGGATCATCATGCTCAACAACATGTTCTCTTCTACAATATAAAATAACATTTATCTGACAATTAATGGCTAAACACAAATATGATGATTGAATGATCTGATCGTGTTAAGAGGGATAGTTTATGTAGAAACTCTTGAATACATAAAGAACCAAAGTTCCAAAGTCCAAGATAATAAGCACCCGATTTAAGTGAATGCACAACACTCTATAGATAAAGAAATGATTTCATAGAAAGAAATGCAAGTTGCAAGAGTTCAAGGAAATTGAGTGCTAACATTTACTCCCTAAAGTTCAGCTTTGCAGTTGTTAAGTTACAAGACCCTAAATAAGACATTGCAAAAATGAGTAGAAGGTGAGTGATGTGAGAGAGAATGCGACAAAGGTGAGAGTGTAAGAGAAATAATAAAGAAGGAAGAGAAGAACCCGAAAGATTGGGAAAGTGTTGAGGTAGGAGGTAGGAGTTGTTTATACAAAGATGATTGGGTGAGAAGGTAAAGAACCTTAAATGGCTTAATAAGATGATATACTACTCTCTTAAAATTTACCATACCAGTAGTGATGGGTTGGCAACCCATGATGCATCCACTTGCTTTCATATGAGACATTGATTTCTATGTCTAACCTCTTTGTATTATTGCTTTAAGTATTAGATTAGACTCGGATTATTTAGAACTACTAAAGGTTGGTATTTTCGGAACCCTTGAGACAAGGAACTGGCAACGTAAGGTAGTCTCTAAAGTGGTTCATATCATCTGCAAAGATGAATTTGCTCTCATTAATGAGCATACATGAATGCCACGAATCCCTGGCCATTTTAGAGGGGCAAATAGAGGCATATCCTAGTTATACAAGTCAAATCAATTATAATTATTTCATAATAAGGGTGTTAATAGGGTGGATCATGATGATTTCATAAATACTTTTACAAATTACATGATTTACATCCATATAATTAGATTCTAATGTTTGTAGAATTTATTTCCATAATTGTCGGTTTTTGAAAAGTGACAATGAAGTAGACCGCAAAAAATGTATTTTACTTCAAATTTTGTGGCCCACTAACATATAATACGATCTTGCCCAATCCTTCAACTATACATACAAATCATAACAAATTTTGAAATGAAGTAGGATTTAACTCAAATCCATCACTTGGTTTAGAGTCTACTTCACACGTAATTCCACAACACTAATTAGTAGGAAAATTTGTTCTAAACTTGGTTCAAGCCTATTGGAGGGATCTTTGTATTTTAGTGCTACGAGCGTTTGTAGGACGCCTCCCGCGGGCAGCGTTCATGTTCGGGCAGCCCGTTCCTGTCCTCCCGACCCGACCCGTCTTACCTGCCCGACTTGGCCTTCCTGCCCGTGTCCTCCATCCTGCCCGACGCGGCCTTCCGCCTGTCCAGCTGTTCACGCGTCTGTCCAGATGTCCACCCGTCTGTCCATCCGTCCATCCGGCCGTTCATCCGTCATATCCGTTATATCCGTCTCCACCACTACCCCACACCGAACTCGAGCTCCGTCATTCTTCCTTGTTCACGCCACTAGACAGCTCCGGAGCGAGTGAGGAAATTGGGGAAAGGTTGTTGCATTGCTAGTTTAGGATTTGGAAGAGTTGTAACTTTTATCGATGTTGTTGTAGTTGCCCGCCATGGAGGTGGACATTGTGGATCTGGGAGGGAAATGTGTTTATTTTGAAGAAGGGTTTGATTTTGTAATAGAGGAGGCCACGGAAGATCTACAGGACGGATAGGGTTTAATTTCAGATCTGAAAATTCTTCCGTCATTCTTCTGTCATTCTTCCTTGCTCACGCCACTGGACAGCTTCGGAGCGAGTGAGGAAGCTGAGGAAAGGCTGTTGCATTGCTAGTTTAGGATTTGGAAGAGTTGTAACTTTGATCGACGTTGTCCTAGTCGATCGCCATAGAGGTGGGCATTGTGGATCTAGGAGGGAATTGTGTCTCTTTCGAAGAAGGATTTGATTTTGTCATAGAGGAGGTCACGGAAGATCTACAGGTAGGACAGGGTTTAGTTTCAGATCTGAAAATTCCTGCAGGTACAATCGTCCACAAGGGTACCAATACGTGCTTGAAAGTTGGTGCATAAGAAAGGTTTAGGGTGCGGGATGTAACTCTTGAAAATGTGCGGGCGAGGTTGCAGATCCCACCCCCTGGGCCCTTTGACAGGACAAATATTTCTTGGGAGGAGAAAATCAACTAAGGGCGGGGTAGGATCAACCCTAGATGCTAGGATAGTGGAAAAACAAAATAGTACAAAGACACCTCTTGTTCCACATTTAGTTGTCCAGTTGTTTCTACAGCCTATCACTCTGATACAAGCTGTCCTAAAAGCCTTACAGGGCAACCACTCCCAATAGGACAGACAAAGCAGAGGAGGGCAAGTATATTGTAAGCCAGTCTAACCTCTAAGCGAGGATGCCAATGCAATTTTGTGGCGAAACAACTGTATATGAATAACACTTTATGCGAAATTCAATACCATAAAATTAACTATTTCAACAAGGTTGGACAAGCCTGTCATGAGAGTTTAGATTATGTTAGGACAACACTGAAAACAATGGATGTTGCATAGATTGATATATGACATTGATAGGATATATTACAATGTTACTGAATTCAATGAGGAAGGCATAAAGTCTTTCCAGGACACCAATGTTGTACATGTCATGTCATATTTTACTAAATTGCTTGTTTTCCGAAAATTCCCAATTGCCGAAGTTTCACTTACATTGAAAATCCAACAAACAATGACACTTTATTGAAAATGGGTAGGGCCAATGTATCAATACTCATGTGTTTGAAGTGGACATGTAATGGTTCTCACCTATTATAATTGTGTCCTATTATGATTCAACCTTACATTGGTTGACTCTCATTGGGGGTCTTGTAGTTATTTCTCGTGGCAAATCAACTAAAAACAAAAACCTTCAGGATGCATGTTATTTCATGGCTTTCATATTGGATGAATGAGAGTAATAAGTGATAATTGCCTCTAATCTTTGGGTTTTACAAGGCTTACAACACTTAGATGGTGCCATGATGGATTCCATGTGGAATATGTACTACAATCTCTATCATTTTTAACAAGCTTTTGCTTAAAATTATAATCTATCTCTTCGAGCTTACAAGTGTCAAGAATTTAAGCTTTAGTTTTGTGGATCCCATGCTAATCGGCTTTCCAAATATCTTGGACTTGTCTTGGATTCTCCTTTGTTTAGTACTATTATTCCATTGATATGTCGCTTTGAGCATGGCTTACTCTAGGCTCCAATCTAGAGAGCTTGATGACTGCTCAACTATCATATTATCCATGTGATTATACAATTGACATAAATATTGAAAAGTCACACACCCCTTATGAAACGAAGACCCAATCAAGACCAAAATAAATCTATATAGGCAAATCCACGTAGAAGATTGAACAAATCAACACTAATATTTGTTGGAACAATGTTCATACTTACTTTAATAGCATGATATTGAACAAATACTACTTGATCAATGTGCAAGAATGTAGCTTGTAGGCGAGGGTTAGGCTTGGAGTCTCACTCTATTTGAAGTGTGGGAGGTATGTGCATGCGGAAAGCATAAATAAAGCCACCTATATACCCCCCCAAATAGTAAATTGCATAGGAAAATAATTCTCTATGGACTATATAATATTGCTATTTATTTATTCAATAACATCAAACTCCAATTCATGTATATTGTTTTTTTAAATTATGTATACCAAATATAAGTTATGAAGCATTATGGTATATAAATTCATAAATCACATAATGGAAGAAATAATGGGCATTGAAGTTTTGCATGACATGGAACTATTTGTCACAATTCATGTATTAACTATAATGGACATGAGGAACATGTGATTTGAGTTTACTAAGCTACCGTGTATAGAATCCAACCTCAAAAGAGGTCAATAATAGCTTGCACTCAAAGAGGCTCCACGGGGGGATCACTCCATTGTCAAGTTGAACACCACGTGCAGCCAAAAAAATCTTTGGTAAGTTGCACCACCAAAATGGGTCAAAATTTTATCAATTTTTTTTTCATGAGTAGATATACATAGTACCTATGACATAGTTAAAAGTGGTAACTAAATTTGATGATTTATTTTTTCATAAAACATACCGTTTCTAACTAGAATGACACATAATTGAACTAAAACAATTACTAAAAAAAATAAAGATGACTAAAAATTTCAAAAAAATATACAAAAGATACTATCAATGGTTATGTATATGTAGAAAATTTATCATAAATTTTAAAATTATATATGGCATGTAATATAGGGGTAGCAAACTTTGTCCGCACGTGGTGTCAACTTGACAATGAAGTGACCTCCCCGTGAGAGGCTCTTCATGCGGCAACCATGAAATGACTCTTGGATGGGTTACGTGGATCACCTTTCAGCATATAAACGCACGATGATGACAAAGGTGGGCTTGGTATGCTTTTTGTCGCAACACAATGCTTCCAAAGTAGCTTCAACACCGGTTCCCGCGCTCACTTGGACTCATCTACATGACATTGTTTTCAAATATATCTCCTCGAACAAGTGGCACAAGATGAAACATTCAACTCACTTTTTATTATCATAGTTGGTGATGATTCTTACATATGAAAGGAGATGATGAAATTTGGCTATAGATGAAACATCCATCTCGGTACATTCACTCGGCTTGCTTATGAATCCATGCCCTTGGCCACATACATATGTATTTGAATGCAGTTAAAATTTCACAAAGAAAAATACATCTAGGAAATACCACACGGATTATTAAGACTACAATAAAAATGCATGTGTATTCTCAAACGATAGTAACATCATTTTGAGAGTGACATACTTGAAAAACCGAAACAAAATGCAGTGTATAAGGGTCCATTCACGGTTGGGGTACTACTTTTGGGACAAAAGACTTAAGGACTACGTCGCATTGGATCTCGGCATTTATCATGATTTACTATTATTTGATCAATAAACTTTAAATAGATAAGTATGTAGTTCATAGGCTTTATCAAGAAAGATATTATTTCTTATTAAATAATCATCAATAATGGATAAATTCCCTATGAAATGAGTAGATAAGTCATAAAACTTGTAAAGAGGTCATATGACTTGTTTGGGCCACATCAATGGCAATTTTTACTATTCAAGTGTACATCAGAGGTCAATTTTTTCCTATTTTGCATCCTAGTACCTTGGTGTAAGTGTCATGTGTCCATACATATATTTTTTAATGTCCAACTCTAATACTAAACGTTCTTTTTTCATGTAGCCATGATTTTGTGTATTGTTGGCCATGTTTGGTGCCACATGTAAAGTTATACAATTGGTATGCAATACATTTTTGATTCTATTGGTACACACTTGAACGATGATTATGAGGAAAAAAAATTGGGATCGTTTCGATTAATTTTTGTTGTCCTTTTCATTCCTTGATCATGAGGTGAACAATTTTGACAACACCCATGAATGTCCTTTAAGGAATCAAAATGATATGTTAGATGACCCTATTCCTTGTACATTAACTTTGTCGGTGTACTCAATATGGAGTATGAAATGTAGGTATGATCCAAAATATGCTCCACAATACAAATCTAAGCACACCAAGTATGTAAAGTTGTCTAAAATAGTCCTTAAACCGTTAGACACCCAAAAGTAGTACCCCAACCGTGAATGCCCCCATAATAGATAAGACAATAGTAAGTAAGGTCCCCATAATGATAATTCGTGTGCCATTGGGGTGGTGCGATTTAATTATAAACGCACAATGATGAAAGAGGTGGGCTTATATGCTTTTTGTCGCAACAAAGTGCTTCTAAAGTAGCTTCAACATCGGTTCATGCGCTCACTTGGACTCATTCACATGACATTTTTTTTAAACATTTATCCTCAAACAAGTGGCACAAGACGAAACATTCAACTTACTTTATGACAACAGAGTTGGTGACGATTCTTACATATGAAAAGAGTTGATGAGATTTGGCTATAGATAAAACACCCATCTCGGTACATCACTCGGTTTGCTTACGAATTCATGCCCTTGGCCACATACATATGTATTTGAATGCAGTTAAAATTTCACAAAGAAAAATACATCTAGGTAATACCACACGGATTATTAAGATTGCAATAAAAATACATGTGTATTCTCTAATGATAGCAACATATTTTTTAGAGTGACGTACTTTAAAAACGGAAACAAGATGCAATATATAATAGATAAGACAATACTAAGTAAGGACCCCATAATGGTAATTTGTGTGCCATCAAAGTGGTGTGATTTAATTATGAGCCCGAGGTGAGGTGTTTAATTTGGATCTACAGTAAAGGCGGGTTTAGACTTGGAGTCAGGGCTCAAAAATGGGTCGGGGTGCAAGAAATCCACTCCTCTCATTGGTAGAGAGGCTGGGACTCGCCTCTTCAAGTTTACACCATGAGTTGGGGCCAATTAACAAATAAATTATTTTATTCATCATGACAATGGCCTCAAGCCTTGGAAAAGAGAGCTCCCAACCTTATGGACTCTTTCCCTTTAGTTGAGGCCATTGTTAGAGCTTTTATTTGCTTGTAGTAGTTTATTCTTTGAGCATTGAATAGGAGGGGAGAAATTCTAAATTTATTATACTTTAATCATTATACATCGAATAGTTCATGAGTACGTTGGAGCCCTCTCATAATTGCAACCTCCAAATGGCCCCAACCCCACCTAAATAGGTTTACACATGAGTGAGGCTGAGTGAGGCAGAGTGACCAATAAAGAGAAAAGGTGCCCATGCCATGCCATGCCATGCATGACCCATGACCCACGACACATGCCAAAATGCTTCAATTAACTTACTAACAATTAGTACCATGGCCATGTTTCCAATAATAGGCTTGTGTTGCTTGGTATGGTAATCCCAAACTTTCCCACAGATGACAATCTTCCAACTCCTTTAACTTATACTCAAACTCATATATATTCATTTATATGTACATATTAAGCTAGTTGGGGTCGCTAAATACTACTAGGTTAAGTTGAGTTACGTTGTGGTGCAATCATTTAATGGAGGTGGTGCTAACTTATGAGTTAGTCAGGATTAGCTAATCAAAATTCTAGCTAACTAAAATCATGGTTGCACCGCCTAGGTAGGAGAATGAGCTAACAATGTGAGTTAGTGAAATCAACTACTGTAGAGGTCTCTCTATTGCCACCCAAAAGAATTATTTTCTCCTCATAAATTGTCACGTGTCATGCTCACACTTGTCACAACCCACTTGTATTCCATGTGGAATGGATCATGTTTCATGATCACTTGGACTATTTTCAAGAACTACCTCTTGAAGGTAGGCCAACCACAAAACCGGGAGACCATGGCACTCTGAACGCTCACATTCGTTGATTTATTCTATTCTATCATGTGTGAGGACCCGCATGAATAGAAATTCATTAAAATAGCATTTGACCGAGGACCCCGGTCACAAATGGCTTCACACTACACTGGAGGGTCTGTGACCTCACTACATGATTTTTGGAGGTGTGTTGGGACAGCCTTCGGACACTTTCTTTAGGGCTCTCACAATTTCATGGTCACAACTCTTGGCTCGTGTGTGAAGTGGCCATTAAGTGGCTCATTTTCTTAATCAGACCCCTACATTTGATTGGTGTGTGGTTCGGTGAGGATCAATTAGCAAACATCATGAAGACACAAGTTTAGAAGAGATTAGGCTATGTTACGTCTCCATATATTAGTAACAATTCTACTCTTAGTAGTGAACACAATTGGGAGGACCTTCAATATTTATCCAATTAAGAAATCAACAAACATCCACTTCCAATAACCATAACTAAATCACAGGAGGTCCAATTTTCAATCTTGTTTTTGGAGGTGTTTCATCGTAGATTCGCTAATGCAACACGAGTTTTGTTGTGTGAATCTCATTGATAGAAGTTGGAGAACATGAAAAATGAACCAAATAACACCCACATGCCTTAAGCTAAGTTAGTTAGACCATTTTTATTTTAACTCTACCAACACACTTGACTGACTGACCACTCGGCAACATAACATTATTCAGATTCATAACAATGTTTTGTGGAACTGATAGTATTCCACGTAATATTCCTGAATACTTCCCATATATTAGTCTATTATGAACCACATACTCACTTTTTTATTTATTAAATATTTGCCCACTATTTACAGCCTACCTATAATTGTTTTTAACCTTTGTAAATCAATCTATGGACCCATACGGGTTTAGTTCCTTAACACCTACGTAGGGGTGCTAGTAAAAACTGACCCCCTTATAAGTTGGTTGTTCTTGTAATCCCGTTTTACATTGTAATAGACTAATTTGGAGTCTTTGACCTTGATTTGGAAGTTAATTTACCAGGAATATTTTTCATTCTCCGTGCCCCCCATTTGTGCTCTCTTTCGGTAGGTATTGTGAACATTCCGTTGCCGATACTATAGTGATTATCTCAATTGGTGAGGGAGGGCTAATAGTGCATGTGGAAAATTAGTGAAGGTGATACGGAATTTCTTTACGCTATGAAATTAATGCCACCAATAAATCTAGAAAGCACAATTCATCCTAACATTATTAACTGAAAATACTATCCAAAGGGGCATTATTCACTATTCATCCTGGCACTATTCACTGACAAGCATGTGTTTACATACGATTTTATTTCATTTTATTTTTTACAAACACCTTAGAACATGCAATAACTTTTTTGAAATGTATGATAAATGAACATGTATTCTTGAATCTAGTATCACTTGGTAAACATTTCAAACCTCAATAATTTTGAGATTTGGCAAAATAGTGTGTGTTTTGGAAATTAGGGCCACTTCACACGCGAGACTAAGAGCCCGTGACCAATACACTTCAAGCACTTTCATTGGTGGAAAAGGCGGAGCCGGTCCAAGTTCATTCCACACTACGCTTGAGGGACCAACGAAGTATGTGAGTGCAAGATGGATGTAAAGTCCACATGGATTCCTACATGTCATCGATGGATCATGTTTCATGGTCACTTGTATTATTTTCAAAAACCACCTCTTGGAGGTACACCTAACACAAAACGGGGAGACCATGGCTCTCCAAACGCTCACAACCATTGATTTATTATATTTTATCATGTGTGAATACCCGCATGAATAAAAATTTATCGAAATAACATTTAGTTGAGAGTCTGGTCACATATGACTTCACACTGCGCTCGAGCATCCGTGACCACACTACATGATTTTGGAGGTGTGTTCGGACGGCCTTCGGACACTTTCTTTTGGGCTCTCACAATTTCATGGTCACGGCTCTTGGCTTGTGTGTGAAGTGGCCCTTAGGGCCGCTTTACACCTAGAGGCCGGGCCAATTTGTTGTGTAAGAGGCTTGAAATCCTCGCTTGTGATTGGTCAAAAGGCTGAAATCGGCCTGAACCCCTTTACACCTAGAGGAGGCCGGGCTGATTTGGTGGTATGAATTTTTTAATCAAAAAATGGATGGTCTGACACGGCCCGAGCTCACTCAAACGGGTGCACCGAAAATGGAAGGCCAATTCATGGCCTAGGGGCCAATGTCAGATTTTAATAAAAAATATTTTTTCCAATAAAATATAAAAAAATTCAGCAAAACAGCTCCGTTGGATTATGTGGAAATCTGAACAGCTCTTATGGTTCATCGTGACTTCTCTCTCTCTCTCTCTCTCTCTCTCTCTCTCTCTCTCTCTCTCTCTCTCTCTCTCTCTCTCTCTCTCTCTCTTCCTTAGAGTTTTTCTTACTGATTTTTTTTTGCGCTTGCAAGATTGTTGCTACCGTTTCTAGGGTTAGCATGGAGGGGTCTTTAGAGAGGAGTGGATGGAATTCTAGTGAAGTGTATGAGGCAATGCAAAGGTATCAAAGTGCTGAAGCTCATGCTTTCCAACCCTATCAAGTTTCTCTACAAGAACATGGAGGTAGTGTAGGGGTTCCCGAATTTTTTCAACCACTTTGTGGACATCATATTCCTCCTCCGCCTCCGTTGATTATAGACATGTGTGCAAGTAATTTGAAGAGAAAGACTACGGAAGAGATTGGGGATGAGGATGTCCAGATTTTAGCTCCTTTAGCACTGAAGAAAAAAGGAATCGCAACTTCAAAAAAACCTCGGAAAAAGAGCGTGAAGGAGGTGGAAGAAGATGAAGAACTCGGATCAAAGAACTGGAGGGATCGCGATGTGGAGACAATGATTGCAATGCGCAATGAGATGGAACCTGAATTTTTGAAGAACGCAAAGAAACAAGGTAAGATTTTTGCAACCCTAAAATTTTTGAAAAAAAAATTTTGATTTCAGATTTGGCCTTTTTAAAGGCATTGGCCTTCGCCTCTCGCCCCCTCTTTCCCCCCCAATACTTGGGGCAAGCCTTGGGAGAGCAAGTTGTGGGTGCTAAGGTTTGATCCCTCCACCTCTCACACGTGAGAAGTGGTATCCATCGGAGTACCAACTCTACATTCTTTTCCACCGTGTCCACTTTGTCTCATATGTAGTAATTAAACTAGAATCATTTCAGTAATTTATCGTCCTTATGACGCTCTCATATTATGTGCAGGGGTGGATACATGGTTGAAATTGCATGCTCGTCTGCTTGCAGTAATTCCTGGACTGAACCGAACTTCTGAGGGTTGCAAAAAAAAATTCAATAACTTGTACAAAGAAGACAAGCTGACAAATGGAATTTCAGGATCAGATCGTCATGCTTGTAAGTTCTATGATTCTTTTTATCAGTGGTGGCATCAAACTGGAACTGTAATGAAGTATGTGACAACATCCGCTAGCGATTCTGTTAGTGTCGAAGACAACACCACAAACAATGATAATGATTTGCATTCAAATGACACTCCAATTCTATCTATGACAGCGACTCCAAATTCAACAATCAAAGTGGACAAGAAGAATTTTCAAGAGCGATGCTATGGAGTTTTTGCACAAATGGCTGAAAATAATTTAGACATGATGAAGAATTTTGAGAAAACCAATGCTTTATTAGAAAGGGTAGACCGCCATATATATAGACTTATAGACAAATTTTAGAACTAATCCTCTTCCGAATCAGATGCATCAATGGTTACGAGAGAAGAGAATTTTTCCCTCCATCCTCAAATGGGCTTCCCAAAAAGATTGAGCTAGTAAATTATGTGCTTGTGTTGCTTGCACCAGCAAGTTTTTAATCCTTGTTTTTTTGTTTTTTTTGTTTCGACTACCTCCGCACTCTTATCTTCATCTTCATCTTCTCCTAAATCTTCAAATGTATTTACCATAGTTTCTTCAAGGTCTTCAATTTGCATAGTTCCTGCTTCAACCTCGTCCATTTTCAGGTACCTCCTCATCTCTTTTGCAGCTTGTGTAGCTGCCATAAATATATCTACATTTTCTAGCTGTCCAAGTTGATTTATACTCTCTCTATGCATGATTCTTTCTTCTATTTTTTCCCATTCATCATCAAATTTGTTTCGGTGTAATATGCACAAGTTGTGAAGACAAATGCAAGTAGTAACCAAATTAGGTACATGTCGGAGAGGCATGTCAATTCTTTTCAATAATATCTTCTACCTCCCTTTCAATATGCCAAAAGTTTTTTCTACTGCCATTCTTGTTGATGATTGGATGAAATTCCAATGCGCCTTTGCTCTAGGTAATCCATCTTTTTCACCTTTGAAAGGAGAGTAGAACCATGGTCTCATTGGATAAGCAACATCACCCATAAGTTTGTAAGGTAATAACTCACCTTTCATCATTTTTTTCCCAATATCTGAATTTTGGAACAAAGTCCAATCATGGCAACGCCCAGCCCATCCAAAATCATAATTCCAAAACCTACATTTGCTATTCACTACACCTTGAAGTAGAGCTGAATAGAAACCTTTTCTACAATAATATGAAGTAGGATCTATAGGAGGAACAATGATGGGTATATGACTACCATCAACCGCTCCAATTACATAAGGTAATCCCCTAAGCTCCTCAAACTTGGCTGCAATTCTATTCAATGTAGCTTTAGATTGTTTCTCAATTACTAGTGGTTTTAAATGTTTTTCAATTGCTGCACAAAACTCCCTTACAATGATAGATGCAGTACTTTCATGAATTTCATAAGTTTCAGCACAACCGCGTAATGAATTACCACTACTAAGTCTATTAAAAGAAAAAGCAATCCGGTTTTTAAGAGGAATGGATGCTCTGAAATTTGTATCCTTACGACTTAATGATGGAGATAAGACACCGCACAAATAATCAAAAGTTTTGGGAAGTAACCTTGTATATTGTTTGAATAACTTAACCGAGTAACATCCAAATAACAATCTATCCGCAAAAATAATACTCTGGTCATACATCCAAATACTCCGTGTCCTCCTAGACGTACTACTCTCCACAACCATCGTAGCAAAAACAATTGTCATGGCAGCATAATGATCATGCAAAGCAATTTTTTGCAAAATTGCAACAACCGCCATAACATGTCGCACGGCCATGAAGAACACAAGAAAACTAAAATCTTCCGTCTACGTTCATCCATCTTGTACAAATGACAATGAAAAGAAAGAAAGAGGGGCTAAAATTTTCCTAAATTTATTGAATCGGCTTGGCTTCTTGGCCCAAGGGCCTTTACATATGGGAAAATTGGCCCCCGTTATAATCTTATTATAATGTGTAGTAGAGGCCGGCCTCCAACCCAAAAAAGGCTCAAATTTTGTGCAATCGGCCTCAAGGGAAATTGGCCCGGCCTCTAGGTGTAAAGCGGCCCTTAGTACCACACACACAAATCGGGATAAGCAGTGTAGCCGACATGATAGGAAGGATTGTATAGTGAAATTGTGAGCGCTGTCTTTTGGCGTGGGTATGTCGGCAAACAAACTTAGCCTAGCCTAATTGTGACGTCACTGGGGCTGTCCATTAATAACGAGACTCAGTGCCTTTAATGTTGACTCAGGTGTCAAATCAACTAAAAGAGGTAACTCCCATATTGCATACATCATGAGGATATTTAGGGTTTACTTCTAGGTCATATGCCACATGTAAGTCTTATGGAAATCTCCAAGTCTAGAGGGTGACTTGGGCGAACCAACCCATACATTCCATGTTGGATGCTTGAACCCTTGCCTCCAAGAAACCAATGTACGGGTTGGTTTGCCCCACTCTCTAGGGAGGGGGGGGGGGCTATTGAAATAATGCTTGATCACATTGGAATGATGGGCAAGTGATACTACTTTACACATGAAAACCCCCAACATTTTAGTGGTTGTTAGGAATTGATTAATTGGTGGATGGCCATTGTATACATGGAAATAAAATGAAACTAAATTAAAGTCTAGGAAGCCAAAATGCTAATGGGATTAAAAGTACATTAGGACCCTAAGCACAGTCCTCAAAATGCATAAGCTTTGGATCATGGACATGTATGAGAAAACATAACAACTTACAATAAATTTTTTGGATACAAAGGGTTTGCAAGCACCTAATTGTACCCTTTGTGAGAGGGAAAAACAATGATAACATGGTAGCATTTCCTTTATGTGTGTTATTGGAAGTCATCTAAAGCATCAAATAAAATAGAGTGCATCTCTATGCTTAACAAGTCAACACTTACGATAACAATTACTCATCATTCAACTCTTGTTTTGTGGGCTCTTAGAATATAACACAAATTGGATTTTTGAATATTTCCAAGTGCGCTCCTAAACAGAAGGGATGGTACATGCAACCACAACTACACTAAATATGATATTTAGATGTTTGATTACATTTAATGTTGTTACCATCCTACCTTGCTCAACACTAATTTTCAATTCCTTGACAATTAGTGTTAGACATAAATGTGTCGCTACCTTCCCTACTGCCACCTCCATTCATGTGAAGCATGGATTTCATTGGACTTGTGATTTTAGGGATTGCGTCCCACCTTCCTGCTCGCAGATCTCTCATCTGTCAAAGTCGATGGCATTCTTTTCATACCCTTACTAACACTAAAATCAAACATGTAAACTTCCACATATTACCATAGTTGATATTTAGTGTTTGAGTTTACAGTTAATGTTACTTACTTACATAGGGTTATTGACATTTAGTGTATGCGTTCGTATTTAGTGTATCAAACACTAAATATCATATTTAGTGTAGTGACACATGAAGACTTCCTACTAAAGAATTTCCCGCACACAGGGCATGGACGTACAAACAACACAGCATGGGGATTCTGATAGTATTTCATCTGTTACTTCCATTGGCACAGGACGTCCTGTTACACCTTGCGCCTCCGACATCTGTAGTATTTGCTCCGTTAGGGCCCTGATCCAGCGCTTATTGCACTCTTGACCGTGACCAAAGTCGATCAATTTTGAGCTCACTTCTGCAAGCTTGGTGGATTCTTCCTCCAGGTTAATTTTCTCTATAGTCTTGAATTTGCTTCGCATCTTGTCAAGCAAATATTTCTGCATGTCGGAGTCCCTTCTTGGTAGTCTCAACTGGTCGGTGATCCTTAAAACATCGGCACAAATTGCCTGTAGTTGCTCTGGAGTTGCGGTCGTTACTAATGACCGTGCTTTCTCCTCTGCCTTCGAAATTTCTTTGTGGTACTGTGAAATCTCGTGGAGCAGTTTACAGTAAGTAGAATTAATGTCAGATTCTTCTCTTTTGATGAATCTCTTCTCAACACCAAGATATCCGCCACACGCTGCCTATTGTCGACCTCATTGTCATTCATATCAAGCCCGTTCGCTTTGTAGTTGCAAATAACTCTACTTCTTCTGCTTGAGCGAGCAAAGCGCGTGCCCTCGGCGACTGGCGAGGAAGAAAAATTGTTGCACACCTGGAACCAGTTATGAAACAACTAGCATCATTTTCTTGCACAATGCCCATGTCCTAGGCAAGAGCAACCCAAAGTTAGTCGTAGTCCTCAAGCGTACCATAGTTAAAGGTCCCCAAAATGCACCTTCAAGTGAGTTGACAAATCACATGAGGAAAAATAATCCATCACTTTTAGCAGTATAATTTAAATTTCCTCTCAACTCACATCCAGCCAGCTTTGGTAATCCACACTCACAAACACCACGAAAAGTCATGTGCAGAGTGCACCGGCAGACCACCCTAAAACCACAGACTTTCACCATAAGAACCAAAAGTCGACCTTGTTGTCACATGGTGCCATCCAAGCTGAAACATCTTAGGTTGCCGGACATTACCAAAATGGTCACATTTCGGCTCTGTTAACCCTTAAACGACAATGCAAGCCCCACGGGCTTGGTATTATTTTGGGAGAATCTTGTTCAAAACTTCTACTCCATTGCACCAAATGGGGTTTTTAGGATGCCAAATCGAGCACCTTAGCAAGATCTATACTTCTTTAGAATAGAGCCTATGTAAATTAATTGGTTAATCATGCTTAAAATGAATTTTAAAAGATATTTTGGGTGTGGTATCGGGAAAGCATATGTCCTTTAAGGGTTAATGGATATGTGGGTGAGAACTGATCGAAGCTTTAGATCTGAGTTCATGAACAAACTGTAACTAGTGGCATGTACTACTGCAACAACATTACTGTGTTCAAGTCCTTCAATGCTGGGAACTTGATTCTATCACTCATAGGCCTAAAACCTTCCCCTCTCGAGTGATCACATCTAGCAACCTCCAATCCACACAAAGAAACTTAGCTTACAATTGTTCCAACATGACCTAAACTTATTCAGAGACTTGTAGCAGCAACTTGTTCGCATGTTTAGAATCAATACCTTATTGTTTATCCAATCAAACACTATATTCGTTAAATTGAGACTTTTTGGGCATTTTGAGACATTCACAAAAATAAGAACAAGGATAAATGGAACACATATTGGAGAAAGTTGTAAGATGCGAACACTTTGAAGCGGGTGTTTAGAACAAGAACCCCATTAATAACTCATATTTGGGATTGTTTAGGGTGGGCAATCCAAACCTTAGGCCAAGTTGAAGGGGAAATCTTAAAACATTCATATTATCGCACAAAAACTTGTATGAATATGGTTTAGGTAGGGCAATCCAAACCATAGATCATATTGAAGGGGAAATATGTGAACCAATATAATATAACATACAAAATATTCCAAACTCATATTTGTGATGGTTTAGGTAGGGCAATCCAAACCTTAGACCATATGGAAGGGGAAATCATGTGACACTTATATTATTGCAAAAAAAACATACAAAGTGTGGCATGTAAAATGCATAGCATGCTAACACCACACATCCATTGGATAGTGCGACCCAAAATGTTCTTGCCTATGGCCCACAACCCTACGCCTACTATGGCCTATCTAGCCTCGGAGACTACCTCTTTTTCTTTTGCTTCATTTTCTTTTGCTTTTTTTTCTTTTGCCTCTTTTTCTTTTGCCTCTTTTTCTTTTGCTGCGGCTTCTTTTGCTCGCATTGCTTCAACATTCCTGAAAATCTCCGCCCCGCGACTATAGCCATTCTTGGGGTGACCGCCATCAAAAACACATTTTGGATTCCGTCGGCCGCCCGAATTATACGACGAAGAATTCGAATACGATGAAGTGGACTGTCTTGCATTTCTGGTCATGGAGTAGAAACGCTCCAACTCGACGGACGCACTAGCCCGCATAGGTTTACGGGTGGGAGCAACCTGCAACGCGTCAATGCAAGAACACATGTGTTAGTTTAGGGAGGAAGACCCAAACGTGTCACACGTTCAATTTTTAAGTGCGGGATGATTGTAATGCGCGGTTAACCATGTTTTGGGGGGGGGGGGGGGGTTCACCTTGTCACCGGGGGCGTTCCCGTCGGAGTTGGCGAGGAGGGGCAAGGCGTCCCGCAAAGGGATAGGAAGGGTGCCACTCTTCGTGGGCCGAGCGTCCATCCGCAGCCGCCGTTGAGGTGTAATACTGCCGCCGGGCCGAGAGGGGGACGTCCGGACGCATTTGCGATTTATGCCCTTGAGCGGCGACGGGGACGGAGATGGCCGGAAGATTTGCTTGAGTGGGGGGCTATCGACGACGCCGGCGTCGATAGGCTCCTTGGAGTAGTCGATGGTGGACGCGGCATCGTAGACGGTCTCGTAGAAGAAGCTCCCCAAGTTTGATTCGCTGACGATCTCAATCGAGGGCTCCAAACGCTGGCGCAAAAAAGGAAACAAAACAAAACCCAAGGGGAGGGGGGGAGGGGGGAGCATGTGAAAATCGATATACAATTGAGGCATAATATATCACACACAATGGCACACCATGTAGTATCTCAAATGAGTTTATTATATTTCGCGTGAGCGTACAACTCTCTGTACATATAGTCCTTCGGATCCATGTATCTTTCGCCTATCGGATTACAACTAAGGAACCGGGGCACGGGTAGTCCGCTCCCCACGAGCGTTTGAATGTACTTAAGTAGGTCTAACAAAAAGCGGTCTCGGACCTTCTCGACCGTCCACGTGGGGCAAACTATGAAGTTCGAGGTCGGGTTCAAAATGTTTTTGGAAGCGCTGTCGTCCACCATCAACGTGTTGTCACGGGTGGGGCGAACGTCGTAGGGACAGCCGACCATGGTCGGACGCTGGTCCCATACGACTAGCTTCAAGACCTTAAGAAATTGGTTTACGGCGGGGTTGTTGGGTTTTTTCACAACCCTGCCCTCGGGGGTGTATAACGTTCTACAAGAGTCCTGTCCTAGGACCAAGCACGGGGGTTGGAGTCCCTTGAAGATGAACTCCACGACGGCCTGGGTGTTCTCGGACTTCATGGAGCTCCACACGATCACCCACCATTTGGATAGGGCGACCTGCAGGAAGCGCCGAAGCCACGGGCGGAGGTACACTAGCTTGCTTTTGATGTACGCGGGGGGACCATCGTAGTTGGCGTCCTCGGGCTTGCAGAAAGGCACCGTGGGGACCCTCAGACAATGCACGCACTGGACAAGGACCCCGTTGAGGTCTAGCACCAGGAACCGGGTCTTGGGAGGCGAAGGTGGCGAGGGCAAAATCGGGGGGACCACCGCGCTGTCCTCCACACTCCTCGGAGAGGATCGGTGGGGAGCTGCGACGCTATGCTCCGAACCCTGCGGCGACAAGCGAGAGAAGGCGGACGAGGACTATGTTATGCTATGTCCATCTCAAGCAGAACGGAAATTTTGTGCAAACACAAGAAGAATTGGACCATTGGTGGCAACAAAAACATACAAGGGGAACAACATACATTGGGACACAGATGCAAACATATGGGCGCCCAAAATAATAATTTTATTTTTACAAATCTCTATGTACAATTTGATTGGGGGGGGGGGGGGGGGACCGCGGTGAACAAGGGCATTCACACTATCCTAATTCTACATCTACAAAATTGGTTGCGCGCCGCCAAGGTCGAGCATAGTCGAGTGCAGGTGAGACGAAGGGGATCGCGGGGGGGCACGTTGGGGGGAGGGGGAGCAAGTGTAGAGCATGGGGGGCAGGGGGTGTGCATTTCCTCCTAGCAAGGGGGACACGACCACGCCAACAAGACAATGACCCAGGAAGTTTGGGTCGGTCGACCCAAACTGGGGAGGGCTCAGTGTATTACCTCGCCCTGGTCATGTCTCGACGATGTGGAAGCCTCCACCATCCCCGCTGCCCCGCCTCTCTCGCCACCGCCTTCTCCGACGACGTCAGGAACCTTCTCCTGCAAACGATCGGCATCAGGCCCTTGTCCTAAACCAATCTCCGCATTTGCATCATGCATGGGTTCATCGATTTGGTTAGGAGTAGAGGTATCACCAAGCCCTTGCAAGCCTTCAACATCTAGCATGGCCGTGTCTAGTTGACACCCATGTTGGTCAAAGGAGGACTGCGCTGCAACGGGGTTTGGGTCGGGCGACCCAAACTGTCCTGCATCTGGAGAGGGCCCTTCGGACACTCCAGTGGATGGTGGGTTTGGGTCAGTCGACCCAAACATCCTGGGGTCGTCCGATTGGTGAGGGGGCGCCATGACTATCGGGGGCCGAAGTGGTGGAGGGCCCAAAGGGGAGGAGGCTCCACAGACGCGCCAGATGTTGGGGTCATCCACTTGCTGGACCGGCGCGTACGGAACTTGGTGGGGCCGCATCAAGTGCTGGAAGCTGAAAGACGATTGCGGCACAGGCTGCTGAGGGATGCTCTGCGGAGGGAAGCCGGGGGGCAAGTGCGGGAAGGAGCTGGAGGGAGCCACCACCAAACCTTGCGCCCACATTCCTTGTATCACTTGTGATATCAATTCGGTGTGGGACGGAGGTTGGGCCATCGCCCTCTGTCGCTCCTGCTCCAACAGGAGAGCCCTTAGCTCTGCTACCTCGTTCCGCATTGAGGGTTCTTCCGCGGCAGCCTTCTGCAGGCGGACTCGCTGCTCCTCGTCCCTCCTCATCTTCTCGTTCGCCTCCTCCACAGTCAGAACCTCGGGCTTCACCCTAACCATGCCAGCGAACGCTGTCGGGGACGGGGGATCTGATCTTAGCCGTTTGGCGAGCTCAATGTCATCGTCGTCCTCGCTGCTTATGGCAATGGTCTCCTCCACGGAGTAGTCGCCATACAGCTTCTTCCCCTTCATCTTCCTCCTCTCCCTGAACGTGGCGGTCGCGTCCCTGGAGTACATGTCCCGTGCATCGTCCACCGTCAGGACGGGCACGAGCTTACTCTGCGGGGTTGCCGCCCGCATCGCCTTCTTCCGTTGAGGGGCTTCGGATTCTTGCGTGAAGCCCGTTGCCCCTTCCTCCACGTCGCCTTCCTTCTCCGCCTCCTCGTGCTCCTCTTCTTCCTCCTCCTCCTCGACATCGCCACCTTCTGTGCGGGACGGATTGCCCGGATGCAACCCGACAAGAGGTTCGGGTTCTTGGGTTGTGGCCCTCATGGCCATTTCTTCCGGGTTGATCCGCCTCACCCTATCAAGAGGGTTTTCGCCCCCCTGAACAACCTCGTCGACGTAGCTACCCGGGATCCAATCGAGGATGTCCATCTTCTTCGCCAACGATCTCTGCGTCCTGTAAAATGGCAGATCGCCATCCTCTATGTAGGAGTATATACTCAGCCCCGACATCTACACAATCCAAGTTATATAGACATTAGAATTAGGCGAGGGACATAAACAAGACCAAGTACAATGTGTAGTTTGGGTCGATCGACCCAAACCAACAAAGAGCCTAGTTTGGGTCGATCGACCCAAACCAACAAAGAGACTAGTTTGGGTCGATCGACCCAAACCAACAAAGAGACTAGTTTGGGTCGATCGACCCAAACCAACAAAGAGCCTAGTTTGGGTCGATCGACCCAAACCAACACAGAGCCTAGTTTGGGTCGATCGACCCAAACTGTGCACGAGTTATAGAAAGTCGCTTACCATGGCAGCATAGATAGGTTTAGAGCCTCCGAAGACGTTGAAGATGCAATCCCCTCTCCTCGTCAGCGTCCTCATCATTCTCACGTAAAATTCCATCCGCAGCTCATCTAAAGGATAGTTCGCGTATTTAGCCTCGTCGTAGAGGCACTTGTTGACACCCAACCCTTCTGGAACTTGGAAGAGTTTGTCCATCTGGGATATAGGGTGGTTCGGCACCTTCAGCAACTCCGCTTTGTACACGAAGTACAAACACAAGACGTTGACGAACTTGGTCTTCTTGTCCCTCAACGTCGTATAAGCTCCCTCCGCCGGTGCGGCGATGTAGTGAGACTTGGAGACTGCATACTCCGGCTGCAATTTCCGGACAAGCTCGTACACCTGCTCCGCCCTCCTATCCTCGACTATCCAAAGCCAGATATCTACCTCCCTGAACTTAGGGCTTGCATAATCGACGAACTTAGATAGGAAGGGGTCATAGAAGAGGGTGCTCATCGTGCCCTCAAATGAGCTTCCAGGAATATTCCTGAAATCAATCATCCCAAAAGGAAAGCGGTCCCTTGCTTTCGTCCTTATCGCCATTCTGGCGTCTTGACCTGGCCAGCCCTGAATTTTCAACGGGTCGGCGATGACAAGGTTGAAGTACGCTTCCCCTTCAAACTGGACAATCTTCTTCTCCTTGATGAAGTTCGAGAACGCACGCGCTGTGTGATCCGGAAGCGCCCGGTTCTTCCCACCCTTCACCATCTTGGCCCGCAAGAAGTCGTCCCCCGCTTCCCTTATTAGAGCCGCCATGGAGGCACTGGTGAACTTATATTCAGCTTTGAATGCTCTCCAGTTAGCCTCATGGACCTCGCCGTCCACGACAATATTCCTCTCTGGCACTAGTTTATGCAGCTCCTGCACGATAGTCGTCTTCTTTTTCCTGTTATCCGTCCATTCCTTCATGGTGTAGCATGAAGGAACGAAGGATTTGGGCTTTTGGAAGACAATCTTCGGGTGCACCCAACACCTCTTCGCCGTGGGTGCCACGTGCAGGATGTGAGATGCCGCCTTCTCCACCTCCGTCTCTGACAGCCCTTGAAGAGTTCTAAAGAACTCTCTCACGAGAGGCTTCATCTGCTTGAAGCGCGAGGTTTGGCTGAAGAAAATGCCAGTGTCGGGGTCGATAAAATCCCCCGTCTCGTGCTTTTCAAACACGGTTTTCCACTTCCTCCAAACTGAGTCAGATGCTGTAATCAAGTAAATCTCCCCCTTGAGGTCGCTGTATTTCTTCTGCTTGTGGCTCGAATTATCAATGGAGGAGAATTTGTTGATCATTTGGTATTTGAAATCCTGCACGTCCACAAAACAGAACATTTGAATGCGTGTTAGATATGTACATGTGATTTCCAACCCATATCATGACCAACATCTGCAACAACAGTTTGGGTCGATCGATCCAAACTAAATAAACTAGTTGCATCAGGAGTTTGGGTCGGTCGACCTAAACAATACTCACCTCCCATTTGGGATTCTTGTCCTTCGCATTCTCCCTCTCCTTGGGAGGCCTACCATAGAACTCCCACACCTCCCGCAAGGCCATGATATTCCTTATCGAGGAAGCTTGGTAGGCCCTCTTCTTATTTCCCATATTGAAGTACCGGGAGATGTCGCTGAGCTTGGTCTCGTCGTCAGACCACACCACCAGTGCCTTCCAAACCTTCAGCTTTTCCTTCTGATTGTTCGGATCATCCCACTCATTCATGAGTTGGATTTTCTTGGATGCCTCCACGCTGTGCTGGCCGTCTATGAGCCAAAAATCGCCCTTCTGAATTGTGGGCCACATTTCAGGTGTAGGCATTTTCTTGAGACCCTGTGGCATCACTACTATCGTTTGCCTGTCGTCTTTAAACTGCTCGCAAACGATCTGCGCGATTATCCAGTCAACGTAGGCATCCTCCTTTGCCCGGACACACTTCTCCGGTGGCGCTAGATGGCACTGGCTGATGTTCACGTCGAACTTAAAATCCCTGCCCATGAAAAAACAGTGGGAGCATTTCGTCGTGAAATTGTTCACGATTTTCTGCAGCTCCCCTGCATCCACCTCTTCGCCGGGCTTCGGCATGCGCAACTCCGGTGAGACTGGCTCGTCAGTCATCACAGATGACTCTCTCCCCCTCTTGGATGGAGTTGTTTGATGGCTCCCAGAAGGTGTAGGCGTCTCGCTATCCGCAGGTGTTTGGGAGGGAGTGGTCCTCCGCGAGTCAGCCGGTACTGGTCGCGGCTTCCTCACCGATTGAGGTCTTGACGACCCTGCTCCTTCCTCTGTGGTTGCTTTCCGCCTCACGGGTTGCTGAGACTTGGTTTTGCTCTGCAGGGCTTTGTTGAGCACGCTGATTGCATGCTTTAGTTTCGTGAATCTGCTCGACACCTTTGTGTTCGATGTACTGTTATCGATGAATATGGACTCCGGTTTGATGACGTCTGGTTCTACACATGTTTCTTTTGCATAGATAGCGTCAAAGGGTTCGGAGAACTGGTGCATAAACATATGCGCGTTCTGGACAGCGTTGTTCTCGAGGATGACATCCACGTAGTCTCCAAGAGACTGAACCGATGCCACCTCCCACCCCGTAAGAGTAGCCCATGTGTGCTTCTCCACGGTCCCAACCTTCACAACAAAAATCATTTTGTATTGCGAACCCTTAACCACTTGTATAGACCACGCGAGGACAAGCCCGTCCTTAGGGGAATAGGAGTCATCCTGCGGGGTTTCGTGCTCCTGCCACAACATGTCCGGCGCAGGCATGAACCACCTTTCGCCGGGTCTTTTCTTTGGAGCCATCTGTAAGAAAATAATGTGCAATGTTAGTTTCGGTCGTTCGACCCAAACATCTACGACATGAATAGGTTTAGGTGGATTGTATATTTATATATTTCAGCATCATTTGTATTGATAATAAGAATGTTTTGATTATTGGGTGGATTTGCATTTTATATTGTTTGTGACATGCAGGATTACTTGATACTTTTCCTTGATACATTCCTTGATTATTATTTTTTAGTGGATGTGAATTTTATATTGATGCAAAAATCATGGATTTCTTTATGAGTTTATAATTAGAAGACGTTGTTTGGGTCGTTCGGCCCAAACATGATGCTTTGTTTTGTGTTTGGGTCGGTCGACCCAAACAAGAGACTGTGTTTGGGTCGGTCGACCCAAACAAGAGGCTGTGTTTGGGTCGACCGACCCAAACCTGTGGCCGTGTTTGGGTCGTCTCCCCAAACTTTCCTATTTTAATGTAATTTTTAAAAGTTGGCACGTAGCATATACAATGCTTATGCGTTGTGTATGCTACAATACCTTCAATTGACAAACACTTATTGCATATAATAAAAGAAAATACCTTTGTTGTATGTAGCAGTTGTTGTAAACAGTTGCTTTAGAACAGGTGTTCTTCTTCCAATAACACAGAAACAGTTGAATGTAACCTCTCACACAAATCCACAATCTCTCATACAACTCCTAGATCTCTTTTGAATCTCTCAAACAACAATTCAATACTTCAAACAACCTCTGAATCTCTAAGAACAAGTGAATCTCTCAAAACAATAACTGACTCTCTCAAATGACTTAGATATCTCTCAAACAACAATTGAGTGTTTCAAACAACCTCTGAATCCCTAAGAACAAGTGAATCTCTCAAAACAATGACTGACTCTCTCAAATGACTTTTGTATCTCTCAAACAACAATTGAGTGTTTCAAACAACCTCTGAATCCCTAAGAACAAGTGAATCTCTCAAAACAATGACTGACTCTCTCAAATGACTTTTGTATCTCTCAAACACCTCCTGATTATCTTATAGAACTCCTAAATCTCACAAACTCTCCAACTACAATACAGCCTCCAAAACCCGCAAGCTTAGAATGTTGGAAAACCCTTCAACAATCTTCTACTTACTTCACTCTACAACAATCACTCTACTAACTCTCACGCACTCTAAAACTCTCTCCTTAGGTTTCTGTTCTATTGCAAACACTTCCTAACTTCTACAGCAAGAGAAGGGAGGGAAGGAGAAGAATCAGTAGGCGCCAAAGCAACAAGAAGGGAGGGAAGAGAAGAAAATCGCCACCCTGAATCGCCACTGCGCTTCGCGAAAGCGGCGCTTCAGGAGAGGCGGCGCTTCCACAAGAGGCGCGGAGCGAATGCTTGGCGCGGAGAGAGAGAGAAAGAGCGAAAAGTTGTGACGGCTGGGGTTTTGTATGCCTCGGGAATTGGCCCCCAACCGCACGAATAGGGTGCCAACGGGATTAGGGCACCAACGGAATTAGGATTACGGGGAACCCTAAATCCTAAAGCCAAACTGTAAACCCTTAGCGGGCATTAGTATTTTCAAGACACTTTGGAGTACCCTAATGGGGCATTCCCACTTGACTTTAGTTAAGACCCTCACTATTTTATAAAGACCGGGTAAAGCTCCCTCGGTTATAGCGGAGGCATCCAACTATCCCAATGCACCTACAAGAACTTGCTCCGGAGATTTTCAAGTAGGTTTTAGTTAAGTAGCTTTCACACATGTTCATGGTTTTATCTACCAAGCAATGAATGTTGGGTAGTTTTTGTCCCATCCCCAAATGCCTTACTACTCACCTATCTTACCATCGGTTTTTGTTAATGAAGCTCCTCGTGCCCTCATAGCTAAGACTAAAAAGCAACCAGTCACAAGGGTGGGAGGCGACACTTTTAAAATTCCTATATTCTTGCCTAATGTTTAGGTACCGATGGGAGCGTCGGTGGTTGAGGCTTAAAACCTCCACTTTTAAGCCATGCCACATCATTTGCCACCTAGGCTCGGCACTAAAAAGAGCCATATGTGTGAAACCTAGATAACTAAAACCGCATTTAGACTAATACTACTTCTAACTAATGTCAAGAGGGAATGCCCCATAAGGTGCACATCAAATGCGGTATTCTACAAAATGAAACCATTTATACAACTAATGCATTTTTACAACGCAACGTTATGCTAAAACTAAGACTTAACCCCTACTCACATGACACCATAACCTAAATTTCCCAAACAAGTTGAAATCATTGGTTTCTCTTTTGTTTGAGCAAGTTAGAAAAATAATACAATTGCGTGACATTTAACGATGTAATCGTTGACATTTAGACTTTACCAATGATGCCAAGAACTCACACAATATGCAATGAATAAAAAATATAACCCCCGTCCCCCAACATGAAATTCGGAAATTTAGGATATTTGAATGTGTTTGCTAAATGTATACCTTCCCCAAGAGCATTTTCTCAGGGTTTGGAATTGCATGATCCTTATGTCGAAATGCTAACATGCTCAAGTTTTTAGTAAATCCCTTACATACTCACTTGAATGAATCACATAGTCGCCAATAAACCATGGATCGTGATATATGTACTTCGAATGTGATATAAAAGTAAATCGGAGAACCACAACATCAAATGAAGCCCTTTGACGCAATCATGTTGTTATTGAATGTTCCCTCCACATATATTACATAATGGCGCAAGATAAAGTTCATGTTGTTTGTATGTGGAGGTAGCAGTGAACAACTACGAATTTTTGTATTTAGGGTTTAGGGTTTAGGAGTTAGGAGTTAGGTTTATAACATATTAATCTATCCAATATTAACATATAACATTGACTTACTGGTGAGAATAGGTTTTTACTGGAAGGTAATAGAAAAGACGATCTTGATTATGTTTATTTGTTATTACGGACGTTTAAACGTGATATAGTGAATGGTCTTGTGTTTATTCAAATAACATGAAATGTTGTGGATGTTATTAGGGGTAAGGGGTTCAACTTTGGATGTTTTGCTCACTTTAGGGAATCACATAGTCGCCAATAAACCATGGTTCATGATGTATTTAATATATGGAATGTGATGCAAAAGTAAATAAGAGAAGCACAACATCAAATGAAGCCATTCACGCAATCATGTTCTTATTCATTGTTCCCTCCACATGTATTGGATAATGGAGAAAGATATAACAGATATTGTTTGCATAATATGAAGAAGAGTCTAATAGGAAGGTTATAGTAAATACAATCTTGATCATGTTAATATGTTATTTGGGACGTTTAAACATGATATACTAATTGGTTTTGTATTTTGTCAATACGTATTTCATGTTGTGGATGTTATAAGGGTTTAGGGTCCAACTTTGGATGTTTTGGTCACACACATTAGTAAACTTGAAGTGAACTTGAGGATGGATTGAAATAACATTAAAAGATTGAACCAAAAAGCGACATTGCTAGTTAGTATCCCCTTAACAACGTCCACATACGTTTATCATTGCCACACTTCCATGCGAGATAACAGAGCCGCAATGTTCTAGGGTTTAGGGTTTAGGGGAGACAAATAAATAATTTTATTCATCATGACAATGGCCTCAAGCCTTGGAAACTCTCTCATAATTGCAACCTCCAAATGGCCCCAACCCCACCTAAATAGGTTTGCACTTGAAAGCATTGAATGGAGTTGTGGTTGGGTATACATATTGGTTAAAATATACCGTTGTGACACTTGAAAAAATTAATGTGGCCGCCACCCTTCCTCCCAATGTCGTATGTCATATACACACAAAACCAAAAAAAGATTAAATATCATAGACTAAGACATATGACGGCTGGGGTATGAGAGGGGCATTAAAAGATGCGCATTTTCTACAATAAACAGAAAACGGGGAATTCTGTCAGGAGGTTTGAAATAACAAGGTGGGAAAGGCATCCAACGAGGAAGTCGGGCAAGTGGAGGTGGATAGTATAAAGGGGCGCACCCCCCAAAAGTTGGTTCTTTTTTGCTCTTCTCCCACTCCTGAATTCGTAGAGAGAACTCTTAGTCGGAGCTGTACTTCGAGGTTCGTTCACGCTGTTGTTCATGAGGACCTATTCACAGCATGCAAGTCCGCAGTGAACTTTGCAATGAGATGAAATTCCACACACCTCTCAATATCCGCTGCATTATACGCCGCATTATACGCTGTATTATACGTCGGTCGACACTAGTGTTGGCGGGTTTCAGTCTGACCCTTGTGAGGTTTGGGTCGGTCGACCCAAACCCCTCCACTAGTGTGGGCGGGTTCTAGTCTGACCATTCTGAGGTTTGGGTCGATCGACCCAAACCCCTCCACTAGTGTGGGCGGGTTCTAGTCTCACCCTTGTGAGGTTTGGGTCAGTCGACCCAAACCCCTTCACTAGTGTTGGGGGGGGGGGGTCTAGCCTGACCCTTGTGAGGTTTGGGTCGATCGACCCAAACCCCTTCACTAGTGTTGGGGGGGGGGTCTAGTCTGACCCTTGTGAGGTTTGGGTCGGTCGACCCAAACCCCTTCACTAGTGTTTGGGGGGGGGTCTAGTCTGACCCTTGTGAGGTTTGGGTCGGTCGACCCAAACCCCTTCACTAGTGTTGGGGGGGGGGGTCTAGTCTGACCCTTCTGAGATTTGGGTCGGTCGACCCAAACCCCTACCCCACTATGGGCGTTTATCGTAAAACCTTTCAGAAGGTTTGGGTCGGTCGACCCAAACTTTTTCGCACATCGTGAACGAATTGTTAATGGCCCTTACCCAAGGTACTCAAAAGGTTTGGACGGACAGAGTAGGAACCTTATCCCATCATATGTAATGTTTGGGTCGAGCGACCCAAACCTCATCCCAGTGTGGGTGGATTTACACTGTGAAAGTTTGGGTCGACCGACCCAAACCCTTTCCCAGTGTGGGTGGACTTACCCTGTGAAAGTTTGGGTCGACCGACCCAAACCCCTTCCGAGTGTGGTGGGTTTACCCTGTGAAAGTTTGGGTCGGTCGACCCAAACCCCTTCCCAGTGTGGATGGATTTAGCCTGTGAAAGTTTGGGTCGACCGACCCAAACCCCTATCCAGTGTGGGTGGATTAACCCCGTCAAAGATTGGGTCGGTCGACCCAACCCCTTCCCGAGTTTCGGAGGTTGTAGTTGACCATGACAAGGATTGGGTCGGTCGACCCAAAATTTTCCCCACAGCGTGATGGAATTCTAAATGGCCCTCAACCCATCATTGTACAAGGTTTGAGTCGGTCGACCGGAACCCGACCCTATCCCACGGGCAAGGTGTGGATGGCCCTCAATCCCTGGTGCCACAGGGTTTAGGTCGGCCGACCCAAACTCCCACCCAAAATATTTTGTGGAACATTTTGTGGACTGGCGCATAGTATTGGGAGCTCACATTGCATTTGTGTTGCAAATGTCTTGATCCTCAGTGTCCCCATTTATCGTGATGTTTTGCATTTTCCAATATTTGATTTTTTTGGACCCTTACGTTGTGTCCATGTTTGTTGAGGTTTCATGTGCATTTGTGTAGGCGCAATGGAGGGAGTTGGTGGAAGAGGGGATTCCTTCTCTGAAGACATGGGCAGCACCCAATCTCTGTCTAGGGATGAGCTAGACATTGTCGGGGAGGATAGTTTTGATGACAGTGCAGATGAAGGTCATTTGGGGAGTCCTTCGCCATCTGACCCTTTTTGCCCCATTGTGGAATGTGCGGGGCTTTCACGAGCTTCATGGGTGAATTTGGATGTGGTACTTGTTAATGACAGTGGAGTTGCTGTGGCGGAGGGTATTTGTCGTAACACACATCCACAAGATTGCATTGATGAACACTCCCTTGGCACCGAGGACGTTGGAGTTGTTATATTAGAATCACTTGTACATTCGGAAGTCAATCCAACTCATAGGTTCTCGTTGCGAAGGTGGCCGTTGAGGAATGTGACAATTGAGGGGGTTAGCTTGCGCGACCATGAGCGACGACACGTCCAAATCCAACAGGAGCTCCAAGCAAAGATTCGGCCACGCAAAGGCCTTCGGAAGTACGAAACATTGACACGTCCTACTCCGTCTGCAAATAAGTGTAAACGTCAAAGGTTGCTCTGTGAGGAGTCTATTAGAGAAGTTGCTACGAAGGATTGTTGTGTACATCGTTGTTGCCAATTGTTCCCAAGAGATAAATTGAAGGTCATCCGTGAAGAAATGTGGCTTGGAGATTTCCGTCTAAGATCCACCAAAAAACTTGATGTCCATAGGGCGATACATGTGAACGGAGCGGGTCGCAAGGTCATCACCCTTGAGAACATAGACGTGTGTTGTACGGCATGGTACACCATTCACGGTGTGTCGAAAGCGGAATTTTATAGACAAGCCGCGTATGCCAATGAAGGCCGCCGTGCCCGTCACCATGAGAACACGGGCTTAAAGAAACCAAGAGAAGCAACGAGACAAGCAACAGCCACTCTGGCAACCATCATTGTCCCCCTTGCCGATGCAATGCCGCACAAAACACGGACACTCGCAACCGATGAAAAGGTTGTGGAGAAGGTTCTTCCTACAGGCACGAAATGGAAAGACATATTGTTGGACGTAAACGCAGTTGGCGAGAAGGCCGGGTTGGACCCTATTTCGTTGTCGAAACTGAGTGCTATCAAAAAATCTCACTTTAGCGAATACATCACAAAAAGACGAGGCGACAAATTTGCCCGTTGTTCCAAATGCGAGAAGTTGAAACGCCTTCGAGATGCACACACGATGGGGACAGAGTCCTATGCCGCACATCAAATGAACTATTTCAAGCATGTGAACATGCAAGAGGCACACTGTAATGATTACTACACAAATAGAGCTTTGTCCATCTCCAGGCCTTTGGAAGTCCTTACAATCATCCATGACAAAATGGACCATGCCAAAACAGCCTCACCATGTTTTGCAAATCGAATAAAAGCCACGGACGGCCTTTTTAAGCTTCCTGTTTCGGTTACAGGTGATTTTGATAACAATTGCATTGCATTACCTAAACATAAATTTGTGCGTTTAGGATTGTACTTGGGGCCATACATGTACACCATGTGAATTTTTTGGTGTTATAGTTGAATATTAAACCATTGGGTTGCCTTTGCAGGAATGATTGCACATGGGCATGGAGATGTCAAGTATGCTCATTATGCTCTTGATTTGTATCCGGGGGATTCAAACCACACGATAGGGTCATTTGCAAAGCTTTTACGTGATTTGGAGAAACCGCCGTCCTATTCATCAAGATTGCTATTTGAAAACTCGGGATCAACACCTCTATATAAAGCGGTCTTGGATGGAAGAGATGTATGCGTGCACTCATTGCCGGAGCCACCAAGTGAAGATGTGATTGCCAAGAATTTGCCCCCAACTCTGCGTGTCCAATTGGACAATTGTGCGAAGGACAATAAAAGTAGATATGTTTTTGCATATTGGTCGTTGTTGGTTGCGAAAGGCATTTTCAAGGAGGTTTTTGTGTCCTTTCTATTGGTAGGCCACACGCATGATGATATTGATGCGTCCTTTGGGCGGTGGAGCATGAAGTTGCGCGAGGAGGATTTTCCAACAATCCCATTGTTGATGAAGTCGTACATGGATTTGGAGAACATTCCCGTCATCCCACATATGATTGAAGAGGTTCCAGACTTCAAGGCATTTATAGAACCGTATATTCGAAGCGGAGCTCACCGATTGATCGGGCATACGAAGGCACAACAATTTCGGTTCTACGTGCGTGACGATGGTGTCCCCGCCATGCAATACAAGTTGTTGTGCACATCACAAGACTGGAGCCCGCCGGAGGGTCTCCTTGTATGGCGTGTTGATGGGGAAGGAAGGACGATGTTGCCTGACGGAGAGCCTAAGCCTTGCAAACCAATACCCATGAAGAATTTGGAGGACATTTGTAAAGGCATATCAGGCTTCATACAATATTGGGAGAGTTTGAGGGTAGCGGATGTTGGTGGATCGTGTTGGCTTCGTTACGGAAGTTGGATACAATATTGGACACGTGTTCGTGGCGCTTTGGCAAACCTTCATCAAGATACACCCCTTACTTTAAGGCATGGGTTTTGGCCACAAACACGTGTCAATGTACAAGCTTCGGAGGCTAGTCTTTTGGGAAATGGAGAGGTTCGAGAGGAGTTTGATGTGGACGACCATTACGTGGGGCCTGCTAGTAGTCGTCCGCCACCATCTTTCCGCATTGCAGTGGATTGTCATGAAGGTTATATGCTCATTTTGCGTCCTGGAGATGAGACATATGCAAAGCCAGTGTGGGTGGCAAGAGCTTTGTCCAAACCAAATTTTGTAACTTCCAGCCCTCATTTTCGACAAATACAAGTAGAGTACTACCGACCGACATCACGGAATGAAGATGTTGTTCGGCATTATACAGGCTGGGATACAAACCCTAACTTTCGGTAGAAGGTGGATTCTGAGCATGGTCCATCTTGGATAGATACAGATTCCATATTCATAGCATGGAAACCACGGAAAAATCATAGTGGATCGGTGTCCATCCCTCAAAAGTACATAACTTTTGCAAAAGACAACCTTGCTCGGATCGCAGAAGAAGCAACCCACGTTAAATGAGAAGTTGGTAGGATTGTGTTAGCATGATTATAGTGTAATATGTAATTCGACGAATATATATTACTCATATGTGTGCTCCTCAAACTTGGGGCAAAGTTTGGGTAGAACTTGCGAATGCTATATTGTTTGGGGTTGGATGAATATCCATTTACTATATTTCAATACAAATGTGAAGTTCATTTTTTTATTAAGTTTGGGACTAAATTGTCCATTGAAGAAAAATGCATTTATTGCATGCACTTTGTATGTTGCAATGTCTATATTTTATTGACCATGCTAATAATATAAACCATTTTATATGTTTATTGGATGAAACTAGTTTGGAGTGCTCTACCCAAAGTGTTTTTGTTGATGAAGTTGGTGTTGAGTGCTCTACCATATGTGCTTATGTCCACACATAATAGATTTGGGATATTAGAACATATAATATATTTGAGATTGTTCGCAATATAGTTTCGGAACACGGAATGTTGTTTGATCCATATATTAATTTGAGACTAGAGAAAGTCTCAATTTAACGAATATAGTGTTATCAGAGAAACTACTTTGTTTGGAGGAAGATGATGTTGCATCACTAGACTCAATTTTCATCTTCTTGTTCTCCACATTTTCCCTTAGAGTCACTTGGCGTTCGGTAGCATCATAGGCGAACTTGGTCCAATTAACTTTGTGGTTGTTCCTCTCAACTAGCCAATGTGGCCAAGTAGAACCCATTTGACGGCAAATGACCATATACAAGCTCACTATGCCTTCTACAATCGCAAATATCCTCATGTGACAAGTAGTTTGAATCCAGCTTCCACCCCTGGTCACCTCGAGGCCCAAAAAATGCGATAATTGCATCATTATCGATTCCTACATCTGCACCTAAATCTTTTCAAAGTATCAAGCCCATAGTCTCTCACACCAAGATTCTTTGCAAAATCATGAGTTGTCCAATTCTCCTTCTCAAGAACAATAGTAGCAACTAGAATTTCCTCAGCTTCTTGTGATGACAATTCATTACCCTCAACTTTCACTCTTTGGACACGTGCCCTTGGTGCCATGTTAACAAAGACAAATTTACAAAGCAATGTACAAAAGAAGAAAGATGTAATGCAAATCCAAAACTTTAAGTTTGAGTTGTATACCTCCATTTCAATATCCCCCTTCGTCCTCAAAGTGCACCCTAAACCCTAAGCTAGCAGACATTTGTGCTATACTACTAGAACCCTAATGCCCCCTTCCCACATGACTTTAGCTAATAACCAAAGTATTTCCTAAAAACTGGGTAAAGCTCCCTTAGTTATGGCAGAGGCATCTGGTTATCCCAATATGCACCTACAAGAACTTGCTCCAGGGATTTTCAAGTAGGTTTTAGTTAAGTAGCTTTCACACATGTTCATTGTTTTATCTACCAAGCAATGAATGTTGGGTAGTTTTTGTCCCATCCCCAAATGACTTACTACTCGTCTATCTTACCATCGGTTTTTGTTAATGAAGCTCCTCGTGCCCTCATAACTAAGACTAAAAAGCAACCAATCACAAGGGCAGGAGGTGACACTTTTAAAGGTCCTATATTCTTGCCTCATGTTTAGGAACCGATGGGAGGGTCGGTGCTTGAGACTTATTATAACCTCCGCTTTTAAGCCATGCCACATCATTCGCCAACTAGACTCGGAACTAGATAATGTCAATGGTGTGAAGGCTAGGTTGTTAGAACCAACTTTTAGCCTTATAGCTAAAGTCAGGTGGGAAGGGGGCATAAGCGTTTCAACAACACATGAGGTGGTGGAGGGAGGACGTTGGCAACCTTGAGATCTTGCAGGCATGGGGCAGACACGACCTCCCAGGCTAAGGGTTAATTAAGGGCATTTTCTCTAAAATCCCTCTAAAATGATGGGACTGAAGTCTTGAACTTTGACCCGCTATTTCTCAAACTCTAGTGAAAGCATATGTGACTAGCCGTTGCTTCTCGCTATTTATTTTCATTGGGCTAGATTTGAAACTTTAGCAGAAAAACACAACCAGCCTAATCTCAGATTAGAGCTAATTAGGCTGCCAACTGGATGGAATATGCACTTTGAGGTCATGGTTGGTGCATCTCTTATTGTTCATGTCCTAATTAACTTGAGCTTCCGTTGCCCCATGAGAAAACTTGACTCCTCAGTTCTAATCTGAGGTTTACAGTACACTGACTACCCCATTTAATGCGAGTGGCCTAATAGAGTGCGTGGCTAAAGGTTATTGGGGGTATTTATGTTGTCCACCTCGAGATACATCCCGGGCCCACCCATTTTAACCCGGGATTATCTGTCTCCTCCCATATGGTCGCCACATTCATTGATTAATTGTAAAGCTTCATCCGGCCATTAATTAACTTGGGATCTTTTCAATTTTGAAACCATTGGGTCTAGAAAGCATATTAAGTACGTTAATAATAAACCTATGGATATTTTATGTGACATAGAGTGGAATAAAGGCCCATGTTCTATGTGGTTCCCTTTTTGTTCTCCCATGTTCCCTCCCACGTTCCCATGATATTAACAAGTGATGAATTCACTTATAACGAATGTGTGCAAGGATCAAAGATTGTCCACTTTACCATGCTTGCCCCCATTGTCGCGCACCTCTCCATGAGGAGTGGCCGAAACACCATGGGCACAAGGGGGACACCTGGGACTTGTGGCGCCGTTGGTGAGGGTCCAAGTGATCCTAATGTGGGTGAGGGCCCCGGGCGTTGGGAACGCCTCCCACCCACAGAGACTAGGAGGCACAAGGGTAAGGTCATCAGCTATGCGTAGCTTATGGGGTGTAGATTCTAGAATGCTCAAGAACACCTCAATTGGAGGTGTGAGCTAAGAGTTATGGCAATTTGAGTGGGGCGCTGTCCCAGGACAGCGCTCTTGTACAGCAGTGGCTTGGGGGTGGCTCCCGGGACTACCAAGGTTTGAACAGGCATAACTTCCTCAATACTTGTCCAAATGGGACAAGTGAGGAGTCCATTGGCATCTACGTGAAGCGTAGATGAAGATGAAGTGGTTGCTTATTAGCATCAGAGATCACATAAAGAAGTTATGATGATTTGAAGCTGCTGGGGGCTTCTAGGCCCAGCGGCTAAGGGAAAATGTCTACTTGGTCATCAACTATAGATGATATATTTGGTGACCAAATAGCTTAAAAATAAAAATAAAAATAAAAATAAAATGTCATATGTATCAACTTTCAAGTTCAAATATAAAACCGAATTTTTGTATCTTTATTAAATCCAAGTTTCGTACGCCTTTCCATCATCATTAGTGCATAACTTGTTGTAGCATCCCATTGTTATTGTCGCGCACCTCTCTATGAGGAGTGCCCGAAACACCAGGGCACAAGGGGGACCCTGAAGTGACACCCGGGACTTGTGGCGCCGTTGGTGAGAGGGCCCAAGTGATCTTAGTGTGGGCGAGGGCCCCGGGTGTTGGGAACACCTCCCACCCACAGAGACTAGGAGGCACGAGGGTAAGGCCATCAACTATGCGTGTCATCAGTTAAGGCCATTCGTAATAGTGGTGTGAGTAAATTGCAATAACACTTTTAGAAGAACACCAACTTTGGCCAATCACAATGACGAATCGGGATTCTATTTGCTTAATGAGGTGGTGTAAGAAGTGATCCAAAAAGGGGGACAACAACTTTAATTAATAATAGATTCTCACTTATAACATAACATTAAGTAGTAATGCTAGTAGGGTACCCTTTGAGTACCCGCAATATTACCTCAACAAGGGAAAAACTTGCAAAACAAGGGTGTATTAATGGATAATTAATCAAATATAGTAGCTTCAAAAATGTATCAAAGAGGTTTTCAACGCGGGTGTTGGGAGACTTTTCCAAGAAGTGCAACTGCCTATTTCATATGACCAACTTTCCCATTGCTTTATAGTTACTTATATATTTTTTAGATCGTAATTTCCCAGGGAGTGCACTGTTCAAGTACTGTAAATATACACGTGCGTGCACAAAAGGGGTATTATTTAGAACAAGCATGTACAAAATGTACGTACAAGAGACATATTGCTATTAAGCAGAAAGTAGATATACATGAGGCTGGAGATAAGGCTATAGAAAAATATATGTTAAGTACGCGTTACTCGTTCAAGTCAGACCTGGACCAAGAATCATGCGTTTTTTCATCCACTAAGTAACGACTTTATAACTAAAAATCCATAATTTGATATTATACATATAATAGGGCCATATTTTTGCATTTCCAAACATTTGCACACATGTTATATACAATTTTTGTATTTGTTTTTGGGCCCTTGTGTATGTATGGAAATGTATTTTGAAGCAATGAGATTTGTAAGTATATTTCTTGATTTTAGCAAAAATAAAATGTATACAAGGGTATTTTAATAAGGGGTATGCACGCACGTGATGCTTGGTTTTAATGAATAGTGCACTCCCTAAGCGTAATTTAGCCTAGATTAGAACCTCTACCAACACTTGGCATTAGTTATGTCCTAGAAACTACCATAATTAATTCTAAGTATTGAAGGTAACTACCCAAATAGATCAAAAATAGCCTAAGTGAAACTCAAAGGTAGCGCTACCTTTGCTCTTGAAAGAGTATCAGACCGGCATGCGCCGGTTTGATGCTCTTTTGAGAAGGTCAATCTAGACTTGTTACTTAGTGTTATGAACATGATTGATTTTGTGATGATTCTCACATAATCATCCAACATTTATAGACCCCCCTAGTGCAGAGTAAAAAGCTCTTTACTCAAGCCAACTTTACAAATTTTTGTAAGTTGCATATGAATTGTTTTTGGTAGACTATGTATTGACTTGCTAATCTATGGGTTTTTTTCATTTCAGAAAGTTTCCAAGCTATCTAACTTGCCTGAAATAGCAAAAAATTCTTAAAGTGAAGCTTTAAGGTCTCAGTACCTTAGCCATATCATGTATTATACATTGGGGGGGCATGAAGGGGCCCTCAATGCAGTAGTTTACATAGTTCGAAGTGCGTCCTCCATTTTGAGTCCCATCATGTGGCTGACCTCAGATGCAAATTCGTAAGGAAGAACATGGAGGACTTGCATGCAAAAAGCTTGGACCATGGCCGCTACAACTTCTTTGCTTGGGATACCTCGTTGTTCAGAATAGAAGAGCTGCTCCTTGCTAAGAATATTTGATGTCTTTCGAATATCCTGCTGAATCTGAGCCGAAGAATTCTGTACCTGCAGTAATTCCCCCGGCCTGTAACCCATGAGGATCAAATAATTTAAGCACTTCACATCTGGACCTTCAACCGATTCAGATGGTCATGAAGAACAAGAAAAAAGATGATCATGAATGGCCACTCAAAGACATATACTTAAACAGGGCCCAAGAATGATCGTGGAATCTCGAAGAAATGCATCCACATTTAGGGCTGTGAGCCTGAGAAATCAGAAGGTTCCACGCATGTAGGGGTCACACATGTTCACACATGCTTGTCAGTAATAGTGTCTAGTGTCAGTACTTTCATGCCAGGTGTCAGTACTGTAAGTTGGATAGGGTGCCGTTGGATAGTGGCAAAGGCCAAGATGAATAATGCGTCCTAAATCTTTGATGACACTAATTTCAAAGCATAAATGAATTTAGTATCACCTTCACTAATTTGCACCCAGTAATTGGTATATTCAACGTAGTGGAAGACAACCACTTGATCCAGTTCCTAAGGAACCGCACTTCCTCGAGAAGTGTAACCTTGACCTTTTGTGCACAATGAAAGGTAATACCGTGCACTGAAAGCTGACAAGGTCATTTGTTGAGGCCATGAGGTGTGCTGATAGCAAGAGTTAGCTGAGAATGGGAAACGATGAGCACATGGCTTGTTGAAAGCCTGATATTATGGAGTAGATAACCCACGAGGGTCGGCAAATTTGAGTGGGTCACCAAACACAAACATTTGGGCACCATTTCCTCTAGTCCCTTACGATCATGGAGCTGTACAACATAGATTGAGGATAGGAGCAACGCGAGGATTATGCATTCGAGAAGTCATCCTCTTCCCCAATCCTGAAACACCACCTGAAGCATCAAGAGGTTATGGTATGTTGGGTCGATTGGACACAACAACCAAAACAAAACAAAACAAGGCGAGTAGAGAAACGAATCACTCACTGAAATGCATGGGATGGCTTGCGAGGATGCACGGTCTCCGATCAGTATGGAATCCCAATCGAGGGCGCTCGTGGCACCGGTTGCGGATGCTAGAACCTGGCAGAGATGGTGGTAGTTGTTGTGTGAAGTGCCGGCGGCGATGGCCCGCGCAACCACCCGGCTGCTCGTGCTTTTCCCGATGTGCAGAACATCAACACCTACATCCGCGCGTTGCTGCGCATCTGTCAAGGTGGCCGTGAAGAACTCGGCGGAGCTCCGGTCGCCGCGGAGCACCACACGCGGCCGGTGCCGAGTCATGGCGGAGCCCGTGTCCAATTGCACCCACGAGATTTTGGAGTCCGCACCGTCACACAGGCCGCCCTTGCTCACGAAGTTGTGCACGGTGGAGTCCCAGTTCTGGATGGTAGCGAATCTGATCTCGGCCCCGCGTGCGCAGTAGAGCTCCACCACCGGTGCCTGTAAGTGCAGGCTGGAGCTTCGCGACCCTCCGCCGCTCGGCGACGTGCAGCCCAGGTAGCTGACGGATGCGTTCTCATCGCACACGATGAGAGTTCGCTCGAAATTATTGTTGACTTGAACATCTTCTCCGGCGTCCGGGAGAAAGTACGTCGAGATGTCCATCGGACATACTGTGTTCTTCGGCACGTAGCAGAACAAGCCGCCACGGAAAACCGCAGAATTGAGTGCCGCGTAGTAATTATCCGCCATGTCGATGACCTTCCCGAGATATTTCTTCACCAGCTCCGGGTGCTCGCGTATGGCGTCCCTGAAAGAGCAGCAAATTACTCCCGCTTCTTTGAGCGCTTCACGGTGTTCGGTGGCAAAGGACACACTGTCAAACCCTGCTCCTGCGAATTTCTGATCAAGAGCATTAGTGTTGCTGATATTATTTGCGCCATCAAAGTCGACGTTTTCTTGTTGCTTCTTGTTACTTGACAGACTTGCCACTGAATGAAATTGTAGCTCTTGGTCTACGTCTATCGCAGGATGGAACTCATCGGCCGCCCACCCCGGCCTCTCCATAGCCAGCCACTGCTTGTACGCGCGCTGACGAAACCGCAGCATCCAGTCAGGCTCCGAGTTCTGTGACGAGATGAATTCCACCAGCCCATCATGAGGATGCCGCGACAATGATCCCACTTTTTTCATGGGATCATCACCCACCAGATCATTCGATACGTTCCACTTTGAGAACGTGAACGACGAATTCATTTTGGTGTCGCGTTCTCGCAATAGGTCAGACGTCGTGGCAGGGCAGGTGCGGATCATAGCCCGACCTGCCGATTTGTGGCAGGACTCATTTCCATCGGAGGACTTGCTGCAATTGGCCGGTCGAGAAAAACGTCTCTTCGTCCATGCATTGCATTCAGAAGGTTCTCCTGCAGGAGTTACTCGAAAATTTGAACTCGAAAATCTTTCACATGAATTTGTGAAAGAACTAGACGCAGTGACTGCCACACCCGCCATAACTGCCAACCTAAGGTCTCAAGAAGGCCTAAATGAAATGCAGTTGCTCGTCAGGTGCTCGTGGGATCTGATTTAACACACAAGCCGAGTACGTCTTATACACGTGAACTCGTATAAAGTGATTGGAGATACATGCAAGAACTATTTCTTTACAAAATCAGGTCTCTGATAGATGACTAGACTGCCGCATCATAACATAATAAGTTAGTGGAGTTGGGTCTCTCAGGCTTCTTCTTAAGTTCTTCCGATCCTTCCTCTCGGCGTTGACCTTTTGGTGCGGTTGGACATTATTTGTTGAGCTCTATCTGTATGACCAATGAACGGGGAGGACCGACACGTAGTTGCCAATGAACCAGTTGCCTTTGAGAAATAACTGGTTGAAGTTCAAGCTTCAGGAAAATCATCAATCATGTGAAAGGAATCTCTGGAATATATCTCAGAATAACACGGCAACGAAAACCAAAAGATCACAACCTGTAACCGGTTGGACTTGGACACACTGTGATCTTGATCCATTCTTTCCAAAAGTCTCCTCAGACACTGTACATGACCCCACATGGCAGCCACTCCACATGTTAGGATGTACCCAGTCCCCTCCAAGTCGTGTGGTCTCTCAATTGCATAGCATTATTCAGCTACTATTTGTCGTCCCATTCTAAGAGTATTAGTACATCATTTTACCTGAGATTTTGGAACTTGTGTCTACAAGTGCAGTGCTTTGTAGTGAGAATAAAGATAGCGTAATTTCAAATAGAACCTAGCTTATTCCTAGCCCCACCCATTGTACAAACTTAGCTAAACTGTTATGTGGGATACGTACACTAGTAGAATACTATGCCAAAAAGAACTGCAGCTGTCGCGCACCTCTCCATGAGGAATGGCCGAAACACCATGGGCACAAGGGGGACCCCGGAGTGACACCCGGGACTTGTGGCGCCGTTGGTGAGAGGGCCCAAGTGATCCTAGTGTGGGCGAGGGCCCCGGGCGTTGGGAACGCCTCCCACCCGCGGAGACTAGGAGGCATGAGGGTAAAGCCAAGAGCTATGAGTAGCTCATGGCGTGATGATTCTAGAATGCTCAAGAACACCTCAATCGGAGGTGTGAGCTAGGAGTTATGGCCATTTGAGTGGGGCGCTGTCCCGGGACAGCGCCCTGGTGCAGCAGTGCCTGGGAGTGATTCCCGGGACTGCCAAGGTTCAAACAGGCATAACTTCCTCAAGACTTGCCCGAATGGGGCAAGTGAGGAGTCCATCGGCATCTACGTGAAGCGTAGATGTAGATGGAGTGGTTGGTTGTTGGAATCAGACATCATACAAGGAAGTTATGATGGTCTGAAGCTACTGGGGCTTCTAGGCCCAGCGGCTAAGGGAAAATGTCTACTTGGCCCCAACTCTTGGTAGAGAGACAAGAGGTCTCTTGACGTTGGGGTAGGGGCCCCGCGTAGAGTCCTAGAGGCTTATATGGGTGAGGTGGTGTGGCCTCACCCATCCGAGGCCGAACGGCACGGCCTTCATGGGCTTGGGCCCATTGTGAGGCCATAGTTGCCTAGTATGGTTCGGGTTGTTGTAGTGTTGCTCCGGCAATGCGATGATCAACATAAGATTGGACTTCCATGGATGGAAGTCCACATCTAAGGATTGGTTACTGATTAAGGGGTGAGTCCCAAAAGCAAAGTAGGAGGGTTGGTTCCCTCCTATGAACTATAAGGTCCGGGGTAGGAGGAGCTAACCATTAGCATGGCGGTATGCGAAGGGTTAGCACTCGTAACCTTTGCTAGAAATGGAAATTGGCAAGATTTTTAAGGGGACTAGCAAGGGTTGCGACAGCAACTGAAATTGGTTGCGGTTGTTTTGATAAGCCTAATTTGAAGTCGCTAAACGACTGCAGATTTTGTTTTTGGTTTAGTGACTAAACTTTTAGGAATTTGGGACATGTAATATACTGTTGGAAAGGTCTTGAAAATACCTTTCCAATGGAATATTACACGCCCCAAAATTTTGAAATTAAACTTGAAAAACAAAAAAAGAAATTTTGTAGTCGTTTAGCAACAATAGATTAGGCTGGTCATAGTTTTCTACTAGTGGTGAGAAGGAAAGAAAATTAATAAGAAAACATTCATTTTTTAGGAATATGGTGACCACTTTATGTTCAATTGCTAAAACAAAATGTGAAGTGATGATTTGGAATGACGCACAATTGTTGATTGCTAGCTAGATTGGAGAGCTAAACCCACTGGGGGCTCCCTCCAGTCATATGTGTCCTCTTACAGTTATATGACTGCCCCGGGTTATATGGCTCCCCTTTCATGTGTATCACCCTAGATATGGGACTGTGTGCATGTGAGCAGTCCTTGCTTGTAAGGTATTCCCATATCAAAATTTCACCCAAAACATATACCGCGCACTGCACAAAATGGTAGAAGGGGAGTTCCAAAGCTTGAAGCATCTACAGTTATGGCAAGAAGAAGAGATCCAAGCAGACACCATGCGATTATCCAAGTACCCATGTCCATGCATGGAATGTGCGGAAGGGAAGGTCCTCGATTGAACCACAATTCGAAAGCATCTTCGCAACAAAAAAGAAAGGACCTTGTATTTACATCCTCTATCCTGGTAAGAAATTCCAACAAACCACTATTGAATGAGCATAAGCGGGTGGTCTTGCCTTGGGTGAGTTTAAATCTTTGTGTAAATGAATTTTGTAGGCCCGATGGAGACCCATTGTAAAAGCTGCATGTATGACATCCTTGAGAATCTTTCTAAGAAGATACCAATCTTCAACACACGCCATGCTGAACACAACGCCCACAAGAGTACGAGCATTGTAGAGGTGGCGGTTTGACGTGTATGATGCACAGTGGTGTGACAGGCCCATCCTAAAAGTAACACAATTTTCGTATTGGAACAGAGAATGGGAAGTAAGGATGTCCACCTTTTCATTCATGGGTTGGGGTCTATTTGCACTCCAACTCGCCAAAGACGGAGAGGAACTACTTCCCATTGTAGGACCACAATACACCTTGCCAGAATACAAAACTTTGAGCAAGGCCCAACTTCGAGTGAAGTCATATGCAATGCAAGCTGAGTCGGACTTGTACATCGACGGAGATGTAATGAAAGGGAATGTCGGTGGCTTCATAAATAGTTCCATAGAGCGCAAAGAAATAGGAAATGTGGTGTGGGAATTTTGCATGTTGCCCAAACCATGGAACAAATGGAAATGGGGATATGTAATTACCATAGCGATAAAGGACATTTTGGTCGGAGAAGAATTGTATGCACACTACTTGCTGAACCCGCACACCGTGTTGTAGGCTGACATCCAACAATCCATCCATGGAATGACTACACTCCGTCATGTGTTCTCTAATATGACTACACCAAGTCATGTTTTTTATTGACAAGATATAATTTGTAAAAAAATATATGGCGCAAACTTGGATGCCAAAACGAAAATTTTGTATAAAAAATCATGGCCATGGCATACATGTGTAGGTGGATTGTGACAAGTTTTCCACATCTATTGTTTGTATATGTGTGTTGTATGGGAGTCCTACCACGTGACACGTCCATGGTGGAGAGGGTTCCATGTTCACAGAATTTGTGTACCGGCGTTTGTGACACGTATTGTATGAGCCCAAAATGAGTGCCCATATTGGTTTTATGTTTAGAATTTAATTAGAATTGCATTTGGAGTGTTATTGAAACAATCAAAAGTATAAAAAGAGTGAGGCTTGGTATGGTTTATGTTTTAGGCTTTAAGCCTATTTTGTGTAGTTAATTAGAAGCTTAGTGACATTAGGGAGTGTTTTGTTTGAGTGTGTAGTATTTGATGAAGCAAGGGGAAGGTCCTTGGATTTAAATGTTTGAATTAGAACATGCTCTTGTTGGTTTAGAGGGTGAGGATTTAGTGGATAGGATAAGGTTCTACTAAGTAGGAGAAGGTTAAGGGGCTTGTGGTCTTGGGTGCCCTCTCCTCCTCCTCCTCTCCTCTCTTCATTCCTCTCTTCATTCTCTCTTCCTCCTCTCCTTCCTCTCTCTCTCTCTCCCCCTCCTCTATAGGATTTTGAGCTCTTAGAGCTAGAAAAAAGTGTGTAATTAGTAAGGGGGTATTAGGGAAATTAGTGGAATTAGGTAGGAAGATTAGGTAGGGGGTTTTGGGTAATTAGTGGAATTAGGTAGAGGATTAGTGGGGATTAGTTTCGAGGCTACTAGCTTACTGTTGGGAGCTGCGGGCTTACTGTTGTGGAGGCCGTTGGGCTTACAGTTCGAGGTTACTAGCTTACTGTGTGGAGGCCGCTGGGCTTACAGTTCGAGGCTGCTGGGCTTACAGTTTGGAGGCTGCGGGCTTACTGTTGGGAGGCCGCTGGGCTTACAGTTTGGAGGTTGCGGCTTACTGTTGTGGAGGCTGCTGGACTTACAGTTCGAGGCTACTAGCTTACTGTTGTGGAGGCCGCTGGGCTTACAGTTTCGAGGCCTCTCGGCTTACTTTAATGCTAGGCCTTGAGTGATTTGGGTAGATGACTAAGGGAGAACTGTAATGATATAAAGGGGGATCCCGTGGTGCTACATTAGACTCGGTGAGAGTTAGTTAATTAGGTTGTTACTTAATATGACTTTAGATAATTAGTTCATTAGCAAGATAGGAGAACACGAGGTTATGATTGTGATAATAGAGAAGAGCGTTTGTCAACGCTTGTAATACTATCGTGGAATGGATTGGTGTGCACTAATTGATGGGAAATGTTATGGGTTCTCACGAGTTTGGTCAAATGGAGTTGTGGAAACATGAATGTGATATTCATTCCCTCACCCGGACTAGAACACTTAAGGGTGGGTGGTTTGGCCTCACATATTGATTCCCAAAAAAAATTCCCATGAAAATGGCAGGACAAGTACAACTCAATTGACTTGCTCTCCCATGCACCAAGAAATGGTCATGCAAGGCAGATACACACTAAGCCCATCTCGAACGATGGACAAGATGGAGAAGTCGAGGTTCTACGTATGGTGGCAGAATGTTTCAACAAGTATGACAATATAAATTTTGACGGTCACGAAACCGAAACCACCATACATGACGGGGATGAAGATGCAGTGGTTGAAGACCCTAGAGGGGAGGATGGTTTCCCAATGAATGACAATGAAGGTAGCGATGAGGAAGGCGAGGGAGAAAATGACCCCATGGAAACAAGAGGGAGTACCATGAACATCAAGGACCCCACTAGCATAAACCCCGAGATCTTTTTATGCGAAGTAGGAACTCCACTTTATCCAGGAAGCTCTTCGAACCGTCTCACATCAACACTCATGCTATTGGTGTGTTGTACCACCTTTGCCGTACCTAACAACTTTAAGGATGAGTTGTTGAAGTTGTTGAAGGAGACAATTTTATCTAAGGTCAACACACTACTGAAATCATTTTACTAGGCGAAATGTTTGTTGATGAAGTTGGGGTTGTCCTACAACTCAATACATGCATGTAGAGGTGGATGTTGTTTGTTTCAGAAAGAATTGGATGATGCAATGGAGTATCCAACATGCCACAAATCACGGTACATAGATAACTCCAAAACAATTCCTATCAAAGTTTAAAGATATTTTCTTTTGATTCCTTGTTTGCAAAGAATGTATAGCTGCACACGGTTGGCGAAGCTCATGAAGTGACATGTAGGCGGGAAAAGTGAGGTAAGGTGATGAGGTTTGTTGTGGAATCAAAGGCTTGGGACCATTGTAAATAATAGGTGGCCGTGGTTTGCGAAAGAGGAACGGATCGTTAGGCTTGGCCTTGCACTGGATGGCGTGAATCCATTTAGGAACCAAAGTCTCAGCCACTCTACTTGGCCCGTGGTCATGCTCAACTACAATCTTCCCCCTTGGTTAGTGACCAAAACTTCTTCATGATGCTCGCGCTAATCATACCAGGAAAAGAAAGTGTAATAGACTAGAACGTGGATATGTACCTGGCACCATTGATTGAGGAGCTCCAAGAGCTATGGAAAGGGATCGACTACTTCAACGGATCACAACGAAACTCCAAAGAGAAAACATTAAAGCTACATGGCATGCTTTTGTGGATAGTGAATGACTTCCCAGCGTACGGATTGATTTCTGGCCAAATAACAAAAGAACATAGGGCTTGTCGTGTGTGTGGTCTCAACGTGACAACACGGCGTTCCAAAGCGTTGAAAAATAATATTTACCTTGGGAATAGACGACAATTGCCAACAACCCACCAATGGAGATGACAGAGGTCCATTTTTTATGGGCGGTCCGAAGTGAGACCACCACCAAGAAGGATGAGTGGTCGAGAGCAACTGCGATTTGCGAATGACCGACAAAAGTGGATGAAAAACCACTGCGCAAACCAAGGTGGACAGACACTAGACCCGGTACACGAACATGGAGTGAAGAGGAGGACATGTCTGTATGACCTTCCATATTCGAAAGTATGTGTATCTCATGATGGGATTCCTTAAAGACCTTTAATGCTTGCATGTTCATATTCACAATAGAGCGGACCCTATTTTTTATGTCCATTTTTAATGGTCCATATTTTCGAATTCCGTCCCCCCCCCCCCCCAAAGGTCAAGGTCTGGCCAAATGTGACATCCTATAGTCACCAATCATCCCCAGTCACATTTCCCTAGTCACAAAATACCCCATCTGTTGTAGTGATAGAACCATTCATGAAAGTTTACAATCGGTTTTTGAAGATTATAAGATTATTCAGCAACTATATCTTAGAAGACAAATTGATGATACAAAGAGTCCCATTTTAGAACCTTCAAGTCATCAAAGGTGTGTGGTGGTGAGAGGTATTATTATGTGCCAACCTTGGCTACACTTTGAAAAAGAGAAACACCAAAGTGGATGCAAGGGGGGGGGGGGGGAGGGGTTCAGACTTTTTTGAAAACTTAAATAAAGCCTCAACCACCCCTTCAATGAGCTTCAATAGAAGCGTCCTCAACCATGAAGATAAAAGAGTGTATTGGACCATCCTGTCCGGATTGATCCATTGAAATTGATTCTCATAATTACTTTCTCCGTGATTGCCCAACAATTGCATGTGACATGTAAGGTGAGTGCATTCAACCTCCCACCCATAACCAGCCAAACCTCAATAGCTACTATAACAACAAACAGAAGAGTGTAGCAGCAAAAACCTCTGAGAGATGACATGAAAATGGCACACAAGGTGGCTGCCAAAGAAGAAGGTTCAAATACATCAAAAATTAAGCTTCAGATGCACAAGCGGCTCGACTCCCTTGTCAAGCTTCAGGCTCCGTGAAGCTGATGCACAGGCGGCTCTTTTCCAGAAGTCTTAAGAGCGAGCCCACTCTCCTTGCATATGCATCCGCATTTGTACTTGAACATCCGCAATGCAAATGCAGATGCAGGGAGGGTTGTATATAATCAGACAAGATTTTTTAAAACCTTCGACCTACTACTTTGCTTTAGTATCAGCTAGTTATAGATGAACCAGATGAGTTTGAGAGATACCCGTTTAAGGGTTGAAAGTTCAGGTAAACTATTAGTTACAGATGGTCCGGATGAGTTTGAAAAATAACCGGTCGGTCTTTGGGACTTCGGGAAAATTACTAGTTACAGATGATCCGGGTGAGGTTGAGAACTAAGCAGCTGAGGTTTGAATCAGAATTTTAACCATCACAAATGAACCTGACGAGTTTGAAAAATTATCAGTTGAAGTTTATGACTTCAAAAAATTACCGATCATTTTAGAGGAAATTCAAAAGGTAATATTGAAAGCAATGCAGGATGAGTGGCAGTTTTGCCTGGGTCTTCATCTGCATCCTGGACGGAGGCCACTTTTCATTCCTGATGCAGATGCAGATCCAGGAACGACTGGGCTTGCTCTAAAACCCAAATCCACGGCCAGGTGAACTTAAAGCAGGACTTATTTCGATAAAAGGGACAATGTTCTTTGATTGTGTGTGCATGCATGTCAACTTTTAAGTGATTGGAGATACATTCAAGAACTATATAGTTACTTATAGAATCAGGTCAATGGTAAGGTGAGTGCCTTCAACCTCCTACCCACAACCAGCCAAACTTCAACAGCTACAATGGCAACAAACAGAAGAGTGTGTGGCAGCAAAAACCTCTGAGAGATGACATGAAATGGCACACGAGGTGGCTGCCAAAGAAGGAGGTTCAAGTTATCAAAAAATAAAGCTGCAGATGCACAGGCTGCTCGAGTCCCTTGTCAAGCTTGAGGCCACGTTGAGCTGATGCACAGCCGGCTTGCTTCCAGAAGTCCTTAACCAAATACACGGCCAGGTAAACTTAAGGCAGGGGTTATAGGGACAATGTTCTGTGATTGTGTGTGCGTGCACGTGAACTTCTAAGTAACTGGAGATACATTCAAGATCTAGTTGTTTAATAAAATCAGGTCAATGGTGGCAAGACTACCACGTCAATAAACTTGCGTACAATTTCCGGGGAGATTTTTGAGCATAATTGGTCAAGATCCTGGTGTTTCCAAGACCAGGCGGTGATCTTTCAAACTGTCTTGATCAATTCGAGGCATATTCCACAGATTCCTCTAAAATGGTTGGTGATATTCCTGAAGTCTCGAACTTCAACCGATTATTTCTCAAACTCAACCGGTTCATCTGTAACTAGCACTTGGTTCTCCCCGCTCAGTAAGGGTTCAGTAAGGGTTGGGCCGCATACGGGTCCGCTCACCATCACCACCATGACATCCACCAGGTCCTTGAAGCAACATGCACACAAATTGTCAAACACCCTCACTCCATTCCGCTCCTCAAAGTGGCGGACGTCCCTCACTGGCATCAAAGGCTACATAAGAACCAACAAGCTAACAAAAACATGGGGCCAATAAATTCATGGAGGTTACTAGTGGCTACTTCATTCACATCGTACGCGATAAAATCTTAAGCATGGATTGTATGTTGTAATCTCAACACACAGTGACCTTTTTATATTCAAAAGCACTGCTCAAAATGAGATATTCATTCCAAACATCCCTCCATGCAAAATTTAATTGCAAACAATAACCGTTTCGACCATACCCTCTCCAACACAATTCGGAACCATGACCTAAATTTTCCATCTCAATTTTTTCAATCCATTATGTTCATAAATGGCAATTACATGGGAGACTGTTGGGCACATACCTTTGAACCAAAATACTTCGCCTTTCTATTTTGCCCCTCTATATAGGGCATACTCCCACAATATGGATTCATGACTCCCATCTCACGGCCTTCAAAGCACAAGAACCTTAAATGACCCCCCCCCCCTTTTGTCATTGTGTCACATGGGTCTTAACACACTTTATTTTACCAAAATCATAGTTGTCTAAGATAATTTCCCACTATAATAACCATTTTTTATAACTCATTGCCTATTTCACTTTAAAAGTTGTTTTGTGCATGTGAAACCCTATATGACACTATCATATCTCATATAACATAACACATAACACCCGTAATATAATATCAAATTCATTGAAACATACATCATATCACATTGGAAAAAAATGTTACATATGTTTGACATATCTAAAAATCAGTCAAGGTCAACATGTAAAAAGTTGCAAAACCTACACAATTACACACTTAAACTAACCCTATGACCAAACACTAGTAGAAAACTATGTCCAAAAAAATTACAGTTGAAATCGGTTTTTTTGACCAGCCTAATCTGCAGTCACTAAACAACTGCAGATTTTCATTTTTCATTATGACACTGAAAGTTCACAAATTTTGGTGCGTGTAATGTATTGTTGGAAAGATATTTTCAATACCTTTCTAACGGTATGCTACACGCCCCCAAAATCCTAAAATTTCATTCATTAAACCAAAAATAATAAATATGCAGTTCTGTAGCGATTGCATATCAGGCTGGTCAGAAAAACTGCAGCTGATTTCGGCTGCCGTTCTTTTTGGCATAGTTTTCTGCTAGTGAAAGTAATGCAATGCACTCTAATATCCGGGATCAATATAGCTGCCAAGTAAACTCTCTCTTGGTAAAATAGGCAAAGTTCTCATGAATGCAATGTAGATTAAAGTCTTTCATGAGTATGTGCTATTTCATAACATAATATTGCTTGTACACTAAGACTATATTTGGTGCCACTGCGAGAACTTTTATGCGTGCCACTTCTTATGAATAAGTTTATAAAAACTGTCATCCCAACTTACTATTAGTTCATCCAAACGCCAATCATTGAAACAAAGTTTGGTATATTTTGTATTCTAACAGTTTTGTAATGAAAGTAAATGTATAGTATCCAATTTCTTTACAAGAAATGACAAATATTGTTAGGCTCACATTTAGTGTTGATGACATGGGTAGTGTACAATTAGTATTGAGAAATATAAATGGAATCGGTGGCACTAAATACAATATTTAGTGACGACTCAAGTCTTGTTTCCAATTGATATTAGCCTCTATCTTACCGAGGCCTTTGTACTCCGTCACTGTAGGGAATCAATCTTGTTGACACCATCTTGATGTACCCCTACTCCCATAAGTCTTTTAACTTCGTGGACTTCAATTTTGACTCAAAACCTTCAACCAATTTCCTTGTCACCAAGAAGAGTTTGGAAGGCCTATAACTTACGTGAGTTGGAGTATAAAAGTTATGAAGTTCCTAAAAGTGACCACGTACAAATAATTATCAACATTAAATTGGTGATGGCTATTGAAACTTTAATATTGTCCACCTAACTTGTTGACCACTATAGATTTTATACATATGTAAAACATCAATCATTATAGGACGGTTGGAATAGAAACATGTTATATACATATTTCCATCCAATAATGGCCATTCGCACTATACTTGCATACAATGATGACTACACCTCTCACACCTATTAATGTGGGATCAAAGTTAGTGTGGTTTGAAAATACATGAGCTTGTTGCATTAATTCTACTAGTTTGGACCCGTGCTATCTAATGTACATGAATTTTGAGTGACTTTAACATGGTCCAACTGTGGTGCTTGGTGGTTCAAGCATGCCACCTCACTCTTTCTGCCCATTGTTCTCATGATAGTGGGACTAATGGGGCGATGGCCTCACCATCACCACTTGCACATGGTCCATTATAATATAGATAGGTGGTTTATATAACATCCAACTATAAAATGATAAAAAAAATCAAACCATAGTTATTATTCATGTTCCGTAATAAAATAAATGGAATCCATATGCATACTTTTGAATATAAGACAGTGTGGGTTCAAATATGACGTGGGCCAAGAAAAGTTACATTGACCAGAATTATCATGGTATGTCAAAATTATGGCGAACCACAATAATAGTTGTCAAAGATGTGTTTAGATGCTCTCATTTTCATCCCAACTTGTATGAAGTTGGGAAGTCACAAAAATTGTACACACTACTTATGACTGAATTATAAAAATATCATCCCCTCCAATGTATTGATGGGTGCAAGCATGGTAAAGTGGACAAAAAAAACGCTATAGTATACTAAAACCATATTTGTTTTTAGTCAAAGGCCTAAAAGTAGTAGCAAAGTGTTACTTAAATTGGAATTCTTTTATGATGACTATAGTTTGGTTTTTGGCTTCATCAAACAACCAGGGAATCAATCAGGTAAGACTTAAAAGGTGACTTATATATCATCTAGGTGTCTTAGATAAGTTTTATTAAAGGAACTACAAAGTTAATTTGCTCTATTTCGGATTAATATTGATAATTAGGTCAAAGATACGGGGAAAAACTTTGAAAGCACTCCAAAACAGTACATGCATTTGTGATAGTCTCTCACCTCACTTTATTGACCTGGAAGATAGTTTGGCAATGAGTTCATTTTAATTGGACCAAGTGCAGTGCGTAAGCATAGGCACAACCATAGTCAATAGTCTTGCATGAGTAATCCATTTTTGTCTCGATATCAAAGCCAAATGATCTTGTATTAATTTACCCTTTTTAATGCAACTTAAAAGGTCCGTGTTGTTATCCCCATAGGGTTTTTCGTCTTCTTTAATTAAACACGATCTTAATTGCAAAGTCCGACAATAATCTCTTACCGGTCTTGGTCAACGGTAAACATAATTCCTTTGGTTATTACCATAGTCCATACCACATATAAATGTCAAACTAATCTCTTATGAGTCTTTGTTTACTTAATTCTAACTTGTTTACATGCATATTAACTTTGAAGGACGCCCTCTTATTTTAATCCCTTGAAATATAATTTTCTCGAAACAACCATATGGAAGAATTACTAATAATACTTCAATTATTAACAATTATGACTCCTCCAGTTGGAGTAACTCTTCCCTTTCGAAATCTTTAAGTTCAACTCACTACTTACCACATCCGGGAAACGTCGAATCCTTTCAGCTACCTCCAAACCGCTTCCCATCTTCCTCATGCGATTGTCTCATTCAGCTACCCTTTTGCATTCCCTGAAAGGGTAGCACCATGGAAACGCAATTGTTCATCGACACCAAGGCTATAGCCTTCAACAATAACACGTTGATATACATTTTCAACTTCAATACTTGAGGTATCTCTCCTCACAGGTTGTATGACTTAAATGGTAATTTATTTTTCATCTTAGAAGTTACCTATGACAAGGGTGAATCCAGTAACACCGCCCTGGATCAAACTTAATTACAAAACATATTAAACAATTATCTGACCACCTGATATTTCATTCACTGGCAGCCTTTTTCGGATTGTATTGGAACAATGGAGTTCAGAGTGACTTGTAGTGTATATAATAGACATCACTGGATTTTAAAATTAAGCAGTTCAACATGTGTCTTCAGTCCACACCCCTCTTAGGCTATGGACATCTAATAATTTCAGGGACGACGACAATTTAATTATGTGTCTCCATTAGCCCCTAATCAAACGATAATCCTATTCTCAAGCTCTCAGGCATTCAAAGATTAGCCATGCAGGCAATAATTTCAGCCTCTATCCGATAATCCAGGTTATTTACATCAGATAAGGTCGGCCCAGTTTGATTTAATATTACCAGACAATTCACTTCAGTCTCATAACAGACTAACAGTAACCACGTTCACTTTATGCATTAGATTCCGCTACTTGGCAAGCTATTGTTATTCCAACACCCTTAAAACAGAACCGAGTACCAGACTGCGCCAACTTATTGATTCTATTAATTTTAGTTTTCCCAGACCATAGTCACTCAGCATTTACTTAAACAATGGTGTTCACACAATCTCTTGAACAACTAGCAAGAGAATCCCTCATTGTAAATGATACATAATTACTCCGAAGATAAACTAAACAAATTCAATTTTAACGACAAAGGATATCCAGTCCAAGCTCCCTGGATTCCACGTTAAACTGCTAATTTCCACAGACAATTGGCATTCACCAACTTATGCATCTCCAGTAATGTGCAAAACAATAATGAATATATAATTAAAAGTTATCAAAATGGACAGAGCTTCAGCGTGATTTTAAAATAAGAAGACAGCCCCTAGTCCCTCAAAATCCTTGCCTTATATAGCTTGTCCATCAAAACTACAGATCTCAATCAATGTAGTATTTACTATCATGTTATTGCCCTACCTAGTCCTATTTTTTGGTCTTGCGAGACTATGGCCTATTTACACCCACTTAATTTCAATATTTTGGTTCATCTAAGCCACATTCACATTACACTTCAGTTTTGACCATAAAATCAAAGAAAATTCCACGACAATGACCTCTATTGTTGTGTTAAATAATCAAATGTAGAATATCAAGTTGAGATCTTCAATACTTAGCATCAAGAGTGATGCTCAAAAGCAAATGGTTGAGTTTGGTTTTGGACGTAGATTTCATGACCTTAACTATTTTGGAGTCGGAATGTTTTTCTATATTCATTGAATTCATTATCTACTTGAGGGCATAATCACAAAAACATTGTAGAAAACCATCAATTCAATTTGATTTTATCAAATTTAGAACAAAATTTAGACAGTCACTTGTTCAATGTCACCTTCTTGCACACCACTTGCACCATCACCTAAAATGTGTAAATTTTTCTTGGAATTTTTTTCGTCATCATAGATTGCTTGGCTTTGTAGATTAGTGTGTTTTTAAAATGTCTATGATTTTTTTGGTTCAAAAAATTCAAAGTTAATACATAAAATTGAATCACTATCATTTAAGGCTAGGCATGGATTAGGCATTGTCCACTTTACCGTGCTTGCACCCTAGTGTCCCATCTTAGATCAAAGAAACATCAAGAAAATCTTTGTATGAAACCGTAATTAGAACTTGCATGAAAGATAACATGCCATAATACATCCATGCCAACATGACTACATTGATTATCCCATTTAGTGCGTGTGGTACTAATTCTTGAAACATGCACTATTTTGCCAAGTCTCAAAATTTGTGGGGGCTGAAATTTAACCGAGTGATACTTAATTCATGAATACATGCTCATTTACCATACATTCAAAATGATTAGTGTGTGCTCCAATCTATTTGTGGAATGCATAAATAACAAATAAAAGTACATCCTTCCTCTCGGAAGGTGGGCTCCTTTAACTTTCAAGAAAAAATGCGGTACCTAACATCTAGGGGGGGTCTACATGGGGTTGTTTGTTGTTTAGCTTCCTTTTGTTTAATATTAGGTATGTAAAGTATTTAATGGCAGTTTGGTGTAGATATTTCATAAGTATTTTGATCTCGATTTTGGGTATTTTGAGTTTTTCTAAGTCTTTAATTGGTTGTTCGTGGATAGCCCCTCTAACACCTGTTGTGATGGTGATGAGAATGTTGACTTGCCAACCGGATGTTCTAAGTGTTTGTATGAGTGGGTTGTATTTAGCGATTTTTTCACCGTGCGCGGTATTTGGGAATTTGTCGTGGCAGTATGTGAATTCAATGAACTGTATGATGTTTGGTGAGGTTGGCGTTAGGGGGGGTTGGCTGGTTGTGGGAGCGCCTAGAATGCATAATATATCCGGTCTAAGTCTGGCTAGGCATGTGCATGATGAAGTGGGACATGTGCATTGGAGTAGCCATTGTGGGACTGTGTTGTCTTGTGGTCTAGAGCTTTGGTTGTCTGGATTTATGAGTGTGTAGTATCCACGGGGAGGTCACTCGATTGTAAAGTTGAACAACCACGTGCAAACATTTTACATGCAAAAAATCCTACTTTTTACATATAGCATCACCAAAATGGGTCAAACTTTTATCATTTTTTTTCATGAGTAGATATACACGGTACCTATTACATAGTAAAAAATAGTAACTAAATTTGATGATTGGTTTTTATTATAAAACATACTGTTTCTAGCTAAAATGACACAAAATTGAACTAAAAACATTATTACAAAAATGAAGATGACTAAATATTTCAAGAAATATATACAAAAGATACTATCAATGGTTATGTATATGCAGAAATAATATCATAAATTTTAAAATTATCTATGGCATGTAATATAGGGGTTGCAAACTTTGTTCGCAGATTGTGTTCAACTTGATAATGGAGTGACCTCCCTGTGGTAGTAACTTGTCTGTTTATATTTTTGTAGCATATGTACGTACTGCTTTATTGTGCCGTGCTATATGTAGGCCCTTTGTGTGGGGGTTTGAGCATGTAGAGAGTAGATGTGGCCATGTGTCTTTGGTATTGTTGGGGCATAGTGTATAATTGGGTCAGAAGATATTTTTACGGTGGCTACCCATGTATTGGGCGTAGCGGAATTTTAGAGTTTGTGTAATTTAGGTTTCTATAACCCTGGGGTCTTTCCATTATTGATTGGAAAGTTTGTGGTTGATTTGGTTGTTGGATGTTCATTTTTTTTATGTATGTGAATTGATATTGGGCCAGTGTGAGTTCTTGGTTCTTGTGTTCCTTAGTGATGTAAGTTTGTAGATTGCGTATAGCACCCGTGTGGGTACCTATGGGGACTCCTTTGAGTGAGTATAGTGTAGTGTGGGCCGTATGTATCCTAGGGATGTTGGCGGGTTTGTCCAATAGGGCTCCACTGTTGGCTAATTGATCCACAATGTCATTGCCTATTATGCACGTGTGTTCTATGACTTTATGAACTGTGATTATGTGTGTGGACCAGGTTATGTGGTTGATTATAGCATAAATGAATAGTTTATCCGGGTGGATATGTTGGGATGATAGGTGTCGTATGTGGTTATGTATTAGGTATATACTATTAAGGCCATAAGTAAAGATGTGTGTATCTTGCGTATGGTGTTGTGTACCTTGGATTGCTATTAGGATGGCATTTAGTTCAACTCTAAGGATGTTTTGGAGGCATGGGAGTCTCTTCGCAATCCGAAGATTATTGGCAGGGCAATAAACTCTTGATCCAATTGTGTTGCCTATGTCATTTTCATCGGGGGGGGGGGGGGGGGGGGATAAATGATCCGTCCGTGTATATGCATTGTTGGGGCTTTAATTTGAGGGGGTGGATTTTGTAGATTTCTGTTGGTAGAGGTTGTGTTGGGTGGTTGCTTTCTGAATGATTATGGTTTGGGGCTATATGCCATGCGTTGGAATATGTCAATTTTTTTTGGGGGGGGTCTTCATGTGGGTAAATTTTCTATTTTAATATTATATAGCTCACATATGTTGGTTTCGATTGCACGGTGTACTCGTGGGGTGCCTGGGGGGTTTTGACTGTGTATGCTTAGTATGGTAGTGTATTGGCTTTCTAATTGATATAGGTAGTTTGGCCATTCCGATGTGGAATTGTTTTGTATGGTGTTAGGTGGGATGGTTGCTATCGTGTGTATTTCGAACGAGGAGGAGCCACCGTGAAACCATACTAGTAACCCAAGTCAGGAGCAGCATGAATGCAAGAGCGAATAGCAACCAACTTGTAGCGCTTACAAGCAAAATCTACAAAATGAAGAAGAGGACAAAACTCAGCTCTAACTCGGCATATCTCTCCAAAGCAACAAGCGGACACAAACGAAGGGGAAGAAAAATCAAATCCAGATTTGAGTGTAGGAAGAAGGGGAGGAACACCAACGTTAACATACACCCTCAACACTGAGGCTTTGCTTCTATTCATATCATGGGTGCTCCTAAGCATCCCCACCTTTGTGTGCTTACACACACCACAATGCACACCCATCAATACCAACCCCTACAATCTATCCATGGGTTATCATCTCTCAAATACCAACTCCCACAATCTACCCACCAAGTTGCCACCCCTCATCTCCCACACTCTACAACCGAACTTGCCCCCCACCAATGACAACCCACCTACCAAACTACCGGTCTCCAACATCAATATCCTACCCACTAAGCTACCATACAAGATTAACTTCGAGGCTGAAATGCCCTCCACGCACAATCGCACCTCCAATGCCACCCACACACTAAGGTTAACCAAGCCTCTTGTACCGACCAGCAAACAAAAATCCTCAAGAAACACCAAAAACTCAAAAACAAACTCATCACAAACCTACCTTTAAAATGTAGTTGTCGCTGCCCTCGGTTCACATTGACTCCCACTGCGCACCAACAGTCGCAGACAACCGCCACAACACGCCAACAAGCCCACCTCAACATCCACACATTTAGCAACCTAAGCCCCAAATCTCACAACAAGCCAAACCCCACGACTACACAAAAATAGGCATACATAGCCACCGCCGCACACAATTCAGACATGCCCACTAACTTAGAACCACAAACAATTGCACACAACTTAGATCCAAAAGGTTTTCTCCGCAGGTTGCTCTCATATGGGGTTTTTGTTGTTGTTCTTCTATGGCTCCCATTTGTATAGCATATCTCATTTGTGCCGCGTCGTTTTGTTCGCACGTTTCGTTGTGTTGTTTTCATCTTGACCTTCTCGGTGCTGCTCGGGAGCTCTGCCCTATCATTGCCCATATGTAGCAAGGAGCCCTCCACGAAAGCTCCTTGGGTGTACTGTCGATGACAACTACATATGTGGTTTACAATAGGCACCACGGGCCTTGGCTTGGTGGTTAGGGCTCATGGCCCCCAATGAGGAGGTTGTGGGTTCTATTCCCCATGCCGGCGTGGTGCTCACCACCTTAGTCCACCCAACTATGGTGGGGGGTCCTTGGACCTTGTTGTATGGGTACCTCAAAAAGCCCTTTGGGGGGATACCATGTCCGGTATCTTCAAGGCACTAGTGGCTAGCTAGGAACTAGTATAGTGTGTCACTATAGTGTCCATCCTCGAAAGGGGAGAGTAGTATTGTCCCAATGTCCCCTTGTCCAGTGGGCATCGGGTCATTGGCATTACGAACGGACACTTTATTCACGCCGGCCCCTTGCTAAAAAGGGACCGGAGTTTCTATCTATCTATCTATCTGGTTTACAATTAGTATAAATTCTTTTGATGAGCTCGAAGAGGCTTCTTCTTCTTCTTCACCACTCACTCATGAGGCATCTCCTAACACTAAAAAACTAAAGAGAGCTTGCATTGAGAGTTTCCAACACTTTGACACTTTGGGCTCCCAAAATCCTAGATCTTCTAATGACACTTATTTCATAGCATAATCTCACCTTCACTAATTTCCACACACACACACACACATAAATTGAAACTAATAAGATATCATGATAATTTAAGCTCATTTGCAAGTAAAATTAGTTTGACGTATCCCAAATTTTTTAGTAGGACCAACCTAGGAATGATCAATCACAAACCGAGTTTTTAGTCCAAATAGGTGAAACATATGCTTGTGGCATGCGACAATTCTTCTTGGCCGAGGTCCTCAACAACTAGTCGAGTCACACCATATTGGCCGGAGGTGCAAATTTGTTATCATTTCAAGAGCCATTTTAAAACAAGGGAATGTCGCTTTGTCACAAGAGGCTCCATCCTAAACTGACATTTAGAAATAAATATTATCCTTCATTACTTTTTTTTACACAAAATTGGAACTTTCACTCAACTTTCATTAAGCTCCCACTGAGCTTCAAGTGAGCTTCACCAGGCCTTATCCTTTAAGTTATGACATGCATAACCCAAGTCCTATTACCACTCAAATGCAGTCTCCACAATGTTTCCATTCCATGATACGAGACAGCAGAGCCAACAAACGTGTTATGGACTCTTAGAGTAGTTTATCAAAGTGATAATTAAATATAACTAAATAATAGAAGCCGCCTCATTTTGCAGATTTTCGGGAACGACGGTTGGGCCTTCTCGTGTTTGTCTAGCTGGCTTGTTGACTAGAGTGGACTCCAGGGAAGGAGGATGAGAATCCAAGAAATCATCCAGATGCAAATGAACCGTGCTTAACAACGTGGGCATCCATCCATGTTTCGGTAGATGAAACTTGCCCTTGCTCAGTCATCCAAGCTGCTCATTTGCGACGCTGCAGTGGATGATGTATTGATGAATAGACATCTCTTGAATTATCATCCACCAACTCTGCAGTGCTCAGGCTTTATGGCTTGCTCCATGTGATGGATGAATCCGCGATGGGGTGACATCACCATCTGGACTGTGCATCCATCTACCCCTAAGATAACCAGCCTCTTGATGGATGAACGCTATCTTGTAAGTGACGTCATCCCGAATCCACATCCATCTATCATCCACACAAGAATATGTCATGGTTTCATGGTAGGATGAAACCTCACCTTGTATATTCATCCATCTTGTTCTCAGGGCGGGTGTGTGCGAGTGTGTGCGAGAGAGAGAGAGATCTCTTATTAAGACTTTATTTATGAGTGGGTGAAACTATGTAGTACTCATCATCTCAGATCTCCCTTACATGCTATGCCTTCATTGATCAAAAGGATGACGAATAGATTATAGATCGAAACAAATGGCCTCTTACAATATGGTGGGGTTACGTTCATTATTGCACACATGCCACCTTACTATGAACTGTAATATGATTCTCATGTACATTATTTAGTACGAATTCCTTATCGCCATCTCCAACCCATTTGCACAACAAAACGTGTGATAGAGAGAGAGCTTCTTAGGGTCGTTTACACTAGAGATGGTTGTGGATGTGGCAGTGGTTTACTTTCTTTGATTCTATAGACTTTTCCTCCAAGTGGGTGAAGCTACAAATTCCTTGTCTCCAAGCCCTGCACAAAAGTTATTTGCCTCCAACATATTTGTGATAACCATACATGTGATGGATGAGTCCTAGATGAGGTGACATCACCAGCTGGACTGTGCATCCATCTACCCTGTAATATCCAGCCTGATAACGGATGAAGTCTATGACATCGTGACGTCATCCTGGATACACATCCATCCACCTCCATTCAGGAATTTTTCATTTGACGGACGAATTCATGGTAGGATGACCCTCACATTACGAATTCATCCATCTACTCTCGGTGGGCTTGCGAGAGAGAGAGAGAGAGAGAGAGAGAGAGTTACAGCGCTTCTTAAGACTTCCCTTCCGAGTGGGTAGAGCTACAAATTCCTTGTCACCGAGCGACAGCCAATTCTTTTTGTCTCCGACCCATTCTGCGACATCAGCAATTGCTCAAGAGTGTAGTTCGCTTTTTCGAGGCAAAACCTGCCTCGCACGAGTTTTTCCCTGCCGAACATCCTGTGGAAGTTTGGGGCAATGACAACATCGGCCCGATTGGGGTGCCAGCACTCGCTGCTCCCGCTTCAAGACATCTCGAGCATCTTGGAGACGAAGAGCTCTTTCGCATCGCTCAGCACTGCGAGAGGAAGAGGATCTTTCTTCAATTGTGGAGGAGTTAGGCTCCGAATTCAAGGAGGAAAGCCAAGGGCGGGAGGAGGAGGAGGAGGAATTGTTATTGCGAGGGCAGTCTTGTCTGCCCCATTGGAGGCAGAGGCTGCTCAATCGTTGGGGGAAATTACCAAGGGCGACTTCCCCATTCTTGACCAGGTTTTACATCCCATTCGTATGGGTTATGTTAGATCTTTGGGTGATGTACATTTCGGCATGAGGCATTTGGGTTTAGTTCAGTAAGAAAATCAGTATTTCTTGCGGAGTTGTTTTTGAGATTTGGGGTCGAGAAGAAATTCTTCTGTTGTTCTTAGCTCTCGTTGATATTCACGATATTAGTTTTGAATTTACAGAGATTGAAACACTCTGTGACTGTTTTCCAGAGGGTAGGCCATCATTCTTTTGAACGCTAAGTTACCTTTGTGCTATAAAGTGGAATCTTTCATTGAATGTCATGTGCAGTTGTCTAGGCAGAGCTCTGCAAGAAAATTGGTGTTTCGGAGATTAATTTTTTTCATTTTCTATGGGTTGTGTTAGATCTCTGGGTTGTGCACATTTCGGCATAAGGGATTATTGGGTATAGCTGAGTAAGAAGCTCACTGTTTCTTGAGGCCTATCTTTTGAGGTTTGGGTTCCGGGAAGATTTCCTTCTGTTGCTCTTAGTTGAATGTTGTCTGTGATGTCCACAAAATTTGTTCTGAATGTACACAGATTGAAGCACTCTGTGGCTGCCTTCCAGAGAGAAGGCCATCATTCACTTGAAATGTCGAGTCGCTTTTTTGGCTATGGAGTGGAATTTCCTTTGAATATCATGTGCAGTCGTCTTGGCAGAGCTCTGCAAGAGAATCGCTAGGTCGGAGATTTAGTATTTTTTAATTGGGAGTTGATGGAGTTGGTGTGACTTTTGTAATGCAGGATGTGAATGGACACCGGTTGGTATATCTGGATAATGCTGCTACATCCCAAAAGCCTATTTCTGTGCTGAAGGCTTTGAAGGAATATTATGAGGGCTACAACTCAAATGTTCACCGTGGTGTACATGCCTTAAGGTATCCTTGATTTGTGTCTCTTTGTCTTTTTCCCTTAAACCCTGGCTCTTTTTGGGCTTGCTTCTCTTTCGGGATTTTAGTTGCTGAAGCTTATTCGATGGAGATGTTACTGTGATAAAGGAAACAAGAAGATGCTACAAGGCTTGTGGTATAATTAGCAACATGTGACATATTTTTGAGACTAGGTCTCCTTACAACAGAATTTTACAGTGCTAAAGCAACAGATGAGTATGAACAAGCAAGAACAAAGGTGGCTAACTTCATCAACGCACCAAGCGATCGGGACATCGTCTTCACTCGCAATGCCAGTGAAGCAATCAACCTTGTTGCATACACGTGGGGCATAACCAACATCAAAGAAGGAGATGAGGTTTAATGCTTTCCTTTTTTTGTGTGTGTGTTTGAAGCCTATTTTGTAGATTCAACAGCCCTAATTTTCAAGTTTATAAAAATGTGTACCAATAGATTCCTCTGTTCAACATACTACCAAGGGTAGGACTTGATATTAAAAGCATTGGTGTTCCTTTGGATACCATATCAGATTTTATCATGTTCTTGTTTATAATTATTCCTCGTTACCACATGTGGACTGAAGACATTCGTATGATCTGTAGATTATTTTGAGTGTTGCCGAGCACCACAGCAATCACGTGCCATGGCAGATACTGGCACAAAAAACTGGGGCTGTTTTGAGATTTGTAAACTTGACACCCGAGGAAACCTTGGATTTGAAGCAGCTCAAAGAATTACTGAATGAAAAAACCAAGCTTGTCTCAACGTTCCACCTCTCCAACGTTCTAGGTGCACATTATGTCTGATTGTTGTGTTATACATTCTTTTTCCGTGCAAGATTTAATTGTTTTCAGGAGCCAATCTACACTGGATTATGAGATCATGTGCATGTCAAAGTGAGGATTATTATATTGTGAGCTAGTTCAATTTTTTGAAGTGGATCTAATCCATGTTTGAGATATTCATGAAAATGACCTTATTTTGCTCTGGCAACAGGATGCGTGAACCCAATAGCTGACATAGTGGAGTGGGCGCATGCTGTTGGTGCTAAAGTTTTAGTAGATGCATGCCAAAGTGTGCCCCATATGCCTGTGGATGTGCAGGCGTTGGGTGCCGATTTCCTTGTTGCATCATCCCACAAGGTGTACTGTTAATTCCATACGTTTCCCTGATGAGCAGTGATTGTCTTATGTACATTCATACCAGACAAAATGGTGTGTATGTGATGAAAACGGGAAGTGGAAAACATCCTTTAGATGCTTAGGTTTTTTGCTACTCCTCCCATTATATTGAAGTGGCACTGCTGATCTGAATTTTGCAGATGTGTGGACCCACGGGAATGGGATTCCTTTTTGGCAAGGCGGAAATCCTTGAGGAAATGCCACCTTTTCTAGGTTGCCACCTCGAGTCACTACTACTGCTTATTGAACGATGTTAATCTGATGATGTCAGACTTAGCAGGCCAATATGACCTGTGCTAGAAGTTTGTGGCTCTGTACTCACATATATTTAATTGGATTTGGTGTGCAGGAGGAGGCGAGATGATTGCTGATGTCTTCCTGGATCATTCTACTTATGCTGCCCCACCTTTACGGTAAATATTGGCCAGTTTAGTACCTAGTATAGGTTAAAGAGGAAAATTCAGACATCAGAGTAAAAATATGCTCTTGCTATTTGTCAAAGAGAGAGGATGTTGATGTCTTTAACTTGTGTACTTGAACAATTTATGCACTGCAAATGTGAATACTTATCAACGAATTTGTGTTCAGTGTTGTTCTCAAGGCAGATGAAATTGGCACGATTAGACTGTACACCACTCTAACAGGTGTCTAATATAGGACATAGGCCTGCTTGGGGATTACTTTTTGCTTGAAAATTAGTACCTTACAGGTTTCTCTTCTTTGACTGGCAATTGCGAAGGTTAATAGGTTGAATATATTGAACCCAAGAGTATAACTTGACTCAGAATATGAAACAGCAGTTGTTCTGACTCAGAAGTTTCCAGGTTTGAAGCAGGGACACCTGCAATTGGGGAAGCTATTGGACTAGGGGCAGCCATTGACTACTTGAGCAACATTGGGATGGACCGGATTCACGAGTATGAGGTACTGTTGCATACAAGGACAAGTTGATTTGGAATTATATAATGAAGAACTGTAATAAATTATGGTTTGAAACTGGAAGTAAGTGGAATTCTGGGAGAAAAAGATGTCACATGAAGCTTCATTGTGAATCTTAGAACCAAAGGGCAACAGGTAGAAATGTTGTAGTTTCTTTTCATCCAACTTGTGATTGTTTGTTGCAGAATGAACTATCCAAGTACTTATATGAGAGCCTATCAAAGGTGCCCAATGTCAGAATATATGGTCCTTCACCTGGACCGAGAGGGGATGGACGTGCATCCTTATGTTCATTTAATGTGGAGGGCATTCATGCCACAGATCTTGCATCATTCTTGGACCAACAGGTGTAAATCTTCTCCTTTGTCCTGATTTTCGGCACATTTTGCAACTATCTGCACTAAAATAAGTTCTGTCACGTTTTTACTGATGGTCATGCTTATTAACAAACTCTAAATTCTCACTATCTGAACGTCTGCAAGAAAGAGCGAGACACTTGTAGCATCACTCGTATCAAAAATGAGGAAAAGCTTTGCAGGAAGAAAATATGTCTCAAAATTATTATAAGATGCCGCCAACTGTAGGGTTGTCTGTATGTTTCACTTGTAAAAGGCTTACAAAATATGTGTATATCTCTACATGGCAGATGTAATTGATATTTTGTGTCAATATTTTATCAGCTTGCAATACTCAAGATAAATCGCTTGAGTATTAGAGATTGAATTGTATTAAAACATTTTAGTACATGGTGACTAAGGTCAAGCTTGGTGTGAATGCAGCATGGTATTGCAGTCCGGTCAGGGCACCATTGCACACAGCCTCTGCACCGGTATCTGGGTATCAATGCGAGCGCACGAGTAAGTTTATATTTCTACAACACGACTGATGAAGTTGACATATTCATTAAGGGCTTGAAGGATACCATTGAGTTTTTTTCTGCATTTAACTGATATTTGTAGACAGTACTATGGTTTCACCTAGGAAATTCACTAGTATAGGTGTAGCATGCTATGTAATTACGACTCTATACTTGATTTGGTGTATTGTTGATCACTAAATGGACAATCATAACATTCGGGTCCACATTCCATAAACAAGCGTTTCCACTTCCAGAAAGGATGAAGGAAATTGGTGTTTCACGGGAAATAAAGCAGATATGCACCCCGTTGAGGGATGGTTGATGTAATTTGTAAGTTCCATTCGGGGGTTTACTATGGTGTCAATACTAAAACCAGGAGATAGACTGCACTCTTGTCATCCATTCTTACAATGTAGTTGAAAATGAGGCGCACTTTGTGTTAAAGTGTCCCCTCTACAACTCCATTACACATAAGTTTCCCTCCTTGTTTGAGAATGTATTCTTAGGGAGTCTCAAGTCTTTCTTCCAATTGGACCATCAAGTTGATAGTAGGAGGCTATAGCACTCCATTAGTCTAGGAAATTAGCCTTTTTGACACCATTTTGAAGCACTTCTAGTCTCATAAACCCTTTTGCTTCCCCAACTTTAAAAAAGCTCATTTAATTTCATTCTGTCTGGCTTTTATATTTGACCTATTGAAGTTGAACGGGGAGATACTTTCAAGTAGAGAGTGGCTTTAAACAAGTGGACTTGTATTAAGGAGATGCAAAAATACAACAAGTTGGGCAAACATGGGTGCCATGGTGCTACAAATTTTAAGCCATAATGTGCTCATTTGCTGACTACTTCCTGAACATAGGCTGTGTTTAATGCATGCAATTGTAATACTCAGACAATATTCTCGTTTGAATAATTTCTGTGTAATAGATGCTCAATGCTTTGTTACTTTACATTCACAGTAGGTGGGCATCATCACACTACACCTTTTATTTCAACTAGAGCAGACATCTAATCAGTGTGCACAAAAATCGGGATGGACTTCAATTAATGTGAAAATCTTCTTGATGTGAATAATAATCAGGGTGGACCACATCAATAATACAATAATAATATACAAGAGATACGATAAGTATGAACTTCCAAATTTTGTACAGTATAAAAGCTTCATGGCTTTAACAACAAATAGGTGGTTGATTGCAAGCTTGAACCACCCAACCATAGGAGAAAGACAAAAAGATCCAACTTTTTAATATGTCAAAAGGCACTAAGTTGGAATTAGACAATTGTAGTTTTTCTAGTTGGAATAGTTTAATTCCAACTCAAATTCATCTATCCATTAAGAGTTGTCTAACTACAATGAATAACATACATTTGATGGGAGTTGTCTAACTCCAACATAAAGATCTTCCAAAGGGAGGTGTTTGACTTCTAGTCGGAGTTGTCTAACTCCAACGCAAAGATCTTCCATCACAAGCTACCGTTCATGAGTTGTCTAGCCCTTGTGCACAATTTATTCTTGGGTTGTTTGATCCATTTCTTCCTCTGGAGTTGTCTAACTCCAAACATCCTTTGCTCATGACCTTAACTATTTAATTTTTAATTTTAATTCCTTGAATTCATTTTACACTTGAGGTCATCTTCAATGTAATTTTATCATATTTAAAAAAAAACAATTGACAATTGTTTGTTTAATATCACCACTTGCACGTCACTTGTACTATCTTCTAAAATATGTAGATTTTTTCTTCAACATAAATTGCTTAGATTTGTAAATCAATATGTTTTAAAAATGTTTATGAACTTTCTAAATGTTTTTTTTTTTCACAAAACTCAAAATTCATGTATTGATTTGAATCACTTTCACTTTAAACATGTGCAAGGATCGAGAGCTATCCACTTTGCCATGCTTGCACCCCAATCAATAAATCCCTTATTCAAGGTACATCATAATCTTGGAGTTGAGGTGGACCAAATAACCTAGTGACTTGTTATTGGACATGGTTACCGTCAATGATCTGCATAAGTCACTCATGCATGAAGTTGAGACCCTCCGTTTTGCCGCAAAAGGCTTGTCTATTGTAAATAGTGTATCCAAGGAGTATGTCCCCCAAAGTCAACAAAATTGTGACATCATATTATTGTAGAGGGCTCTATGTTTCATCTTTATATGTGCCGGAATGTAGTTTCCACGTCGGATGCAAGTGGGTCTTATCGAATGTGAGGATAGCACGTGGCAAGATCTCATAGGGAAGTCATTATTTTGTGTCGAAATAGAGAGCCTGCTACAGTACTTCACAATACACATTATTATGGATATAAGAAAATCAATGAGGTGCACATCCATGCACATCACATGCTTAGTTCTCATGATGATTCCAAATTAGTTTGGATGACAATGAATGTAAATTGGAGAAAAGTTAATAAGTAGGTAAAAGCCTCAAATGCATTGTCATAACATTGTTCAACTAAATGACTAGATTGGGTGGGGTTGGGAATACATCATGTAAGGTGCTAAAATTCAACCTCATGGATGCTTGTCTAAGTACATTCAGCTTGATAAAGTATGAGTTATTTGGGGGAAGTAATGACATTGAATATTATTAGAATGAAACGGCTCATAGCAGCTGAATATTATTATGGTAAAAGTCTTCCTTGACAATCAATGGTCTACACAATAGTGCTACACCATTTCTTTGGATATAGTGTGATAAACTTTAATCGGATATTCCCAAGCACTACACTAAATATTGTATCTAGTGTCACCAATGCTATCGGCATTGCTCAATACCTAATGTACACCGCCAGTATAGTGCCACTAACACTAAATGTAAACCTTGGATTATTTGTCATCCCTTGTAAAATAAATTGGGCATTATAAATTTACAATGTTGCAATTACAAAGTCATTTTTTCAAATTCCAATCATCCACAACAATATTTCTTCACAAAAATATTAGGACGTAGAATACATCAAACTTTGTTACAATAATCGGACAACGGAAGAAATAAATAGTAAGTTGGGAAGACAATACTTGTAAACTCATTCCTAAGAATTGTCATTAAAAAAGTTACCATAATGACATTAAATACCATATATGCCAATATTTAGTGTTGTGTCATTTACAAAGTATTCCATTCAATTTCAAATCACTTAAAGCTTTGTGACTCAAATGATGCAAAATATTGCACAACTTCTTGGCTATGTTTGATGGAACCATGTATCACACGAGCATGTTTATCTTTAAATTTTAGGAACCTATTTATGGGCAACACTTAGGTTGTGTATTGTGAATTTTTCAACAAGTAAATTGTCAAATTTTTTTAGAATGCAATTCCTTTCTTTGGAAAGAAACCATCATGTAGTTGCTTCGTAATGTTATGGTTAACAAGAAAAGCATTACCATATTAGTAAATAAATATGGCAAATTTCTAAGTGAATGTGCTTATAATGACCACATTAAATTTTAGATCATATGGATTTGTACGTAGATCTTTTAATCTATATGCTCAGCAAAATACTATGATCTGAAAGCTAGTGCGAGACACATGGATTCACAATATCACGATTGATATGGTATTAACCACTATACATTCAGAAATGGTGTTTGTTTTGTTTTGGGGGTTGTGATGAAGAAATAAGGTATGTTGCCTTGGAACTGAAGGGGTGCACTTTTGTCGTGCTCTAGGGAACAAATTCAAAAACTAGAGTCCTAGGGTTTTCAAAGTTCCCAATGCAATGAACTGATGAGGGAGAGAAGGGGTTGGAGTCTTCATGAAAGAAATTTAAAAGCACTTGCATGGGAGAGGCAAGTAAGCTTGCATCTCCGTGGTGGCACGTGGCTGAATGCCATAGCTTTGCGGAAGACACATGCATGTGACACACATACTAGGTAGGTATAGTTAGTTATTTGTACGCCACTCGAACCCATGCATCCCTTTACGTTTGATGCCATAATGATTCCATGCGAATCAAGGAGCCTTGCTAACATGTCACCCATCGGCAACAACCCAATGTTCCAAAAGTTGTTATGTATGTATGTACTTTCATGGTTGCAGGGGTTACTCGATTCCTCCAAAATAGTTTTAGTGCAATGTCTTAAATATATTTCCGTCCACTCTTGCACTCTTGCACTTTCGTCATTTTGTCATCCACAACATTTCCATCCAGTTTAATTTGCCGACACGTTTAAGGTTCGTATACCCAAAACCATCATGAACCTAAAAGCACCACTATGTAGCACATGCATACATTTGTTGCTTCCAACATTAGAATGAACAACTAGTCGTAAGAGTGCTATGCCCTAGTATTATCTTGTACACATGGTTTATTTTGGTTGGTTGTCCAACCAAGACCAAGAGGTCGCCCGACCCTCCCATGTAAGGTTTGGGTTAGTGTTATGGTCATGCAATGGGGAGATGTGACGGCCTATGTGGCGATCTTGCAAAGTCTTGAGCGCCATGCAATCGTCAAGTGTGTGATCCCTAAGAACTTGAAGACTTAACCAAGGTCGTTCCAATTTCCAACCTCATCAACGTGCTTAGCACAAGAAATTCTAGAATAAGTTGATCATACTTACTTACTCCATGGGATTAAGGTTAGGTTTATCTACATTACCCAATCAACACATGAATTGCTTACTTTCTTTATCTCTCTTTTTGGAACAAATGAGGCGTGTGGTGACCTTGCTATTTTTTTCGTCAAATGGAGAGAAGATTTCACGGCCGGGAATCGAGCCGCCCACACACTCCATCTAGTTTTGTGTACCTCTTCATTACCATCCGGTAGTTTAGGGTCATCTCACATCATAATTACTTGCTTTCCATGAGATCAACTCTCTTAACTCTCCAAGAACTAAAGCCATCTTGATCACTACTGCCTCATCTATGAGAATCTGCTTGCATTTATGAAAAGTAGAGAGGGAGTTACTGCATACAAGTGTACCTCTCATCCATCCAACACAAACTTGACTCCCTAAGGTTTGCAGCCATGTTATAGATAAATTACATCTTGAGCAATTTTAAAGAATTATACGTTTCTTCAAGAAATTTTCATACTAAATCAAAAGAACTTATAACTCCAATTTATTGATCTACAACCTTTATTTCCAATAATCATCTCAATTTTCAAACTTAAAATATGAAAATTTGCCATCCTCATTTCTTTCCATCATGAAACACTAAAAAGAAGTCAAGAGGGAATTATCACATATAAGCATACCTCTCATCCATCCAGCACAAAAACTTAAACCCCCACCCCCTTCCCTCACCTAAGGTATGTTGCCCTATTGTAGAGAAGTACATTTTGAGCAATTTTAGCATTGGAGAATTATGCATTTCGTCAATTAAAAAAATTCATTAAATTAACATAACAAATTTACATCTCGAAAAACAAATCTACTAAAAAATTCACTATAAAAGTTTTGTATATGAGTTTCTTAAAGTTAAGATAGTGTTGTACATAACGGTTCCCCTGTGATTATATTTGTAGTTATGTTTGTAATTTCCCAAACTGTTGTCAGATGGCGAACAACAACATCGATTGAGTGGCTTGCTTGGCACAATGAGAGGTTGGTGATGGTAGGCATCATCACCGCGAGGCTAATAGGGTTGGTTCAAGCGAGAGCTCAGGGATGGAGGATGAGGTTGGCAAGGCAAATTTTAGTCGTTTAAATCATGAAAAGGTTAAGTTAGTTCAAGGGAACTCGTGGGAGTTTAGGAAGATGGACACATGTCCAACTAGCTTCCCCAACAAATGTGCCACATGCATATTCTTCCTCAGAGGAGGTACTTCTTTTGCAGCACAGTAATTGCATCATAGATTTCAGCAAAGCAGACAGATAGACGGAGGGATGCATGCGCACAACATTTCAACCTTTTATCCAAAAAACAATTCATATAGTTTTTTGAACTCAAGCATGATTTTATCAAATTCATCACAATCTGTAGAAAAACTCCTCACACCACATGCAGATTTGCTGATCGTGGCCAGGCTGGACTGTGAATTTGTAGAGTGCAAGCATCATAATACAAGTTCATCATGGCTCAATTATTCTCATTGTGGATGGATGCCTCACCAGATCACCAATTTGATTTGAAACACTCCGCAGCGGAGTTTGGTGAGGGCACGGACCTCTCATGGATGTGGTACGTTGTGTACATGTAGATTGGATTTTAGTACTTCACAAAGACTAATAATCTGGATGTCAAGTGCCGTTTTGCAGCTGTTTGCATTTGGAGCAGTGGTTTTTGCATGACCTGCTAAAAGATTCTTCGTCGTTCAACATGATTTTCTCATTCCATTTCGAGGGTTTAAATATATTGCCGCTGATCTGTGTGGAGTAGGTACAGTGCAATTAGTTATCCCGCATCTGACATACAACGACTCCCGGATTTTCTTGCACTGTGAGTATCCGCAGACAATTTTTCAATCAGATTCTACCCACATACTGCCACACCTTTTGAGATCTGGCCCTTGGTGTGAGTATTTCACTTGCCACTCGGTTGGGCAATTCATATATTTCAGCTACTCTGAGCATTTCGGAGCCCACCTCTGGTCGGGTCTCTTGGAGGAGTAACAGTGGCACTGGACCACCGATTTTGCATGACTCCCAAATCCTACCCTGCATGATACATATTCTCTCTCTATCTGCCTATGATTTATTGAGCTGGCAGCCGAACCCTTACTGAATTGTTGTGGAGGTTTCCCTTGCAGACCTCGAGCTCCCAAAACAATTCCGAAAAATTCCAGCTAAGGTAGCAAATACCCACAGGAGCGGACATGTCAACCCATGGAGAATCGCAGCAGGATGGGAACTTGGCGGCTTTCATTTGCGGCATCAACGACTTGAAAGTGCAGCCATATGAGCTACCCGAGTCTCTTGGTCTGTGTCTTAACTCTTGACCTGTGATAATCCCACAACTACATAGTGTCGGAGCCGCTCAAATCACACTAGGGTAAATTTGGGGCATGAATTAATCACCATGGTAAAGAAAAGATCAACAGTGTCTTGCTTGGAACATTGCGGCAGATGTATTGATTGATGAAAGTCGAGCTCTTCAATGTGTTTGCAGGCGACTCGCAGGTGAGGGTGCAAATTAAGGCAGTGGGAATCTGCGGTAGTGATGTCCATTATCTTCAGGTAAATTAAATTACGCCAAATCTGTCATGGTCACCACGTAAGGTGTACCAGGTTTACCTCTTCCATCTGAAATAGAGTGTACCAGTAATTTACACGGAACTCAATCCTTTCTTCTGGAGTTTGTGATGTTGAATGTTGATTAATGAATTCAACATTCTTACGTTATTGAGCAGTGTGAGGCAAGAAACATGTGATGTCTACACACATGGTTTGCATGTGGGATATATGTGATGATGAGTGAAACCATTTGCCTCGAGATTTCCCCAGGGTGAAATTTGTTTGTGGGATGTTGTGAGTGCAGCATTTGAGAGTGGGAGTGTATGAGGTGAAGGAGCCCATGGTGGTAGGTCATGAGAGCTCAGGAATTATTGCGGAGATTGGGAGTAATGTGAAGCATTTGGCTGTTGGTGACCGCGTGGCGCTAGAGCCTGGTGTTCCCTGCTGGAAATGCAACTACTGTAAGGAAGGTCTCTACAATTTGTGCCCAGACATGCAGTTCTTTGCAACTCCACCCGTGCATGGCTCACTCGCACATCAGGTAGAATTCCAATGCTGGAGTTAAATTTTTTAAACGAATTGGGTGAGGTAATGTATGATGAGGTTTTTACATGTTTCTGATACCGGTAGGGTTCGAGTCTTTGAGGATGTTTTTGTTCGTTCTTTTTGATATCATATGAGTTTATATACCATTCAAGAACCTTCATACCTACGTAAAATTATTCTAGTGTCAATTTTATGGTATTGGGATGGCATTGACACAAACAATGACTCGGGAATACAAAGACTTGGAACTCAAAGCCCTTATTGATACCATGCATTCACCTGGATGCAAGTCCAGCAACGGTCAATTCCTCCAAATCCAAAAAAAATCTCAAAGGTTAACCTGTAATTAACTTACATGACTACGACGACTGTATTATTGTCTGACATTTATAGGTCTGACTCAACCTCGGAATTTGAATGGTTTTTATAGGTCTGACTCGACATCGGAATTTGAATGCTTGTCTTTAATTGTGGCAGGTGGTACACCCAGCCGACATGTGCTTCAAGCTTCCCGAGAATGTTTCCCTGGAAGAGGGTGCAATGTGTGAGCCATTGAGTGTGGGTGTGCATGCTTGCCGACGGGCACGTGTGGGCCCTGAAACGCGTGTTTTGGTGATTGGCGGTGGAGCCATTGGGTTAGTCACCTTGCTCGTAGCCAAAGCCTTTGGAAGCCCTCGGGTGGTGCTTGCTGACACACACTCGGAGCGCTTGTCTTTTGCAAAGCAGCTTGGAGCCAATGACGTGGTGCTCATCTCCAGAAATGCTGAGGTGTCTAACCCTCAACCCATTTACAATAAGCTAGATGGGTGTTAAATGGTTACTCTTCCAACTAGCCGCCTACTTCATAGGAAATGAAACACACCATCATTAAGAAATGATTAGAAAATCCAAATCAAGCCATAGCATTTTTCTTTTATCATTTTTGGAGCTCATATGAATATCTTATTAATTGTCAAAGTGAATGCTCATTAAATGGTCATATCCTTCCCCCCCACCCAAAAAAATTATGTTCACTACACTAAATATACCAATTAGTGAGTGTGGGAAATTAGTGAGGGTGGGAAACGCATTAGGCAGCGCCCTATGGCGTGGCTTAGCTCAAGGCGCAACACTGAGCCATGCGGCAAAACGCACCATGGAGCAAGCAGACAAAGGCACCAACTTCATCCTTAGCTAATACCATGCATCGACAATTTGTGTCGGGTCGCAGACCGTTGCCAACCTATTAGTGAAGGTGATATTATATTCCTTTATGCTATGAATTAGTGCCACCAAATTAAAGATCTAGGAAGCATGCTTCATCTCGGCACTTGGCACTATACACTTAAAGTACCAACACTTAGCATGAAAGTATCGGCAGTACTTGGGATGAACGTACCGGCACTTGACACTATTTACTCACAAGCATGTGGCACACACTAAATGTCTTGAAATATATGGTAAATGAGCATAGAATTTACCGTAGTCATAAATTTGGTGTCACTCAACAACAATTTGGTTGTATTAAGCCCTCGATAACTTTGAAATTTGGCTAAATTTGTGAGTGTGACTTGAATTAATACAACCCTCACTAAGTGGTATATTTAGTATATTGAACTTAGAATGATTAGCATATTTTAAGCACTTAATCCAACATCTTTTAAACACATCTTTTTGGTGTCCATTTTTGGATCCACACCTGACCACACACCACTCAAATATAGATGTCCAATTCAGATGAATAACTGAATAAGACATGCCTACTTTTAAGTGATTACTTCCACATGTTTCAAGCTTTTGTGCCACTTGCTTGCAGCAACAGTGAAGTAGTTTGTAATCTTATTTTTTTCTGGATTCGTGTGTGCAGGATATGGAGAAGGAGATCAAGGCAATGCAGAAGGCAATGGGTGCGCCCATCGACGTCACATGCGACTGTGTGGGGGTCACCAAAAGCTTGACGACTTCATTGAATGTCACTCGCTCAGCCGGATGTGTCTGTATTGTGGGAATGCGAGAAAATGATATGACACTCCCCATTACCCCTGCGGCTTCTCGGTATTTCACATTTCCATCCAATGCATGCACTTGCATTCACCATGAGAATTCGTCCTACGTTTTCAAACATTTTGACATGGGTTGGTGCACCACTTTGTACCGATCAACCCCTCTGCCCCAAATTCCCCAGAGACATACTTGTGTACATGCATACCAGAGTTTGTTTGCCATCTAATTTTATGTTTATTGAGAACTAGATAGGTAATATTCAATGGCAATTTGGTGTATTGTTTCCATTATTTTTTGGTAAGTGGTGGTGATGTGTTTAGGTTGGTTAGAAAGGTGATGCTTCTCATGTGCATGGCACCTCTTACTCTGACAGTGATGACCCATGCGAGGGTTGACTTTTCATCCTTGTGCTCTAATTGCTTTGATTAGGGCATAAGGGGGATCATATTTGTCATATTCAAACTTAAATTTTACATGTACATGCACTAAACACATTGATGTTTTGGACTAATACAGGGAAGTGGACATTCTGGGAGTATTTCGATACCGCAACACATACCCAATGTGCCTAGACTTGTTGAGCAGCCAGCGCATTGATGTGAAACCTCTCATCACCCACCGTTTTGCATTCTCCCAGCAAGATGTGAAGGATGCATTCGAGACTAGTGCCAAAGGTGGCAATGCTATCAAAGTAATGTTTAATCTTTGATGGCTCCCCCACCTTAACATTCCCTGCACAAATCATGACCTTCCTCAAATTCCTCATGTTGCCATTCCTTTTGCAACTCTCCCTCTCCAAGTGTCATCAAACGATCAGAATGGTCACTGATGAGCCTAAGCCATTGCATCCAGTACTCTGCCTTAACCAACTTCATGTTCAATTTCAGAGAACAATTCAGCACTAGTATTTAACTTATTGCATGAGTTGCATGGAACAAACATAGTTTGTACTTATAGGAGTCAAAGTACATCATACTTATTTAGTACTCCCAACATTTCACTCACCTCGTGTGAAGAGGATTGATTTTATTTATGTTTCAAATGTAAGATCAGTTACTTTCATAATATACCAGTATTTACCTTGTAAAACGTTTATTGCCTTCATTTGTCACCCGTCCGTCATTTGTTGTGATCTGAGTTGTAAGACCCACCACAGCACCTAAAATTTTTATGTCTAATTTCCACATCAAATATTTTGGTCTAATCAAGCAGGGTTGAGGTTAACTGACCACACTTAGGGGGAAGGTATGTAGGCAGCATGACACAATACAGGGTAACAGTAAATAACCACTTGCAGACAGGGAAACCAGGTTAAAACACATCAAAAACTGTGTAGCCCAGTTTTATTTGACCCAGCATTTGCATGACACAATGACTTATTATACTAAGACCCTATTGAAACTAAACTCATTCCACACGCAAGGCATTCAAACACAATTCAAATTAAGAGTAATGATTGAAATTGTCTTGTACAACATAGACTACATTTAGTGCTTTTGTTGTAAACTTGCTTGTTGGGGATAGGTAAAGATTGCATATCACACCAGAACTATACTTCTTCAGACACACATCTGCACTTTTCTAGTGTGGCTTTACATTTACTTGTACAGGCATAGAATAGCATCGATGTTTTAGACTTCTGGACAGCTGACACAAGTCAGAGTTGGCATGTTAGCAAAAACATTGAACACAGCTATGCATGAAGAGTGTCTAGGTTTCTAGGTTACATTATGTTACATTTGAAAACATTCAAATAATATGTATGTCATGTGAAGTTGTTCAAAGAACTAGACTCTACAAAGAATAAATGAAGATGCAAAGCGCATTCAAGTAGAAGTAATCTCAACTAGTTATCATCAGACTAGAGGTACCTAATTTGTAAGTTCTTCAGAGAGTCGTAGAATATCTTAGAACCTTGTTCAAATATTTTAAATTACGCTCCCTGAAGTAATATATGTGATCTTTGTTCCAACTTTTAACTACAGTATATCATTAATTATATTTGTCAAGACTCCTATTGCTCCTAATATCTCAACAAAATTATTCAGGTACAGGCAGTTCATAAATGAGATAAACATTCAATTAAGACTAACCTTCACAACTCCATATTTTGACTGACAAAATATATCATAAATTTTGTCCACATGATTTCACTGTGCGGATTACATCAGGTTGTGCTGCCATCAATCTTAGTCAAGAGATCCTCCAGGCTTTCAATATACAAGCTCCCAACACAATCATTACTTCCTGTACATAATTCTTCAATTCTTTCAAAATGAGCTATTTTGGGCAAGTTCCAAGCTGCATGATCATTCATCTTTCTTGGCCTCTGTTTCAGCCCCTTTTGTTACATTTACGGGGGGGTCATGATCGCCTCGTTTTGGAAGATATAGACCATTATACCTGTCCACAAAAGAGGGAAACTCCTGGGCAACCTTCTCTTTCACACATTTGTGAAAAGAGAAGTCAGTCTCACTTCCATCTATCCTAACCAGCCAGAAGCAACGGCTCTCCCTATCCTCAACGAAAGGACTTTTGTCAATCTGACACACACATCACAATGATTAGCATGCTTACACAAGAGGCATACAAAATGCCAATTTCAACAATTCTACCATGTACAACAAAGTAGCCATTTGACGTGACTTTAGCAGATAACAGGTAGGTTCATCCACGTGATCTTGAAAAGACCCATGAACACTCTCAAAGTGTTTACCTTAATGTAGGCGACGCCACACCCAACCTTCTCCGAGAATTTGGGATGGTATGCCAGTAAAGATTGCACTGTAGTATCATCTTCATCAGGAAGCCGGGTGCCAGTGCTGTAATTGCTGCAGCAGTCAACAATTTGCATCAAGTTGGGTCTGCCAGAACATTATCCCAAAAAGAAAAAGTAGAGCTTCTGGTATGGTCCATACCAATATTGTACATAGGTGATGTCAATGCATAATATCCATGATGGTATCAAAGAACCTACCTGACTGATATCAAATTTGTAGAACCAGTGAAATGTTGATAATTGGTGGGTATCACAAGACAAGAAATCTCTATATACCTTAAATCACATAATCATAATACTACACTGATACTAGGGTAATTCCACCTAGGTATGAAGGTTCTTGCATGGTATATAGACCCAAACAGTATCAAATATAAAAACATCCTCAAATACTCTACCAGTATCAAAAAGGTGAGACCAGTCCACCATTGGTCCATTCACTTTCAGTATCAAAAAAATAGTCAATCCCTGCCATAGAAATGATAAGTGGCAACCAGAGTACTACAAGAGGATAGCTGTACTCACGGGTTGAACAGAATAAACCGCATGGACTTCACAAGCTGATCAATTTCCTGGTATTCAGGCTCGATCTCCGGCCTTGGTGGCTGAGGATTAGCTCCAAAACCACGAGGTCGAGTTCGAGGAGGCCTAGACCCTGCATAACAATTTGATGTTCCAATCTCTTTGGTGATTCCCCAGTTGTCGGCTTCTGTTTGTTCAGGTGCTGTGTCTACAGAATCCCAGCCATCAGCCGCCTGGTCATCCAGAACTCGTTCCCCTGTCCTTGTTCCCCATCCTCCACTTTTTTCTGCAAATCAGAAGACATAAAGAACCTTAGAAGAAATATTGATGTAGATGCAGATCCTGCTGTTCCTTGATTATATGAATAAAAACAAAACGTTGCAATGAAAATGAAATTCTTTGAACAGGGAATACACTGGAAAAATCAGAGTCACTATATCAAGGCCTCTTGATCTGAATCGGGCAGATTTACATAGTTCGTCACAAAGGCACAAACCTTACAAGGAGACACAATTCATGCCCTGAACTTATGCAAGTAAAAACTTGGGACACGAGCATCTAGGCTAGAACCCTTCAAAGATGTCCAGAACATGCTGAATGAATCAAAATGTAACAATTGAAAGTCCCTCTCGATGCATATGACCTTTGAGGGCATGATAAAGAATTACCATTTGCAGCCTGACTCCAATTTCCTTTCTCCTGTACAGTAGTATTTGTGCAAGTTTCCAGGTCATCCCACCCTGATGCTACTTCTGGTACATTATCTGTAGGAAGAGACTGAGAGCCACCCCAGCCAGGTGTCCCTAATGGTTTTGACACCTGTCCACCCTCCTGCTGAGAACTAGTATCTTCAGTCCTAGCATTTGCTGGCTTAGAACTTGACGGTGCTTGCCAGCTGCCAAATTGCCGCTGTTTTCCAAGGGGCAAGGAATTGGCACCAGACCCTGGCATGCCACCTTTCCCATCTCTATCTCTACCTCCACGACCCCGCCCACAAGGAGTCCAGCCTCTGTCATTACCAAAATTTTCTGAACCTCTATATGAGTCACCATACCCCTTCCTGTTTCCATATCCTGGTCTTGACTCCCTCTCTGCTGAGTAGTTATTCTCACTGTCACGTTTCTCCCAACCAGAGTCGTCTGTGGCCCTGGTGGTCTTGTCATTGTCTAGAGATCCCCAGCCATCATTTGGGGTGTCTGCTGTCGTTGTGATAGTGTCCCACCCTCCTCCACCTTCCTCCACAGGCTTGACATCCCAGTTACCAGATTGGTTGCCGGCTTGACTTGAGGTTTTTGTCTCATCACTTTCCCCCCAGCCTGTATGATTTTGGGTCCTATCAACTTGGGCCTCATCCTTGTTCCCCCAGCCAGAATCTTCAGTAGGTTTGACTCTATCAGAACTCCATCCACCTTGGTGACCCCTATCCCTATCCCGATCAAAGGCTCCACGACCTCTACCACGTCCTCGAGGTGTCCAGCCCCTGTCATTTCCAAAACCTTTTGACCCTTTGAATGCATTAGCATGACCACTTCTATCTTCACTTGTGGATCGGAAGTCCTTATTTCCTGGATATCCGGCTCCAGGACCAACATCTTTAGGACCCCTACTGGAATCTTCCATGGCATTCCAGGTCTTCCCAACTTTTGGCTCTGTAAAAGAGTCCCACCCACCAGCATCACCATCTGTTGTCGGGACACTGTCCCAGCCACCTCCCGCACTCACTTTATTGGTGCTCCCACCTTTCTCATCAGGCTCTGCAGCAATGGTATCCCATCCATCCCCATCAACTTTCTCTTCCGTATTTGAGCCCCATCTGTTCTGATCATTACCATTGTTACCTTTCTTGTTATTACCAGATCCAGACCAGCCTTCGTTCTTCTTCTCCTGTTCACCGACAGCACCCCAACCACTTCCTGCACTTGCCTGATTGGTGCTCTTGTGCTTCTGATCAGGCTCTGCAGCAATAGTTTCCCATCCATCCCCATCAACATTCCCTTCAGTATTTGAGCCCCATCCATTCTGGTTCCGATCATTACTTTTCTTCAACCCAGTTTCAGTCCAGCTGCCATTCTTCTTCTCCTCGCGTTTGCCAACAGCACCCGAACCATTCTCATCAAGTCCACCATTATCCTCACCCCATCCACCCCCACTCTTGGTCTCTGCTGCAACATTATCCCAGCCTCCCTGTCCACTCTCTTTGGCCATGCTTTCCCATCCATCCCCAGATGTAGTCTTGGAAACTGTAACCTTATCACCCCACCCGTCTGCAAAATCTTCAGTTGGTTTGTCCAGACTATCCCAACCACCTTGATCTGTACCTTTATTAGCAGTAGAGCTTTTGGTAGTGTCATTCCACCCTCCAACATCATCATCATTGGCCTTAGGAGAGTCTTCCCATTGTTGGCCTCCACTCCCACTTATCTCCAGGCCAGCCCAATTATCATCCGGATCATCCTCGTCATTGCCAATAGGAGACTGCCGTGGTGAGAAGCCTGATTGATAATCATCAAATTCTGCATTACCTCTGGAAGCCTTCTGCAAGTCTGGAAGTTCACGAGATGGTGAGGGTGGGATGATCGCATCAGGAATGCATTTCTCATGAAGATCCTTCCAAATGAGATGCACATCTCTGGCTTCTTTACTCTGTGCTGCAAATTTTCCTTGTGGCTCCTGAATGAAGAGCACATCAAAAACTGTTGTGCAAGATGTTGTTGGATGTGGCTTGGAAGCCACAGAACAATGCAAATAGCAAGAAACAGTATTCAAAGACTCAACAAGAATAAATGGCATATGGGTAGTTGTCAACAATAACATGTGCAAATATCCAAACCCAACTTGTGACTGCTCAGCATAAAATTGCTATTGGCTACGTTAGCTTACCTTTTGCGCTTGCCAAAGTATATCAACATTAATTCCAGTTCCTACAGGAGCTTCTTTGCCCCAGACACAACTCGTCATGACACCCTCCAGTGGATCTGAGGCACCCTTCACTGCTGCATCTAAAAGAGTCCTAATTGGTTTCTGAGCCAAACAGATACAGTATTGAAGTGTATGGTTCAATAATTTTGAAATTGAAAGTAAACTTATTTAATATATAAACTAACATGGGAGGTTAGTGTGACCAACTTGCACAACAATCTCGAGAAAAGAGTTAAAATCATGTCAACATTACAACATTAGTGCATAAATAGTCAGATTAGTGTATGAATGTGTAAAACTTATGCAAAAGTCTTCCAGAGCTCAACAAGACATGGCTTAATGGAGATCATCATGAACTTGGAAGCTCAGATGCAGAAAAAACAATCACAAATTCTGCTTTACTGAAAATTAAACTCACCTGAAATGATGCCACTGCAAAAGGAGCTGAAATCCCAGCACTTTTGATCATATCTCGAAATCCAGGAAGCGTGAAGCCATTTGCATCCCCAGAGAAAGTCATCATATCTGCTATCAGCTTAACATGCACATGATCTACATGTGGGGCTGTCTTCTCCAACACTAAGCAAAGTCTCTGCACAAGTATTTGAGTTAGGTTCTAAATTTCAAAATCTCAAATTTATTGCTTGAAAAGGGACTCAGTAAGAAACAAACTTTCTGAGAATAGGAAGCAAAAGGTCAACATATTCCTTGCTGTCAACCTTTGCCAAACGCTTGAAGCTCAGTAAAAGATGTAAATTGAACCCATCTATATCCAAATCTTCTAAATATACAACCCCAATGAATGCTTTGTAAAGGCTTAACATGTGTGTACCGATTTAAAAAACGAGAGAACCTATCGCAGTCTGCCAACATCTACACAAGGGTTCAATCATTTTCAAAATCTCCATAAAACTAAATTATCAAGAATGCTATAATCATTCACTAGAGCTTTTGATCGGCTTCCTTAATTCGGTGAGCAATTTCACTGCAGTGCAATTAAAAAATATATTGTTTTTGGGCGCAGATCTAGTAGTTTAGCCCCATCGGCTTTATGCATAGCTTATTAGACTGTTGGGCTATATTGGAATCAAGACATCTCACCCTTGCAACCATTTCATAAGCAGCTTCTACGCCCAAGGCCTGCCTTGTTTCTTGAATACTGTAAGGCATACTCCGGCTCCAATCCACCATATGCATGATAGGGAGACATGCTTCTTTCACTAAATTCCAAGCCATATTTCGTTTTGTCCCTTCGGGGGCCGCAACTACTTCCAGGACTAGCTCCTCACCATGCCCTTGGTCATAAGCAGTCTCTCTATGCCAGGTTGACCATAATGGACCCTCAGAAATAATCTTCACAGACTCCATCTGCTCGTACCCTGATAATTTTCAGAGCAAGTGAGACAAGGCTGGCCCAACATTCATGGGGTACATGACAGGATAGTTGAGAAACAGGGTCACAACTTGATTCTCTAATAAATATTGATATTTGTAGGTGGGCTTAGAACCAACTCCACAGGATCATGTATGCAGGAGTCAAGTTCGCATGCCTAAGAAAACAAAATTTGTTATGACTGGACTCTGGATTCGTTATTGGCATTCATTATTATGCCAAATATGAAGGACTTTATCTTCACTAGTTGTTTTGATTTCAATATGACTCTGGAAGCTACTACAATTCATGATTCTCAAATGTATGATTTGCCTCATAACCCATTCTGAAGTTGGGCAGACTCTAGTAGTAGTCCGTACCCATTGATAGCTCCCCAGACACTGAAACTCACCTATTGCAAAGTGAACATGACCCAAAAACTAGTAATTTTACTGGCTTGATAGGTCATCCTACATTGCAAAGTGAGAATGTATTGTACCTTTTATAGTGCTATTAAGAAGGCCAGGGATCATAGATGCCTGTATTTTCTCCAACAACTCGAGAAACACCCTACTATATAAGTCGTCATCACTCTGATTTTGCATTTTGGTAGGTAATTTGGGAGAGAAATGAAGACACAAACCCTTGGTCATTTCACAAAACTCACTGCCAAAACCCACAGAGCAAGAATCTCAGAGCAGGACATAGCACTGAACTGGTTCAAAGAAGCTTAAGCTTCAATAGATAATTGGCAGAAATAATATACATGTCGCATGATTGATCTGTGAAACCAGAGTGCATTCAGAATTCCAGAGAGGCAAGCAAAAGTGATACATGCAATTGAACAAACCAACATAGGATATATGTTGTTCATATGCTTAATTCCTAAGCAGCAGGTCATCCTTGAACAGAACATGCATCATCTACAAAAGGAGCCATGATGGATCAAGGATAGCATGTTGAGCAACTTGAAGTTCAGAACTGTCCAGTATTTAAGTATTGATAACAATTTATACATTTGGACAACTAGAAGTCAGCTTAGGACCAAAAAACTGACCTGAAGCAGAAGAATATCCTTCCCAGTGGAGTTTTCTTAGTAACTTTTACTTTACCACTATATTTCATACGAAGCCGGTCAACGATCTCCTCAACAGTTAATTGATGACGGTGCATCATTTCCTGCAAGCGTAGACATGTTATCTAAATGGAATGTCAAAATCTAAAAACTGGTGTCCTGATGTTTCCCTAAGCAGGGTATATGGAGGGAAAGAATAGAATACAACATACATATTGAACACACTATAAACAATATCCACATGACTGCCTAGAGATCAACACAAGACTGCAACTAATTGCAATAGGACATTATAACATTCCCAAAAGAGCCAGTCCATGTTCTGATTTCTACATTGATTTGGACCTTCAAAGGGACTTCAGGCAAAATGAAGAGATTGAAACCTGAGATAACTGTATATGTCCCAACCAAGGCGAGCCTAGCCGGAGTGCTTCGCCACTTGGACCAGCCACCTCAAATTCATCCATGTTCCAAAACCTGAGTGAATCGGATTGTGAAGAATTTGAAAGTCAGACCCCTAGAACAGAGAGATCTATGCAGAAAATGAACAATTTTCAAATAATGGAAACACCTCATTCAGTTTAAACTATGGAAGTAGAGAACAAAAAGGGCTTAACCAAATTAATTTTATATGAATCAACTCACGATGCACAACACTTTGGAAACACACACTCAATCTTCTTTTGCTTCACTTCCAACTATTCTTCAAAAAAAAAAAAAAGTACTTGCCTTTGCCTCAAAACTGTTCAGGGTGTTTTCTGCAAAAATAAATGAGATTTTTCGCATAAAGACTCAAAGCACAATTAATGGAAGACCAAGGAAACCAGGTTCAGGTCCTTACTCAATAGCAGTGCTTTGAGCTACTGTTTTCAGAGTAACTCTCTTCAGATGAGCCTGTACTTCTAAGATCCGCTTCTCCAAACACATTGGTTCATTGCATTTACATTTCACCAGTCTAATAAGGGCACACTGATCAACAGGCTTCAAGCCTGATTCGTCTCTGGGATAAAGTGTTTCCTGTCAAATATTAGAAATAGCAGTTAGCACAAGACTGTTTAATACCACAATAGTATTATGAACTGCAGTGAAGGACAAATAAACATCAATGCCATACTGGACAACCATTCAGAACATGATTAACCAAGATTAGCACACAGCATGTTGAAGCGGTAAGGAGGGCAACTGGAATCATATACTTGAACAAGCTCCAGTGGGCGGGGTTGAAAAGGCCCATTTAAATTGGGTGCATCCAACATGAGTTCATAAGCAGGTTGAGCTACAGCTGTTGCAGCCAACACCCCAACAGGTTCACCAGCCAAACCTGACAGCTGCCATCTTCTATCAACATCTTCGTCCCATGTAATCGCTTCATCTGAAGCTCCTGTCTGGATTGATATATCTACTCCTAAATCTTCCCCCATCTCAGAATCATTACAGCCTACATCTTTATCAGACGATGTCCTTTTGGGTATACCCACAGCTCCACCGTAACAAAACTGGACAAGAGCCAAGCCACTTTGACTGCGAACACTTCCATCATACATGACATGTAAGTCCCGCAAGAACAGCATCAATGACTTGAACAGCGTTCCGGGCTGAACCACTTCGACATGTTTTCGGAGTATGCCTGTGCGATCCGCAACGACATGGTTAAATAGCTCAAATGCATTCAGCCCATCAAGAAAAGAGCTTCGCACAAAGCCATGATCCTCCCACCAATCAAGTAGTGGAGAGTCTGACATTGCATGAGGCTGCTTCCGTGAGAAAGGTAGCAAGTATTGTCCTTTGTAAAGCTGAAGTCCCAAACCAGCGATTTGCTGAAGAACTTTAGTCACAGAACCTTTGCTTCCCGATTTAACCATCGCCAGAAGTGCATTATCCTCCTCTGCAAATCTCAACACCAATTTCTCTGCATCGACTGCTCTTGCTCGGAAGATCATGGGTGCTGCCTGTTCCAATAATCTCACTTTCTTGGTAAGGCCTGCAGGACTTATGACTGCCCGTCCTGTACTATCATCAACCTTCACATCCGGTGGTGGATTTGCATCAAGAATCTGCACCGTATCACAGGATTCCTGTATAGCTTTCAGGAAATAGTCATCAAAGACACTTCGGAGCATTTCCTGCCTTGTAGTTGAATTGCTGGAGACAAGGAAATCAGTTAATCCTGTACTGAATCCTCGCAGGTGTAGCCAAGCATGCAATAAACCTTTAGCAATATTCAAGTAGTCTACCAGTGCCTTCGGGCCCAACTGTTCACAAAGAGCTCCTGTTATACTCTCTCTACCCTTGTGTAGCAATTTTGCATCTCCGTTCCATTTCAAAATGTCTCCATGTTTGATGAGAAGAGTTGAGTCTGCAGATCCTATGTTGAATTTTGATGGCAATGTTAATCCAAAAACTTGCTCGCCTGTCCAGAACGGACCTCCTTTTGGAGACTTTATGATAGCTGCTTCTGGAATGTCTCTTGAAGTCCACATGCATAACTGATTTATTGTGTCTTTGTCAAAAAGCTCTTTGGTGCTGGTTATCAAATGAGCTGCCAACAACAAGTCCTGCAGAGCTCAGCATGCATGCACTTTCAGAAACGCATTGGAGATTTGACTTCTCCAGAATGTAACAACTACTGTTAAGTGTCACTTCTAATTTCTTTAGACAATTTACCAACATAAAGAGCACAGTAACCTGAGGTTCCACATCAGAGAGCATAAAATTGAAGTCACGTACATTTCTACAAGCTAACAAGTTGCAGTCTCCGGTCATAAACAGCATGGCATGATTTTCAGTACCTGCGTGAGTCCAAGAAGTGGATGCCCTCCTTGATCAGAAACCACCTGATGTTCCACCGCCATCAGTTGTTCTAACTCTGCCATCGCTTCTAGTGATTGAGGGACAAATACATGAAAGATGTCCCCATCAAAATCAGCACTAAATGGAGGACATATAATTGGGTTAACAGTGAGAACAAGCCCATTGATGACATTAACCCTCAAGGCCATGAGGGAGTGCTTATGTACAGAAGGGGGCCTGTTGACATACACATAGTCCCCATCTTGGACATGACGATGAACAACATCTCCAATCTCCACCTTATGGGTGGAGTTACTCCACACCTGAAACGCTTCACCGCCTCGTACAATTCTTATTGCTCCTGGCCCTTCAGATAAATCCAAAGTTTGGGTTCTATCAACAAATTTCTGAAGCTTGTTGCAATTCCAGGTGTTCGCTCTCTCTGGAATGCTCAGTCTTTGAGAAATTTCCCGTGGAACTCCAATTTCTCCCACACCTAAAGATGGATCTCCGACAACAACAGCCCGTGCATTATAATTTCCACCTTTTCCAAGAATGTTTTGAGTAAGCCACTCCTTGGTCCAGCGGCGATCATCTTGTTTCGTGATCCGGCCATTGCGGTCTTTCTTCAGCGGCTCTTTCCCTGGAACAGCCTGCACCGCACAATTTTTTGCTATAGGCTCATTACCACCTCATGTCCAGATTTACATAACCATCAAAAGACAGGAGACGAAGGTTGCCACGGAAGACCTTCCTGTATAGAGGAGATCCTTACACAAGTGTATCAAGTATTAATCTTCCCACACGGTCCTTATCATGAAATACCACAATCCTTCATTCTCAACACAATATGCTGACGGGCAAGTCCCACCATTTACAATTTGCAATAACTAAGACCAAATGCTCCCATCTGCTCATGCTCATGAGATCAAACTGCATTGACCCACTCACTTTGGGGGCTCCCTTCTCTCGGAGATACTCGGCAGTGAGGATCTGGAGTACTTTAGATTCATCTCTTCTTGCTCTGAGCATAGCCTTTCCAGTGCGAGTGCCCTTAATCCGCACTATCTCAGTAGTCAAGTTCTGAAGGGATTTGGTGACTTTATCCTGCATAATCCCACACATTCGTAAGATAGTCCAAGGTTTTCAAAGAATCTAACTATTAAAAGAACAAGCAATGTACATACATATGTAATATATCCAGATTCAGCCAGCTCCCCAGGGAACATGTGGACTGCAGAATTGAAGGACACTAGAGTAAAATATGATGGTTTCAAATTGAGTATCCTAGAGCAGTCAAAAAGTTTTTGGATTAAGGATCCCAACACTTCAATATCATGCAATTTCAATTTAGGGAGTCGATTAGAAAGTTATATGAACGTTGGGTTTGTGTTAAGTGGATATACAGAAACGAGAATCAAGATGTTATTATCTTCTAACTACAAGCAAAACACCAAGAAACAGAAACAGTTAGGGCTAGGAGACAACATGATGAGCAATCAGCTGGAGTTCACGCTAAATAGAGGTGAACCACAGATAGCAGACATTGACACTGATGGCTTTGAGCAAACTTGACGCATTGGATAACCACTTACGTTATCATCTGATATCTCCTTTCCGGTTAAGATGGATAAACTGTTCCATATGACTATCCATGACAACAGCAAAGAGAAGGGAAGGTAATGCAAAACAAGCATAGGAGTACCCAAAATTGGTACTTGCACAAAATTTATACAAAATGTTGAACTCTAAAAGCCAAACATAAAACAATCTACTGATACTCGTTGGACAGGGGCAAGATTGACAACGTACAGTGCCAAAGCGAACAAAACTCGTGTTATTTACATATTTGTAATCAGTTGTACGGGTACAATTGGGAGGAACAGGCACACACTGCATAATAAGAGCCTCTGGCCGTGCCACAGTACTGTTCATCCCAAGATTGCCAATAGATTCTTCTGGTATTCTCTTCAATAATTTAAGTGCCTGCAGATATACCAAACATTGTTTAGAAGAATTGAACAGAGAGACAAATGACCGCAATGTGAATAATTAGAAGTGATAACAAGTCCAAATATACCAAACATTATTTTGAAGAAGGGGACAGTAATTTAGATAATTGTTCAATGCAAGTCCAGGAACCTGATACCTGGAACTTGTAGAGACAAATGATGTACATGGCCAAAAGATGGACTACTGCCATGCAAAAGATTTCATTAAGCAGTTTACACAAAATATGTACCTCTGAAGGCAGCAGAATGCGTTTGTGTGGAACTTCTGCATCAATTTCATACTCTTTGGTAGCTCCTTCAATGAAAGCCCAGAAATCATAAGCAAGATCAAATGGTTTTTTCTCTGATAACTCAATCTCCATCTGGAGAATTTGAGAGACATCATCCTTCTTCTTTCCCTTCACAGGAAGAATCTTCACTGAAATTGGCGGGTACTCAGGATTGCCGGCTGAGCAGTGAGGACAAGTAGATGATTTAGTCGGCAATGCGGTCTCAATAGTATCTGCATAAAGCATATCTACCTCGGCTGCTGAACCCTTATGTGATCTTTTTCGACCCTGCACACACAAGGGAACTGTCTCAGTCAATCAAATTCCAGATATTTAAAGTAATGGTAACCATGTGCAGGGTTTCCATGTGCAAAAGTAACAACTAGGATGAACCTTACCCGCACAGAACCAGACTTCGCCTTCAAATTCCCATTTGAAGTAATCTCAGGTAAGGAAGATCCATTAGAATGAGCCTTGCCTTTGTAGGCAGAACCTGTAGGTGGCCTTGCTGGCTGTACAACTCGAAGAATGTCCCGGGGGATAGTACACCCCTCGTCATCAGATGAAAGAAAAATCACACCACCACCATCACCAGGTCTCTGCAAATATATGGACATACTTTAGAAGAAAATTTTGAACCTTTCAACTACTATGTAGTAACCCTTCACTCCTGTATATAGTTAAGGAGCTTCGCTGCAATTAGTGAATTAATTGCTTTACACACATGGAAATTATTAAGAGCATGACCTTGAGCATTTTCAACATAACCTTGAATATTTGGTTCTATGCTTCTTGATAGAACAAGGGCTTTTAGCACTGAAGGTTCTTGAACTTGCTGAGATCACCTTTGCGTATACCATGTAAAAATTTGGAAGACTCTCCCCTGGATCATGTATAGATTCACTAAACCTTAAAACCCTCAGCACCCAGACTTTCAAAACCTTTTGAAAATCATAAAAACCCTATTGAGTGCCTTACAAACCAGTTCCCAGGCAATGTTCTTATGCTACCCTTGAAAACACTCCACACCTTTCAATTCCATTGCCATCCTCCCATAAAGATCCCTATTGAAATAAGTAGCAATGCAAGTATATCCAAAGTCAACTGTCGTCTCCAGCTGCTTTATCAATGAGAAGTGATAGTAGAGATTCTACTTAGCTTCAAAAGCCACCAAAGAACATCAAATGCCGGGTACCACCAGGTCAATTTTGACCCACTCAAAGGACATCAACAAGATTACCTCAGTTAAATCAGTATGAGAAGGATCGAAAAGTCCATTTTCCGTCTGATCCAAGGTCCCGTCCAAACCCCTAGACTTGATTCTGCGCTTTATCGCATTTTTGCTGGACTCGAAGATATCCTCCATACTCTGCACAATCAAGGAAAACGAGCCCACAGTTAAAAATCAAAATCGAAACACAGGAGGCAAGGAAGGAACAAGCATAATTTCTTGCATCTTTGTTGAAGCTGGACTGCAACACTAGCTAATCCGTTATTGGAAACGACGCCCAGGGCACTCAAGAAGGACAAACAAATTGGCTGGCTTACCTTTTTCTTCTTCTTTTTCAGGCGCCCACAACCAAGACATATCTTCTCCAGCGTCCGTTGTAGCAATCGCAAATGGTTGGGATGAAATATAGGTTGCGTAAGCTTCACATGGGCAAAGTGACCTGCACATACAACACAACAAAAACACGGGAAATGAATATATATCTCTCATGCATGTCGACTTAATGATGGATGCCTTCCGATGATTCAATTATCAAGTGGCTGGCTACCTATCAAAAACTCTCGAGCAAGAATCTTCGCAAGACAGGGTTCATGTCATAAGAAGACGTCCCTGGCATTCAACAAAGCATGTAACAGATTGGGCTAGGTTGAGCTTGATTCTTCCAAGCTCGATGGAACACTGATCCTGTCCCTGGTGATGACCCTGGGATTTTCACCTGAACATTCATCGTAATTGGTACCCCCACATGTGTTGCATCTGTCATCCTCCGAAGGTAAACCAAGACGAGAATCCAAGAGGTCTTTCCCAGCGTTCCCCGTAGTCCCTGCCTCAAGAACAGAGAAGCGAACCTACCCATGCCCCCACCATGACCGTCGTGAACAAGACACCGTCAACAACACCACAACTCAACTGGTACCAAATTGATTACACCACCGCACGAGTTCTTTCCAACAACTCAAGCAGCGGAGACCTTAACAACTCTATCGGTGAAAGACTTTCATGAGTGAACATCTTATGTTGTAACACATCATAATGATGATGGGTGTACATGTGAAAATAGAATAAGGCAGCATTGTCTCTCCTTACAATATCTTTGGCTGTGGCGAGGCCGAATTGGATGCCCACCAGCTCAGCTAACGGTGGCTCCAACGGCTGAGGCCTCGCTGCGATCTCCATCCCTCCCTAATTTTTCCCCAGACTGATGACACACTCACTCAAACCAGGATTCTACCGCATCATCGCCAACCCCACACCAATGCTGCTACAAACACACCCAGAGCCTTCCCCTCGTCAAAAAACAACAAAAACTAAACTCAACAAAAAATCTCCCTCCCTCTCTCCCTCACAATGAATTCTTTCCAACAATCGCTATGACGACACCAGGAAACCTGCAACCAATCCACCCTCACACTTACCCATTTCTGCACAAAAGATCCTCTCACTCCCCCAGCAAGGCGACCTAAAACCTCAAAACAGCATACCGTTCATGAATGAAGGGAACCACCGGCGCGGGATTCAAACAATGGAGATTTCTGGCATGGTGATGGCTCTGAGTCAAGTTTAACTCACATGATGATGTCATGTCATGTGAGTGCGAGCTCCGGAGGATCAAGAAGACTGATGAGAATGTTGTTTTCCAGAGTAAGTCATTACATGCTAAGTTAAGTAGGTTCAGTTCAGTTAGGTTAGGCTAGGTCATCATTCGGCTCAGTTTTCAGTTCCCTCAATGCATGAAGCTTGCATACTTATAGCTTGATACAAGACAAAGCGAGTAAGTAAGTAAGTAAGTAAGCATTGCTACTACCGGATCATCATCATAATCTTGATTCCGAAAGTGGAGGGAGTGGAGTGGTGGCTCAAGTACCCAAAAATCTCTTCCCCTCCCTCTGGCTTGGCTTGTAGTGCATCTGGTAAGGTTAAGCCAAGGGCCACTTCACACACGAGCCAAGAGCCGTGACCGCAAAAAGAACTGTCCAAAGGCCGGCCCAAGACACTTCCAGAATCATGTAGGGTGGTCACGGGCCCTCAAGTGTGCAGTCACATGTGACCGGTCCCTCAACCAAATGCTATTTCAATAAATTTCAATAAATTTCTATTCATGCGGGGTTCTCACACATGATGTACTAGAACAAATCAACGGTTGTGAGATTTGATTTCGGAGTGCCATGGTCTCCCAGTTTTGTGTTAGGCTTACCTCTAAAAGGTGGTTTTTGGTTTTTGAAAATAGACCAAGTGACCGTAAAACATGATCCATTCGATGCCACGTAGGAATCCATGTAGACTTTACATCCATCTTGCATTCACTTTTACTCCGTTGGTCACTCAAGCATGGTGTGAAGCAAACTTGGACTGGCTCCATCTTTTCCACCAATGAGAGTGCTTGAAGTGCAATGGTCACGGACCCTCAGTCTTTGTGTCTGAAGTGGGGCTAATAAGTAACCGGTCACCGTAGCCTTCTTCATCCCTCCTAATTCCTATCCCTAGCCATAGCCATAGCCATCACCCATCGCCATAGCCATAGCCTTGTGCACCATTCATGAGTGATGGATGATGCACTGAGTCCAGACCCTCCTTGACACAAAAATGATGATCTTCACTCAAATTACCCCCAAATTACTAACCGACTGCCCCACTACAAATCATTCCCCTCCAGTCGTCGCAATTTAATTCAGGGCACTCGAGCCAGAATTCAAACACAGCAACAGTTCTTTTTCTATTATTCTGGATCTTGGAATGGTGATTATGGTGATTATGATTCGAATTAGTTCTGTTTTTTGGGGGGTTTTGATTGTCATAACTTAAGTTATGTACCTGAACTTACAAATCGGTAACTTTCTACCGTAATCGTGTGAGTAGCTCAAAATTACATTCGAGCACAGATGGCTAACCTGCACTTGAGGGAGTTGCCATGAATTCGCTTGTGTAAATAATCACTTAGGGCGGGTTTAGACTTGGAGTCAAGGCTAAAAAATGGGTTGGGGTGAAAGAAATCCACTCCTCTCATTGGTAGAGAGGTTGGGACTCGCCTCTTCAAGTTTACACCATGAGTTGGGGCCAATTAACAAATAAATTATTTTATTCATCATGACAATGGCCTCAAGCCTTGGAAAAGAGAGCTCCCAACCTTGTGGACTCTTTCCCTCTAGTTAAGGCCATTGTCAAAGCTTTTATTTGCTTGTAGTAGTTTATTCTTTGAGCATTGAATAGGAGGGGAGAAATTCTAAATTTATTATACTTTAATCATTATCCATAGAATAGTTCATGAGTACGTTGGAACCTCTCATAACCCTCTCATAATTGCAGCCTTCAAATGGCCCCAACCCCACCTAAATAGGTTTCCACATGAAAGCAATGAATGGAGTTAGGTTACTTTCTTATTAATGACCTTGGGGGCCGATTTGCATGTCACATGGGACAATTTGGCCTTCGTTCCCAATGGCCTTGGCCCCAAGTCTAAACAGGCCCTTAGTTCCCAGTTTTGCAGACAGTCAATCAAACAGCAAGCAATTTTAGTATTCGAGTCTCATTTACCTGTGATTGTTGGGTAAATGTTACGGGTGATGAAATTACCGCTGTCTGTTTAGGAAGGGAGCCTAATTACTTAGTACTTAATTAGTCGTTGGTGTTTCAGTGCTGCCCAGTATGTATAACGTTTAAGTTAGGGTACAAATAGTTTTCATGAAATGCTACAGGTGCTCGATTCTGGTCTGCTTGGATCGGTGTGTCTAACAAATGCACTTGTAATCAAATTTGAATGGGAACAGGTTATTTTACCCAACATTCTAAGGAAATTTGACAACTTAGGTTATATTGGGTCAGTTGTTTCATGAAGTGCTTGGGATATGAGGTGTTGTACTATGTCCGGGAAGAACCGGTAGTTAGTTACAAATGAATTGGTTGAGTTTGAGAAAAAAACCGGTTGAAGCTGGAGACTACAAGAGAATTACTGATCATTTTAGAGGAATCTATGGAATATGCCTCAAAAGAATAAACCAAATCGGAAGATGTCAACATGTAACCGGTTGGATTTAGAATCATTAGGATCTTGACTAACTATGCCCAAAAACTTCCCGGGCATTGGTGTTGTAGATGAGATCTTACAATACGATGACAGGGTTTGCGCAAAACTCTTGGTAGAAGTACATAAAATAATCCTATTTAGTAGTGTGGGGCCACAGTAATTCTCTGAATCCCATGTTGCTTCTCATAATGAGAATTAACCCCTAAAGGTCGAGGCAAATGTTTTTATCCAAGCAATCACCGCTGCCCGACAATACAAGTGTACACATTTACATTATAATCTTCTTATTTTGGACCTATGAATTATTTTTAAAAAAAAATTAAGAGAGCTTTCATTTGTGTGTTCATATTCATAAGACTAAAAATTTACGATAAAAGATGATGGTTTTCTCTTATGAGCTTCTTGTTTGGAATAAATTGAAGGCACCACGGGCCTTGGCTTGGTGGTTAGGGCTCATGGCCCCCAATGAGGAGGTTGTGGGTTCTATTCCCCATGCCGGCGTGGTGCTCACCGCCTTAGTCCACCCAACTATGGTGGGGGGTCCTTGGACCTTGTTGTATGGGTACCTCAAAGCCCTTTGGGGGGATACCATGTCCGGTATCTTCAAGGCACTAGTGGCTAGCTAGGAACTAGTATAGTGTGTCACTATAGTGTCCATCCTCGAAAGGGGAGAGTAGTATTGTCCCAATGTCCCCTTGTCCAGTGGGCATCGGGTCATTGGCATTACGAACGGACACTTTATTCACACCGGCCCCTTGCTAAAAAGGGACCGGAGTTTCTATCTATCTTTGGAATAAATTGTTTTAGACGGTTTTGGGATGATTTTGTTTCAACATTTAGTGATTAATATGAGCAACATTTATTCTGAAACCCATGTTGAATCTCTAATCTTAAATTAGTTAAGGTCACCTTTTTTATAGAAATTTAACATGGGTAATTGTTCAATTTTAACCTACTTTTTACCTTGACCTAATACTCAAAGTGTTGGTTATAAATCTCTACAATGCCTCAAGGGAAGATCTGGAGTCTTCAACCCACATTTTTCCTACCCTTACTAGACAATTAATTTGGGTTAATTTTTTCCACACTAATTTTCAGCCCATTCCAATAAGATCCTTTTAGTGTAGCAATTGGAACGTTATAAGTACATCCACTAAATTGTCCTATTTTGTAAGCCAAGATAATTTTCTATTGCCCACTCTAATTCTCATAATGAGAATTAATGTTGGTCACATTAATTTCTAACCCACACTAATTTTTTAGTAGAAAATCAGCATGGACCACATTGATGATTTTTTTCATAAAATTAATGTGCATAATTCATTTATTTATGTTGCTTTTGTCTTATACCTAATATTCAATGTGTTGGTTGGAAGTCTTCATGAAGACTTGGGATAAGACCGGGGTCTTGGACCCACGTTTACTCCACCTTGACTAGAAAACTAGTGTGGTCCATGCTATTTATTTTCACACTAGTAGGACTATTTAGTGTAATTGACAAACACCCCAAGACAAGTCACATGCTACTATTGGCCTCCACCTTTATGAAACTCAAGGCCGGTTCACATGGAGCCCCAAGTCCCAACTTTTGAACCTCAGGAAACCATTAAAATACGTCTAATTATCATTATAATTGGATCTCGATTGTTTTATGAAAAATAGTCTGTTGGACTTGTGTTGAGAGTTGGTTGTAGCTTTTTGCACAGCCCAACTCTCAACACAAATCCCAAACCTCGCCTCCAAAAAAAGTTGCCACGTAGGCATCCATGTCATACCTGAGACTTAGGACTCAGGGACCCGTGGGTGAAGTGGCAAGTCCTAATTTCCATGCTTTCAACGGTTGAGATTGCACGGATTGACCTAAGTGGACTTGGGATCCCATGTGAACCGGCCCTCATTTAGGTCTCCTAGGTCTCTTATTCCCCAACTATTTCCATGAAGAGGAATGGGTCTTCCATACTTGTAAGAAGGGTTCAAGTGGGCTAGCTTAACTTCAGTGAAGCCGGCGGGGCCTTTTGGTCACTTTGTTGTGTCTTTTGTCTTCCTTAATTAGGCGGCATTTCCAGTGGATGACCGGTTGAGCCAGCCACACTAATATGTATGTGCCATTAGGGTTGCCCCACACTAATTTGTCAACATTCCACACTAATTCAAACATTTAACACCACAATAACAAACTACATTAATTGTTTTTAACTGTGGTTTCTAACGGACACATTTGGTAATAAAGTTATAAGTCTTTGTAGTATGATTTTGATCCAAGGTAATTTGCATGGGTAAAGAGGCAATCTCTTGTGGATGCAACCTATGGTAGACATAGAGAGAGAAGAAACGATGACCATGTGATCAGCGTGATTGGAATGCATGTTCGACCCACCCTTGGCATTAAACCCTTATGGTAGACATGTATGTTTATGATAACCCCTCGATCTTAATACATGGAATCGCCTATAGCCGTGAAGTTCCATATCTATTGCTATCATTTTCTAACGTGATGAGGAAAAACATAGAGTAGAATCATATAGAGTAGACAAACATATTTCCTTTAACTTAAGCAACTTCGCAGAAGTGTGGTACATGTACGATATTGGGGTGTTTTCCACACGGCTAGAAATTGATATCACCATGCTCAACAACAAAAACCACATTTCATTTCCAAGTTTTTGAAATTATTGTAAATTTTCGAAGGCAAGATTCTTCCTGACCCATATTCATAGCATAGGTTGACATATTTCCAATAACTAGGAGACAAAGATTTGAGTACAATTAGTGCCCGTTTTAAAGAACCCAAATCCATGCCCTTTTAACTTATTAATTTCTCTCACGCCGAATGAGACGATTTACAAGTGTGATTCTTCATGACTTGTTCCATCACGTTAGAAAACGACAATTACGTGTGTGGAACTTCACGATTGTAGGGGACTATGTGTATAAAGATTGGGAAGGGTATCAAAAATGGGTATGTCTACTCTATGTAGTCTCATATGCGGCGTGATGGAAAAAGTAAGTTAAAAGGACCAGGATTTGGGTTCTTTGATAAGGGCATGGATTTGTGCTCACGTTTTTGTCACCCAGTTACTAGAAATAGGTCGACATGTGCTATGAATATGGATTGGGAGAGAATCTTGCCTTTGGTAATTTACATCATTTTCAAAACTTATGTGTGTGTGTTGGGGGGGGGGTAAATGTTGTGATATCAATGTCCATACCTATGAACATCCACTCTAGTATTACATTTGTACTACACTTATGCAAAATTGCTCAAGTGTAACAGAAATGGGTTTGCCTACCTCAATTGTATGTATACCAATGTAGGCATGCTTGCCTATGCAACACACAGCTAGATGATGCCCTATTTTTTCATAACTTTTGTAGGGTGGGTTTGCACTAGGGTCCAAGACCAAAGACTTAACTCCAAAATTGAGTAAATCTATTAGTTGGGATTATTTTTTGGGGGTCAAGGAGTTTACTCTACCTAGTCCGAGCCAAATGTATGAAAAACTCAAGTGTTGCTAAGAGCATGCTCCAACACAAGTAGGGCAATGCTTCCGCCACCAACAAATCGTGGCGTGGTCGGCACATGTAATTTCTTGGCCAACAAATGGATGTAGTCCTCGTATAGTCACTACTAGCATATGAATCCTAGGCAAATCATTCCATGTTGGTAAAGGGAAATATGTAAATCTATTGTTATGGAGATCAATTGTAAGTGTCCTTGGTGATGGAAGTCAATTGCCCAACACTTGTATGCTTGTGGTGAGTGTTTGGTACAAAGCTGAGTTGGGTCTTGCCACCATTGAGAAAAACAAAGTAAAGTTGTGGCATTGATAAAGCTCCCATAGTAAGCAATGCATTTCTAGCAGGGAGGACTCTCCATTTTGCACGTCATGCCCTCTTTGTATGGTGAGGGCGATGAATGTTAGGGACTCATACTCAACGATTCCGCTACCGGATATATTGCCCAACAAGTTGGCATGGCTACTTGGCATGCTATATCGTGGCACTATTTTCCTGTCAAATCTTGTTGAACTAATTCCAATGAATTCTTTCATGATGTAAGAAATCAATTCTCAAGCTTGGGTCCAATTTTGAGCCTAAAAATAAGGTCCATTAAGGTATGTCTTGGATCTTGAAGGAGGGGGGGGGGAGGGGGAGGATACATGCACTCAACAAAATAAGTCCTCCCCTCACCAAGTTAAATACCCCCATCACCCTCATGTCTTGGACAAAATCCCAAGCATGCATCGACAAATGATCAACCTCCCACTACCATAACCAAATAAGGGATAAGTGTGTTCGAGCAAACACTAGCTTTAGGGGGCCTCACATGGTTTTGACCCGGGCCATCAATAACTTTGGCTTTGGAGACTAACTAGGAAATGCATCCTTACAATGCACAACTTTGAGACAAATGTCCTTTTGACACGTCCACACACACCTAAGGAGAGGTGATTTTGTCATGTACATAGAGTCCACTCTTGAAAAGGGGCAGTAGTATGAGGGTGAAGAGGTTCTTTGTTTATGCTTGCTCTACTGGGAGCCGGTGTTTATAGCATTATTGCCACGAGGCCGGCCTTTAAGAGTTTAAAATGATGTCATCTTCACATTTTCTTTTTTTACCTCATGATGATTGTCCCACTTAGGCGGTTTTGAATCTAAGATTCGAGTGTGTCATATTATGTCCAAAAAGCAAACTTTGACAAAATTGAAAATCGACATTTTCCCAAAAGATGTTTTGTAAAATCTCGTTGGCTACAAATATGTAGCTTTTGCAATCTATGGTCCTTTATCGTATAATATAATTTGTATAAAAGCCGCTTAGGTAGGACGGTATGTGAAGCATATAAACTAGTAACATATGAGCTAAATGGCGGTTGTTGATAACTCACATTTCATGATCCAAGAGATAACATGCAACACACATTAGTTGCAACTAAGGTCACATAACAACTTATGAATTATGCAATTGCATGTGTTATTTCACCCCATTTAGATAAATCACAATTGACTTTTGCAACGTCTAAAGATCCAATTGAACTATAGCCATGTCCCCGGTGTTTATTATAAACACATGCCCGATACACCTATCATGTGAATCAATATCCCGGACCATCTACAGACCATCCGCTTAACATGCCGTTGTCAATGGCTGGCCGTTCTTAGAACGGCAAGACGACGATGTCACCAACACCATGTTGCCCATTGTATATTAGATACTCTTCATTGTATATATACAAAAATTCCCGAAAATAGGCAAATTGATTGAACATGAACAATCTTGTTTGGTGAAAATCTACATGAAAATGGTGAGACTATAAGTAAAAAAAATATCAAAGCATTGCAGAACTCCAAATAGTAAATAATAATAAATCCACAACCAATGGTTAATTATTACTATAGGAATTGACAGCTTTAATTATATCATATTGAAATTGACAATTCATATCTTTAGGGCCACTTCACACACCAGACTGAGAGCCCGTGAGCATTACACTTCAAGCACTCTCCTTGGTGGAAAAGGCGGAGCCGGTCCAAGTTTGCTTCACACTACGCTTGAGGGACCAACGGAGTATGTAAATGCAAGATGGATGTAAAATCTACATGGATTCCTACATGGTATCAAGTGGATCACGATTCATGGTCACTCAAACTATTTAAAAACAAAAAACCGCCTTTTGGAGGTAGGCCTAACACAAAACCAGGAGACCATGGCACTCCAAACGCTCACAACCCGTTGATTTATTTTATTTTATCATGTGTGAGGACCCGCTTTAATAGAAGTTCATTGGAATAGCATTTGGTTGAGGGCCCGGTCACATGTGACTTCACACTACACTTGAGGGCCCGTGACCACACTACATGATTTTGGAGGTGTGTTGGGACGGCCTTTGGACACTTTCTTTTGGGCTCTCACAATTTCATGGTCACGGCTCTTGGCTCGTGTGTGAAGTGGCCCTTAATTTACCTTTATGGGGACCATGTCAAGGCTTTAGATTCTCATGGTATTTTGTGATACCCAATTGTTTGACAAGGTCAAGCCTGCAAAGTGGGTTTTAAGTTTCACAGTGAACGTCAGTTTGTGAGGGAAATGGCTCATAAATCTGCCAACAACATCACCCCCGAAACACACTCGTCCCATACAATTGTCCCAGACTGCCAATTCATGTGCTGATGTGAAAATTTTATGGCCACGTGTTGTTATAAAATTGTTCTTAGTTTAATAAATAAACACATTTGGGGATTTACCAACAAGCAGTGAAGCTTGACATCCTAAAAACAATAAAACGGTAGAACCGTGAGGCTCTGTCCTTTACTATGAAAGACTACAATTATAGTTGTCCACTTTGCTCATGCCAATCCATGGCTATTTGCTATACCAAACCTTTCTTGGATTTTGTGCACCTTCTTCTCAAATGCAGGTCAAGGATTTTGATATCACTTGAAATTTTTAGAATAAATAATCAAGAATTGTCGAAATAACTATAGTTAACTAGATTTCTTTCAATGCATTTTAGGGAGCAATTATAGTTCTATATATACATATACATACATACATACATATACATATCTAATTATAGTTAACATCCACTTTAAATAAAGTCGACCAAAAATAACAAGAACAAGTAACGTCCATGTGTGAACGCAAAGTGGTTAGGAAATTTGCTCTTGAAACGAAGAAGTTGATGCATAGCCTATGTCCTACAGACAGAGCCAATAGAAGGCTCATATTGACTTGTAACCAATATGTGTTCTATGGCTTGTTTAAGTCTTTGATGATTCTCAAACAAATATCAAAAGTCAAATTTGATCATATACATGAGAATAAACTTCTATCTAGCATAAATCTATGTTCTACATGTGACGTTAAGTATATATATATTTTAAAGTAAACTAAATTCAGAGGAAGAACAAGAACTCCGGAGTGATACTACACTTGATCTTAGCCAAAAGGCCGAGAAAGGTATGAACTACATTCAAATGTAACGATGTTTGATTGTGTAGGCTTGGGATTCGTGGCGTCGATCTAAACTCATCATCATGGATGATGAGGTTGCATGAAAGACAAATCCCTAAGGAGTTTGAGAGTTAATTTGTTCCAATTGATTTGGGATGCCATTTTCGAAATCCAACCTTCTAAATGTAAGTTTCAATGTGTTTACACCTTTCTAATGAACGAGTCTATGTAGACACCATGAATCCTTGGCCAGTACGATGTATGTGATGTGCATTGACCCTAGGTCATTTATACAAACTCACATCTCTCACTATTCTTTTGTGCATATGTGTATGCTTTGATTTGAATAGTGCACTTGATAATTGAGCTATTTTAGGCCTATTCTTCAATATATTCTCAATCTAAACTAACAACAAGCATCATCAAAAGCCTTTGTATGACATCTTAAGACCCATTATGGCCCCCCTTGACCAACTAAGGGTTGAAGGACTAAAGTGTCTCAATGTATAACATATTTACACGATTTCTACTAGTCCTCGCCGTGTCTAAAGTCATGGGTTCGGAATGTTATGAAGTCAACTATTTTACATCAATGAGAGAGAGAGATGAAAACGGAGTCATATTTCACATTGATGATTAGTATACTAATCATGTATTTGCATCTAAAGTCACAAGAGGTCGTATATTTAAACACAAGTTATTCAATAACATAAAGGTACACAACCAATCATAAAATGAGAAAGTTGACTTTAGATGGGTTCACTCTCGACACAATCGACTAAAATAGGAAATAAAACAACTCAAAATCATGTTATATGTGCATGTCGAGGCTTAGATAAGGCCTCTCACATGCTTAGAGGAACTAACATGTCAAAATTCTGCAAAATGATAGTAGATTGATATCTATATGTTCATATTATATTTGTGTGTGTTTCTCCCCCAAGTGAGACTTCCAGGATTGGATCATTTATTAGAGTGGTTTGCATTTAACCGAGCAATCTTCCCAATTCTAAACTCTCGTTGCATCGTGTTATCACATCAACCTTTGGGAAGTGTAGTAACCTCCCGCTTAAGTACGCAACTTGAACATGCGCAGTTTGTGCGTACTTAGCTGGTAGGTGCGTACTTTAGGATTTAGGGTTTCCCAAATCGCGAGCAGTCGACCTCAAAGCCAAATGCAAAAAAACTTCAAAACTTACACCAAATGACGATTCACAACATGTTCAACTAAGAAATCTTGAACCCTAATTTTTTTGCCAAAAAATGCGTACTTAACCGGGATGCGTACTTAAACGGGTGCATACTTAAGCGGAAGGTTACTGTAGCACATGAGGTAAGTCTTTGGGAATTAACAACGGCAGTTATTATATTGCATGTAGGCTTGGCCATCCGTATCTCCACTTCACCCAATGTCTAGGAGATTTTGGGCATAATCGGTCAAAATCCTAGTGTTTCCAACTACACAAAATATGATATTTAGTGTTTGATTATATTTAGTGTTGGTATCACCCTACCATGCTCAGCACTAATTTTCAATTCTTTAACAATTAGTGTTAGACATAAATGTGTCGCTACCTTCCCTACTGCCACTTCTCTTATTATAACTTTTTTTTTCATATCCTCACTAACACTAAATTCAAACATGTGACTTCCACATATTGTTGTAGTTGATATTTAGTGTTTGGGTTTACATTTAATGTTACTTACTTTCATCGGGTTATTGATATTTAGTGTATGCGTTCGTATTTAGTGTATTGAACACTAAATATCATATTTTGTGTAGTTACATGTTATGATCATCTTTCGGTTTTTCTTCATCGATTCGAGGTATATCCCATAGATTCCTCTAGCACGATCGGTAATTATCCACAAGTCTTGAATTCAAAGCGATTATTTCTCAAACTCAACCGGTTCACCTGTAACTACACTAACTTTGCTATTTAGTGCTATTATATGCTATTTTATGTCACTATGGTAACTTTTTGGATGACACTTCTTATGAACAAGTGAAAAAAGAGTTCCATGGACGATGGATGAGTTCATCCATTGGCCAAAACCCTACATTCTCTTATCAACAACTTGTGATGCAATATTGGCATGGATGATTGAAATTGGGATGAAAAATCACCTGGTAAGTGACAGTAATTACAACAATTGTAAATATGTAATCCCAAACTTTTTCTTTTCTTTTTTTTCCCTTTTACAAGTGATGATAAATAATGTTGGGTTAACATTTAGTGTTGGTGACACGGTACCACGGTTTACAATTAGTATCGAGCAAGACAATTAGAATCGGTGACACTAAGGGCTGTTTTACACCTAGAGGCCGGGCCAATTCGTTGTGTAAGAGGTTTGAAATCCTTGTGATTGGTTAAAAGGCTGAAATCAACCCCAGCCCCTTTACACCTAGAGGCCGGGCCGAGTTGGTGGTATGAATTTTTTAATCAAAAAATGCTTGGTATGACACGGCCCGAGCTCATTGAATTGGGTGCACCCAAAATGGAAGGCCAATTCTTGGCCTAAGGACCAATGTCAAATTCCATTTTTATTTATTTTTGAATAAAATATGATTTTTAGCGAACCATATCCATTAATTTATGTGGAAATATGAACAACTCTACACTAGATTATGCTAGATCCATTGGATTATGCTAGATTAATTGAATCGACCTGGCTTCCTGACCCTAAGGCCTTTACATATGAAAAAATTGACCCCCATTATAATCTTATTATAATGTGTAGTTGAGACCAGCCTCCAACCCAAAAGGGGCTAAAATTTCATGCAATCGACCTCAAGGGGAATTGGCCCGGCCTCTAGGTGTAAAGCAAGTGGCCCTAAGTATCATATTTAGTGGAGGAGTCGGTTCATTGCTCCCACTTCACCCTTTGTGATCACAAAAGGCCATTGTCGGGGCTTTGGATTCTCGTGATACTTAGTGGTACCAGATTACTACTTGACAAGCAAGACGCACCCTGCAAAGCGGTGTTAAAGCTGTGCCATGAACTTCAGTTTTGTGATGGGAATTGCTCATCAATCTGCCCCCACACCCTCATCACAATCGTCCCCGACTGCCCCTCCCATGTGCCGATGTGCAACTTTGATGGCCACCGTCGGGTACGTGTTCACAATATGGACGGTAGGTGTGCCTAATTCGGACACCTTTCTCTCTAGGGAGATATGAAACACGTGATTAGTCGCGAGCGAGATGATTAGCAAATCCAAATCGTGCCCATAGTCATATGCTTCATACTTTTTGGAGGTTGTATGAATATCTCATTCATTGCCAACAGTGAACATTCTCGTGCTCATTAAGTGGTCATATAGGTTTCTCCCAACAATTATGTCCACTATCGAGCTTAATTATGGCCCCTTCTTACTTGACTTTAGCTATAAGACTAAAAGTTGGTTCTAACAACCTGGCCTTCACACCATTGACATTATCTAGTGCCGAGCCTAGTTCGCGAATGATGTGGCATGGCTTAAAAGTGGAGGTTTTAAGCCTCAAGCACCGACCCACCCTCCCATCCGTACCTGAACATGAGGCAAGAATGGAGGACCTTTAGAGGTGTTGCCTCCCGCCCTTGTAATCGGTTACTTCTTAGTCTTAGCTATGAGGGCACGAGGAGCTCCATTAACAAAAACCGATGGTAAGATAGGGTAGTAGTAAAGCATTTGGGGATGGGACAAAAACAAACCAAACGTTCATTGCTTGGTAGATAAAACAATGAACATGTGTGAAAGCTGCTTAACTAAAACCTACTTGAAAATCTCCGGAGCGAGTTCTTGTAGGTGCATTGGGATAGCCGGATGACTCTGCTATACCCGAGGGAGATTTACCCGGTTTTTAGGAAATACTTTGGGTCTTAGCTAAAGTCAGGTGGGAACGGGGCATTAGAAGAGTTAGCATGTTTTTAGCAAGTAGTCCAATCACTTTTAGACATGTGTCTTTCTCGTGTTTGTTCTTAGATCCACACCTAAACATATATCATTAGAAGATAGGCGTTTAAGTTATGTTTGTGTTGGGATTAGGCTCTTAACTTTTCATGCCGTTATCTCTTCGTGTCGGCACATGGATTGGCAATGAAGTTGGACATCCTCAAAGCAGTCAACTCATATTAGGGCATGTTTGTATCGATGAGCATCGTTTTATGAAATCCCTCGTTGGTTAAGAAAAGGAAGGTGGGTTCACTTCTCTATACACAAGGTCACCAAAAATTAGTGACCATGACCACACACAGAAAAAAAATGGATGAGAAAGTGATGAGGAATCCTACACATCCATAAATGGGATAGTTTCTGGTGGCCACCCGGATTTTTACAGCGAAACAACTCAAATAAGTTGTCTCAACATAAATGAATTCAATCACGTCAAGGAAAGTCTATATCTAGACATGTATATCTTAGTAGTGTTTTTGGTAAACTTCTATTTCTAGTTTTTATTTTCCATTTTGTATTAGAAGTACTACGTCCCATTCTAAGTTCGTTTTGGACTATGTCACATGACCAAGGCTTTTGAAAAAGATTTTAGGATTTTTTTGTGATCATGGCCTAAGATCACCGACCATGATTACAAGTAATTCTAAACCATTTTTCTCTCGGTCCTTGGTCATGTGCGTAAAATGGACCTTCATATACAACTCTTAAAGGCATTGGTGTACATTCTACGGGCCTCGCAATATTCAATGCTACTTCCCAACCAATATTAAAGTCTAATCACACAAGGTGCTTGGGACTGGAATTGTACGTAATGCAACCTACCACAAATAATATGCGATTATGCAATCATATGTAACAATGGTGATTATATATTTATGGCATGTATTTGACTTCAAGTCATTTATACAAACCCTAATTCCTAAGTGTTTCTTTGTACATATATATATATATGCTCTACTTGAGAAACTACAAGTGATAAACTTGTTAATTTAAGGTGCGATTGCCTTTGACATTTTCACTTTACAATAATCTTAAACACCTTTGTGTGACATCTTGAGGCCTATAATGGGGGCCTTAATACTCTAAAAAGGCTAAGGGCATCGATGCACAACCTATATACACAAATCCTACAAGTCCTTGCCAAGTCTTAAAACCATGTTTCCATATATTTGTGTGTTTGGAAATATATTAAGTACATTATCTTATGTCAAGGGGGTAATCATAATATAATCATATGTCACATGATGATCAATATACTAAGTATGTATTTGCATCCAAGGGTGCTCGAGTCTTGCATTTGAAACCATATCATCGTCAATTACATTGACATATTCAAGTGACTAAAAAAAATGCACTCGATGAATGATTAGGTTTTACATAGGGTCACTTCTCAACATAATTAGCTAGACGGTGCAATGATTTGCATACACGTCCTTCAAATTTACACTAGATTGATGACCAATAATATCCTATTATTTGCACACATGTCTCTCCTAAGCAAGACTTTGGGATTGTATGATTCATACAAGTAAAGCTTGTTAAGGCATGCAATCTTCTAGATGTAATTGTGTTGTGGCATCAATATATACAACCCGGATGTCACCCCTTCCTTTTCAGGGGTGAGAGAGAAGTGTTGCTTATAAGCATATTTCTCATTTGTCCATGTTTAAAATTTCAATTGCTACTCCCTTTATAGATATGTGGTTAATTTATTTCAAACATGTGTCACTAAACTAACATATGGTCTTTGAGCTTGTTCCAATGACCAGTTACCTAGAACAATCAACCTCCAACGTTCATATCATTTAAAGGCTATTTGTTTTAAATGAACTCAAGGTGCACAATATGCAATAAGGGCACACTGCAATGCGCTGGTTGTTCCAATGCAACACGATACAATGTGTCGACATCAACAAAAAATTTGTGATCATCTTCAAGCATCTTGCATGCCGAGCACTTTCATGTGGAGTCGGGGGGGGGGGAGGCAATGTATGAGAGAGTAAATTTGCCTTGTTGTCCAACATGCAAGTTGGGATGTGGCCATCCTTGTAATTACCCATCTTGGAGTTGCATGATTTGATTTTATTAGTTAAATATCTTGAGATTTCAAAGATTTCTTATCAACCTTAAAAGTGAAAAATTTGGGCAAGGTTTGGATAATAAATAATACATCATTATGGAAATGATCGGTGTAAAATAAAGCAATCTCATGTCCAAACCAATAGTTTTATGGTGATCGTGTTATTTTCCATTCAAATGGAAGTTGATTTTCAAGTTCCAAAACAAAGAGGCAATTGAGTCCCTTTCCTCAATCTTCAACTCCCCCCTACAATCGTGTTGGCCGATGAAATTTGTTTTCAGGGGAAAGTTAACTGCCACTTCCATATGAAAGGGGGTAAGCTTTTGGCACTTTGCACCTATGTGTACAATTAGGTCGCCTTTGTGAATGGACTGCCTTTTTACTCATGCAAGTTATATGAGTCAAAATCATATCACAAAAACTTATAACCTTGTTTACCAATCCGTACAACAACCACAACAAAACAAAAATGTCGTATATTTTGTTAATTATGGTAACACGCAATAAAAATAAATATTGTGGAATTTTCATAGATTAGCGTGAAGCAAAGCCCAACATTTTCCTTTTTAATTGCACTCATACCCAGACCATGCCCATCAGCAGTGACCTATGCCCACCCATGCCCACCCATAGCATGACATGTGCGCACCCATGCCCACCCATGCCCACACATAGCATGACATGTGCCCACCCACGCCCCACCCATGCCCACCCATTATAATATCAAATCCATGCCCACTCATGAACAATAATATCGCAGTCATGCCCACCCATGCCCACCCATGAACAATAATATCGCAACCATGCCCACCCATGAACAATAATATTACACCCATGCCCACCCAAAACCCAAAACCCATGGACATGGGTGGGTATGGGCACCCAATGTAGGGCTCTGGCGTGAAGCAACCTAAATTTTGCACATATTAGTGGAATGATTTTTGCCAACGTCTCCGGTGCATGGAAATGTGCCCAAATTACCTCTTGGATATTCAAAGATGGGCTCTATCCTAAGCAACGAACGGGGAGAAGCAACCACTAGTACAAACGCCAAAATAGGACCATGCAATCCAATCCATGTGCTAATGTGAAGATTTGATGGGCACCGTCACGTGTTGTCATTCCACCGTTCATATGTGATAATACTACGCTTGTCAATTTTGCTAACATGTACATTATTTAAGGTATTTATTGTCACTTTACTATATGAAATTTCACAATGCTCTAACTTCTTACTTTACCAACACATATGAAATAGGTAGTTTGGATGCTATACAACAAGAAGCACTTTACTTAGTATCAACTTATATTCTTAGCAAGTAGTTATAGTATTCTGCAACTCCAAACGGTAAGTGACTTGAATATCATAGACGGTAGTGGGCATCGGGTTGTTGGCATTACGAACGGACACTCTATTCATGCCGGCCCCTAACAGGGACCGGAGTTTCTATCTATCTATCATAGACGGTGTAGTGGAGTTGGACGTCCTCAAAGAAATCAACATCTACTAAGTAACTTTTAATCCTTAAAGGCATCTCTATGTTGTAAGCCCCCTTGGGCCTTGGTAGAGGCCACACATGTATGGTGTCACAATTTTCCTTGTTTATTTTGGTGAAAAGTTATTATTAGATGACAATTGGAAGTTATCTTAGAATAGTTATGGGTAGGAACCAATTTTGACGTGGTTTTCAAATAATAATGGTGAAGTGATGGTATACAAACAAAATTGATATTCAAGTGAAACTAGACCACTTGGCTCAATGTAGAATTACATCGTGGTGAATTGTATGGTAGGATGTTGCAATTAAAGATACAAAAACGATTATGATAGTATTAAAATCATCAATATGATTAGGTTTCTCATTGTTTGTCCATTGTTTATAGAAAATCAATGTTAATGGAAATGTGTTAATTTGTTTCACACAACATTTAAATAACTATTGAGAGAGAAACCTCTCCCAAGAATTTAGATGTGCTCGAGATGTTGAAAAAATCAAAGTTTTGAGTATATGTTCAGTTTTACTCCTAGGGGATACACTCTTTTCAAATGTTTAAAACCATGCTCATTCATAGGGCATCAAATAAACCTAATGTATAACACTAGCTATGGCCCGTGTTGAACCCCCATAGATTCTCCAAATGGTCTCTAGCTCATTGCAACTGTGCATATTGTGATTCCCCCATTCCGGAATGATGAGCAATGTTGAAGAATAGAATTTTGCCATCGTAGCCTATTGCACCCGTGCATATGAATTAATGCTCAGCCCATCTGCTTAACATCCCACCATGGACATTCAACTGTTGATGAAACAACAAGACAACAACCTCACCACCACCACGCTGCCCGTTATGTATAGATGTCAAACTCGATCATTAATACGTGTATATATACATAATAAGCTTCAAGAAACTAGCCATTTATAAATCTACCACTTTGGATCATATACCTAAAAATACATAGACTATAATAGTATTTATAGGGCGGACGCTAAATACCCCCCCACGAACTTTTCGGGGGGGGGGGGATATTCTGTCAGGGGCAGCCCCCCAACATTTTTTCTGCACCCGACCGAAAACTATTGCCCGCCCGCCAGATTTCGAAAAAACTAGTGTACTTGCATTTTTGAAGGCTACTTGTCCACAAGTCCCATATTGAGTGCACTTCATTTTCAAGGTCTCAAATCCAATATATATGTTCACTTCCATTGAGTAAATAAGCAATTGACTAGATTTCATTTTCAAAGTGAAACTGCCAATAAAGCATGTAATTAACTTGGAAGTCAAAAATATTACAAAATCCTCATTACCACTGAGGTTATAATTTTTGTCACTTACAATTGAAAGGGACTTTGTCATTCTAAAATGAAACTAAAATTTATGATTTTTTATTTTTAATATAATATAATGTATAATAATATATTATATATCTAATAGTTCGTGGGGGGGTATTTACCGTCCGCCTATTTCTAGTGCAATCATCCAATTTGCTGACACATTTCTTAAGACATGTTTTGGTATGTTGGAAACCCCCCTTGATTGCTGTGAAAAATCATTAATTCTTAAAAAAAAACATAGTCATGGTATACATGTGTTTGTAGTGAAGGTTTTAAGCTTTGTCTACCTTAAGATAGACAACCCTTATTTGCTTGGCTTTGTTTTGACGGGACACCTAAATTTGAGTGGTATTTGCTTTGGTATGGCTCCAAGAATACAGTAGATACGAAAGAGACCTATGTCTAAAAGAGATTGGATTGCATTCTATGTTTATAAGTTCTTTTTCTTTTTCTTTCTTTTTAGTGGGAGGGGGGGGGGGGGAGGCAATATGATCATTTAATGAGCATGAGAATCATCAATTTTTTTGATAATGAATAAGTTATTACATGAATTCCAAAATTTATGAGAAAAGTGGCTACAACTTCAAATTGGATTTGCTAATTATCTTGTGCCAATTGCGTGTTTCATATCTTAAGAGAAGTAATATGGTTAGAGAAAGTAACCATTCAAGACTCGAACACTGTAAGTAGTTATACTCATACAATAACATCAAAAGGGAGAGGTGCAAGCCTTAAGGATTAGTTTTCATGTAGGCCACTCGCCCACCATGATCTAGTGGAGATGTTGATTCCACATGGTGGCATATACGCTTCCACTAGAATATGTTGGGCGAGCCGTCTACATGGAAACTAACCCTAACCCTAACCCTAAGGGGACATTGGATACTCCACGATGCCCTTGATGTACCTTTGACATCCATTGACCTCACCCGTGACTTTTTGCTGTCCCTCTCCAAATTTAGGGGTGGCTTAATTAACACCAAGGGTCCAAGTCCAAGACCAAGGCCGGGGGGGCACTTAATCGTACCCCAAATTGTTGAATGTGACCATGCATGAGGATAAAGGGGATTAAGACAAAAACAATGTACTAAGACTTAAGTTAGTACATTGCATGTCATTGGTCTCGGTGTGAACTCAAGAGGACCATAGTGGAGGTCATTGTTTATTCATTATTAGACCCAACTTAAATACAATGTGCAAGATAAATACGAAACGTTTGTCTTGTTTAAATATACTAAAGCTCTACAGTTGGAAGCATTCATAACATTCCCCAGTTGATGAGTCGTGTTCAACTACCATGTCTTTAGATTCAATTTGAAACACTAGGATTCCAACAATTGAAGGCTTTATTCTCGAATCTATTGTGAGGTCCATGAAAACGATTCATCAGTTGAACATTGTTATGTTGTCCGAGGAGTTTTTGGGCATAATTGGTTTGGATCCCAGTGTTTTCAAGACTAATCGGTTACATGTTGACATCTGTAAATGGATTGGTGATTTCCCTAAACTCTTGAATTCATACGAGTTTTCTCTCAAGCTCAACCATGTAATATGTAATTGACATTCAGTTCTCCCCGTTCATTGGTTGGAATGGTTGTTTTACCCAAGTGAGTGAGTAAGGTCCGCAAAAAAAAACAAATTAGGAAATTTTGTGGTCATGGTTGACAATCCAAAGACCATAACAAAGAGAACTCCACATCACATTTTAAAAGTCTTGGCCATATGCAAAGCAAAATTGGGATTGGGATATAGTATTTTGATTGATATTAATAAAATAACCACATTTAGAGACTTATAAAAAATAAGCATGCAAATGGTACGGCCACCTTCACTGTTTGCATAGACAATTTATTTGGGTTATCTCGCCTCATGATTTGAGTCACCACCAAACCTTATTCATTTATGAACATATAGAATTTTATGTCATTTGCATCTCACTCTCTCATCCGTTTTTTTTGACATGATTGCTCTTATTTTTGACGACCTTGTGTAAAATGAAGTGGGAGCACCACTCATTTCACAACCAATGAGTCAACGATCACTAGGGTGAAATATGCCCTAAGATTCAAAGCATCATGATCTTTGGGAAATATGTAAAGCCTACTTTAAAGAGACTATTAAGAATTATGTATTGAGAAATGTGTTAATGGTAGAAATGTTTATTATTACCGTAGCAAGATGGCAGTAGAGCAAGTAGGAAATAGATAAGAATAAGAAGGAAGGTTCTATCAAAGGCGAAACATTGTTTGAAGGAACGGTTGGGAATGAAGGATAAGGATTAGAGACTTGCATTTAGGAGTATTTAAGAAGAAGAGGAACAATGTTTTGTGTGACCATTTTGATCAAGTAATTTGTGAAGGGTCACCTTCTTTTGTAATGTGTAAGTGTTGAATCTGGTAATCACATTATGATATAATGCAGTCATATGTGGTAAGACTCTAAAATCTCTCATTATTAGTATGGAAGGAATGGGCACTATAACCATAATGGTTCTTACTTAGTTATGGTAAGCTTACATGTGGAGTAGCCAAGAGCGTGGTAGAAATGAAACCCCTTGACTAAAAGGATGACAATTGTTGTAATACGAAAGGATTGGGTGATGATTATATGGTAACTTACATAATAGTGTTAGGAAGCATAAGGAGTATTGGGAACAATATTGGAATGAGGTAACCGTGGTGGGACACTCTATAATAGTGAAAGTTAACATGTAGCTAAGGTATTGGTGATAACGGCGGTGACAAACATCAACTACTAGGAAAGTAAATGTTGTGAAGATAGATAACGTAACAGATGTGGGTTGGAGGATTTGTGACGAAAGGAGAAAGTACCAACCGAGCTAGTGTGTTGTTACTAGGCATTATTAGATTCCAGTAGATAGCACCGTGTCGTGTAAATAACGATCGTGTGTCACTGCAGCTCGAGTACCAACCACCACTAACAAACAACACTAAAACATAGCAAAGTCACACATAAACAACACACCTCGACATGCCCCCCTCAGCTGACTATGGAGTCCCCCCAAACAGCTAGGACCAATGCCAATCTAAAGGGCATGGATAATGAAAGATTGCTCCGCAACTAAATAGTGTGGTAAACGTTATTCCAAGGAATTGTAGGCTGGGTGCAATGTGAACCCCATCCTTAATCGCCTCTGATGTTTGGCCATCAGATCCCAAAGAATTAAATCCACCGCCTCATGTTGATTGCGTCTCTAAGCCATAACTCCTCATTTTTCATTTGGGCAGACACAAGATGATGAAAACCACACAGGATCATTGAGTACGATTGGTGGAAGCACCAAGTACCGAAGATCCTCGACAGCGAGGACAACTCCACTGTCCAGATGGTAGAGAAGTCAAGGGTGGCCTCAAGCATGCCATGTGCCAACCGCGTTGATATTGATCACACAAGAGCATAGTAGCCGCTTTTTTTTTCTCTCCACACACAAAACATGGAAGACCCTCTTGCACGACGGCCAGTTCAGGATGAACTGTACCCTCAATAGGTAGATGACATGGGGCACAGTTTTTGGAATGCTCGCGACATTGCCTGCCATCCTTGCCTTCCAGCAACAACAAACCACTCGGCAACACCTCCTTCACCCGAAGGATAGTGCGCCCCGCCCTGACATCCAATGTCGTAGGCGCCTCACGTTGGAGATAGACATAATCCCCTTGCCGAAATCTCCGCAACTGAGGTCGATAAGCACCACTACGAATGCGTGCATAACGCAATGTGTCACGGTGCTGAGCAATGGACAAATTCTCCATGGCCATAGGCATGGCCCTCTAGAAGAATTGAGCCCGCTCCTGCAAACACTCTGCCCAAAGGTCTGGGTCATCCAAGTTCACAACAGGAGCTAGTTTTTCCCGAATAGAACTCGGGAGTATAGGCTCACGTCCATACAATAATTGATACGGGCTGTAGGATGCCAAAGAGGCCTGCCTACTAAATCGATAGCCCATAGCAATCCAAGGCAACATAAGGTCCCAATCCCGGTGGCTTCCCCGACGTAATCCATACTTCCTCAAGCCACGCTTGGTTGTCTGAACAACCCGTTCAACCAAACCATCTGCCTCCGGATGATCCCGAGAGGTGGTGCGGTGATCTATGAGCGCCTTAGTGCACAACTCCTCAAAAACACCAAGGAACTCCCTCCCTTGGTCCGTCAACACCTCAGCCGGTGCTCCAAAACGTGCCAACACACGATCCAAAAAGGCGGCCGCGGCCAACTTTGCAGAGTTTTGGGGTAAAGCAACAAGTTCAATCCACTTGCTAAAATGCTCCACCATCACCAACACGTACTTTGCTCCACGTGGCGTGACAACCAACGCTCCCGCAAAGTCTAGCGACCAACGGTAGCCCAATCCCATGATAGGTAAGGGCTGTAACTGAGGTAACAAGGTGTTAAAGCTAGACCTGACCCGGTCACAAACTTCACACCTCCCGACATAAGCAGCCACCTGCTGATACATGCCAGTCCACCAATATTGGCCACGCAACATCGAATGTGTCCTGCGTATGCCAAAATGGCCAAGTTCCTCGTGTACTTGTCGCACCAAGGAGGCCCTCTGATCCGGCCTAGGAACAATACGCCTTGTCCCATCCGGCCACAATCGAAATAACAAACCGTTCTCCCAACGGAACCTTGTTATTCGATGTCCAATCCTATCCCTTTCCATTGCCGAAATAGACAAAGGAAAGGTACCCTGTTGAAGCTTATGCAATATGGGAAGATCCTCCCATATATTCACAATAGCTTGAGGCCGATCAGTCTCATCATCCGAACCCTGTATCGGAATCTCAACAGATGCACCAGAAAATAAAGTAAGGTAGGCAGCCGCGTGCCAACCTAGAACCGCCTCTCGATCACAATCTCCATGCCATCTGGCCCCGGTCAAGTCCTCATCTAAAGGACTTGGATTGCGTGAGAGTCCATCTGCATCCATGTTGGTAATCCCAGCACGGTGTACTACCTCAAAGTCATACTCCTGGAGCAATAAAGCCCACCTGGCAAGCTTGCCAGTAAGTTTATCCGACTCCATGAGCCACCGTAACGGCTGATGGTCAGTCACTAAAGTAAAGTGTTGACCATAAAGATACGGCCGAAAATGGGCAATAGCCCATACCGCCGCCAATGCTTCTCCCTCGTAGGATGAATAATTAGCCTCCGCCGTGTTATTGCTTCGCGAAGCGTAAGCAACAACATACTCCCGACTAAAATCATCCTTCTGAGTGAGAACTGCTCCCAAACCCAATGAACTCCAATCTGTATGCAACTGGAAAGATTTGGAGACATCTGGACGTCGAAGCACTGGAGCCGTACCCAATTTCTGCTTCAATGTCTCAAACGCCTGTTGTTGCTCACGACCCCAAGTCCACGGTTGGTCCTTGCTCGTGAGAATGGTGAGAGGCTTGGCGATCAAGCTAAAGTTCTTGACGAATCGCCGATAGTAATTCGCCAAGCCCAAGAAAGCACGAAGTCTCGGCACATCAACCGGTGCCGGAATCTTCTGCAAGGCGTCCACCTTAGCTTGTTGTACCCCAAAACCTCCTGGAACAATCATATGCCCCAGATATGCCAGCCGGTCATGGAAAAACTTGCACTTGCCGTGGTGCAAGCGCAATCCCCACCGCTGCAACCGCTCAAAAATAGCTTGAAGATGCCTTACATGCTCTTGTGGTGTTATACTGAAAATGATAACGTCATCAATGTAACACCGAGCAAAGGGTAAGCCAGAGAGAACTTGGTCCATCACTCTCTGAAACTCCGCAGGTGCATTCTTCAGGCCAAACGGAAGAAGCTTCCAATGGTAAAGTTGAACTTTTCCATCTTGATCAACTCCCCAGAATGCGGTTTTCACTCGGTCTCCCACAAGTAATGGGAGTTGGTGATAGCCGGATCTCAAGTCCAACGTGCTAAAGACTCGAGCAAATCCGAGGGCATCGAACAACTCCTCCGGAATTGGCATGGGATATCGATCCGACTTGGTCTTGCGATGAACTGGACGGTAATCCCCGCACATCCGCTTCTCCGTCCAATTGCCAAAAATATCCTTTTTCGATGGCATAACCGTAGCACAAGCATACTCCCCGTTGGAAAGTTCGATTAGTCTTGCTGCCAAAAGCTCTCGGCAACGAGCCTGAACGCCGCTCCGCTCGGAAACACTGAGCCTATAAGGTCTCCGAAAAATGGGATGGTCGTCCTCCAACTGAATGTGGATGGGCTTTCCTTTATAACCCTCAAGATCTTGAAGGCTAAAAGCAAAACACCTACGGTACGAGCGAATAAATGCTCGTACTTTCCGTGCCTCAGCACCAGTGAGATAAGGGCCCAATTCCAATGGCCAATCATCAAACTCTGTAGTCTCCATCTCCACCATAGGAGAACCACCTGATGTTGGCACAGACTCTAATTGCTAATGAGAGGAGGGGGCATTAACCATGCCCCCAGTCTCGGTGCTAGTACTAGAGTCTGACATTTCTTCATCACCACCAACATGTGATGATGAAGCCACCACCGGAGGCGAAGAAACCGAAGCAGTGTAAAAATGTTGAGCTCGAAGCTCCTCCATCACATGCTGCTCGAATTGAAAAATTCGTTCGGCTTCTCCAACCATGGCGTAAATTCCCTCCTCCATGGGTGTAGACTACTGTGCCCCCTGACCAGAGTCCTCTGCCCCCAGAGACAACCACTGGTCATCACGATGCCTTTGCAATGAAAGGCATAAAGCAACAGTCCACACCATAGTATGAAGATCCATAGCTTGGCCCAACACGAAGCGTCGTTGGCCCTCAGAAAGGCCGGGAGCTGCGGTGGTGCCAGTGCGGAATCCCATGGCACGTTCCCGTTCGTCAGCCAATGGTTCGGTGTGGGTTTTGGTGTGAACATCCCACACCATACCCGGCCCCCTATCGCGGAAAGCGAATGACTGTGGAAACGTTATAAATGTGGGAAAGGCCCGCCGTGGTGCCCCCATTTTGTTGACCAATGCCAACGGGGGTAAATCATCTCGAATAACCAGCAAAGAAGTCCGGTTTGGATCCAAGATGTCATCCACCTTTTGATCAAAAGGTGGAGGCACTGCAGAAAATACTGCAGCTAAAGTAGATGACGGTGCGAGGTTGGTCCAAATCCACCGAGGTCGGTGGGCATAAGAACCAATGCTCGCGGCATCCACAAAAATGGGATCTCCAAGGTATTGACGAACATAATAATCGCCTTCCAACACCTTGTCCCGAGAGTCTCCCAACAAAGGTACATTCTCGAAGATATACCATGGAGTGGAAGGTTGGTGGGTAAACCACCACTGCATAAGCCGGATGAGGTCCCAGAAAAGGCTAGACCTGGGATCCTCTAAACCTCGGCCTGTTCCAGCACGTGAGTGGCCTTGGCATGGCCATCCTGCAATCACCATATCCACCGGGCCCAAGTGTCGTAAGTCGGCCTCACTGATGAGTGTAACATCACGAGGGAGACGTGAAAAACATCCATGAATGGCAGTTGGGTGTAACTGCTGGGGGTACAATACCATCAACTGGTGAAGATGGTGACGAGCCACACGGGTGGACACTGTAGAGTTGTCCACATAGACATACCGTCTGACCGTGAGGCCAACCTCCAATACGGCCGCTAAGCCTGTGCCGATGCCCCCAAACAGTTCCACCAAAGTAATCCCCACGTCTGGCGGCTGCCATAAAATGGGATGTGTCAATGCCGAGAGGACACCCGGTATGACCGGTGTCCTAGGAGTAAGAGAGTGAACAATATCCTCACACCTCCGAAATAGCTCGGCGGAATCACGCCAAGGAGGAAGGGGATCCTTGGGATGGCGCACCAATGCACCCTTAGGTGCCGTATCCCGTTGATCGTCTGTACTCCCCATGAATGCCAATGACTCCTCCAACAATGCGGAACCATAAGGCAATGTGTCCACCATAGCACCACATCCAAAAACCATAGATAATGGTGCTATGGTCGCAGCCGCCGCGAAAGCCACGGGAATAAGTTCCCTGCGGCCATCCCCAGCCGACCAACCTGGTCGAATCCACGCCTCCTCAGTCCAGTTGTCCAAACCAAAACCAAGAGGGTAAAGTGCTTGCTGACCAACTAAAATGTCATAGTTGGTCGCATCCGTCACCGCACACCTAAGAAGAAGAGGTGCGGGTGAATCTTCAGGCTTCACTCGGAAGCTAAGCTGTAATGGCTCTCGAGTATAACCCATGGCCCGCTCTACGTGACCAATGGATGTGACAATGGTGAAAGGACAGGGAGCCAAATCCTCGGCCGTCAACCTCAACTCTTGGGCAAGCCTCTTGCCGATCATAACTGGCTGTGCCCCTGAATCCATCATCACACAACTTGGAGCAACCCGAGTAGCATTGCTCCCAGTGCGACTGACCACCAAAATTCCGGTATCATTCACCATACGCACAACGCCGGGTCGAATACCGCAGCGCTCGCGGACAGGTCTAGCAGCGACATCAGACAGATAGGCTGCACCCGCGGATACTGGTGAGTCATAAGACGTGGTCGGTGTCTTGTCATCTGAGGCATGTGCGTCAAAAAACGCAATGGTCTCTGCCGCAAGCCTCGCTCGCCGTTTGGCCACATCCTCAGGATCTTCAGAAGCAAGGATGTCCGTAGTGGCTTGAGCCACGGTCAGAGAAGGTAAGGATGCCTTCCCTTCCAAAATCCTACCTGCTAAGTGAAAAACCTTAGCAGGTTGGAACTCTGGCGATGACCACTCCATGGCCGTGAACAAAGGTGTGTGTAACACCTTGGATGCCAACGTGTGCGCAACATCAGTCGCTGAATGTGAAACCTCATCGTTCGGACGACGACCACTGACAGATTGGACGGCATCGGCCAATCCAAAAGATAATGGTAGTCGTGCCTGACCAATTTGGTCTGCGGGCGCATTGTCCCGAGCTCGCGAGGTTGCCACATATTCATTTGTAGTCGAAGGTATGGCTTGTGACACGGCTTGAGCACGTGTCACGGCCGCGGAACTCACCACCTTGCCCGAGGCTCCGAACATATAGTAATCCGGAGTGGAAGAACTAGCCTGAGCTCCGGAGGAAGACGGTGAGGCCAAGATTTGGCCGGATGACGCCAAGCTTTTGAACCTCTCCTCCATGGCTCCAATCTTCGCCTCCAACGTCTTTTCCCGGTCGGAAGAAGGACGTTTCTTAGGATGGAGAGTAAAGCAGTTCTCTACCGCGTGATTGTTCCGCCCACAATGGGAACACTTCAACTGCTTGGGTAACTGATTACCCGTCGTCCCCTTCGCCGAGCCCTTAGCGGGAACAAATGGTTTCCGCTTCGGAGTAGTGACGGTCTGGGCTTGCCTTTGCTTCGAAGGACAGTCCTTCTTAGCGTGGCCGGCCTGCCCACAAGACCAACAATACATGGTCTTGTCTACCTCGGCCTCCGCCAATCCCGCAGCCGCAACCGGAACTCTTCGGGATTTGCTAGAATCCACTAGCAAGGACACCAAATCAGTGGCATCGTGCTGACATAATGCACGATCACACTACTCCACCACTGCGAATGCCTCTGCGAGTGTTGCTCGACCACCAAACTCCATGATGATCCTGGGTAGCGCCAAGTCAAGGAGACGTTTGTCAATCTTTGACAAAAACACCTTCACCAACTGACTTTCCGCGAACACACCTCCAGATTCTCTGGCAAACCTCGCCAACCTCGTATACATGGTACGAGGTGTATCGTCCTTCTCCCGTCTGAAATCTTGTATCCGCTGCATCTGGTCACGACGGAAGCCTCCGTACTCCCCCTGTAGATGCAGCTCAAATGCCCGCAATGGCTCAAAATCTGGCGGAGCCCCTAAAGAGGCTAAAGCCGCTTGGGTGGCCATGGAATAACGCGAGAGTGGAAGAACTGGGCTCGACGTACTCGCCGCAGTGGGAGCAGGACCCGTAGCCCTCGGCTCACCAGGAGGAGCTCCCTCCACCTCCACCACATAACCTCCCTCCGGTACCTCCGTCTTGACATCCGGAACGGCCATGAAACTGGAAGCTGCGCCTTCCTTCAATGCGGATACCAACTCAACCCGAGTCTCCCAGTACCGCTCCACCTGGCGCAGCTCCATCCAATGAGCCTCCGTCCACTGCTCATAAGTTTGGAGAGCTTCATGCTCCAAATGCTGAGGCAGAAGCTCAAACGCATACCAATCATTAAAATTGGTATTGCGTTGGCGTTTCTCTCGCATCCACGTACGAAACCGGATTTTCCAGTCTTGCAGAGAAATGGTCCATGCTCGACCGGAAAACCGGTCCCGTATCCCTCCCCTAGTCTCCTCCTCCATATCGTCAAAGGTTCCCACCCACAGGACGTGAGACCGAGTGATAGTCCCCCACGCCGAAGTAGGCTGAAAAGCCTCGTTGGGTGCTACCACTGGTTCAACGTCCGAGAGGTCCGAAGGATGACCTTCTTATGTTCTTGGGGACGGAGAACGATAGTGTTGAGTACGAGTTGTAACCATAAACCCACAATGGGATGGTCACCGAATCAACAACCCAAATGAATTAGTATCCAGGTACAAAGAGAAAAATGGTCAAAGGCAACCTGCACCTGCAACCACCACCAAAACTTATGGTCTGCTGGTCATTAACCCAGCCTCACCACAAGTGAAAACAAGCACCGCCCACTTGGTGCACAAACAAAGGTCCCGTCGGTCATTAATCCGACCTCACCTCCACAGTACCCTGTCACAATCTAGGACTACACAAAAATGGGGCAGTGCCAGAACACCCTAGCACTACAGCCCGCCACAGGGGAAGGTACCAAAACAAAATACAAGGAACAATGCAAGAATAGCACTGGATCCTCTTCCCCAAAACAACATTCAAGCAGAAATTGAAAACGACCGCAACCAACTAGCACCCGCCTGCAGTTGGTGGTCAAAAATGAAGAGCCCCTGTTGCTTAAGAAAATGAAATGCTACCTATACACATCTCTCATCTTCCCACTACAATCTAAGAATCCCTCCTCATAAGAATGCCGGGAATATGTGTTGACAAACACAATTCGACCTTAATAATAATTTATTTTAGGCCGAACGGAAATTCCACATGCCACCCAATCTCCAATGGCATTCCCCTCGGAAATTTCGTACAACACAACCCCTAAAAAGAAATCCCAAGTATTTTTAATATTTCATAAAAGTTTAGGTGTTCTTCCTTGTATCCTTGATTAATGAAAATACAATTGATACCAAAATCCGTCTTTTTCACTCCTTAAGAAATTAATCTCTTAAAGATAAAACAAAAGATTAGAAGTTGCAAGTAAACACTAATTAATTAATTAATTAAATCAAATTTAAAAAATCCGGTTTTTAATTATTTAATTAAATAAATTAAATAAAGTCCGGTTTTAATTCATTAACGCATTGATTAATTAAAGCAAAGACAAAAACAAAAACAAAAACAAAATAAAAAACAAAATAAAAGGATTGTCATCGAACCGGTTTGACTTGCAACCACTAGGGTCTCAACTGATTATGCCCAAAAATCTCCCCGATCATTTTCGGTACGCAGCTACAGCTGCCTCTGCCTCTGCTGGCAGGCCGCTGGCAGGCATGCCACTGCTGATGGCAGGCAGGCAGGTCGCAGGCAGGAAAGCCGCAAGAAGCCGTGGACAGACGCCGCGGACAGACTGACAGCAGACCAGCTGCCGGGTAGAGCAGGCAGCCGAGGGAGGCACGCCGCCTCCCTCTTCTAGACTTAATTTTATTTTTTATTTTATTTTTAAAGAAAAATTTGATCCATTTGAAGATCACAAATGCTTGTACACTTCCCACTTCATAAATTCATGCTTGTGAGCAACCAAATGGTACAAAATTCCGTGGGAAATTCAGAAATTTCTCACCACAATTCAAAATGATGTGCACACATCACAAGCACACCTTGTTCTTCTTTGTTTCTCCGCGAATCCGCAATGTTTGTCTTCCTCCACTCCAGAATCTTGCAACCACTTGTCCTCACACTCTTTCTTGAGTGTTGGAGCTCAAGATTTGAAGAAATAAAAAGAAGGAATCGTGCACATTCTTGCCAAGTGAGAAGGAAGAGATAAGAACACTCATAAGAGCTCTAATTTCTCTCCAAATGCACACAAATTAGTCAAGCTATCTCTCACTCCACCAAGGGAGAATCCAAGAGTGTAAGTAGAGGAAGAAGAACTCAAGATTTATTGCAAAATCATGCAATCTACACCTCACACAAGTTTTCTTCACACACTAACTCACAAGACTTGACTTGGCAAGAATGCCAAGCCAAGGAGGAGGCTCCTCCTCACTTAGGAGCCTTCCTCTCCACATCTAGATTCATCCATCCAAATCTAGATGGATGAAACCCAACGGATGAGGTGCGGCCGTCGACGCCGCATACCGTGACAACCGCTTTGCGGGGAAACAAGGTGACAAGGGTAACTACCGGTAGAGGGGGCAAAACTGATAGTCTTAGTGTAGGAACTAAGGCTATAGGCAAGAAAGAAGTGAACAATTAGGTAGGAATGCTTGATTCTATCAAAGGGTAGAATAAAACATTCTTTATGAAAATGGCAATGCAACTCATATTTAGTTAGAGCTAAGTACTTTGACAAAACCGAAATAGAAATAGGTCCTTCGATTAACTCAATTCTATGGGTAAATCCGTCCATGCGAGTTGATTTTATTCAAATTTCATATCAAGGAAAGTCAAGTGCAAAGTATCATATACTTGCACTATTTTTTTTTCCGATGATCATAAGGTCTTGAGGCTTTTGAGAATAATTCCCCTTACTATGTGATTATGTTCTTGAATTTGGATCAACAAGGTGAGTCTTGGCAAACATTTGGGACCTTGATCTGGTGTTATATAGATTTGGAGGTCTTTTATCTATGTTATTGTCAATGTTGTTGCAAACAGTAGTCAAGTAGACAAGGCGAATTTATGTTGGCCAATTCAACGTAGTATCTATCATGCAATTTTCTGGGCAAGAAGTGTTATATTTTGAAACCATGGGTTGAATTGATAGCTAAACACTTCTAATACTCTAAATTAGTGAGAAATGTTAGAATTATTACTTGTTTAAGTGATAGATGGTTAGTAGTTGCAATAAGTTGTGTTTGTGCATGGCAAATAGTCTTAGCAAATTTGAGTGATCAACTACTTGTCTTAAGAGAAGAGAGTATATTTTCCATGCTACGAATGTAAGTAGTGCTATAGCCGGTACCCAAGCATTCGGATGTGAAGCCCCTAGCTGAGTAGGGGAAGTTATGAGTGATGTTTGAAAGTGGTGTTATTATGCCCAAAGGGTATAATACCAAGGGTGGGTCGAACGGGCATTTCAATCACGTTGACCTATGGTTAGCGTTTCTTCTCTCTCTTTGGTGGATAGTCTTAAATGATTTGCGGACTATCTCTTTGTTTGTCAAAGTGTTTACCTTACGTAACAATGTGTGTATTGTTTGACGTAAAATTCCAAGTTGTGTGGTACGATTAAGTAGAGAAGAGGTACTGAACTAAGATGGAACATGATCAATTGTCTTGTGAACTTGAGTTGTCCATAGGTGGGTCTCTTGAGAGAAGAGTCATGAAGCTTGTTTATAAATTCAAGTGACCAAAGTAAAGTTTGAGAAGAGAGTGAATAAGATATATGGTCAATGAGATTAATGCAATGACATGAATTAAGTATGTGGGGTGAGTAGTCCTCATTACATAGAAGAAATCATCCATGAATACAAATGTGACATGTGATATATAGCCTTTTGGAATTGAACATATATGTAGCTTGACCCTCGAGAGAAGGGTGATTGAGTATTCCCAAACCTAAATGGTTGTTGCGATAGTTTGTAGGGCAGAGAAGTTGGGATGTAAGATTTGGAATTCATTAATGAAGTAAGAAACCATAGTCTAATGTTAGGACGTTGTGACAAATTGTGTGAATAATCCCAATGTCCATTTATTGACACTTCGTGTGAGAGCAATGATAGTATATATATATATATATATATATATAGAGTGTTTTTGTGTCTGGTGTGTTTTGGAGCAAGACTATTATTTGGAGTGTAGTTGTTCACTCAAAACTCATTAAAACTATAGTAGGGTGTAAAGCTCAACCTCATAGAGTTTAATGCTATTAATTGGAGTTTAACTATAGGAGTTGGTATACTCTTGATCCTATGGTTTCTTTAATTGTTTTTGGTACTAAAGTTGTTGCTATTAGTATTAGTGTTTAATGGTAGTCTTATTGTACATATCCTTAAGTACAAGTAGTTTTCATTTAGCATAATACTCTAATTTAATTTAATTTTCTAATTTAGTATAAACACATAAGCAGTGGATGAGTGGTGGTAGGAACGGTGGAGATCTTACATCGGTCAAATCCGACGGTCGAGAATGCATAGGCAACATGGCCTCACCAGAAGCCAGAAGCTGCTTTCATCGCCCATAGACTTCTTCTCGACAATATTTGCACAATGTGATATTTAATACACACAAATTTTAGTATTTGTAGTTTAAAATATTTAAAAAATAAAAGATACTCTTAGAATTTTTAATAAATTTTCTCATATTTGAAATTTTAATTGAATTTAAAAAATTGAAATTCAAAAGATTGTATAATTTCACTTTCCAGTATAATTAGTTTCAAATATTTCCATTTTAAATATAAAAAATCATCATACTTCCATACTTTGATTTTTGATTTCCTAATTCAATTAGTTTTTAGTATGAAAAATCACTATTTGAAACATCCTCTTGTATATATATTGCATTTTGAACTCCCAAATACTCTTCTGGTATTTCCCAACAAGCCATCATCATCACCATCTTGCATAAACATTGATTATTTCACACATTCAAAACGTCATTTTAGGACAAAGCTTCTTGTGGCAAAGCCACATGCACTTGTTTTGAGTACGTTTCACTCAATATTGGTTGTGGATTTTTTATGAACAACTTTTGAGGTTAAAATGGTGTTTGTCTGTAGGATTTTGAAACATGGAGGTGAGCTATTCCAAGCGAATCAATGGGCATGAATAACCCTTTGGATTTTTGCATTATAGCAATTGAAGGAAGGAATGCACAAGAAAATGGCATGTTTAACCCCTCAAAGAAGACCTTTGACAAATGAATGTCACTTGAAATTTGAGTGGAACACTAGTGTGATCCACTGGATGGGAATGACTCAAGAGATGAGCACCTCCACAAATTCTCATGCCAAAAATGTGCCAAGCACAATAGGCTAGGCACCTTGCATTTGGAGGATGTAAATTGACCCATATTTCTAACTGCGTATATGCAAAAAAAATCCCTAAAAACTAGAAGGTGTTCAAATGTCAAGTTGAATGGTGGATGTGAGCAGAAGGGTTGTTTTTACATGACCATCAAAACTAATTTCACTTTCACCCAAAAAAAAACATTAACGTTCATGCAAAGTTTGTATCGGAGTTGCAACCATTGATTGGAGTCGACACCCTCACACAAGATCACAAAACAACAAAACCACAACCACTTCTCACTTTGAAGTATTTTTCCACATTTTCATCATGATGTCCAAATTGCATGGTCATGTGTCTATAGGTAGATATCCATGTTGGCTTGATGTGTATATTTATTTTGATTGCGGATGAATGAGTAGGTGGGCTTCATGTTGGGAGGAAATCAACCGTCCACCCAAAAAGGGTTGCTTGGGAGGTGAGGGATTAAAGCGTGTCTTTTTGGTGTCTGATCTTGGAATACCTGTGAAATGATTTGAAATTTGATATGCCTATGAGACTAACTTGTCTGCACTACCAACAACTGTGAGTTAATCTCTCCATACTCGAGGATACGGAGTTGTTTGTACATACCATAATCTGAGACAGCAATGGAGACATATGAATTGTGCTTGCGTCGTTGGAAATTTTCTATAATTTGTGTACACATGAACAGCCAAGCTATTCGATGTATGGAAGAATGAGTTAGTAAACCACACAATTGTTGGGCGAGCACCATGTATGTATCAGTAAGATCTGCAACCTGGATGCGCGCGGTGAACAATCCTTGTGCATAAAAACCAATCCCCCTCCTGATCGAGGTCATACTCAACCAGTCTACGACACATGCACAAATAGGCCCCCCTTGTGAAAGTGTCAAGGCAATTTTGTCTTGGATTGCTTATCACAATATTCTAGAAAAACACAAGTCCTGTTGCGAATGTGGAAATGTGGCAATCGCAAATACATGTTTTTGTCCATGCCGCCTCCTGTCAAAAAATCTGAGTGTGCAGCACAGCAGGAACGTGGAAATCACCTAACTGACACTCAAACCTCAAGACTAGCTACCATCCTGACCTAAATCAGAAGCCCTTCAAACATGACTTATGCCGCTCCAACACTCTCCGATGCTGAGAGGTGGACACATGAGTCGCAGCAGTTCATTCGATGGTGTACCCTGCACACACGACACTCAAAAGCGTAAGTAAGTGGAATTCACCCAGAATTCAGATTGACCAAAAGCCTCTGGATTGGGTACGAGGATGCCAGGAGTGATGCGACCTATAAGTTGCCTCCGGATTAGCATGAAAGTCACAAGCACTATGGACTGAAGAGTAGAATGACACAAGAGAACTGATTGTGCAGAAGAACGTACGTATTGCTGCACATTCTATACATTGGAGTAACAAGAAGCAACGATGCGAAGTTGAGATTTTGCTTCATTTGTTCACATGGACAAAACAAAACCAAGGTATATTCGCAGCCGGCCAGTGGGTAGCCAATCAACTCACTTAGATTCTGAAGTGCGTACATGATCGACGTGAGTAATTACACTTACTTCCACACTTGTATCCTTTGAGGTTGGTGCGGCCGCAGACCCTGGGCATGGCGAATGCATTCCTGATCATGTTCTGGGGATACCTTCCCTGCTGCATCTGGCTGCACAGGCACGCTGGATTCGCCGTCATCACCGCCCTGCAGCATGCGCCATTGCGGCCTCCGTTGGGACGAGGAGGGTAAGCGCCTTGCACTGCTCCATAGCAGGGAGCCAATGCACTCAAGCTACACTGCGCGTTCACCTCCGCTGCGAATGCGAACAGCAGCACCACGCAGATGCCCATGGCTACCAACCGCTTGCTGCACTCCATGGCTGCCTAAGAATCGGTGAAGAAACAAAGAGCTGAGGAGCGAATAGATTTTCAGGCCCTGGCTCGGTGAAATGGATACACTTGTGTGGTGATGGAAATGGAGATAGTGCATGTTATATATATGGATGCGATGTGGCCCTTACAGTACTCACCTAATCACGGGTTGCTAGACGAGGGGGAGCATTGATTGTTTGAGCTACCGGTAATTCCCTTTCTGGAATATCTCAGTGCATTGGCAGGAGTTGACCTGATCGCCTCCTGCATTGAATGCCGCACAGAAGTGGTTGTAAGTAGAACCTCCAGAATTGACATTTCACTCACAGCCTGACATGATTTAGATCTTGGCGCAGAAAGTGCATTGATACCAACTTCCAGCAAGTAGGCGAGGAAACCACCTTGAAAGAGCAGACGATGTGCAAGCAGAGTTGGCGCTGTGAACTTGAAATTAAAATCTCATCAGAAATGATTACATTAGGGGCGTGCATACCTGTTACGGTGGGTTTGCATGAAGGACGCTCTATACGTGGAGCCTGATCTGGTTCAATTTCTAAAATCTGGCAGTTTCTAAGTAATGTTTTCCAGTCTGAGGCAAAGATACTACGTGAGCTCCATGCTGATCAAAATTTTAAATCCTTTTTAGGAGAACAAGCTGTTCTTGAAGACCATGAATGAATTTCTTGAACAAGCTGTTCTTGAATGGGATTTCCCACACGCGAGCTTACACGTACAAAGTGGATTGCACAGTTTGGCGCTGGCATCCAGCTCGAAATTCCGGATCCAATCCCGAAGTCTAGCAATTCAGTAATTGTAAGGTCAATCTCCATATTTTTGCTACCAAAGAGTATGGTCAAATCATCTCAGACCTGCGTTCACGGCGCAAACACACACGAGCACTTTGGAGATGGTTATCATTCAGGATCCCTCTGATCGCTCTGACATCGGAGAGAGGCTTGCATCACATCACTTTCCTGGCAGTTGTATATTGTAGAAGTTTCTGTCTTACGCTCTCGCTTCGCTCCAAAACCTGTACCAGTTGTGTGCGATGGAGCATATGAATTTTCTTCAATTGCACAGGGTGCTCAATGATCGAAGTTTTGTTAATAATTAAGGGTGTCACGCTGGTGTGTGTTTATTGAGCTGGAAGAGTGTCCAGGAGTGTGCTGCGTTTGGGTTCCCTTACCTTTGAAAAAAATAAAATTCCAAGAGTGCAAGTGAACTCTGAAGGCAAATCTCCATCGACACATTCATTTGATTCCACATTCATTTGTCAAATATCTATCTATCTATATGTGAGATTTTAAATTTTTTCGAATTAGCATTTTATGCGTGCCATCTCAGTATCTAATTCGATGACTTCACAAAGCATTATTCCTGGTATTTCGTGCTGCCATCGAGAGTTATATCGAAGTGAGAGAAGTGAATGCAAAAAGCAGAGCAAGGAACATGGCCTGTTGAAGGGATTAGCGAGGTTGGGGTTGATATGTCCTTGTGCTGATCAAACATTTCCATTGAAAACAGGGTCCCCCATCAGGAGTTCCGCTTTGCTAATCATCGACACAATGGACACACAACAATGGAGACATAGAACTGCGCTTGCAAAGTAGGATTTTTTTCCCACAACTGTGAACACAATGATATGAGCACCATAGCTACAATAGAAAATTCTCAACCACAGAAGCAGTTTGGAAGGATTATTACACGCGGTTCTCGCAGTGGGATATAGCAATAAGTTGTAACACCTCACAGCCTGACATAAGAGCCGACCAGGACACAATCGAAAGGTATTGAGAGGTCCCATTTGGCAGCATTTGTGATCATGGATTTCATATCACAAGTTCCTTAGAGCAAGCCCAGTCTTTCCGGATCTGCATCTGCATCCGGGAATGAAAAGTGGCCAGCACCCATAATGCAGATGCAGACCAGGCAAAACTGCCACTCATTCTACCTTACTACCTCAAAATTTTCTCTAAAATGATTTGTAGTTTTCGGCGGCCCTACCATATTGAGCTGTCTTTAGTTAAAAGCCGCCATGAAGTTGTTTGTCCTTAGCTGATAGCAAGCTCCCTGCATATCTCGCCGAAATGCATGGAGTTCTGCACTTCCTGTATTATTTTACATCCAATTTTAGGGTATAGCAAGGTGACTGGGCCAGTATCATGCATCTGCATCCGCATTGCGGATGAGAAAGCGCAAATGCAGGTGCAGGGTCACTGGGCTTGCCCTTACAAAGACGAATCGTGTTGCTAAATGTGGGAGAAGGCTACATCCCCTGCAGTAACGCACAACTGGCTTGGGCATGGCCACTGTGGCATGCGGGCCCCGAGGCGGTGCCTGGCCCATTTTAACTCCTCATGGTAATAAATACGGTTGTAACTCGTTGACATTGTGTAGTGTTCCGAACTTGAGTCGCCGGAACACTAATGTGTGTGGGCATGGCTGGGCATCGCTACTTAACTACAAATCTCATATTGGGTGCACTTCACCTTGAAGGTTGAAAATCCTAAATATATATATCCAATTAGTAAATAAGCAATTGATTGGGTTTTCATTCCGGAAGTGAAACCATCAATGAAGCACATAGTAATAAACTTGGAGATCAAAAACATTACAAAATCCTTGTTAACATTGAGGTTAAAAATTTCGTGACTTACCATTTGAAATTGTCTTTGTCATTCTAAATTGACACTTCAATTAGTGTGTTGATTTAATATGTATATTTTATGACATTTTAGGTAATGCTGCCTACTTTCCCAAGTATTCATACGCATTCAAACTAATTAAGTGTGATTGAATGTAATTCAGCCTAATTAAGCTGGATTAATCCTAATTAAGGCCTAATAAACCAAAAGTATGCTTACCAAATTAAGTGAGCCTAGTGAATTATAGAATGTACTTACTGGAATTAAATAATTCCAGTAAGTACATTTTACAATTAATTACGTATAAATACTTGTGAAAGTAGGTAGCAATACCTAAAATATCATAAAATATACATATTGAATCAGCACACGAATTTAAGTGTCATTTTAGAATGACAAAGACAATTTCAAATGGTAAGTCACGAAATTTTTAACCTCAATGTTAACGAGGATTTTGTAATGTTTTTGACCTCCAAGTTTATTACTACGTGCTTCATTGATGGTTTCACTTCCGGAATGAGATCCCAATCAATTGCTTATTTACTAATTGGAAGTGCACATATATATTGGAGTTTAGACCCTAAAGGTGAAGTGCACTCAATATGGGATTTGTAGTCAAGTGGCCATGCCCAGCCATGCCCACACACATTAGTGTTCCGGCGACTCGGGTTCAGGCCGCGTAGTGTCCTAGGCGTCAGCGAGTTATGACCATATTTGTTACCTTGGGGGGTAAAATGGGCCAGGCACCACCGCATGGCCCATGTGCCACGGTGGCCATGCCTGAGCCAGTTGTGCGTTACTACAGGGGATTTAGCCTTCCCCCACAAAGTGAGAGGATTTCTCACTTGAGCTGCTAAGGCCGATTTCTACGGATTCTATTTATATTGAATGCAATCTGCAATCAAACTACACTAAATATTGTATTTAGTCTCATATGGTATTTCTTTGGCATTGAGGTAACTTTTCTAATGACACTTCTTATGGATAAGTTCACAAGTGTTGTCACCCCAACTTTACTAGTATGGTATTATGCATCCTAACATATACTCCCTCCGTTTCAAAATAAAAGTTACATTTGGTGAAATTTCTCTCATACTTCGCCAAACAAATTGGAATGTTGCCAGAAACAATGTAAATATTGTTGTTGATGAACTACCAAGTCAAATAGCAGTTTACTCTTGTTTAATAATTGATAGTTGGACTCAACGGCGTCGATGCACATCAACGCGGTTTTATGTGTGAGATCAATCGGTGTCAATCGTCAATGGCAATGAATGAGTGTTACTATGGACACCCCTAGCTTGCCGGAAAGCGCTTAGTGAGAGCTATGCAACGCACGTAGTTTTGTGCTAAAAGTGCGAAAAATGACCTTAAGCCCACGGATTTTCCAAAATGTAACTTTTATTTTGAAATGGAGGGAGTATGTAATAAAATACTGTCATGGATGATCGAAATTTACACAAAAATCACTTAGTAAGTGATAGAAATTACAATATTTAATGCCAAATGTTTTTTAATCTATTTTTTATATAGGAAATAACAAATCATGTTAGGTTTACATTTAGTTGTTGGCAACACTACATGGGCGGTTTACAATTACTATTGACAAAGACAAATAGACTTTGTGATAGTAAAGACAATATTTAGTGCACTTTGTTGACTGACATTGTGAGCACCACCTCCCAAAAACGCCTTCAAGATTCAAAGGCATTTGTTGGCTGCTACACCATTCTCCAAGGGTAAAAGATGGGCAAATTATCTAGTCACAACACTTCATTGGATGGTGTAAATTGCGCAAACGTCAAGTACCCCCAAAAATGCTAGTATTCTGCAAAATTGGTGCCATGGGTAGATCACTTAGTGCATTTTAAAAACGATGTGCCGCATAATATAGAGAGGATTAAAATCATTTGAAATGAAAATTATAAAGGAATTCCAAATAATGAAGGGGCCATTAAATGTAGATAATCCCATTATAAGTAAGTTAGATGAACATAAAACGTGGGCCATTATTTTTTTGTAAAATTAATATAGGGGCTGAAGATAAGGATCCTAGAAGGTATGTTTAGTATGGTATGTAAATGGGTTTAGGACTCACATGGATGGAAGATAATTGGGATTTATGTTTGTCCAAAAATGAATGAAAAGGGAACGTGCCGTCGTTGGGGTCGTCTTCCCCACGCCCGTTTATTACTTAAAAGGAATATAAAGTACAAAAAATTACAGTGACTTGGACAATATAAGTAATGGAAGGGTGCAAACAAATGGGCCATTTTTGAAATTTAAGTAATTATAGGGAGGCTTTAATTCAGCCCTTGAAGGTAAATAGCCCCAAAACAAAAAACCCCCCAGCCGCACGTGGTGCACAAAAATGCCTTAGAGTGATCTACCCATGATTGGCACCCTTTGATACAAAGTGGTCGTCATCTTTTTGAACATGATGGACATTGTGTTGTTATTGTTACCAAGTGGTCTTCTCAATGGTCTTCAGGGGCATACTCTATGTCAGAAGTTTTTCAGAGTTTAAATTTCATTGACTTTGAAGAAAAAAATGTATAGTATCGAAATTTACATATGATGTGTGGCATTGAGTATTATTTGGTGTTCTCACATACATTCAAATTTACTGAACTCCTTGTTTGAGCAATAATGTTACTAGTTCCAAATGAATGGATGAGGTTCCCAAAAAATTCCTTCAAAACTTTATTGTCTAAGTAAACTTCATATTAGGTCTTCACATCATACTTTATGTTACATCTTTGATTTGATCTCAAACCCCAAGTACATAGTTTTGGTTTCTTGTTTTGCACCCGAATGGCCCAAGTGCACTTAGGGGTTAACCCTTAACCCTAATTTTCCCTAGGGTTCTATGTTTTCAAGATTAGCTATAAAGTGAGGTGTCCAAGCTTCATGAAGCAGATTTGTTTACACAAAGTTGAAGAACACATATGTACGGTTGGACCTTCTATACAAGGTCATGAGCTTCGACTAAGCACTTTCAAAGCAAAAAATACATGAGAGTATGATCTTATGTGGAGTGTCATTAACACTAGTTAATGAAATTAAAAACTTGTCATTCTATTCATCAAAGTTGATGTTCTATTTTTATTTGTCAAGGATACATAATCATCTTGGTGATACACATGCCAAAGTTTTACAAAAATATTACGATTGGCATTTCTTATGAATTCTTTAAGTTTGATCCTTTGAGATTTAATATTAAGATAATTTAAGCTTCTAAATAAATAAGTAAATGGATACTTTTTGTTTGGTGTGAGTAGAGAAAATTTCCAACAACTCTCCTTGGGACTTAAACACCATTATGGGATTGAAAGTCAACAAGTTGTAATGAATATAGCGATTCCGTTGGCATGGGGAAACTATTCACAGGTTGAGAGGTTGGCCATGAGTCAATGAAACATCATAAATAATATGAGAAATCCAAATCCACTTTCAAAACATTCTTATGAAGTGAACCTCAAACAACCCTCTCCCCCCCCCCCAAAAAAGTAAAAAATCATGCTTCTCAAAAAGGACCTCCAACCGGTGCGAAGGGATTACTACCTCTGACTACGAAACCACAAAGTGGTCGCAAATAACATCAAGGGCTAGTGTCTTTAAAGACATTATATTGACTTTGGGACGAGGTAGCCACGTCATTCCTCCAACCCCCTCAACACCGGTTGAACGTCCTTTTTGAAAAGAGAGATTTTGAATTTCTTTTCATTTATAATAATAATAATAATAAATTGGTCAGGGGGGGATTGTGCAAGGTTTTGTTCATTCTAATGATGTGTTGAAAGTGGAATTGGGTATTCCATACTATTTATAATTCTTCGTTGAGCTCATGGCTAACCTCCCGACCTGTGGGGTGGACTCGTCAGTGAATGCTTGAATGATGTGTGTGGGCGACCATGAAATAAAACCCCTATATACGAGGAATTTATAGAGAACAACAAAGTGTATATGCACTGATGATAGGCTAGAAAATGGACTCATGTATTAATAAAAGTTTCTTCAATTTAATGTGACAAAATGTAAATTAAGGAAGAAGTAGGTGTTTATTACATGCACAATCCACTGTCACTTTCCAAGGAGAAAGTCGTTGTACACTTTCTCATCCATAAGATGTAACTCATAACAATCGGACCTTAAAACACATGACATTTGGATAAAACCTATAATTAAGTAAATCGGATGAAGCTAGCACATCATTTGTTGATTTTATCTCTGAACTTGAGGGCCGTTTGTACATCTACCTTTACTTCAAAACATTTTAATAGCCTTTTAAAATGTACACACTAGAGAAAAATACACCTCTTCCTCTTGTATATTGTGTATCCTAATGACTCAAATAATACTCCTTTCTACACTCATGTTAGTCCAACTGTATGGATGTATTCTTGAACTTTGTATCAACAATTTTTCCAAACGAGTTCTTCATAATGTAAAAGTTCAAATCTTATTGTGTGATTGATCCTGGAAAACATAAGTCCTTAGGGACAATAAGGGTTAGGCTTAGTGTTCAAGATTGAAGCCCTCATCTGAGTTTCATTTTGAAGGACTCTCAAATTTTAGCTTTTCAGTGGAAGGGTTGGTTCAAATCCAAGACGTTGATCCGAGAATATAGAATTGAAATACAAAACTCATATTTCATTGTGCATGAATTGTATGGTACATGTTTCAAGTACAATGTGAAGAATTAAGAATCAACAATCTGACTCCACTTCTTGTAGTGACAATGCCCTACGCTTGTTGGTTCTTGTGACAGGCAAATTATATTGAGGACTTCAAGTGACGTCTTGATTTTCAAATTGGGGTTGCGTTTTGAAAGGCTGTTTTGAGAGAGGTATATTTTGAAGGGCCAAATCGCGTTTGAAGGGCATTGAAGACTTCAATCTTGAACACTGGTTAGGCCTCTTGGGCAAGGAAGGATCAAACCCTGCCTGGTGGATCCAACGAAGACCCGGGGTCTTCCCCCAAGCAGGTGGGGAGACAGGGGTCTTGGCGGTTTTGGGGCCCACAGAGCGAGCCTTATCTGAACAGGAAGGGATAGAAGGCCACGGTCGCATTGCGTTACAGAATCACGCATTGTTGCGTTTTTTCTCACCAAGGCCGCGCAGGGAGGGACGGGAGGCCTATCTCGCCACCAGGGGTTGGGTTTTTCTCTCTCCAATTGTGGCTGTTGCTTCTTGCAATCTTTGTCCACAATGGCGGCGCTCACCATGTCCCTGTCGCAGGCATTGAGCTCCGTAGCCATCTCCACCTCTAACTCAGCATCCTCCACCTCGCAACAATCCCGCACCGTCTCATCATCGTCTCTCACCCTCAACAGCGCACTCTGGGGCTCCAAATTGGCTCACAAATCCAACAGCGTTGCTGTGAAGCATGTGAGGAGCGGCGCTGTGGCTGCCCCCGTGGCAATGTTCGCGGACGAGGACGAGGAGGAGAGCGAGGAGGACATCACAGCTGCCTATGAGGCCCTGTACGGCAAGGCATTCGAGGGGTTGAAGGCGCGGAGAGACGACGACGACGAAGAGGACGAGCAGCCACGCGGCAGGAGAGGAAGGGGTGGAGACGACGGGGAGCGTGGAGGGGGCCGCAGGGATCGAGCCCCTAAGGACAATTTCGAGGAGCGAGTGGTGCAGATTCGCCGTGTGACCAAGGTGGTGAAGGGAGGCAAGCAAATGTCGTTCCGTGCTGTTGTTGTGATTGGAGACAAGCAAGGGAAAGTGGGTGTGGGTGTTGGCAAGGCCAAGGAAGTCATTGCCGCTGTTCAGAAGTCGGCCACTGATGCCCGTAGGCATTTGGTCACCGTGCCTATGACCAAATACTTGACATTCCCCCATAGGTATGAATGAATCACATCACCACCCATCAATCTTATCTTTCCAACCCTACTCACATACATCATCACAATTTGGGCATCATGTCAACCCTCCCTCCGCCCGAGATTCTGTGTGTAATGTTGCATCCCATTCACTCAACTCAATTTATCCACACTTTGATGAGGTATTTGTGAACCCTTCTCCTCTTTCTCAGGTCACCACCCATTCAATTTTATCCTTCTGACCATACTCATATACATCACCATGTGGGCACCATGTCAACCCTCCAACAAACCGCCATTTGTGTGCAATGTTGCAGACCTTTTGCTCAACTCAATCCAACCACACATTGATGCATTTGTGAACCCTTCTCCTTTTTTTGAAGTCACCATCCATTCAATGTTATCTTTCTAACCTTACTCACAGCACCATGTGGGCACCATGTCAACTCTCCGTCCCTCCGCCATTCTGTGTGCAACGTTGCATACCATTCACTCATCTCAGTACAATCACACATTATTGATGCATTTGTGAACCTTTCTCTTTCTGAAATTACTGATTCCCTATAAATCATTGCCAGCTTTGTACTAGGCAGGTAGGTCAGGTAGCGTGTATGTCAGCTCAGCATTGATGTAAATACATCTATGGAGAGTGAATTAATTTGCCATTTAGGGTTGCCTGCCATATCTTCTGTCAAGATTTCTGAGATTGAGTCATTTTTGTTTTCTACCACTGCTAATGCTGAACCCTTTTGTGATGACATTCGTTCACTCTACATGGCTTTGCGGGTCTTTTATATAGAGAGTATCCGAGATAGCACTTGCTGGTACTGTAATGCACACGAGGCTATGGTTGTGCTGTTGGCATTCGAGCTGTGATTCGAAGAATGTGGATTGTGAAGGGCACTATAACTTCTAGTCCAATTTGTTGGTCCTCTACAGCTGTGATCACCTCAGAGCAGCTGTAGAACTAGTCTGATAGTTCTTGTTTTCTACCACTGATAAATTCAAATCCTTTGTGGTGACTTTTGTTCACTACACATGGCCTTGCGTGTCTTCAAGACGGAGATAAACGAGGTACTTACTTGCTGGTACTATGGTGCGGTAAACGCCAAGCTGAGGTTTTAGGTTATTCTGTACCAAGGGTTTGACTGGGAATTAGCTGTGGCTTACTTGCTAAGGTCGAGTTTTGCGTCAATTTTTTCAAGACCTATGGGTTCAATCTTGTACCTCAAATCCTTGAACTACAAACGATTTACAGATGTGCAAAGAAGAATAGTCAATTCTTCTCGAGACCTCTGGGTTCAATCTTGTACCTCAAATCCTTGAACTACAAATGATTTGAAGATGTGTAAAGGAGAATAATAAATTTCGCCGTACCCACATATTGATAGAATCTGGTACATCATAAGAGTGAGCAGTTCAGGCATGGTACGTATTTGGTATGTCTTATGGGGTGTGTATATTTCTGTGGAAATTCCACATGGGTACCAAATTGCTTAAACTGTGATTGAATGCCCATTGGTCCCTATCTCCTTTCAGCAAGATTTTTGTATCAAGTCTCTAGTTGTTTATCCAAAGTTTGCCATACTTAAGAACATTAAACGTTTGGATATCTCTAAAAGGGTTGTGGTCTCCTCACTGAGTTGTGACAATGTCATTTTCATACTGCTTGCAAAAGAGAAAATTGTCTGCTACTCGTGGACATATTTACTAATGCTTTAAGTACATTATTCGTGCGCAGAGCTGATGGACAGTATGGTGCTGCCAAGGTGATGCTTAGGCCAGCAGCTACAGGAACAGGAGTTATTGCTGGAGGTTCAGTACGAGTGGTACTTGAACTTGCAGGAGTGGAGAATGCATTAGGTAAGGAGATTGGAAGCAAGAACCCCTTGAATAATGCACGGGCTGTGGTTGAAGCTGTATCAAAAATGAAACAGTTTAGGGATGTGGCAAGGGACCGAGGCATCCCCATGGAAGAACTCTGGAAGTAGAGGATTTCTTGTCGACAGCTTAGTTTGAAAGACACTATCTAGTACATTAATTGGGTACTTCCTGAGGGTTTTTTCTCCCCCTCTTTGTAGAAGCATTGCAGATTATAATTGTTGATTCAAAAGCAATCCTCCCCCAGCTTCTGTGTTTGCACAGAGGTTTTCAGTTTGTCCAATTTTGATCAGGCCAATGTGGCTGGACTCTTACTACAGGTCTACTATACTCAGGATGCTGTTTATCTGCATCTACTTTATTACGTATGACCTGATACCTTTCTGTTAGATCTTTAGACTACTGGTAGTTTCACCAATTTGTGTGGTGGATTTAAGCACTCTATGGTATATGAAAAATGCTTCACATGAATGTCACCTAGAAACACATGGTAATGAATTCATCTCTGCTAAAATTGTTTCACAATAGAGCATAATATTCATTGAGCAAAAAGACTTCACTTCTATTTCTGCTGCACGTAAGCCAGGTGAATAAAAGGGTGGTAGACTTGGGGTTGAGCTTTGGAACCGTGACTCTTGAGGGGTTTGGGAATGAAATTAAACAAGTGTTAATATTTGGATGTAATATTCGAGTAGTTTCTGGAAAATTGGTAGCACCTAATGATGACTATGTTGCCTGCACTGAGTAAAGCCTTGTTACATTTTGGGACGAAAAGTTTTACTAAACCCTAAACCCTGCAATTAAGGTTCAGATTGTATTCCAATCCTTCTCTAATGTGAAGCCTTGAAGGTTTTGTGTCCTATGTATGACTGAAGTCCAGCTGCATCTATCAGCTTGAAGATGCTGTACATTTTGCTGGGATTGAGAATGAGCACTTCCTTCATGCAGCAAGTCTCAACTTACTGAATGGCCATATCGTATCAAGCACAAATTTGTGCTTCTGATTGCAGCTATACACCTGTGGAAAGAATGCCTTCAGACCCTCTGAAAGAAGTATATACCCCAGTTGTTGAAATCGCCTTGTTGAATTGAACTATCGTAGCAACTAGCATTTGACACATACTTCACTACATTATCTGCATTGTACTGATTTCCTAGTAAGTCCCTCTACAGTAAATTCCTCTGAAATGCTGATATCGGGTAATTATAAGAAGTCAAGAGGGAGGTTTAAGAAAAGTACAGGTCCCTTACATTTGTTTGGTCAAGTCCACTTACACGAGTTTTCAATTTGAGAGCTTAAATTTTTTACAGGGCTTCACAAAGCTTAGATGGCGTCTTGATCGTTCATGAGTCAAAGTCAGAATTTGTCTACCAAAACCATCTCACATTCTGAGATTATATTCCACAAGTGTACAATGTACAGGTATTTGGAGGCCTTGATTGGGCGTGTTTGTGATCATGGATTGTATATTAAAAACTTCCTTACAATCACAAGAACATGCTGCTTCTTATGTGACACGCATGAATATTATGTTTTCATATACAGCCCTCTCTCTATTAGCTGATCACCGTGCAACACAAAAGGAGAGGACTGCTCATTTCATCAACTGCTATGGAATTTTTTTTATCTATACTGACCGAAATCTATACAGAACACAAGACGTGCTTCTGCCGTGAAAATCAAGCAACTTTATGTGTGTCTATTTCTGTTGATTTCCCCTTTCAACCAATCTCAGTCCACTTAACTAGAACCTCGAGAATACCATGGACACTGACTGTCTGCTAGACCACCAGAAGCCCCGCAGATCAAGTGAATGTTGCCTCTCCAACACTCTCCAGTGTTGGCAAGTGGACACGAGTCGCAACACTTCATTCGCTGGTGTACCCTGCACACACGGCACTCAAAAGCGTTACTACTTGTAGCCTGCATTCACCAAGATCAAAAGGATGTTAATGAACGTGATCAATCATAGTAGACAGATGACATGTTCTGACGGAGCCCAGGACTGATGTGGTCACTTTACCTCGAGATCCACAGAAGAGACGAAAACTGCAGAGGAGCTTTCTAGGAGAAAATTTGGTTTCCACAGAAGAATGTACAAAATGTTGCATAATTTACAAACAAAGTATAGAAACTGGACTAGATTAGTAGGCATGGATAGAACAAAACCGAAGAATAATCACAATTAGCCAGTCAACTCACTCAAATTGAGATCGAGTGCATAGATGGACGTCAGCAATTTCACACTTACTTCCACATTTGTAGCCTCGGAGGTTGGTGCGGCCGCAGACTCTGGGCATGGCGAATGCATTCCTGATCATGTTCTGGGGATACCTTCCCTGCTGCATTTTGGCTGCACAGGCACGCTGGATTCGTCACCACCACCGCCCTGCAGCATGCGCCATTGCGGCCTCCGTAGGGACGAGGAGGGCAAGCGCCTTGCACTGCTCCATAGCAGGGAGCCAATGCACTCAAGCTACACTGCGCGTTCACCTCCGCTGCAAATGCCATAACGGCAGCACGCAGATGCTCATGGCTACAATTGGCTTGCTGCACTCCATGGTTAAGAAAGAGAGGAGCTCAGAGATTCACAGGGTCGAGCAATGTGCAATGGATACACTTGTGACTTGTGTTTCTAGAAGTGGAGGTTGTGTTATATGGATCGGGAGCTGAATGTCTGCTCACATAACCATGCGTAGCTAGGCTGGGGAGCATTATTAAGCCACCGGTAATTAGCTTTCTGGAATATCTTAGTCACGAGTGCATTGGCAGGAGTTGACATTTGGACACCTTGCAATGAATGCCGCACAGACGTTGTTGCAAGTAGAACCTGCAGTAATTAAATTCTCACGCGGAAGGCTGGTACATGATCATACGGTGTAAACAATTTCCAGCCAATTTCCAGAGCTTCTACATAGCAGATGTCAGACCGATTGGAAACAGGTGAAGAATGAAATCATTGACTTGTGCAAGAGCCGGTGCCGTCAATTTTAAAATTGCCAAGCTCATTACTTATGAGCTACTGTGACACCCGCGACCTGCACATTGCGGTGGTTTACGTGGAGGACGAAAGAAAGAGCTTGCATGTGAGACTGCTTTGTTTTATTTTCAAACTGTCCCTCTCTTCAATCCATTGAGGTTATAGATATCCATCCTTCTTTAATGTGGCCATTTCGATTTCACAAAATTGAATTAAGTGCACATGTGTTTTAATCTAACTGGAAACCATCTTAAATACACAAACTGGTTCCTGAATTTTGGTTTGACATCATTTTAAATTCATGAATCTATAACGTGTGCTTGGGAAAGAGAATTTTTGATTGACTGCTCACCGCTTCGTAAGACCTGGCAACTCAATAGGTATAAGGTGACGCTGCACAAGAACCATGACAGGGTGGAATCTATTTGTAATAGCAACCGCTTGTCTTTCCTCACTAGTCTAGAACCCAAGGAGACGAATAAACCTCTGCTTGACCTGCAACATGGGGTTCCGCCAAACGATTGCGTAGTGCAACTCATGGTTTCTGTCGCTTTCATAAGGAATCAAAATTGCTGTACTTTGATTCCCAGTTGCTCGAATTATTGTCATTGGAAACGGCTGCTCAATGTTCCAGTTCGTTGCGTGCAGAGCTTGTCATAGTCCACAAATTTGCAGTGTCATACAGATACATACAGGCCCTGTTTTGTGAATAAAAATGGTTCCAACCAGTACGCAGCGAGAGTTGCAACCTACCCCTGCCGTCGTGCAGACACTATTTTATGAATCGTCCCAAAGATTCATATTATCCAAAATTAATCCATGGTACATGTTGTGGTGCTTCGGAAATTCCGACTGCTGAGTGGTATCCTGAACAACGAAGATTTGTAAACCAGCAAGAAGATATGATTATCGCATACACGGAGGAATCGGATGAACAATCCGGATTCCCGTAATCAAACTGGAAAATTGAATATATCATGGGTGGTGACTAAAGAGAGAGCGATAAGGTGGAACCGGCCACTGGAATGCTGCGACCCTGCAATCGACTCAGAGAAAGGTCCATTTACAGAACAACACATTCACACAAGAAGTTCAATTTTCACACGTGGATGTTGATCATAGTGCTTGGAAAATACATGGCAGCAATTTCAGAATTATTTAACAAAACTTCAGTGATGTTCGGTGATAAGCTCATTCAGAGAGATGTAGTGGGAGAATGAGAGGTTTGCATGCAGAAAACTGCAAACACATCAATTTCAATAGGATTATAAAAGCAGTAATCGAGATAGCACCCCACTTTCTCAGTGTGCGAAAATCACAAGTCCTTACAAAATTGGCAGTGCTTCTCGCACTGACAGGCCATAAACTTGAGAAATTCTGGATGACTACTCTACGAGCTTCCAGATATTTAAGAAAGTCATAGGCCTTTGTGGTAGAAATCATGAATACTCCAAATACCACTCCTTGTAACATTTTACTGTTACCTTAGGATAGATCAAGATTTGAGAGTTGAATTCAATCACCCAAATTGAGCTTCTAAACTGACACGCTATACTCAACGCATGCAGCTCAAGAAATTCTGTTGACCCTAATTCCGCACTACCCCCAAAACCCTTCAAATTCTAGGCAGCATCTCCAACATTCTCCAAAGCCGACTGATGGAAAAAAGTCTCATTCGATGGTATAAACTGCACAGCCCGAACCCAAAGCATTAGCAACGTGAATTCCGCGAAAACTCATGGTGGATAAAATATCATATCTGACGGTCATCTTGAGTGAGTAAGGTGCGTAGGTGGATCAGAGAGACGGGCGCGTAACACAGAGTGAACTAAATTATGAGTGATCACTCAACTGCACACGAACCGGCCAACAGAGACATACACCTTGCATTGACGAACTTGCGAAGCTTTTCACTGCTGCATGTATGGCGCGTCTTGGAGTTAAGTGGAGAGCGAGGACTCTCAATAACTTCATTAAATTTGTACAGACCGAGACACGACACATGGGGTGGTAGAAACACTTGGTCAACCATCTCACAAAGGAGGATAAGTGCTGCAAGGCATGTTGATTAATATATGTACTTACTTCCACATTTGTAGCCTCGGAGGTTGGTACGACCGCAGACTCTGGGCATGGCGAATGCATTCCTGATCATGCTCTGGGGATACCTTCCCTGCTGCATTTGGCTGCACAGACACGCTGGATTCGCCACCATCACTGCCCTGCAGCATGCGCCATTGCGGCCGCCGTTGGGACGTGGAGGGTAAGCGCCTTGCACTGCTCCGTAGCATGGGGCCAATGCACTCAAGCTGCATTGGGCATTCACCTCCGCTGCGAATGCAAACACCAGCATCACGCAGATGGCCATGGCCACAGATCGCGTGCTGCACTCCATGGCTGCCGAAAGTTGGTGCCCTAAGTTACACCACAAGCAGATTAACAAGCTGAGAAGGGAGGAGAGCTGGAGTAGATGTCGACGAAGGACTCTGCGATGAAGATTGAAGTTGGCCACGGCTGCTTTTATATCGTACCAACTGCAAGTAGTGGACTGTACGTACCTGCAACGAGAGTACCTGCCTTCATAGCTTGAAAGCAGGTGGCAATCCATCGAGCAGGCTGGTACTCTCATGCAGATACGTGTCGACCACTTGCAATTGCCTGCCTGGCTTACCGCCTGATAGAGCAGCATTGAAAGCGGCGGTGGTATTTTCTCACCTAGATTTACATGACACAGAGGTCCATAACTATTTCAGCGAGTTGACAGAGATGGCGACCCATTGAGATCGAAGCTCCATCAATGCTGCAATAGAAGTGGGTGCCCTTGGATGCAGCTCCCAAGGATATTTACTCCACCGGCCTTCACCTTAGTGCACGACCTGCCTGCCTGCAGCCCTGACGCCATGAGAATCTGAGATAGTTCGGTTGCAACCTGAGAGTGCCAGAAAACTTTCGGTTCTCTATAGCGTAAAGTATTTTTACCGGTAGCAAATTTTTGTAGTTTGAATCCAATTTCCTTCCGGTGATGTCATCAAGTGTAATTTGGTTTTTCCCGATTGCTCATAAGTTGGATGGATACGCCAACCTCTTGTACGAGGTGGGGCCCGACTAAGTGGATTCCAGAGCTTTCACTGAAACACCGGTAGGGGCGGGTTTGCAGTATTCAAGGTTTCGATTAAGTTAGCTCTGGTGACCAGATTTGACACAAGCACCACGAGGATGAAACTGTCCTTACGCACTGGCGGATCAATGAGGTGAATGACATCGTTGACATTCTGTTCCTTGAGGAGAAACCTGTTGATGAGAGATTTGATCATAGGTCACTAAATGAGAGATTCCAAAGAAGCAGCACGTTTAGAATAGACCCGCTTTACATCCAGTGCACTGTAAGCTCTTCAGCGAACTGATGTTCATCGAAATGGGTGTTCGAATCTTCTGAACATTGGCCACAAGAGCGATTTTGGATGCAAAATATGTCCATTTCCAATCGCCAGTTAAACGAAACTCCAGTTTAATGTCGATCTGCGGTTAGGTACTCTACTTCGAGGTTCGTTTTCTCAAATTGAATTGGACAAGCATGACTCTGCCGATGCTGTGAAGGATTTAGCCCGAAATTGCAAACACTGAATCTTCCCGCCCAGTGTATGTGTTTCCTGCGTGCGCTCAACACAATTCCTCATATGTAGCAAAACCCACTTCAATCCTTCATACTCTGTTCCTTGAGTAGAAACATCTGGATATGGCAAACAATTACTGGTGGCACGGCTCCGGCTTGCAGTTTAATGTTGGAATTTGAATGGTCTAAGTTAGGTTGATCACCGATAGGTCTCAAGTGACCTCACACATTCTAAACGAGGAGCTTAGGTAATCTTTAGAGTAGATGAACAACCCAGTGATTGGAGTTCCAAGTAACTTGACACGGAGTGTCAAGAAACTGCAAGTGTAATGTACATATGAATTCAAGGCTCTCTAATCCCATTAGAGACTCCATGAACGCTCGTCTGAAAGAGTGTTTCTCTGCATTCGCAAGAAGTCCTCGACGATTAATCTACAGTTTTAAATTTTCGGAAAGGAGGCTGCTTGAATCCGCTTCATCTGATGAGTTGCTTATGAAGATTTCGAGAGCTTCTCCGAAAGCTGCTGCTGTGCGTAACGAACTATTGAGGTGCGTCAGGAACTTTGAGGGCCCTGCGTCAGGAATTTAGAGATTAACTTTCATTTGCAAACTGGGTTTAAAGCCTGTACGTTATTTTCCTGTAGGTTTCAAATTGGATTATAGACTTGGTTCAGGGTTTAAGATTGCAAATTCTTTGCAAATATTGCTCTTTCTGAATAGAAATCCGAAGCCTATCAATTGACTAGTCGATCGAAGCAATCGTTCTGGACAAGTAACTGCTGTTGGCAATGAGGAAAGCAACTTGTAGACCCTGAAAAAAGTATCACACTCCACTCCTTGAAAAGAGTTTGGGTTTAATGGCTACGGGAAAGAGATTCTGGACAAGATTGTTATACTCTTTGCAAAGCTGGGCATCCTGGACAACTTCTAGCACTAGATTATCTGTACAACTTTGGGTATCTTAGATAATTTGTAGTAGCGAAGAGCCAAATGATAGATAGAAGAACGCATCATTAAACCACATAATTCCGAATGAGCAGTATTTTGGAAGCCTGAAGTGGTGTGTAAACCTTGTGCCACATACCATCTCACATCCGGAATACATATTCAATTAAACACCAATACAAGCACTAAATAGGCCCCAGTTGGCAAAGTGCAACGTTTATTTGATTCTGGCTTATCAGATTTCCCTGGGAAACAGAGAACATGCTTCTACTGTGGAAATCAGGCATTCTCTCTAGGTCTATCGCTTCTGCTTAATTGGTGTGCAGCACGAAATGAAGGAAAACCGATTTCAGTTCACGGTTGCCTCCCTAACACTCTCCAATGCCGGGAGGTAGACGCGAGTCGCAGCACTTCATTCAATGGTGTACCCTGCTCACAGGACACTCAAATACGTTACTACTTGTGACCTGAGTTCATCAAGCCAAAATGTTCTTAAGGAACGGGAATTGAGCAAAGTGGAAGGATGGCTTGACAAATCGGCGCCAAGAAGTGATGTGATCACGTCACCTCCAGATCCACACAAGAGACAAACACTATCGAATGCACAGTAAAAAGAAAATTAACTCTGGATTCTACAGAAAAAAGTTCCCAATGTTGCATAAACTACACACAAAGTCATAGAAAATTTATCAAGTTTCTGAGATGGACAGAACATAACCAAATGAATAATCACTGGTAACCAGCTAGCTCGCTCAAATTGAGAAGTGCATAAATGAACGTCAGCAATTTCACGCTTACTTCCACATTTATAGCCCTTGAGGTTGGTGCGGCCGCAGACTCTGGGCATGGCGAATGCATTCCTGATCATGTTCTGGGGATACCTTCCCTGCTGCATTTTGCTGCACAGATACGCTGGATTCGCCACCATCACCGCCCTGCAGCATGCGCCATTGCGGCCTCCGTTGGGACGTGGAGGGTAAGTGCCTTGCACTGCTCCGTAGCATGGGGCCAATGCAGTCAAGCTGCATTAGGCATTCACCTCCGCTGCGAATGCAAACACCAATATCACGCAGCTGGCCATGGCCACAATACGCGTGCTGCACTCCATGGCTGCCTAAAAGTCAGTGGAGATAGAAATAGAGGAACCAAGATATTTACAGGCCTTTGCTCGGTGAAATTGCTGGATACACTTGTGCGTTGATGAAAGTGACGATTATGCATGTTATTTATATGATACATGCTCACCATTTATAGGTTCCTAGTCCTGGGGGCAATGATGTAGTAGTCATTGTAAAACCGATAAGTTGGTTGGAAAGTGGATACTTTAATTATCTCTGCTCTGCATTGACAGGAGTTGACCTTATGGCATCCTGCAATGAATGCCGCATGGAAGTTGTTGTGGCTAATTATATTCTTGGAGTAGGGAGTGAGTTTAGTTGGAGACCTTCTAGATTTCATGTATGAATTTAAATTTTATCTGAAATTAACAGGTGCATAAAAAAATTCTCAAGAGCACATCGCGTAAGTTGCTTTCGCTATTAGGGCTTTTTGCATTCCAAAAACAACATCATCAGTTGTATGAGAAATTGTTACATAGACCTACATACTATGGCGCATTTGCAATAAGAATGGCATGAAGTTTACATTTTCAGTAGGCTAGTTGATGTTGAAATTCATCTCCAGACTCGTAAATGAACCTTTTCGGGAGTTTCCTTAGGTAATTCTAGACATTAAACTTGGGGGTTCAGATTCAGGGACTAGACCGAACTTCATTCACGCAAATTGTGGATTTGTGCCAATGTGTGGTAGTTACTAAGAATGTGGACAATACTAGGTGGTCAGTGTGTGATTCTCAGGAATCATTTCATGCAAAGTCGGCGGCCGTGCAGTCAGATTCTCGGTTTGCTAATTGGGTTTGAAACCTGACCGTCATTTGCCTGTAGGACTCAAACTGGGTTCAGATTTCTAATTAGCTTGCAGAGTAGGTTGCGGAGAGACAGTGGTCTCTATTTGAAATTAGGCGTAAGACTTGATTCCGGGTTTAAGATTGCAAATTCTTTTGAAATACTGCAATGTCTGGATACAACTCCGAAGTCTTTCATTTGACCAGTAGTTCGCAGCATTCGTGTTGTGCGAGTGACTACTATTGGCAATGAAGAAGGCTCGAGGTTAAAAAAAAATTTAAACAGCATGCCAAAGCAATTTAGAACGAGCAGACCTTCAAGGTGTCAATGGTAACCGTGCAACACTGTTCCAATGCAGTTACTCGACATTTTAGCAAGTTTAGCAAGTTCTTTCGCTACCAACTATATTGCAGAAATTTGGGATTTATAGGTGTACAAGTGGTATTTTCATTGTAGTAGATAGAGATGTTTCTCATGTGCACATCGGAGTGTTGTGCAATCTATGCAACCTTTGAAGGGAGATTTGCCAGACAAGGACTTGTTTATTTGGCAGTAAAGGACATGATAGAAGAATTCCTGATACTTTCATTGCATTCCAAAGCCTCCCTTGCGTTTAAGAGAAGTTCTACGACATCCACAAGGCATAATTCTCAGGTTTTTCTGTTGACAACGACAATACTGTTCATATCTGAGTCCTCAACTCAAAATGGGGGAAGACTGCAACATGACGTGGCTGACCACAGCAAGTGGACAAATCCTCCTTCCCCCTGTGAGGATCAGCAGAGTTTCGCTTTCCAATTTTTTCTCCATTGCTCATTGGTTTACCACAGCTGGAGCACTGATTTTCAGAATCTTCACCTACTATAGCCCGATTAAACAAACGCTAGCGAAGTTGTTCAACAAATAGTTAAGTGGGAGAGCAATGGACACATGAATGTTGCTTGCAAAGTTGAATGTTCTGGACAGTTTTCGTGGCACTCGTTTAAGTCACATTGAGAGCCAGAGTGGTAGACAGAAAACCAATCAATAAACCACACATTCTCAAAAGAGCGATATTGCTACCCTGAAGTGATGTCCAAAACTTATGCAATAAACCATCCTGAATTTTTTCAATCAACCAGTCGACAATCCAACCATGCACTCATAGGACTCGATTGGCAAGGAATTAGATCTTAGGTTTCATTTCATAATTCCCTACAATACACACACCATGCTTCAGCCGTGGAAAGCAGGCAACAACATATGTATCTGTGCATGCTGCTTTCTGTTATATCTTTGTGCATCACGATATCGTGAAAGGACAAGTAAACCAATTTCAGTTCATAACCCCGCACTGAACTGAAACCTCAATAATAGCATGATTCCTGACTGTCCACTAGACCACCAGAAGCTCCACAGAAGTGTTTGTTGGCTCTCCAACACTCTGCAATGCTGAGAGGTGAACAAGAGTCGCAGCAGTTCATTCAATGGTGTATCCTGCACACATGATACTCAAAAACATTACTACTTGTAGCCATCAAGATTAACAAAAGGCTCAAGTAATGAACCTGAATAAATCAAAACGGAATGATGGATTGGCATGGCAGTGACAAGGAATTATGTGGTCACTTCACCTCCAGATCCACACAAGAGACGTACACTATGGACTCCGGAGTAACCTTATAGATAAAAAAACATTTGGATTCTACAAAAGAAGGTACATAATGCTGCGTAACTTACAGACAAGTCATAGAAACATCACTAAAATGTTTTGCATGGACAGAACAAAACCCAGAAATAATCACAGCTAACCACTCAACTCCCTTAAATTGAGAAGTGGATACATGGACGTCAGCAATTCCACACTTACTTCCACATTTGTATCCTTTGAGGTTGGTGCGGCCGCAGACCCTGGGCATGGCGAATGCATTCCTGATCATGTTCTGGGGATACCTTCCCTGCTGCATTTGGCTGCACAGGCACACTGGATTCGCCGTCATCACCGCCCTGCAGCATGCGCCATTGCGGCCTCCGTTGGGACGAGGAGGGTAAGCGCCTTGCACTGCTCCATAGCAGGGAGCCAATGCACTCAAGCTACACTGCGCGTTCACCTCCGCTGCAAATGCCAACACCAGCAGCACGCAGATGCCCATGGCTACAAATCGCTTGCTACACTCCATGGCTCCCAAAAACTGATGACCCAATCGATCGAGTAACAAATTGACAACCTGAACAAGGAGTGTAGCAGCGTCAGATGAGCATGGATGAAAATTGAGGTCGCTCACGGACGGTTTTATACCAAATAACAAGTGCCCCCCGCTTGCATGAGATCACCTGGATAGGTCGCTGACTCGCCACGGAGCATTGAAAGTGGCGGTGCTATCTTCTCACCTACTTACTCACAGAACGACGAGGGCTATCAATCTGTTGGTTCATTGACAGTCGTGTTGACTTACTGGCATGCTCCATCAAAATCGAATCAGAAGTTGGTGCAGTGCCTGGATATCGCTCCCAGGAATTTTGCACCGATCATCACTTCAGGCGAAGCCTCCACCTCTGACAGAGGACTGACAGCATGAGATCGTAGTTCGGGAGTCAGAAGATGTTTACTCCTCCAAACTATTATTCAAGATTTGATCCTCACCGAATATTCTCAATGTTTCGGTTCTAGTTGAGCTACGCCATCCAACAGCAGTACCACTCCTCAACGGGGGAGTTGAAGCCAACACAAAGCCCACAGCCCGCCCAAAAGTCCAAACAGATTCGGAACTCAACTCAAGTCTACATTTGCATCCTAAATGCTCGAGGAGAATTGGGTTGTTAGAGATGGGTGACAGTTCTTAGTACCATGCCCCACCAAAGTTAAGTTTTATGCCGCTCACATTAAAGTGTTCAGGAGGTGTATAGAGTTAATTTCTTGGCGACGGTGTGAGTGGAAACTATCATATCTTGGGTCCGGAAAACTATCACCCCGCAGCATTCCATTCAGGTCTTCAACAAACCTGTCTCAATTCCGGATAATAGGCTGACCTTGACAGCATAATTGACTTTCTTAGATCAAGTGATTTCTTCAACAGCTTCTAACTAATTATAGTATCAGCGATGGCTGCACACGGCTCGTTTCAATGGCATTCACATGAATCCAACACGCATACTACCACAACAAGAGGACGGTACTCATTTAGTATCTGAAATGCAAGAAACTGAACTTGCGAAATTCATGACTGAAACATTCTGGTACACAAGGTAAAGGTCCGTAAGGAAGTGACAAATCAACCCAGCTGCAATGACTCTCTCATGGTAATTCGAGGTTTAAATCATTTGATATTGGGTCCAGATGAGCCTTGAGTTTGCTGAAACTGCATTTGCGTTGATTTACGAAACTTTGTTCATCTTTTCACTCCTTTTGAGCAAAAGCATCTTCGATGATGCTTCACTACTCGGTTCTGCATGTTGATTCTAGAGTGAACGAGTTTATGTCAATGCTCTGTACAATAATGCACTGGTCTCGCAATCTCAAAATTTTGGTAGGACATCCTTTCTCGCAGTATCAGCAAATACTTGTTGGAAACATTTCAGGTTCTTAGAGTGGTGAGCTCATCGTCGCTTCTTTTTGAAATATCGAGGTGGCTGTTGAATTACAAGCTCATTCAACTGAATAGGGCTATGCTGTAGGCGTACCAGCGTCGGCATGGATTCCACAAACTGGTGAAGCTTCCAGACCTTATACCACTAAACCCGTAGTCATCACTAAAGTGGCACTAATTACACTAAATGGGGTATAGTGGTGCGAGAAACATCGTCTCAAAAAAGTTAGTTAATTATAGTGGTGTGAGAAGAGTTGCCTCAAAATAGTTAGTTAACTATAGTGGTGTGAGAAGTGGTGCCTCAAAATAGTTAGTTAACTATAGTTAACTATAGTGGATGGACTATATGGTAATAGTGCCCTAATAATGCAGATATCCCTGCCTTATGCGACTCCGTCACGGAATTGCCATCCTTAAAAATCACAAGGGCCCATAGGCTAACCCTGAGATTTGAAGAAGTTGAATTATCGGGGACAGTAATAAAGGCAAGTGACGCTTATGTGAACTAGAATTGATAAAAAGGTGATACTCTATATTCATATTATCGGTTGAACACGGTAACGTCCGGAAATGGACTTTCACTTTGCAATGGTTCAATTGGGTTGTTTGTTGTGGATTCGTCTGGGTTCGAGTCCCTCGATGGCATTGGTATTTTTTTCGTGCAGCCTGTTGCTGAGAGTCGGCATCATAGTTAACTATAGTGGTGCGGTAACAGGTCGGCCTCATGGACCTATTTAACTATAGTGGTTGCAGAAACGGGCCAGGTTGTGCAATAGTTAACTATAGTGATGAGCAATCGGATTGGCCTTGTGGTCTAGTTAACTAGAGTGATGCCCTAAACCAAGTACAAGAAAAGTAGTTAAAATAGTTAACTAGCGTAGTGGTATAAGGTCTAGAAGCTTCGCGTACTCAACGGCTGCGTGCTCCAAGTCGTATTGGAACCGCGCTTTGATGCCGATTTCACATGATTAAGAGGGAACATCGAATCTTTGTTGGGGAGGAGCTCAGCTAGCAGGATATGGAAATCTACAGTTAGCTCATGTGGCTTTATAGCTTGTCCACAAGTTAGCCTGGCCGGAAACATACAAGTGCAAAACTTGCTGGTAGGTGTCACTTGAGCACTGTCTGCACAGCTAGCGAGGAGCTTTGTCAGGCTAGAAAAGCCAAGAATTTCAGGTATGTTCGAGCTTGCTTCCAAGGTACTGGCCATGCGTGATATGTCTTGTCCAAAGAGGCACTTGTCTGAAGCTACGAAAGCCTCCAGCCATGACAACACATCCTCCATTGACGCCAATTCCGTCACTTGAATCCCAGGACCTCTTAATGATGTGGTTGTCGTAGTTTTATATCCTTCCTTCAGTGTGACACGAGTTGCAACGTCTTTGCAGGTTAGTCAAGGCTTCGAGATTCCTGTAACCCGAGGAGTTTGTGGTTCCCGGAGTATAATGTTGTTATATTCCGGGAAATTTGTTGTTATAACGACATCATATGATCTTCGGTACAATCCGCGAATGAGTTTCAGAAAATCCTTATCTTCGGTCTGCCGCACAGAGATCCGCACTTGAGCTCGAGGTGCGTTATTGAGCGCCCAGAATAGGAGGTCTACTATCATGGACATGATCGCCACCGAACTTGCTGCACCTGCTAATAAAATATGTCACCTTTTAAAGAATGTTGTTACATCAACGAGCGAAATGGGGGCGAATTGTCTTCAACGTACACTAGCAAATGGTGAATGTGAGACACCAATCCAGAGACATTCGAAAGAGGTGTTTGAATTCTCCCGGTTGCTGCTGACAGACATGGTTATTTTATAAGCATTGAACATTGCTTTACCTTCTATACATGCTTAATATCGATGAAGATGGAAGTAGAATCCTCGGACTGTAATCACGAATGTAATCTTTCAAGAGAAGATTACGCGGACGATGCATATACGTCGTACATTGCATATAGGTTCTAACCTCTCTCTAGACGAAGAAATTGCAAGTCTACGGTCTAAAATATAACCTTCCAACATTCAAAGCTGGTACAGATCAGCTCCGACTCCACACTTACTTTGGATACACTCTGAAGATAAAAGAATAATAAATACCTTGCACTAAGTTCTTGTGTCACACCAAACCTGAGGATGACCGGAGGATGATTCATATGAGTCGGGAGATTATCATATGAGCACATACTGCCTTCGCATATGCATTAATGACGACGATGTATGTTGTTAATACGCTTTATTGATGCGCCTCACATTCGAATTAGTCGACAAGTCTGCCCAAATCCGATCATCAACCATGAGTTCTGCAAGATGGCCCCAACGATTTGAAAAACTAGCACTAATGCGTTTTGACTACGTTAATCTCGACTTATTTGAGCACAATAATGTCACAAAGTTGACAAACGAATATGACATTAATCCACTGCATTCCAGTAGTGTAGTAAAGAATTGTCGAAGCAGGATATACAATGGAGAATGACCCAGATCGAGGGCCCAGAATCAGTTGACTCCTTACTATACACTCCTACACTAGCCATGTTTCACATAACACCGATGTTTCTAGACCTCCTGAGTGACGGTTTGCTAAGAAAATATTTTGTCGTAAGAAGATTTCTAACTCTCTCCAACCGAAAAGTATTTAATGAGAAGGTCTTGAGCTTGCTCGAAATCTTCGTGACCACTAAGACTTTAAATAGAGTCAAATGCTATCAGTACACACGAAGTCATCTAGCTCACTTTCTGCAGTTTGGTAAACACTGACCAGAATTCAGAATCTGCACAATGCACATTAATGAGTGGATCCATCCCTTTTCTGCGTGTACCAGCGCCGCCTTTTGCTACTCATTAGTGTCCAGTGTGAATTCCTTGTATTTAAAAAGACATATACCCTCCCCGCCTCACCTGATTACCTTTCATGATTTAGGCAGGGTTCGTACAGAGTGGTTAGTTCTTGTGGTAAGTTTCATCTTTGTTGGTAAATTTATATTCATTGTCATGGGGCCCGTTTTTAACTTACCGTAATGCTAATGTATTACTCATTTTAGCTAATGTTCACTTCCCATTACACCTTCCCTGTCTACATTGTGTTAATTGGCCTTATCACATCTTCGCATGGATAAGCTGCACAATGTTACTTCATCCAATCATAGTTTAGTACCTTCAATAATGCTCAATTTACAGTAAATTTTAGGATCCCATTGTGCACTAACCCTGCCTTTGTCGTTGCTGAATTGGACGTCAAGCACTCGACAGCACTCTGTGAAGAGGAACACTATTTATAAGTACTGTATGACTAGAGATTTGTTGAGTGTTTATTATAAAAATTTCTGTCACCATACAAGGTTAGACTCCACATCCTGAATCTCTGAAAGTTTGTGCTATTGTACTACACATATTCAACTTAATAACGAGGCACACACATCGGCCAGTAAGTTCAGGAGGACACACTCCGAGGATATAATAATGTCAACGACCTATCTGGATTCTGTACAACTCCATTTGTAGGTGCAAATCAAACTGAGACATCAGCAAATAGGGAAGCTGGTCCCCTGAGCAGCTCATTCAATTTAGCAGATGCAAAGGATAAATTCCAAACATCTAGCCGTAATTAAGTCTCCACATTCACCGTATACAAAGTGAAAGATGAAAGATCCTGCCGAGTAAACAATTCTGGACCCACACAGGAGGTACGTTTAATCAGTCTAATATTGAACCATCCAGAACGTCACAGTCCTTCTCGCTTCAGGGCTTAACAAGTGGCATCTGCTTTTTCGTCTAGTGATTTGATAGAGAAAACAAACACATTACATCGAAGTTGTATGGCATCATGCTAAAACATGATATCATTATCGTTGTGAACTTCCCTAGCCTGATTCCGGCTGAAACTGCGTGGTTGTTGATAATCTTACGTGTGTAACGCTCAGTAATGGTCTATCAGCTGAGATAGACAAGAGTCTTCAAACATCACGCACGTTATATCAATACAGTCGTGGGGGACTCACTGGATCGAGTTTGATTAATTCCGTTAATCAACATTCAGTTTTATAGAATTGTGGAACCAGTGTGTCAAAAGGCCATCGCACTTCCTCAATACTTAAAATCTGACTAAGTTGAAATTACAAGTGGTTCATCCAATTGTAACCATATGTTTGCATGGACAGGGCATGAATCAAGATATTCTGGATTGCTTATGATCTCCTTCCTGCACGACAGTTGAGCAGGAAGCATAATAATAAATCTCCTTGTAATACTTTCTGACCAGTTAGTGCGAAAAACATATAGGGAATCCAAAGTCCAACCACCTGATTTCGGCTGCTACATTGAGACCTAATTTGTACTGAACTCGGCTCTAAAAATTGTTTACCCTGATTCTGCGTTGCCGCCAAAACTCTGAGATTCAAAGCAGCCGGTTCGACATTCTCCACAGCGGGGAGGTGGAAAGCCACATACTCCAACTGCTCACTCAATGGTGTAAACTGCACGACCAAAGTCAAGCCGACATTAGCAACGTTGGTGGCCAACGAACAGAAATGAAACAACACATGAGCACAACTCGGCATCCACATGATTGATGAAATTTACGAAGCTTTTCAATACTGCAATTTTTTTGCATGCGGTGTAATGGAAAGTGAGGAATTTCACTACGACTACTTCCACTCAATCTGCGCACTCGTAAAGAGACGGCATACGGCGAAACGGTAGATCACTTGCTCGACGAAATCACGAGAGAAGACAGCTGCTTAAATCAGGTATTTATGTCATCGTTACTTACTTCCACATTTGTAGCCTCCGAGGTTGGTGCGGCCGCAGACTCTGGGCATGGCGAATGCGTTCCTGATCATGTTCTGGGGATACCTTCCCTGCTGCATTTGGCTGCACAGACACGCTGGATTCGCCACCATCACCGCCCTGCAGCATGCGCCATTGCGACCTCCGTTGGGACGAGGAGGGTAAGCGCCTTGCACTGCTCCATAGCAGGGAGCCAATGCACTCAAGCTACACTGCGCGTTCACCTCCGCTGCAAATGCCAACACCAGCAGCACGAAGATGCCCATTGCTACAAATTGCTTGCTGCACTCCATGGCTTCCAAAAGTTGGTAATCCAAACTACACCACAGGCAGATTGACAAGCTGAGCGGGGAGAGCAACCTCGGTAGATGTCGACGAAGGAGACTGGGATGTAGACTGAAGCTGGCCACGGCTGCTTTTATAGCGAACCAAGTGGTGCACGAGTACCTGCATGAGAGTACCTGTCTGCATAGCTGCTGAATCCTGATGGGTACGCCATGGACCAGCATTGAAAGCGGCGGTGATATTTGCTAACCTAGATTTACATGACACTGAGATCCATAACTATGTCAGTGAGTTGACAGAGACGGCGACCCATTGAGATCGATGCTCCATTAATGCCGAATCAGAAGTAGGTGCACTTGGATGCAGCTCCCAAGGATATTTACACCACGTACCCATCACTTGTTCAGGCGATGGCTACCTGCAGCCATGAGAATGTGAGTCTGAGATAGTTCGGCAGCAACCTGTGGGCAACTTTTTTTTGTACCATAACGTATTGTTTTCGGTGGCGAACTTTTGCAGTTTCGATTCAATTTTCTTTCGGTGTTTCATCAAGTTTTATTTTTTTGTTTTTTGTTTTTTTGTTCTGATTCCTCTTGATATCTCTTAGGTAGATACACCAAGTTCCAACATCTTGTGCGAGATGGGGCCCGTCCAAGTACATTCAAGAGCTTTCACTGAACATCAGTAGGGGCTCACAGTATTCAAGGCCTCGTTTAAGTACCTGTGGTGGCCAAATTTGACACAAGCATCACGAGGATGGAGATACATTGGCATACTTACAGATTATCCTCACGCAATCGAGGTGATTAATCGTTGACACTCTGCGGGCGCTCTGCTCTTTGAGTAGAAACTTCTTGATGAGAGAATTGATCGTAGATCACTAAATGAGAGATTCCAAAGAAGTAGGTAGTTTAAAATAGGCTCGCTTCACATCCAGTGCAATGTAAACTCTTCAGCAAACTGATGTGCATTTGGATGATTTTCCAAATAATCTTAAAACTGGCCACAAGACCACCTCGATTTTGGATGCAAACTATTTACATTTTCAATCGCGACAGAAACGAAGCTCCAGTTACTGGCTTGGTGCGCTTATGTGGTCTACTTCGAGGTTGGGTTTCTCAAATTGCAGTGGACAAGCATGACTTTGAGCAAAAACATGTCAGACGTCTAAATGTAAGATGATTAATTCATTTACTTTATGCACCTCTTACTGAACTTAATATTGTCTCATTCAAAAGAGTAATCGTCTTACATTTACTTGCAATCATCTTGTACGCTCTTTCCTTTCTAATCTTATGAACTTCAAAAAAAATTCAGAAAGAGAGTTTCTCGATTTTAGATTTGCTAATCATCTTGAACTAATTGCGAGTTTCATATCCTACGGAAAGTGGGTGCAGAGCTAAAAGTTTCCCTTTAAGACCCGCTTCCCTTAGATCAATTGATTCATATTTATACCATTTAATCCTCCCCTTCTCTTCAATTTATAAATGGTCTATTTCTCATCTGTATGTCAAGCTTCTCTGTTTTAGACAAACTTACTTGCAATTTTTATTCATCGCGAGGGTTGATTACTTAGAAGCAGCTATGATTGACATAGTTGGTGATCTGCTACAAAATATGTGTTTGGAAAGATCTCTCCATCCCAAGTCTACTGCAGGATTTAGGGATTCATAGTTAAACAGGTGGAATTTTCAATGATGCAGATGTTTCTCATGTCCACATCAAAGTGTTGTGCAATTTGTGCAACATCAGGAGGTTTTAGGGTTTAGGGAGGTTCGTCTCGGTGTTTAATTGGCAAATACTGACATGACAGAAGAAATTCCTGATACTTTATGCCATTCCAAGTCTCCTTTGCTTTTGATAGAAGTTCTAACCACCACAAGGTATCATACTTCCCGGATTTTTGTGGTGAATATAAGAATATCGTTCATATCTGAATTTCTCGAGTCAAATGGGTAAGATTGCAGCATGCGCTGACCACAGCAAGTGGACAAATCCTCCTCCTCTTGTGGGATCAACGATAACAGTTCAGCTTTCTCTTTGCGACCAATCTTTTCGCCATTGCAATAAAATCTACAGCTAGAGCCCTGTTTTGCTGGATCTACAACACATCTAGCTCCCATAATCCAAATGCTAGAGAAGTTGTCTATCATACAGTAGAGTGAGAGAGATTTCGACATAAAAATTTGTGTGCAACGTTGGGTACCAATCCAGGCTAGATTTGTAGCAGTGAAGAGCTAGAATAACGCATTGTTGAACCACAGCCCTCCGACATGAGCAGTGTTCTAGCAACCCTGAGGTGGTGTATAAACCTTGTGCCATAAACCATCTCACATTCGGAATACATATTCGACCAAACACCAATACAAGCACTGATAGGCCCCAAGTGGCAAAATGCAGGTTTCTTTCATTATTGCTTATCAAAATTCCGTACAAACCACAAGACATGCTTCTACTGTGGAAAGCAGGATATCCCTCTGTCTGTGTCGCTTTCTGTTGAACCAGTGTGCAGCTCGATATGGAAAAGCTACCAATTCTAGTTCTTTATGGGAATTCATAAAACCACACCGAACTCAAATCTCTAGAATACTCTGATTCCTGACTTTTCACTCGACCACTATAAGCCCCACAGAAGTGCATGTCAGCTCTCCAACACTCTCCAAGGCTGACAGGTGGACATGAGTTGCAGCACTTCATTCAATGGTGTACCCTGCACACGCGACACTTAAAGCGTCACTACTTGTAACCTGAATTCATCAAGATTAACAAAAGGCTCTTAATGAACTTGAATTGATCAAAGTGGAAGATGGATTGACAAAACGGTGGCAAGGAGTGATGTGATCACTACCTCCAGATCTACACAAGAGACGAACACCATGGGCTTGCAGAGTAGAAGAAAGTTAACAATAGATTTCACAGAAATAGGTTCCAAATGTTTCATAAATTACAGAGTCATAGAAACTCAACTAAATTTCTGGGCATGGACAGAACAGAACCGAGGAACAATCACAGCTGGCCAATCAACTCACTCACATTGAGATCAAGTGCATAGATGGACGTCAGCAATTCCACACTTACTTCCACATTTGTATCCTTTGAGGTTGGTGCGGCCGCAGACTCTGGGCATGGCGAATGCATTCCTGATCATGTTCTGGGGATACCTTCCCTGCTGCATTTGGCTGCACAGACACGCTGGATTCGCCGTCATCACCGCCCTGCAGCATGCGCCATTGCGGCCTCCGTTGGGACGAGGAGGGTAAGCGCCTTGCACTGCTCCATAGCAGGAAGCCAATGCACTCAAGCTACACTGCGCGTTCACCTCCGCTGCAAATGCCAACACCAGCAGCACGCAGATGCCCATGGCTACAAATCGCTTGCTGCACTCCATGGCTGTCTAGAACTCAGTGAAGATACAAATAGAGGGGCAAAGATATTTACAGGCCTTTGCTCGGTGAGTTTGATGGATACACTTGTGTGTGAAAGTGGAGATTATGCATGTTAGTTATATAATACCTGCTCACCTACTCACGGGTTTCTAGGCCCAATGAGCATTGATGAAGCCATTGTAAAACCAATAAGTTAGTTGGAAAGTGGATATGTAATTATCTCAGTGCTGCATTGGCAAAATTGACCTTGTGGCTGCCTCCAATGACTGCCACACAGTAGTTGTTGTGGTAGTTGAAACTTTGAGGAAACAATTCAGTCGAAGTCTGACGTGAATATATTCCTGGAGGAACTTGGAAGTGACCGCAAACTTCCAAACCTTTTAGATGACAATCAGGAATTCAATCTTATTCTGAAATCAAGTGAAGAATTAAGTTTCAAGAGCACATCGTGTAAGTTAGTACTTCGCTAGTGCTTTGAATCTCAAATCCAATCTCATTAGTCATATGAAAAATCGTTGCATCGACCTGCATATTATGTACGGTGGCTTGGATGAAGAATGACATAATAAGGTTACAAATACAGTAGGCTAGAGTTGATGTTGAATTCGACAACAAAAACAGTTATTTTTCCTGGACGCCAACTCTAGACAACAGATTCCGATGTATAGCTTTCAGAACTGCTTGTTGATTTCAATCTGACTTCCCATCCTTGGTCATCTTAGAAGCAGTTTGCTTTGAAAGACGTTGAGAAAGTGTATAAAAAGGGTTCATAAAAAGGCTAGCAATTTGGTAGTCGAAAGGTAAATCTCCAGAATTTGTGTATTAAAGGGTGGGATGTGGACAGAACCTCTGGTTACAGCAAAAACTTCTGAAATATTGCAGCCATCTCTCATACCTCCTCCGATGGTGGACTAACTTGGATGGTGGTCTGTACGTCTGTACCACTGCTCACTAATTACTGGCAGAAATGAAATATTTCAAGTGTATGGTAATGATCACTAGGTATATCTTAATCCAACCTCAAGATCGTATGCGGATGCGGTTTAGCACATCTCTTATTTCAAAGAGGTACTTATAAAGGTTTCGAATTTCTCAAATCATGCTACTACCTTCAAAGTATTTGTACCATTATTTCCACCCAAATTGGAAGAAGATAGTTCAGGCAGACCGGAAAGAAAATTGCGAGGTAAGTACCCCTCTACCTAGTTACAACAACCGGTACTGGAATACAAGACGATCCATCCACTTGCTGCTTGAATTCAATGTTATTGCACACAGGAAAGTACTAATGTAGTGTTGGCTTAATCCTATCATAAACTCTGGGTGCGTGCACATGTACTCATGCTCCGAAAACATATAATGGTTTGCGCTAATCCACTCCAACAATCTCAACAACCATGTGGCAAGAGTTGAAACATATTCTCTGCAGTTCATGTACAGAGCTTCAACTCAACTTTGACAGTGCAAATTGTGACACATGTTCATCCAGATCCTCGTTTAAATGTAAAAATCTAATCATCATACTTGTCCAGGAGGAGGTCTGTCTGTTGAATAATTTACTACACGTACAGCACATGAGTTCGTTTTCGCATACATTTCACAATTTCCTGCTCAACGTCGGTGTTCATCAATATTCACAAATGCCCCATCGTAATGTTGTAATTTCTCCAACCAAAGGATTTTTATAGTGGCGCTTTACTATGACCTGAAGAAAATTTTGATTGAGCAATGAGGGAGGATTCACTAGAATGCAACGGCATTAGTGAACAACACCTTCATATGGCCCTCACCAGTGGAAATTGCACGGCAGCCAGGTGAAGAAAAATTATACGTCACCATTAATTACTTCAATGGTGTGCATGGTGAGCTAAATACTTGCGTCATTGCAAACAAATAAGTGCTGTCGATAGGGTTATTGGAACAGAGGGGGAACAAAGGCCATCGCACGTTAAACTGATCAATTGAAATCACAAGTAGATGTTCAAATTACAGCCTGTTTGTATAGACAGGGCGTGAATAAATCTGAAATTATAGATTACTTCTCTCCTACCTGCTCGAGAGGTGAGCGGGAAACATGGATTCTAGTAATCTCTCCTTTCTATTCAGTTACTATAGAACAAAAAAATGAGAGTATCTAAACTCTAACCACCTGCTTTCAGCTGCTACACTGATACCTAATCTATACTGAACTCGGCTCACGACAAACCTCTTCACCCTGATTCTACACTACCGCTAGATCTCTTTTGAGATTCCTAGTAGCCGCTTCGACATCCTCCACATCTTGAAGGTGGAAATGCCACACACACCAGCTGCTCACTCAATGGTGTAAACTGCAAAAGAGACCAAATTCAAGCCGCCATTAGCAACCTTGTTGGTCATGATGAACAGAGAGAAACACCACATGAGCACAACTGAGCAAACACGTGACTGATGAAACTTGCAAGCTTTTCCACACTGCACTTCTTAGAAGACTTTCATTCAATTTGTGCACACGGATACGACATACAGTGAAATGATTGAACACTTGCTAGACTAATTGACGACAAATACAAGTGCTGAAACTAGTTGTGTCCATCAGTAGTACTCACTTCCACATTTGTAGCCTCGGAGGTTGGTGCGACCGCAGACCCTGGGCATGGCGAATGCGTTCCTGATCATGTTCTGGGGATATCTTCCCTGCTGCATTTGGCTGCACAGACACGCTGGATTCGCTACCATCACTGCCCTGCAGCATGCGCCGTTGCGGCCACCGTTGGGACGTGGAGGGTATGCGCCTTGCACTGCTCCATAGCAGGGTACCAATGCACTCAAGCTGCATTGGGCATTCACCTCCGCTGCGAATGCCAACACCAGCATCACGCAGATGCCCATGACTACAAACCGCTTGCTGCACTCCATGGCTCCCGAAACTTGATGACTCAACTCACTACCACGTAATTCACAAGTTGAGTAAGGAGAGCAGGTACAGATCAGCACTAGGCATCGATGAAGAATGAGGCTGCCCACGGACGGTTTTATAACAAAATTACAAGTGGCCTGCATGAGATCACCTGCATACCTCGGCCTCGCTAACATGCCACGGAGCATTGAACGCGGCGGCGCTACCTTCTCACCCAATTCCTTGCAGGACGACGAGTGCCATAAATCTGTCAGTGCGTTGACAGCTGTGTTGACCCTTTACCATCCTCCATCAATGTGGAATCAGAAGTTGGTGCAGTGCTTGGATTCCGCTCCCAAGGATTTTGCACCGATCATGACTCCAGCTCTGACAGGGTGCCAGAAGATTTTTTTGTTTCTCCAAATTCTTGACGGTGGCAGACATGTCGAGTTAAGTACTTTTGTTCTGATTTCTCAATGAAAGTTGGATCCACACCAATCACTTGTAACCCAATTTCTTAAACCTTCTGACATATCAGATTTTCTAAGTTTGACTTCGATATCTGAATCCACAGCTCCAATTTCATCATTTCTACGAGCGCATGTTTCTATGAAAATTTAGTCCAGGTCATCAGCCTTCACTCAACAACTCCAATATCATCATCATGCATCTGCGAAATTTGAGGGAGTAACTTAATTGCACGAATTCCTTCATGAATTCCATGTCTGAAATACATGAAAGTCACATCTATCAAAATGTCCAAGCCTGGGAATTGCTAAATAGGGTCATACCTCCAATTTATCCAAATTCAAAAACCAGCCCTCTATAGGTGTGTGGATTTTCATTCCAACTGAATCTACAAAATTAGTGTGGAATTCTTTGCAACAAATTCTAGTGTCAAATTGTTTATTTTTATGACATTTGGTCTTGTAAACTTGATTTTGGGTGACTACAATGCTATCATTGAATGCCAATGCATGAGAAGGTATGCTCAATTATAATAATTTCGTACTAATGAACGCCGTGGGACGTTCCTTTACAAAATAGCTAAGAGGACTTACGGTCTGATATCATATAAATTTATAATCACTTGAGAACTACCATGTCTCATTGATATGCTCGATTATTAGTTTTGTAACCTCTCTTTCTCCTTGCAATTTGAATATGATTGTTTGGAGTTAAACAATCTCAACATTAATTACTTTCACTCTCAATGTAAGGCTCATTGATCGTGAAAACAACTAAGATAGAGGAGGTTTAGAGGTATATCGATATTCTAAAATTTCATCCATATCATTCAAATTATATCATATAAAATAATATCATTAATTGTTGATGACACAAGAACTCTTCAAGAGCTTGCATTAATTTTTCTGAAGAAAGTCAAAATTCATACTAGTTCATTATATAAGTTCCGTAGTACATAGACTTCGATCCCGATCATTCATACATACATACATATATATATATATATACATGCGTCAATAATATTTTGATATCATTATAAGTATGTGTAACTCATTTCTTTGATGAGTTATAATAGCAGTAATGAAAATTTCATATTCTTGAATTTTTTTCTTTAAGCTCAAGTGTTCCCACTTAGGATATAATATTATGATCTTTATAATTATGTCAATAATGCATATGACAAGTTTGATCACATTGACACACTTATAATATCAATCTTAATTATTATTAATCATATAATACTTTCATAATAGCACAATATTCTTCCGTCTTTTAAACACACATTGTAGTTGTTTATAATAATTCAATTTCAATACCATGTATTCTTCAATGAAGAGAAGAATAGACTTGAGATTATTTCAACATTACTTTACTTATCAAAATTTCATTGATAAAGTCATTGATGAGAGTCTCCTCAACATTACTTTATTCATCAAAGTTTTATTGATCAAGACTTTTATGATAGTGTCCTCAACATTATTTTACTCATCAAAGTTTCATTGATCAAGTCATTGATAAGAGTATTCTCAACATAACTAGTTGGTTTTAATATCAAAGTTCCATTAACTCATCGTAACATTGAGCGCCTGATCTCAACCTTACACTATTTTTTGAATGTTTACTCAAAAATGCTACTTTCGTCCCAACAATAATCAATTAAGTGTCACAACATCCAACAACTCACAAGTAAATTAAGAGAAAACGAGCCACTTGGGGCCGAGGCCCCCCGTTGGTGGGAGGAGGAGGCCCCTCGTAGGAGAGGCGGTTCATTCGTATGCGGGTGTGAAGTTAAGACCAAACTCAATCATGATTTGCTCAGTAACGGGGGGGGAAAAATAACCCAAAAAAAAACTTAGATTGATATCTTTGAGGTATAATTACATGATGGCTTTGTGATCTTCACATTTCCTCATCCAAAAAACACGACGTAGATTGTTCACAACATGCTTCCATTTTGATCTAACTTATGATTAGTGTAACTTAATGTAACTCCTTTGGGGTATCCCACTTACATTACATTTTGAGGTGGCCCTAGCGTGCATTAAAAGCACACTCATATATAGCAAAATGATGATGGTAATTGGGACTACATGAAGGAGGTAATCGATAGCCTCAACAACCAAAAGAGAATCTACCAAGACTTCGTGGAAGATGAAATGATTAAATTAGGAACAAAGTACAAGTTACGTATTTGAGGATCATAGAGTAATCTCCATTTGAATCTCTCATGCACACCAAACCCGAAATCTGAAACCTTCCAGCATGTAAAAAGAAGATTCATTACCATGGTAGGGTGTTTGTGCAATTTTTATTTGTAAAATAAACATAGGCTTGCTATAAAACTCAAACACTTGACTACATTATTTATCTCATTTAGTGAGGGTGGGATAATAGTGCGTGTGGGTATTGGATATACTCACAACAAAACTATTCACAACATTCATGCTATTCATACCAACATCAGTGTCTCCTTATTATCTAAGTTTCTTTCCCAAATTAATCTAGTTCAAGTGATATGAGGTGAATCAACAACAAACCTATAGGGGGTCAAGTTTTGATGTTGGATGGATGAGATATACGCTTGTATGCAATAATTCCCCCTCTCCAAATATTTTGGAGTTGTGTATGCAGGTATATTACCTGGTTTATTCATAAACAGGTAGGTTTCATGCAGGGACAGTCGAGTAAGCATAATGAACTGAAATGTTTTACAAACAGCACACAACATCACAAGTGCAGGATAAATTGTCGACCAAGTCCATTTCACTTTATATAATAATGCTAAAAATACAGTTTATGTTGGGAGGACAACCTAGTGCTGATGTCCAATTGCCTGGGGTAAGAGAATCTCTCAGATGGCACATGGTGTACTACAGTCGCATAATTTAGCTAATACTTGTCCCAAGAAAACTTTGATGTGTCGATTTTTTCCCTAAATAACCCTTTGAGGATGTGTGTTGAAGTTTATGTTCATGATTCTTTAATGACCAAAAGAGCCCTGATTCAACTCCCAGTAAAGTTCTCCCTACAAGTTTGTATTCCTATTGAATGATTTCCCTTGTAAAGGGACAATATATACACACTACTACCAGATTTAACAAGACTGACACTTCCTTCTTGACAACTCAGACAAACTCAGACAGGACTTTGAAGGCAGATTGTTTGGTAAAAATGTCATCAACATGTTGAATCATAACACGTTTCCGGCCACCTCGTGGTCTCATTCTGAATTCAATATCTTCAGCCTCAAAATCTACAACCTGTACCAGCCAGAACTAATGTCAATGAATAGGTCAATTTTGAGAGATGGTTTATTTGGTCAGAACGTTCTTTGCCATGAGATCTGCTGCAAAGTAGTCACTGTGCTCTATGATTTAGACACCTATCACCAAAAAATGACTCATATATCATTGTTGTACACTTAGACTTGGTTCAATAACCTACAAGAGAATACTTGCTCCTAAAGACGTAACAATTACATTCCTATCAAGAAGTAAATTCAATGTGAAGGAAAAGTATAGTCAACTGGAGAAGCCTTGTCACATGTGTGAGAACTAAGACCTCATGTATGCAGACTTTCCACAATGAAGAGATGATGGGTTTACTAGAATTGAGTGCAAAACCTTTAGTACCTCTGATGACTGAGAGTGAACAACAGCTTCATGCTTGTCACGCACAACCTTGTATGGAATTCGAATAGTGCACCAGGTCCAGTTGGTATCTTTCAAGGTGCAGATAAAGAGCACCAAAGAAACAGAAAAAGCTTACAATTTCTTGTATTGGAGGTTCATAATCAGGCAAATTAGAAAGTTTTGCCTCCGCCAGCTCAAGCTCTCTAGAAGCCACCAAAATTTTCTCCTGCCACATAGCTTCTCGTTTCTCGTTACTGGCATCATGACTTGTGCTGTAGCTATGTAGACATAGCCTGTTCAGTTCTTGAATGAATCAGAACTCAGCCTAATGCCCTTCAGTGCGTTTCTCAATGGAGGATGAGTTTTGTATTCACTTTGAAAGGGGATGATGAGTAGTACTTTAGGTTTGCAAACCTTGTGCAAATTTATTCAACTTGAATTCTTCGGTTCTTTTTACAGCAGTTAGCCTCATATTAGATGCCCATTGTTTTTTTCCTTGTTCTGACTCCTTTGAGAATGCGTTCACATGTGATGTGATATAATGATGTCAGAGATGTCGTCTTCTTTGGGATTGTAAGCCTAATTTCATGTTTGCAACGCGATTTGTGATTGTTGTATTGCAGGATTTTTGTTTTTTGTTTTTCAAAATTTCTCCATTATAGCTCCTATCTGAGATGGAGACTTTCAAAATCAAACAAGAGGACGATAGAACCAGCTTGGGCAAATTTAGGGCGAGGCCGCAGGGAAATTTTGTCGCCGAGGTTCTCAAAATCATGAAGAAGAAATTAGGACACGATGGCATTTTGCTCGATGACACCACGGAGCTTACTGACACTGATCTGCTCACTCCAGGACACCCTTGTCAGTACTTGTAATTTGCGTTATGCTAAGTGCAGCAACCACAATTTGCAACCGCACACACCCGATGAGAGTTACATTTTACTATTTGCCGTGTGTCTGAATCTAAATCTTTTAAGAGCAGGTGCTACATTGCAAAAATCTTTAGAGGAGCTGCTGTGATGTTCAGCTTGTACGGAAATAGACAATGCACATATATCCTAAACCTACATCTCAAGAGCCATAAACCATAAACCCTCAATCCAAACCTTCAAGCTTGAGTTTATGCGTCCTACAGTTGAATTTCCTCTTCAATTCTAGTGTGCAAATCCAAATCAACTGTAGACCAGACCCGCTATCTCATCAATAACTAAGAAATCTCAAGGGTTTGGGGTTTAGTGAGGTAACACATTTTACGAGGGTACAATCATCGTGCCTCTTGAAAAATCAGCCCATGATACTCTGAGAATTTAATTCAAGACTTGTTTTGCCTTTAAGCTGCATGCTTGCTTGAGGAATATTACACACGACCAACACCTAGGACATGAAATGACCCTCGTGCGAACTTTATAATCTCTTACTGATAATGACCAGAGAAGGTAATGTCTACTTATAATTTGTGTTCTGCTTGGATACAGCAAGTGCAATTTGCAACTAGAAGTTGAGGATATCCAATGACACTTACAGTTTTACTATTTGCCGCATGTCAGAATCTTTAGAGCAGGTGCTACACTGCAAAAATCTTTGGAGGCGCCGCTGTGACGTTCAGCTTGTATGGCAAAAGCCAACGCACAAATCCTACCTACATCTCCAGAGCCATAAACCATAAACCTAAAATCTGAACCCATACATTCAAGCTTGATTGTATGCTTCCTAAAGTAGTAATCTCCTCTTCAATTATAGTGTACAAACCTCAGGATTCCTCGGCTTCGGGGATCACCTATACTAGCAACATTACCAATGAGCAAGCTGCCCGCTCAAAATAGGTCGAATTTCACAACATTTCCACACAGTTCTTAGATTTGTAATTTCGCTAATGATGCAGAGCCAGGAACGGCGACCTCCCATGTCCGAAGCCCACATTGCAGCAAGTTCAGACAGCGCTCCCTCGACAAGCATTCCAAGTCCAATGAAAGAGAGGCATGTACCTATGATCTATCGCACATGAAACACTCACAAACAATCATCACAGACCATACCCCCTACCGTCCTCCCTACGCAGAAAGCCCAAATTCTCAAACATTGTTAACCGAGAAACATATATGCAAGCATCATCGTATCACTCACCAGCGACATAACCCCTGAGCAAGCCATCCGGCCCACCGTTACAGCATCCCAGCAACGTGGTCGCCAGCAAAAGCCCACAAATCAGCTTCGCAGCAGCCATGGCAAAAGATGGGATCGCCTGCTCCCAAAACACCCACTTCTACTACAAAACACGAAACAATTCGAACCCACAAATGCTCTCAAATTCCACACTGACTGGACATTTTTTTGTTAAACCACCCACACACACACACATACACACACACCAGTTCTGGCTGCAAGAAGCTGGCCGAGGCGCACACTTCCCCGCCACGAAGACGATGAAGCCGAGCTGAGTAGTGCACAGGCTTTCAGTGAAGAAATTGAAGGACTTTTTTTGCGCAACGGTGCAAAGGAGGCACGCAGGAGCGAGGATTGAGAGGTGCGTGGCTCTTGCAGTGCGAAACAGGAGGTTGAAGAAGAATGTGCCACCACAGATGCGGCCCTCGCCATAGCCACCATCATCGTTCCTTACTCCTACCAATTTGTGCTTCTCAAATCTGGCAGGCAGGCAGCAATTCCACCCCAACTTTTCGACTCTGTGAATGATCCCAGTGCGCCAGGTTAACGTACGCAAGGATTTGTTGATTCCAAAACGCCCTGGCTCCTTGGCAATCTCGGCACTGCGAGCGACGAGCTCCGACGACGATGCAGGAGGATTAACCCTAACCCTAAAACGAATTGGTGACGTGGACGCAGGAGAGGCCAGCATTTTCGCAGGCCGCTCTAGGCCTCCTCCTCGAAGAGAAAGAGATAAGTTCTAATTTTGAATAGCAAAAAGTTATAAGTATATTCCTAAAGGTGTCTCAAAGAGAGAAGATACAAGATAGGTTCAAGTTTTTTTCGCACTCAATTTTAAGATAACTTCGTTGCTTTGAAATGAGGTCATTGTCCCTAAAAACCCTTTGCTTTATTTAGTCATTTATCTCTAATCCTAAATCCATATATTAAGTGGTTGTCATCTCCACTTTCTTAGATATCTACCTATATATGACGTTTATAAATTGTACATATTTTAAACGGTTATAATCGTCAAACTATCATATGTTTGTATTTTAAGTTTTTCACTCTATCCTTGTTGTGGCTACATAGTAATATTGTAAATCATTCTTTGAGAATCAATCAATTCTGTTGTGATTTTAAAATGACTTGTATTTGGTAAAGTCTTATTCCAATAAGAGGATTTCTCCTTCCTTTGGATGCATTGTCCTTGCACCCTATAGCCTGCCTTGAATCCTTCTATTACTGTTAGTCCAATCAGTTAGTTTAGAGTCTTAGACTTACACCGTTCTGTTGTAAAGGTGTTTGAACAGTCACACCTTTCAAAAATATACCAAACGGCGTCTCTGTCCTTCATAAGAAGGTTTCTCTCTTGTAAGCATATTATCATTAATATGACACACACATCTTCAACTTCTTGTAGTTTTGCATTCCGCACAACATGGTATGAAAGCAGAAAACTTAAAACTTCAACATGTGCCTCGCTCCAACTCCTCCACAGAAGTGTTCCAGCGAAAATGCTTTGGATACATTAGTCCGAGTGGAAGAAAGAGTTGAAAATGAAAATCAACATCACATCCAAGAAGGATTCTTTCAACTTGCAGAAGAACTAGCAGGTGAAGACGTTGGACACCCTTCGAATCTAAATTTCGAAATGATTTCATACGGAGTCAACAACGCACCTGAAAGCTTTATAAGCTACATCAATTTACTTAATCGAGCTGGTCAATTTGATGAGATAAATCCACAGTTCTTCAAGAACGATTCCTATGACACTGTGCCTTCTCATCTGCACCAAGAACTTTAAACTTCAATACTTCCAATTAAATCCCTAGGAAGTATAAATTTAAGCAATAGCACAATGGCCAATGTTGGATTAACTTCAACAAACCGAGCTTACGTAATTCCAATCCTAAGTGCAGACAATTATGTGACTTGGAGTATAAAACTTGAATTATTATTAATTCACTCTGAAATATAGGGCGTTGTGAATAGTAGTGATGTAGATCCTGCTACAAGTGGCGTAGTAGGCTTGGCAGCCTGGAAATTACGTGATGTCAAGGCCCGATCAGAGTTTTTGCTCCATTGCAATGAGAAGCAACTCATTTCTTTACATTCTCTCACAACCTCTAAGCAGGTTTGGGATCGTTTGAAACAACTCTACGAGAAGTCTAACAAAGCGTCACAAGTAAATTTGGATAATGTGGTAGCTATTTTTGAGCCTAGTTAGTGTAATTTGAAACTAAATGGGAATGAAACTCTTTTTGAGCCAAAAGAGCTTAAAACAAATGGTGTGAAGGAGGCTATTGACTTGAGGTGACGAAAGAGCGGTTAGAAATGACTATGGCCTGATTTTGGAGGATACCAGTAGAGAGGTTAGAGGAAAGCAGAAAGAGATGGAGAAGAGGGCAGATTCAGAGGGAGAGAACATGCATTTTAATATTTTAAGTTTTTGTGTGATCTTTGTTTGATTCCAGCGAGAGATTCGCTTAGGCCGAGGGGAGTGATTCCTCTAGGGCCGGACCATAGCCTGTTTACCTTTTATATTTGAGCAGCATTGAATTATCTTAATTTTGAGAATTATTATAAAGTTGTTGAACTGCATTGATTACGTGCTTGTGATATGTATTGCAATTACCGGATGTTTTCAATGGAGTAAGAAATTATATAAGCATTTACTGTCTTTGTGAATTCTGAGCAGACGGTGTATGGAGTTCTGCAGTGATTTTATTTCAGGCCATCGTCTAATTTCAATATTGTGTTAATGTGAACTTCGGATATTGAGTTAGGCGATGTCAATAGTCTGTTTATGTTGGTATTATCCTTGCTTATCTTGAGAATAGATCAGTAGGTTGACATAATGCCGTGATTTCAGTTAATTCGTAGAGGTTAAGGTGTCAGTAACTCAATTATTTCGTGTTTTGTAAGCGAGAAGTAAATCAGATTCAGTCTATGGTCTGTATCCGATTAGGATGAATTAAAATGGGCTTAGTAATACAATTTGGATTAATACGTCATGCAAGGATGACCATTCAGTGAATGTGAAGTTTGTGATGATCGTTGACATGTTAAATTAATGTTGCAAACAGCTTTCGCACATCATCGTTGAATTTGGGAATACTTGTAATTATCAGTGAATAGGATTATGGAATTACAGTCCAGGGATACGGATGTAGTAATAAATAATCCTTGAATCTCTGCAGTTAATTAACATTCTGATTGCACTCGAAAATGTAGTTATTAGCAAATGCATGTAAACATACCATTGTCTTGGTTATCTGTAGATGCAGACTGAAGCTAGGCTATAGTCTTACTTTAATTCACTACCTATTGTTATTGCAAGTGATTTACTTTGGGACTCGAGTAATCAGATAGCATCAGGATATAGTCGAATGTACTGTTGACAGATAATGTATCCTTGAGACTGCGGAACATATTTGTTCATGAATATAACTAGGTTGATTTCGGGGGTAAATACTGTGCCATTAATTTGGAATATAATCCTTGATACCTAAGTTCTGTGATGACAATGGTCATAATGAGTTGAGTTATGATGACATGGCTATGTCTTGCTATTCTCTAATACCTTAAAAGTGTAAGAAGAATGAGTCCTCAAGAGAGAGCTTGTAGTCCATTCATGAATAATTCTAAGTTTAAGGTTGAATGACAAAGCATAAGTATTCTAATGTATCACCCCTTTGCTCGAGTGTATGAAATAGTCAAGAGGCCATAGACTTTCCACCTTTGCTCTTACTGATTCTTAAAGTGCCTCTAAAGTGGATTACACACCAAGTCAATTGTCATTGATGTAATTTCATTCTCCAAATTAATTTGGGGGTAGGGAGTAATGTCATGGTAATATGTGAAAGTGTTGGGAGATTGTAGCCCGGATCCCAGGGTACAATCCAATTGAGCGAAGAGTCAGACTAACGTCTTCTTCGTGTAAATGGAGAAACTGTTCAAGTCTATGGTGGAAGTTGAAAGGACAATATGTTGAGACTATTGTCTGCGAAGGGTTAGCTCAATGCGGTGAGGACAAAAGGACGTGCCGCTTACCATATTGGTAAGATTTGATTGCCTACTAACACCTTGAAGGAACTAAGGTTAAATTGAACTTTCACCATCTCTAATAATTGAATTGCTTAACCTTGTTTGTAATAATGAACTGAGTTGTTGAATCAATTGTCTGGTGATTTAAGAATATTGAATTGGAATTTTAAATAAATAAAATGAGTTCAGGAGTGATGTGAGAATATGTTAACGCGCCTATGTGATTTTGGACTTATTGCCTTGAGGAAAGAGATGTTGATTGCCAGTGTTGTCTATCGCGACGTCATGACGGGGTCGTGCCGTCATGACGCGTCGTGTCGGGTCGGACCCCTCCGTCACGACACAATAGGCTCCTCGTAGGGTCAAACTAGGGTCAACCTAGTAGGGTGGGTAAAATACTTACCTTCTTGCCAAGGTGGTGTCCTACGTGGCAAAAAATGCCGACGTGGATGTGCATATTTCCCTTGGCATGTAAACCATTTTGCCATTGTGTTTACCATTTTGTTAAAATCAAAGTAATAAAATATTACTAAGGAGGGTGTAGGTCGGACGGGGGGAACGGGTGGGGAGCGCGGGCGGACGTGTGGGAACGCCGGGGAACATGGGGTCGGATGGGGGTGAGGGTCGGGCGGGGGGAAGGGTCGGACGGGGGGGAGGACGGGAAGGTAAGTGGGAACCGGGGGGGGGGGGGGGCGGACGGGGGGGAACGCGGGGAGCGTGTGGGAACGTGGGGAGCGGGGGATGGGAGCGGGTTTAGGAGGTTTGGATAGGACGGGATGGATGGGAACGGGATTAGGGGAACGGGGGAGGGGAACGGGAGGGAGGACGGGGGGTCGGACGGGAAAAGGGAGGACGGGGGGGTCGGACGGGAGGGAACGTAGGGAACGGGTTAGGGAACATGTTAATGGGCTAAGGGAGCGGGGTTAGGGTACGGGGAACGGGGGCGGACGGGCGCTAGTAATTTTATTCCCCACTTTACCTCTACTTTGCTGACATGTCATCACACGTGGACATCGTAACTCCTACGTGTCCGCAATGGGGTAATGTAAATACACAAAAAATTCGGTAAAATTCAAGTCCGGCAGGATAAAGACATCATCCGTCATAATGTCGTGACGGATACGTGTCGTGACGGCACGACATTATGTCGGGATTACCCTCCGTCACGACACAATAGACAACCCTGTTGATTGCTTTGGCCGATACCAGGTAAAAGACGATTGTCGGACTGTTTAATTAAGATGGAATCTAATTAAAGGAAACTGACTATCCCGAAGGGATTATGGCACTGTCTTTTCCAAGTTAGATAGATAGAAACTCCGGTCCCTTTTTAGCAAGGGGCCGGCGTGAATAAAGTGTCCATTCGTAATGTCAATGAACCGATGCCCACTGGACAAGGGGACATTGAGACAATACTACTCTCCCCTTTCGAGGATGGGCACTATAGTGACACACTATACTAGTTCCTAGCTAGCCACTAGTGCCTTGAAGATACCGGACATGGTATCCCCCCAAAGGGCTTTGAGGTACCCATACAACAAGGTCCAAGGACCCCCCACCATAGTTGGGTGGACTAAGGTGGTGAGCACCACGCCGGCATGGGGAATAGAACCCACAACCTCCTCATTGGGGGCCATAAGCCCTAACCACCAAGCCAAGGCCCGTGGTGCCTTTTTCCAAGTTACATTAAATGGGATTAATGAATGAAAAACTATGGACTACACCGAAGTGCCCGTGGCTTCGGTAAAGAGACAAAAATGTGATACTATTGCAAAACCATTGACTATGGTTGTGCCTATGCTTGTGCACCGCACTTGGTCCAATTAAAATGAACTCACTGCCAGACAATTACCTGGGAAATTATAGTGAGGTGAGAGATTGTCAATTGCATGTACTGACATGGAGTGGTTTTTTAGAGTTTTTATCCCTTACCCGTAAACCAATTATCAGTCATAATCCAAAGTGAAGTGATATACCCTTGTGTTTTCCCTAATAAAATTTATCTAAGACACCTAGATGTTGTACAAATTACCTTTTAAGTCTTCCCTGATTGTTTCCCTGGGTTTTGTTCCTAACCAAAAAACTAACTACATTTTGGCGACTCTGCCACTTAACTATGTCAGTTTCAGACGAAATTATGTCCTTCTTGGAAACATGGCAGTTGCTTCTTAACGAAGCTGAAATTGCCGGATATATTTTCACAGAAGACCAACAAGTTAATTTGTTGCTCGCTGCTTTACCGGATTCTTGGAGTGCCTTTATAACCACGCAAGGTGGTATTGCCAATCTGACATTTTTGACTCTACTATCTAATATACTACAACAAAATTCCATCAATCTTTCTAAGCCTGAGATATCAAAATCCTGCGCCTTCTACGTCAAGGGTAAATTTATTAAGCCATCTTCAAATAAGTTTAATTTATCTGGACAATTTTCAAAGAACAACAAGCAAAGCTACAACTCACAATTTCGGAACAATGGAAAGAATTGGTCCGGACAAAAACCCATTGATCAAAATACTAACTCATCTACTAGAAGGACTATTATTTGTCATTACTGTGGGATCCCAGGGCATAAATCTCCTGAGTATCGTAAGAAAAAACGTGGCCAAGCTAAGAATGAGCATGGCCAAGCTAATAATGCTCTTATTACTCAAACTAGTAGTAACCTTACTGCTGACACACCAACTTATATATTTTCGGCAATATGTGATAATTATGGCCCTTCTTCGTCATGGTATCTAGATTCGGGTGCTAGCCAACATATGTCTCCTCAAAATGAACTCTTTCGAGATGACCAACTTCTCGAAACCCCAAGAATGATAATTCTCGGTGACAATCGCTCGCACAATGCTCTTGGCTATGGTTCTATTATGTTAAAAATACCAACTGAAGAATGTCTATTGAATCTTGATGTTTTATATGTCCCTGGCCTTGCCAAAAACTTATTGTCTGTAAGTCAAATTATGACCACATGCAACACAATTATTACATTTACTCAGACTCAATGTCTTATTAAAACCAAGTCACCAGACTCAACTAAACAAATGATATTTCAAATTCCAAAAGAAGGCAATTTATTTTCTTTTGGCATTGGTATTCCCCCATCAGAATCCAATTATATATCTACAACTTTGTCTAAATCTGATTCAGAAACACTTAAGTGGCATTACCGATTAGGCCACCTTAATGTACGTTCTATTAACCTTATGCAAAAACACAACATGGTTAATGGACTTCCTACATTAAAAAACACTCTCTCTCTATATGAGGGTTGTGTGTTTGGTAAACAAACCCAAAGTTCTTACCCAACATCTCTTTCTACAAGAGTCATTGCCCCATTGGCTTTAATCCACACAGATTTGTGTGGCCCTATGAGTACGCCTTCATTAGGTGGTGCTTTTTATTTCCTCTCGTTCATTGATGATTACTCCCATTTTACCCATGTATATTTCTTAAATAAGAAATCCTCTACTTTGTCTTATTTCCAAACTTATAAGACATTAGTAGAAAATCACCATGATAAACACAAAATACTTATTCTCCGCTCGGATAACGGTGGCGAATATACATCCAACAGTTTTACAAATTTTTGTCAAGATCATGGAATTCAACATCACCTTACCAATCCCTACCATCCTGCTCAAAATGGGGTTGCCGAACGGAAGAACTGTACCTTGGTTGAAGCTGCACAAAGTATGTTTCAAGTTGCTCATCTAAGCAAACATTTATGGGCTGAAGTTGTGGCCACTCCCTGCTACCTGCAAAATCGTTCTTATACTACCTCTTTAAACAACATAACCCCATATGAATTTTGGACATGGTTACGACCCGATCTTACTAATTTGCAAATTTTTGGTTGTCCGGCATACTCTCACATTGTAAAAGAACACCACAAGAAATTAGATTCCAAGGCCATGAAATGTATTTTTATCGGCTATTCATCAAGTACAAAGGGCTATCGCTTGTATAATCCAGAAACCCAACTTGCTTTTACAAATCATGATGTTATTTTTTCAGAAGATTTGTTATTATCTAATGGCGGTTCTTCTTCAACTGGACAACTTCATTCACCCCCTATTGATCATGGTGAATTTTATTTCCCTGTTCCTGAGTTTTCTTCTCCCCAACCAGGACCTACCCACTCACTGCCATTGAATCAGCAAGAAGGCTTCAAAACGGACGACTCTACCCATATTCCACCGGAACCACCAAACCAGGAACCACCCAAGACCCCACCCCCTCCTGATGATGAAGATCCACTCACTATACATCCAACTTCTGCATATCATCGTTCTCATCTCCGTCAAGCCCAATCTGGTTCTCCTCCTCACCTTAGGATATCCACACGTTTCAGTAAGGGACAAAGATATACTCTGCGATTTCATGACACTAACCTGTAAAACTTTGGCTTTTTAGTTGAGCTAGCTGAACCTCTCAGTGCTCTCACAGAACCTGAAGCCCTTTCCAATGATCACTTTAAAGATTGGAAAGACGCTATGGACAAGGAATATAATTCCCTAATTAACAATTGCACTTGGGATCTTGTTGATCCACTACCAAATCGAGCTATCATCAACACCAAATGGATCTTTCGACGAAAATACAACTCTGATGGATCTTTATCATGTTTTAAGGCAATATTTGTCACTCGTGGTTTCTCTCAACAAGCAGGAATTGAATTTACTGAAAAATTTTCTCTTGTTATTAGGATGACATTACTGTGACTTCTTTTAGCATTGGCCATTATTTACAACTATCACATCCATCAAAAGGATGTGATCACCGCCTTTTTAAATGGAACCTTACATGAAGAAATTTACATAACGCAACCTGAGGGTTATATTAAACCTGACACTGCACATCAAGTGTGCCGCCTCTTAAAATCCCTCTATGGTCTAAAACATGCATCTCGCGTCTAGTACGAGACCTTTGACACATTCTTATTAAGTCAGGGCTTCCTTAAATGTACCTCAGATCCAAACGTTTACATTAAGCGATCCCACAATTCAATTCTACTCTGGGGTCTTTATATCGATGATTTGGTTATCATCTCTGACAACTTTCAGTTTTTAATTGTTACAAAAGCAATATTCAATCAACGTTTTTCCATGACAGATAACAACAAGATTGGCTATATTCTTGGCATCCAAATTCAACGGGATCGCTTCCATAAGACATTATTATTGTCCCAAGAAAAATACATCCATGATCTCTTAACTAAATTTAATATGGCCACTTCTCATTCAGTTGCGATGCCTCTTGAAGCTGGTATTCGATACTCACGCCACCAACCTCACAATCTTCAATCTTACGAACAACACCTTATGGACAAGATCCCGTATAAACAAGCTATCGGGAGTCTTCAATATCTTGTACGTTCACATGTTGGGATCTAGCTTTCTCCGTCAATCATCTGGCTCAATTTATGCAGGACCCAACTCCAGCTCATTGGCTTGGCGTCAAACGCATGTTTCGATATATGCGTGGAACTTCAAAGCAAGGACTCGTCTATTCTAGTCCTCCTTCAGCTCCCACTTCTCTCCACCAGCTAATTGGTTGGAGCGACGTTGATTGGGCAGGTGATATCGACACCCGTCGGTCTACTTCGGGTTATATTTTTCAATTTGACTCATCATGTTTTCTGTCCTGGCAAAGCCGCAAGCAAACTATCGTCGCTCTCTCGTCAACGGAAGCCGAATATATTGCCACCGCCACTGCCACAAAAGAACTATTTTGGTTGCAAGCCCTTCTACAAGAACTTGGTTACTCTCTGATTTTCCCCGGAATCATTTTCTGTGACAATCGGTCATGTATTACCTTAAGTGCAAATCCAAAGTATCATGATCGGTCTAAACATATTGACCTGCGATTCCATTTTCTCCGTGAGAAAGTTCAGTCCAAGATTTTGAAACTACAGTATACTTCAACTTCCACTATGTGGGCCGACATCCTGACCAAGTCTCTTACAAAAGATAAACATCAGACCTGCATTCAAGCTCTTACCAAGCCGCTTCTTTCGATGTGAAGCAAAGGGCCGACCAATCACATATTACTTCTTTCTCAGAAGCTTCACGGGAGGGGGCGATTACAAAACTCAAGTTAGGAATTACATTGTTTCAGCCATGCAGTTGAAGGGGGCATGTAAGTCCAATCAGTTAGCTTAGGGTCTTAGACTCACACCCTTCTGTTGTAAAGGTGTTTGAACAGTCACACCTTTCAGATATACCAAACGGTGTCTCTATCCTTCATAAGAAGGCTTCTCTCTTGTAAACATATTATCATTAATATGACACACACATCTTCAACTTCTTGTAGTTTTGCATTCCGCACAACAATATCATGCACACGGCCAATCAACCTTTCTCTCTGTGAAAGACTATTGCCCTATACGACTAATATCTTGTGGGGCCAAAACACATGTCGTGGCTATGGCCTAATAGATGCTTGAACTTCCCAGACCTTACCCATCTTAGGTTTCTACGTCTTTCTTTATCTTGCATGGTCTCAGCAACCTAGCCCTACCTTGTCCACTCTCAAGCTATGGCCTCTCAGGATCTCTTTGACTCTCTCTCTCTCTTGCTCTTAGCAGTCTATTGTTTTTTTACTTGGTGAGTGATCATCGCTTATTGTTTTCTTGATTATTCCCTCAAAATTATTGTTTTTATGCTTCCTCACTCGGCTAATTGCCTGCATCTACCTCTCTCAAGCCTAGTATTTCATTTTAAGATCATTGCCTCTCGTGCTTCTTACTTACCTACTTTTCTCTTGCCTCACATGCTCTTTTAACTCAACACAACCTTCTAACTTGAGTCATTCACTCATAATCCTTAGTTTCTTTCCCTGACTAGGTATCATTTGGCCAATTGCCCTCATACATTCTTCTCTATCCAACTCCCGTTCACTTAATCTTGAACTCTTTCCCGTATAAACCTAACATGAGCCTACTTGCATGAATTCAGCTTTGCATTTATTGTATTAGACTACTTGCTCAAATCACCACTTACAGACATTACTCACATACATCCAAGATAATACACTTCACCATTCCACTATGCTCTCAGAAAGACATTGGCTCATCAGATCTTTGCCAATAACTTCTCATTAACAAATCATAACTTCAAAATTTTGGAGTCCGATTCCCTCGGCTCTATCCACTATTACTACGACATCTGAGTTTTAGTGATACGTTTAGGGTCTTGCCTATGGCCGAACTCAATCACTGAGTTTTGGTCCTACTGGTCTACAACTAAAACTGCTTGAGATTACGTAAGATCTTTGCAATATGAAAATAACATCCTCTTCTAGCACCCGACCTCCTCCTTATCAAAAGAGAGGAGAAGGCAGTTATTGCAATTGTCTCGGAGCAGCAATAACCCCCTGATTTCACTTAGGATGGATTCCTAACTGCCTATTGCCTGCTTATCCTTACTAATTTCCAAAATTTAGCGTGCAAGCTAGGCTATACCAAAAATTTGAGCTTACAATTATAAACGCGGAGTCATGTTTGGGATCAACAAGCGGTTACAAAAATTGTTAAAGAATTTCCATGGAGAGGGTAATAGTTATTGTGAAGACAAAGCAATGAAGCACTTGAAGGAACAATGCCATGGTGGTTACTAATATGTTTTCTGGTTATGGAGGATTAGTTTTATCTTTTCACATTTGTTCCAAAAGTGGCTTCAATGAAGATACCACTTTTGTGTCCATGTTTCAACATGGCCTCCCATTGCCAATTTGTTTGGATGCCAATGGTGAAGGGAATATTTCCTCCCCACAACCCCTCTGAGATGGCATCACCCCCATCATGGTAGTATCATCAAGAAAACACATTGACGTCATTTCTTGTGGTTCAAACCCTTCATTTTTTTGGATACTCTAGAACCTTTATGGCCCTTTAAATTAGATTTTTTGTTTATTGGTTTTTTGTTTTTTAGGTCTAGCTTGCCATTCTACGTAACCAATCCATCATGGACAACAACAACATTGGCAGAGTCATTGCGCAGTTCATATTCACATTGATATCTACATGGGAAGTAGAAAAAACAACAATTGTGAATAACTACCAAACTAACAACATATATATTTACATCAAAGCGAATTATGAGAACCAAGCAAGATGTGTATACAATACATCCTCAAAAAAAATTTAAATGTAAAGATGGTGAGATGTAAACATATTTGAATAGAGTGAGTAAGCGATGTTTCGTGACACAATGTATAGTTGAAGGGAAACTCCAATTTCAAATGTGGCTTCAAGGAGTCTACAAATGACCATGGTTATTTTCTGCCATAGTCAAAAAAAAAGTTTCAAAGGATTCAAGTTACAAATCATTGGAAGGTTGTAGTGTCTCAAGTTGTGGAGATTTGAAAGGTTGTAGTCGTCTCATGTAGTTGACAGGTTGTTCAGGTTATAAAAGGTTCATGTAGAAAGGCTCCACATCTGTCAATGGTTATTAATTATAAAATTTCCTTGTGTAACTTAGACTTGGTGGATATTGTAAGAACTGTTGTGAAGGTGAGAAATCAGGTACACAATGCAGCAACATAAGAGTGCAAAAATAAAAGTGAAGGTCCTCAGGGAGAGGCCTCCTTTATATACTGTGAGCACATACTTAGTAGTCATAATGGTCTGACAGATACTCCTGACTTCCTAGTTACAATGGCGGCTTCCCTCCTTAATGCTCGGCAGTTGGGATAGATGTCTAGCTCCTCCTCGGACCCTGGACCAGGCTAATTAGGACTGGTGGCTCCTAATTAAGCCTTTACTAATCTCGAGGTTGCTACGTGGCCATCTACCTCTACAGTGTAGATGCCTACCTCTACAACACTCCTTCTCAACCTAGAGATGACCTCATTAAAAACTTTACTAAGTAAAAACCCAGTGGGATAAAACCTCAGTAAAGAAAACAGTGTCACTCATTTCGGTTAAGGTCAAAAAGTGATTTCATACCTGCAACCTCAATAAGCTTTTTGTGCTTATAGGCTGGGAGTGCTTTGGTTAGCATGTCTGCTATGTTATTTTCAGATTCTATCTTTTTGATCTCTATTTGGCCACTCTCAACTAAGTCTTGTGAAAAGGTAAATATATGAGGGCTAATATGCTTCGTCCTATCAGCTTTAATAAAACCTGATTGCATTTGCCTCACGCAGGAAGCATTGTCCTCATATATCATTGTTGGCTTCTCTTGAGTCTTGATGTTGAATTGCTTAGTTATGATGCCTTCCAAAGTTCGTAGCCAAACTGCCTCCCTGGCAGCCTCATGGAACGCCAGTAACTCAGCATGGTTAGTTGTTGTGGCGGTAACTGTTTGTTTTACTGACTTCCACGAAATCGGGGCACCGTCTCGGATGAATATGTATCCCGTTTGGGACTTGCCTGCAACCTCATCTGTGTTGAAGCCTGAATCGGTATAACCTGTAATTTCTTGATTTTGGCATTTTCTGTAAAACAAACCTAAGTCCTCGGTTCCCCGTAAGTACCTTAATAAGTGTTTTACTCCATTCCAATGCCTAGCGGTAGGACTTTGACTATGCCTAGCAAGCATGCTTGTAGCAAAGCCTATATCCGGCCTAGTATGTGTAGTTAGGTAGGTGAAGGCCCCTATAGCCGTGAGGTATTTCTTCTTATCAATAATCTCCTCCTCCTCCTCACAAGGATGATAGGGGTCTTCCCTAGTCTTATTTCTGCCTATCATAGGGGCAGCCAATGAATGAGATTGATCCATGTTAAAAAAAATTAGTAATTTCTGGATATATGTCTGATGATGTAACAATATGCTACCATCCTTAAAGTGTTGAATCTGCAACCCTAGGCAATAGGTTGTTTTGCCTAAAATTTTCATATCAAAATGTTGTACCAGCAAATCTTGAGTATATTGGCATAAATCAGGCATACCAATTACGTTCAGATCATCTACGTACACTGCCACTATGACAAAACCAGTCGTATTTACCAAAGTAAAAATACACGGCAAGGTCAGGTTATGAACAAAACCTTTAGAGATTAGATAGTTACATAAGTGGTGGTACCAGGTCCTCCCGGCCTGCTTCAGTCCATATAGCGCCTTCATTATCTGCAAACCCGTATGCTTGCCGGGTATGGCCGCGGGTATGGACCGTATAAAACCAGGTGGCGGTACAATAAACAGTTTTGTGTCTAGGACACCATGTAAATATGCTGTGACAACATCCAAAAGATATATATGTAATGATAATTGAACAGTCAATGCAAGTAAGAATATGAAAGATATAGTGTCCATTACAGGAGAATAGGTTTGGTCAAAATCAATCCCGGGTCTTTGTGAAAAACCTTGGGCGACTAGACGTACCTTGTATCTTGTAACAGTCCCACTTGCATCAAATTTTCTTGTAAATATCAGTTTGTGGCCTATTGGATGCTTGTCCAAATCATTTACTGTCGGGCCAAACACCTTGTGTTTCCGAAGAGAATTATATTATGTCTCTAGGGCTTGTTGCCACATAGGTCAGTCTGCCCTGGATTGGGCCTCTTCGAGAGTTCCAGGGTCTGAATCCAACGATTCGGCCGTATAGTGGATTTTCAACTTAGTAGCCTTTGGCTTAGGGGATTTAGGCTTAGTAGCTGGTTTAGTGGTTGTCTTAGCTGGTGTGGCTCTCTTAGCTGGTTTGGCAATCGGGGCAGGAGCTGCCCTTTTCTGAGGTAATGAGTTTCCAGTCCCGGGTATAGGGTGCCTAATTATCCTATCTCCTGATGCAAATTCATCTGGGACCTTTTCTGCTAACAATTTCAAGTTTAGTAATTTAGCGACCTCGGTTTCTGATAAACCAGTAGGTGGATCCAGGTTTAGGGTTAGAGTTTCTGGCGTTGAGAAATCTAGACTAGTACATGGTTCAGATTTATAGAGTTTCGGGAAGATATTTTCAATAAATCGACAATTTGTAAATTTGGCTTTAAGCAAGATACCTGTAGCTGGTACTAAGTAGCGAATTATCGCAGGTGAGTCGAATCCGATGTAGATCCCCTCCTCTCGGTGTGCTCCAATCGTACGCCGCTTAGGTTCGGCCACAAGCACCCAAACTTGATATCCGAATACCTTTATGTGTGACACATCTGGAATTCGGCTTGATTGAAGTTCGGCTTGGGTTTGTACATTAAGTAGTGTGGGTCTTAGTTTAAGTAGGGTTGTGGCATGCAATACGGCATGCCCCCACATGGATGAAGGTAATTGAGCTTGAAGTAATAGGGGTCTAGTTACTAGTTGTATTTTCTCTATAAAGGCCTCGGCTAATCCATTTTGTGAGTGTTCATACGGGACTGAATACGTTAGTGCTATACCCGAGGCTACACAATAGTCTTCAAATGCATGGGATCTGAATTCTAGTACATTATCCATCCTAAGGTATTTGATTGGAAAATCAGGAAAATGGTTGCGGTACTTAATAATTATGGCCAGCAATTTGGGAAAACCATATTGCGGGTGGGTAAGAGGGATACATCTAAATGGCTCCCGGATGCATCTATCAATACAAAGAAATACTTAAATGAACCTGAAGGAGGATCAATCGGTCCACATATATCACCGTGGATCCGATACAAGGGTGGTGATAACTCACTAGGAAGTTGCCACTTTGAAGGTTTTTTACTGAATTTTCCCTAAATACAAGCAATGCACTCATGCATTTTATGAGCATCTGATGGACTCAAATTGTGGCCTAAGGTTAGGGACAACATCCTACGGAATACCGTTACCCCTGGATGTCCTAACCTCCTATGCCATAAGTCTTGTTTGGCTGTAGTATCTCGCGATACCCCCGTCGCCAGGTTATGGTCATCTAGCCGTGAGCCCTTGGCCCAGGCTGCCATGCAAACCTCCTCCTCATCTGTCAGAGAGATGGGGCTAGATGTTATAGACTCTATAACCATCATGTATAGGCCTTCGGCTCCCGCATAAGCGGTGGCAAGGAGGCTCCGCCCTTGCCTGAGCTCCAGGACCTCTTCAGCATTGTCCAACGCTGTGGACACGTGGATTTGGCTAGCCTTTAAGTCCTTGTAACTGATAAGGTTACGAGGGGCTTCCGGGGCAAACATTGCCCGTTCACATATGAGGGGGAATCCCCCGGGCAGGCCAATTACTGCCCGGCCCTCCCGAAACTTAAGTTTTCGGCTTCCGGCCATTGTAACTAGGTTACAATACTGCCAAGATGTCTCTTTACCTTTGAATTCAAAGAATTTAGGATCCGTGAGAATTGTGTGTGTGGAGGCACTATCTAATAGGGCTATGTTAGCCTTCTTTTCTGATGTGCCTCGTAATGCCATGAAATTCTCAATATCTGGATTATTATCAGTTTGTACATCTAGGTTATAATTCTGCCGAGATTGGTTCTTAAGTTGTTGTAGTTTCCTATATAATTCTACAACATATGCTGAAGCTTGGCATTCTTTTGCATAGTGACCCTTGCGGCCACATTTATGGCAGTTACCCTTAACAGGTTTAGAGTTGAAGGGTTTAGGCTTCTGGGGCGTCCCCCTTGCCACGTACCTTGTAGGTTTAGATGTGAACTTCTTGGTGAATCCTTTGGGCGGCCGTTTCGGTGCTTGGGTGGCATGTGCTTGTGAGCAACAACTGTTGGCGCTTTTCTGCGAGCAAAAGATGGGACATCTGCTGTGAGTGAGTCCTGAAGTTCATATTTCTATATTGTTGTGACAATATAGATGTGGCAGGAGGAAAGGTGGACAAAGTTTTCTCAATCATTTCGGCCTCTGAAATTGTTTGTCCGCATAATCTCAGTTGGGCTGTGATTCTATGCAATTCAGAATTGAAAGAGACAAAATCTGGAAAATCTAGGACCCTTAGATTTATCCAGTCACTCCTAGCATGTGGTAAGAACATGGTCTCTTGATGGTTGAATCGTGCATTCAGCTCCCTCCAAAGTCTGGCTGGATCGTCAATTTGAATGTATTGGAGTCTGAGAGCTTGGTCCAGGTGTCTCCTTAGCAGCAGTAGCGCCTGAGACTTGTATGCATCATATATTTCACCTGCTGGATCGTTTTCCAGTGTGTTGGATAGATCCTCGGCTGCTAATACGGTCTTAGCGTCATTCATCCATTCAAGAAAGTTAGAACCATCATAATGTAATGCATTGAACTGCAGTGGTTGTAGTCTGGATTCTAATGGTGCAGATGATGATGATGTGTGGGTAGCCATAACCGTAGGGTTTTCAGGTTTCTTAGGCTTAGATCTGGAGGCCATTCTGGCTAAATGTTTGTGCTAACAACCTAAGAGCTTTGGTGAGAGTGATTCGGTCTCAAATGGCTATATCTACGTCTGTGTATACTAGTTCAGGTAGTATGTACAGTCTTATATGCTTTCAGACTAATCTGATCTAGGATATACTAGGTAAAATCCGAGATTCTGATCACTATACTAAGTCTTTGAACAAGTGGTCTCTCACAGGGACCTCAGTATGATGTGATCAGATCCAAGAAAAACCTGGTCTAACCTAGGTAAAATCAGATCAAGACTTTGTAAAGCATTCAAAGTATAGTTGGACGGTATTTCTGCTAAGGGGTATGAATTTCTGCAGATAAACCTGAAATGAAAGTTTAATCTACACTTCAGTAGCATAACAAATGCATATCCACAAAGAAACTCAATGAAATGAAATTAGAGCAGTTAGGTAGTGCTCCCTGAAATGAATAAGGTATGAGCAGATCAGATGAGTTGTAAAGCTTCGCCTAGAGTTTTCTCCGGGTGATCAAGCTCCAAGTGCCGAAAGTAGCATCAGATAGCAAAGTATCTCTTACTGAGTCTAAACTGGAGCAGCCTTTCGGCGTCTAACTATATCTCAGAGTAAGGGTTTAGATCTAAACAATCAAAGTAAGAGCATGGATGTAAGAAGCGCAAGAGCAAACAGTGCTGATAACGTGTTGTGAAGGTGAGAAATCAGGTACACAGTGCAGCAGCATAATAGTGCAAAAATAAAAGTGAAGGTCCTCAGGGAGAGGCTTCCTTTATATACTGTGAGCACATACTTAGTAGTCATAATGGTTTGACAGATACTCCTGACTTCCTAGTTACAATGGTGGCTTCCCTCCTTAATGCTCGGCAGTTGGGATAGACGTCCAGCTCCTCCTCGGACCCTGGACTAGGCTAATTAGGACTGGTGGCTACTAATTAAGCCTTTACTAATCTCGAGGTTGCTACGTGGCCATCTACCTCTACAGTGTAGATGCCTACCTCCACAATAAGAACATCTCTAAACCAATGCATCTTTCAACATTCCCTTACCTACTTTTTTTGATGAAGGATGTTGGTTGAGGTTGTAAATAATGTTGTATTTTCTAACATACATTGTTTTTTACAAACATGCACTCCACATCAAGGTGGCATTCCTTTCCTTTCTTGAAATCCTCTATGTGATTCCACGGATTGTATTCAATATCACCTATGGCATCCCCTCCCTCGTGACCACCTTGAAAACATCAACTTCGGCTCCATTCAATGGGCTAATGATCTAAAGGTATGGTGGAGGGACCTACATTGCATTCTTCATGTCCTTAACAAAAGGTGCCCATCTCAACATGTACAAGTCAACATATGGCATAACATTGTCAGCCTTTTGCATCGCCATAATTGGCCATTGCACATACAACCTCCACATAACCCTCATAATCACATACTACTTACAAAAAAAATGCAAATCCTAGATTTAGATCATATATTGCAAATTTGAAATTTACTTGTAGGAATACATAAATGTAGATTCATATGGAGAAATACTCAAAGTAGAAGATGAATGGGCTCTCTAGAAACAAATGTGCTCAATTTTGGAGTTCTAGGTTATGGATTTGAACGTGTAGGGAGGCCACCCCATCACTTTCTCACATAACACATGCATAGGTGCTTGGAATTGCTTAAGTGTCACCCACAAATACACAACACATAATTGCATAACTAAGCATCCACATAATTACAAAAGCACAAAAGCACATTTCTACATTTGTACAAATGTTCAAATCCACACAACCCCATCCTCAAAATTTCAGGATATACCATTAATTACAAAACTACATGTCTACACATCCACATGTGTGCACAACTATAAATATTGAAGAGATTTGGAATACTACACTCTCATGTTATGAATTTGTTGGAGAATTGCATCCTTCCCATGCAACTATAGGTGTTCAGACACTTGCAACTTTGGTAGACTTAGTTGTGGATTAAGGTTTAACGGATTTGGATTTGGGTTGTGCAAATTCCCAATCTTGTGGTATGGGAGGTAGGCATGTACCCATTATGCATGCCATGTATTAAGTGTGATGATTTCTTATGACCATTTGTTTTGATGCTTTGTAATTTAGGGTTTAGGGTTTACCCTAAACCCTAAACCCTAAACCCTCGGAGATGACATTAGCTACTTTGGATATTTTGTAAACATATACATCTTATGAAAATTTATCACATATTTAAGAATGTATAACAATTCCACTACACCATTTAAGGCGTTTAATGTCACATACACTATTTGCGGAGGGCCTAAACTAGATGCCTAGAAGTGTCCAAGTGTCATGTTTGCTAATGGGCAATATGATGCTATTTGTTACCATAAGAGATTTTTTTGAGTGAAATTATATTTACATTATGACTTTTAGTGGAGCACGTTGGGATACTTGAGATAGTTTTGTGTTGTAGTAGGCAAGGGGGGATATATTGAGCATACTAATGACAAGTGTCATGTGTTTACATTTTAATATACAAGAGGAAGCTATTCTTGAGCATATTGCTGCCAAATGTTATTTGTGTATAGTTTAGTCAATTTGTAGACCATTATGCAACATCTATATGCAATGGACAATGTGCACCATTCTCAACCATTATGAGGACACTGGATGGAAACGGCAATGCGGCACGCTTGGACCACATGGGACCACGTTAAAGCAATTTATAATCCACATGCACGGGACAACATGGTCCAAATTATTCAATATACAATGGACAACGCAGTGGTGGTGGCGAGGCCATCACTTTGTTGCTTTCCACAGTTCCCCACCATTTTGCACTATTCCCCACCATTCCCCATCATTCCAGAAAGGTGGGAAGATTGATGTGTCATATGTATAGGTGCAAAAGCCCAGGACAACGTGGATCCATACTAAGGTAGAGGGTGCTTAAACCTAAACTTTAAGCTAATGCACATACATATGGCTATGTGGTCGATAATTTTTAAAAAACTCCATTTTAGCCTTTGGGCTAAACATAAATATAAAGGAAGAAAACATATTATTAGCCTCAATTGAATATTTGATGAATATTCAAGTTAAGACCACTAGGTTCTTTAAACCAATCCATAAGCCCTGTGTATGATGACCTTGCATATGATGAGGACCCCCACCTTCATTGCCTAGCACCAACACAACATAGTTGGGTATTAAACCCAAGCTAGATCAAAATCCAACTAGTAATGGTGTGCAAAGCCACATGGGTACCTCCATGATTCCACTTTGTTTGCTTGCAAAACCATCACCTTGCATCCATGGTACCAACCCCCTTGTATCCTGGGAGCTGACCCTCTTTATGCCTAGAACCGACCCCCTTTGCGGGCCTACCTCCTTAGCTTTGTGAATAGAATAGCTAGAAACATCCCCGCCTTGCATAGAATGACTAGAATAGGCATTGACAAGCCACCCTAAACCCATCTTAAACCAACTTGAGATAGAGTGGAGCCCATTACCTACCCTACATGAAGGTAGTGGAGGCTGCTATGAGATGGTGCCACTAATGACACCAAAAACAATCACTATTTGGGCCCGGTCACTCCTACATAATGGGCAACGATTCAAGATAGTAGAGTGTTGGCAATTGGGAGGCATCTACAGGTGTTGGTTTGAGCACCTTCAACCTTAGCATACACCTCATAACATTATTGAACATACTCATACCAAAATATAGTAAGCATTATCAAACGTCAAGTCTCATGAGGTGACAGTAAATGGCGATGTTGTTGATCATTAGTGCGACTTAGCATGCACCTCAAAATAGGGTAAGTGACACTATTACACATGTGACACTTAATACATACTATAAACGGTGTATGGGTACACGTGGAATACCGGCCCACAACTTTCTGAGGGATGGGATCCACCACCAGCGAGCTAGGGGTTTGGCAGGGTTTAAGGCTTATCTTCTCCTTCGAGTCCATGTGCGCGGTATGTCGCACTGATCACAAATTGTACCACCAGTGGCCCAATTTGACGCCTGCTTACCTTCACGCAAATGCAATTCCACAATCCTTTTCTGAAAAAACATCCGCATTTTGTTCAGTAGGAATTCATTGAACCACACTCACCAGGATAAGTCTGTTCACATAAATTAGAAGATTATGCCAAATTTTCTTAAGCTGGACAATGGGACCCCCGTATGCTCATAATTTTGTCATATAAAGCGGTGCAATTCCAGTTTTGAAGTTTGGAATCAAGCAGTGTGGTAGATGCTAGCATTTGCTGAAGTTTGCTAGAAATTGGGTTTAGGGTTTAAGGTTGCAGACAGAGGGAGAGAGAAAGAGCAATTCAGGGCTTAGGCAAGCGGTTGAATTTTTGGGTATGAAGACTTGAGGGTGAAAAAATTGGTGGAGGTGTGATGGCGAGATTCACAAAGCCATCGCTGTCATCTTTGAGAACACCGACATGGCACCAGCTCGCAATCTCGCCAAGACGTTCGAATATGCGAACAATCGTTTCTCGTTTCGTCGCATCCTTGCCTTCGTTTATGCAATGTAATACTGGTGTTCATGTTTCGGGAGGTGCATTTGTGAGAAATTTTGGGCGGACGAAGTTCTGGGGTAGCAGCAATCAGGCACGGCTTCTGCAATCCAGGGCTTTGAATACCGAGGTTTTGTGCGGTAGAAGGCTTCGTGGTGTGAGTGTCCGAGGCGGTGGGGTTTGTGGGAGCTCGAAGAACCAATTATTTTCGGTTAAATCGAAGAGTGTCCGTCTGGTGAATGCAAGAGCTTCTTCCTCGCTTTCTGCACTTGGTGGTATGTTCTATAGCTATTGAAATTTGATTTCTGTACACATGCAATCTGTTTTGTAGAATGCACATTTGGAAATGCACAAAGCAGAAATTTGCATTTGCACAGTTCTGCGCCATTTTACAGAGAGGCTGGTGTATTAATTCGAGCATTGTTTTCCCTGAGGGCTGAGAAATCAGCTAATCTTGCACAATTATCAGCGAGAGAATTCTAAGGGTTTCCTGCAGACTTTCCCCACACCCTGGAATTGGTCATTGAAAGACATCTGATGTTGTCATTTCTGGGCTTATGCAATTTGCTATTGTATAATGCACATGTATAAATTCACATAGCAGAATTTGCATCTGCATAATTTTGTACCGTTTTACAGAGAAACATTATTTTCTCTGAGTGTTGGGAAATCAGCTAATCTTGCACAATCATCAGTGAGAATTGTAAGAGGTTTACTGCAGACTCTTTCAAAACCCTGAAACTGGTCATTGAAAGACAGATGGTGTCGTCCTTTCTGGGCATATTCTGTTTTGGCTTAGAATACACATTTGTAAATTTACACTGCAGAATGCGCACCTGCACAGTTCTGCACCGTTTTACAGTGTTCGCTAGCGTATTAATTCGAGCATTCTTTCTCTGATTGCTGACATTTTTTAGTGACAATTCTAAGAGGTTTCCTGCAGAATTCTCAAATACCTGAAATTGGTCATTAAGACTTAGACATCTGATGTATTTTCCTTAAAATTCTAAGTATTTTTGGGATGATTTTACGATGTAGATGGAAGTGTTCACGAAGAGAGGTACGATGTGGTGGTGGTGGGAGGCGGACATGCAGGCTGCGAAGCTGCACTTGCTTCTGCTCGAATGGGTGCCCAAACCCTCTTGCTAACACTCAATCTGGATCGCATTGCTTGGCAGGTTGTTTTTAAAGTGCTTCCCATGTGCAGTCCTTGTCTCTACTTCTCTGAATCTGCCTTAATTTCGCAAAAAATTACTCAATTGTAGTGTAGAAGCTTTTGCAATTAGTTATCCACTTGATCTTTGATTAAGTATAGAGTGTAAGGTTGTACAGTCTGATTCTGAATGTGGTGCCCTGGTATTTGGAATTACACAGCCATGCAATCCAGCCGTGGGCGGTCCTGCTAAATCGCAATTGGTGCATGAGGTGGATGCCCTCGGTGGTGAAATAGGGAGAATGGCAGACAGGTTTGTTGATGACTTTTTGGTACTCACAGCTATTGCTATAAACTTGATGGTGAGCCTGGGTGCATTTGGTGTAACATGTGTGAGATAATTGTGTGAAAGAGGAGTTTCTTTATGTGTTTGTCAATGTAAAGTTTTCGAGTTGGGTTTGCCTACAATGGTGGCTCTAACAGCCATAGTACGCAATTGGGTTCCACTATCAAGAATAGGACTCCCACATTTTTGAGTATAAGTGACCCAAGTTCCTTGTAATATGTTTATCACAGTGCATGAAATTGGTGGTCTGCCACAAATATATTCCTTATCTTTATCTCTTTGTGTATTTATGCAGATGCTATCTACAAAAGAGGGTCTTGAATCGTTCAAAGGGTCCAGCTGTGTGGGCACTACGAGCCCAGACAGACAAGCGGGAGTATGCCATGGAAATGAAGAAGGTTGTTGAGAGGTTTGCACCTGCAGCCTGAGTTCACAAGTCTTGTGTAATTTATATTTGTTAGGAAGTTCTCTCTTAATGCCTTAGGCTCTTACAAAGATGTAGCGCATTTATCACCCCTGTTATTGGTGTACATTTGATATATTAAAAAGAAATCTGGGCTGTCACAGGCTTGATGAGAAAGGTTTTTTGAAGTTTTTCTATGTGTAGAATCCACCTGTTGAGTGCACCATGTATCTCCTAGGTGATCGAACATTTTCACTGAATTGTGAGATCGCTCAAATATTAATCTGTAAGTGATACTCTCTTGAACAGCACAGAGAATCTTCACATACGGGAGGCAATGGTGACCGAAATACTGGTTGGCAGCAACGATGATGTGGTAGGTGTGCGGACGTTTTTTGGAGTCGATTTTCTTGCACCCTCTGTGGTGCTTACAACTGGCACATTCATGAATGGAAAAATCTGGGTTGGCCGCTCATCGATGTCTGCAGGAAGGGCAGGGGAGTCAGCTTCACAAGGTCTTACTGAAAATCTACAGGGGTTAGGTTTTGAAACTGACCGGTTGAAAACAGGGACTCCAGCTCGAGTTGACATTCGGAGTGTCGATTTTACAAAGTTGGAGGCGCAACCAGGTGACGAAGAGGTATGATTGGGAAATGCTCCACTATAACAAATGAGTACTTTCAGTAGCCTACGTTTCCTAGTTGCCACATGTAAACAGTATGGTCTGAACAGGGCTTGGCACAAGTTATAGAGCAGAGTGATGCTTGTAATCCAGTTGCACAGTTCAGCTTCTTGAGATAGTTATAAAATTCAATGGATTGGTTTGCGCCATGTGGTGACTGCAGGTGAGGTGGTTCAGTGTGGATCCGTTGGTGCACATAGAAAGAGAACAAATGTGTTGCTACTTGACTCGAACTACTCCAACTACACATAAGATGATCACTGACAACCTGCACGAGACACCAACATATGGCGGTTGGGTGGAAGCAAAAGGTCCTCGATACTGTCCTTCGATTGAGGATAAGGTGACAACATAACTGCCCTCTTGGACCTTTGCATCAATTCTTGTAAGCAAGTCAATAGCTTGAAAGTCGTGATTTGGCTAACTGTTACCTATTTTGCTGCAGATAGTGCGGTTCAAGGATAAAGAATCACATCAGATCTTTCTGGAACCTGAAGGTCGCACTGTTCCGGAACTTTATGTCCAGGTCAGTACCCACTTGTTCTAGACACACCCCATGACATACTTTCAAATCAGCAGGAGTTGTGAGATGAAGGGTACATGAATAAGGAAGGAAAATTAGAGCAACAATGCTCCACCTTGTGCTCTGATTATTGATTACAGTGAACCAACTCATTGTTGAATTTGGATGCTAGAAGGGCTATGAAAATTGAAAACCATGGTGCAAATGTTCATACGACATTGCACAATGGCACATACTACAGTCAATTAGGAATCACTGTTTAATAATGTCATGCAACATCATAGTGTGTTCAAAGGTTCTGTATATTGTGGGTCATGTCATAGGGGTCTTAATTTGAAAACATAGATGCTCCTCTGTTTCTTGCACTACATTGGCGGTTTCCCATCACAATTGTAAACATACAAGAATGAAACAGGAGATACAGCAGCTCAAATTTGTGATTGAGCAAGAACATCTAACCCCCTGAAACACAAATTCTGTACTTCACTGAAGTTGGAGTGCAAGTGACACTAATCCCCCCCCTTTCATTTACACATTTCAAAGTGGAGCAGAGGTTGTTTTTTGGGTCATTGAGAACCTTTTACTCACCTTGAGCAACAAGGACAATGTCAAAGGAGTATTAGCTCCATGCTTTTATTGTGCATGATGAATGTAGGGTGAATTGCTTGGGTTAACCGGGTTTTGGGTGATGTTCAGGGGTTTTCAACCGGCCTACCAGAAAGATTACAATTGGCTTTGTTAAGGACTCTTCCCGGACTAGAGAAGTGTGCTATGCTGAGACCAGCATATGCAGTAGAGTATGACTACTTGCCAGCTCATCAGTGTCACAGAACCTTGATGACAAAGAAGTTGGAGGGTTTGTTTTTTAGTGGGCAGATCAATGGTACTACTGGCTATGAAGAAGCTGCTGCCCAGGTCTGTTGCCACTATTAAACTTCTACCTTTGATATGTGTATGAAGGTGTAAATTATATAATTATGCAGGTGTAAATTTATCATGCTTTACATGATTTGTTATGACTTACATGATGATGCTGCAGGGTCTTGTAGCAGGTATAAATGCTGCAGAGCGGGCTGCTGGCAAACCATTGTTGGTGCTAGAGCGGGAAAGCAGTTTCATAGGCACCCTCATTGATGACCTTGTGACAAAAGATTTACGGGAGCCTTATCGTATGCTGACAAGTCGATCAGAACATCGTCTCCTTCTGAGAGCAGACAATGCAGACAGCCGGTTGACGCCTCTTGGCCGAGATTTAGGTCTTGTGGATGATCGGATGTGGCAGTTATTTGTAGAAAAGCAAGCACGAATCGCTTCTGAAAAGAAACGTTTGCAAGTAACTAAAATCTCTCGTAAGACTCCACCGCTTCCCCATGTACCCCAGCTTAACCCAAAACATTTTTAGCTTGTTTTGAAGTACTGCAACACTATGAGGATAGCTGTACTTTTAACTTGTATCAGCACCTTTGACTAATTGCACCATGTCAGATCCTTCCACTCTCTAATTATTGGTCCTGAGAGAGCACAATTTTTTCTGTAATGTAGTCTCAGGACTCACAAGCTGTGTTGCCTTATATTCATGATTGAGAATGCAGCTGGAGAGAAAATTGCTGAGGAGGTTGCTGAGGTGTCAGGACAGGGTATCAAGGAAACTTTGCCATTAGGAACAATTCTGAAGCGACCTCATGTACACTATAGCGTTTTGGAGAACCATGGCTATGGCAACCCTGAACTGACAGATGTTGAGAAGGAATGTGTGGAGATTGACATAAAATATGCTGGCTTTATCATGCGTCAGCAAGATCAACTTGATCAGGTAATTATGTGGACATCTTGGGCTTTCTGGTTTTTACCTCTCCAGTGGTCTAAACATTCATGTTGCAAGGCCCTTATCTTGCTATTCCAATAAGGTATGCTTAAACCCTACGTATGACAATTTGAGGCTTGGATAGGGCCTCTTGGACTTCTAAGGGTTAATCTCTAAAGGCCCAGGAAGTGCAGTTGCATGTGATCATGGTGGTCCATCCTGAACACAGTGACCTGGTTCATTTTCTTACCAAATAACTGACAAATCTGGAAGTGAAATTACATGGGCCGGAGGGTGAATTGACAAGATTGTTCTTTTATCGAACCATAGAATATCTGGCTAAAGCACATTCCTCTCATTCAAGGGGTTGATCTTAATCCGATGAATCATCAGACTGATATTGGATATTCATAAGCAGATGGTGCACAAGCAGCACAAAGTTATTCCAGAGGATTTAAATTACCACACTATAAGTACACTCTCAATGGAGGCTAGGGAGAAGCTTACAAAGGTAAATCTCCTACCATCCTATTTGACTGATTGTAGTTCTATTTATGCACTGAGATCTGACCTGTGATCTTTGCATTTCAACCATTCTGTGAATAATGATCTTCACCTCTTTTGTGCTGAAATCCTGCTGATGACCTATTTTATTCTTCAGTTCATTTACGAAGAAGAAATCTATATTTGAGACCTATATTTGAGTGGTGGGTGGTTAGGTATGGATCTAAGAATGGACATCAGAAAGACATATGTCTAAAAGAGATGGACTAGTGCTCTGAAATTGTTAACTTCTATGCTTAGTAGTGAGCATAATTGGGGGGACCTATACATTCATTTAAGAAGAAAGAAGGTCTTACACTTTGATAATGAATAAGATATTCATGTGAGCTCCGAAAATCATGAGGGATGTGGCCACAGCCTCAATTTGGATGTGCTAATTATCTTGTCCTTATCATGTGTTTAATATCCAACAAGAAGTAGGTGCAGAGCTAAAAGATTTTCAGGCCCACTTACCTTGAAGGCAGGTTTTTTGACAAGAGTTCCATATGGCATGTCTTGGCCGAGTGTTTGAGCCCAAGCTTATTTTGTTACAATTTGCAAATTATTTTGCTTATTTGCATCTTTTCCTGCATAGTACAGATACGGCCGCGTAATATAGGACAAGCATCACGAGTGGGAGGGGTGAACCCTGCCGACATCACAGCTTTGCTCATTTTCCTTGAAGTTCAACGCCGTCAAAAGGACAAGACATCAAGGCAGGATCAAAGGTCACATTCAAGGCCTTCAAGCATTGTAGAGCCAGTAGAAGTAGATGATAGACCTATAGTAGAACAAGTTGTGTCCGCTTGATTATCAATATCCTGTGATATGGACAGAACCCATTTTGTATTCCTTAATGAGCCTCTTCTTTTTCATGGAGGACAATAGACTTGTTGTTGATTGTGCTCTGTTCCAACATGATGGAGCACAAAAGTTGTAGGATTTAAAACACATCTTTCTAGCAAGCAAAGGTAGAGCCGTCCCCTCCATGTACATACTGGCAAGGATGAATTTTTTAACTTGCAAAAAGAAAATCAAGTGTAACAGCCTTTTTCTAGTTCGTTGCGTTTCAAACCTTGCATTACTTCCTTCTTGATTTCTATTCATAGTTCTTGGGAGTGTGTAAGTTACACAACTGAGCCATTGTTGGCTGTTGGGTGGCCCGATATAATAGTTCATAAAACACAGAGGCTGCCAGGTCTTGCCTTTTGGGGGTGTGGGTTTTTTTGTTCTTTTTTTGAAAAATGTAGAGCTGCATCAGCTGTCAAGGATCTAACATAATTATGACTTTCATTTGGCTCAAGGGAAGGATATGAACAACCCAATTTTGTGCAATTTGCACTAGAAATCCTCTGTCCTAACTGTGTGTCATGTACTGGAGTATCTCAGAGTGGGGTCTTCCGTAAGTAAGTGTGGTAATCTGCAAAGTCCATACCTTGTTGAAGTTGAAAACCAGCATTGGCACGGCCTAGTGCCATTGATCTTGGGGTTTGCAGGATCACTACAATGTTGAGGTAAACAAATGGAACTAAGCTAACAATCGCAGTGAAGAGTGACCACATAAGGCCCACATACTTGCCTCAAATGGGCACCTTAGTTGCAGTTCACTAAGGTTGTTGTTCATCTCCCATGTTATGGGCAAACCCCCTGGCAATGACGAAACATTGCCTTGCCCATCTCAATGGCCATCCTTAACATTGGAATTTGCACTGTACGAAGTATCTTTATTTGAATTTCTGGATTTAAGAAAATGTCTAATTTTGGAGCATTGTAGTTTATACTGCACAAATAACTAAAGTATACAAATGAAAACTTATGTTTATTGAACAAACGATTGTCTCCGAATTGAGCAAAATCTGTACATCATACTTGAGAAATTGCTTGATTGTTGACAACACTGACTTGGACATACCCATGGCACTCTAAAAAATTGCACGTCAATTGACACACACAACTTAGAAGTTCATACGTATTGTGATTTGTGGAGAAAAAAACACACGTCAATTGACACACTAGAAATTGAAATGACACATATTACTAGGCAACTTAAGTACTATATTTTATCTCAAGTATCCAAAAAACATAACCCATAACAATAGGAGAACTTCCTACACTCACTTACATACTTAAGTTTAGCCTCGTTCTTGTAATTTCCTTTGTAACTGGGAAGGTTCTACATCAGAGACGGTGATTAGAGAGGTGGTGGAGGCTAAGTACAAGGTCGAAAAGACCATTGCTCTTGGTCTCGTGCGGATGTATTTCCATGACTATTTTGTGTAGGTATGTGAATGAAGAATTTGCCCCAACAAATATCGAAGAATGATGCTTTGGCAAGTTAAATATTGAGTTAATTCTGAGGTGCATCAACTTGTCACTATGATGATTTGAGGTAGACTTTGCATAGTGTAGAGATCCCCTCCAAATTGAGTTTAATGTACAATGTCCAATCCACAATGCTTGAATTGAAGCTAGACTGGAAGCAGTAGTGTTGTTGGGTTTGTGATTTGAATGCTATCAATGTTCACAAGTCCCTAAAGTTCATCACTTACTTTAGGCTAGTGGTAGATAATCCACTCTCACCAGTGGCATTGCCTACATTTGTGATAGATATTTTTGTGATCAATTCCCAAGTCACTTGATTTGATGTTTTAAAAGTGGGAGGAGATCTAGAGTGCTTTATTTGATTAAATATCGGGGAAAGTAGCCATCTCAACTTAGAATGATTTTATTGTTGAGGTCTTGCATAGGGCAGAGATCCCCTTCAATTGAGTTTAATATACAATGTGAAATTCTCATTGATTCAATGCAATGCTTGAGTTGACGTTTGATTGGAATCAATAGTGTTGTTGAGTCTGTGAGTGGAATCCTATCAGTATCCACAAGGCCTTGAAGTTTGGCAAAAAATTATACTCATTCCATCAAGTTTAGCTATTTGTGAGAGGATTTTCCAAACAAAATGCAATCAAAAGCCACTTGGGCAATATGTCGAACTTGAAGACCCTTGATGCTCTTATGCGGGTCTTCCTTTGTGGGTTTGAAGTGGATGCAATGGATTGGGCTACCATCTTCAACATTTGGAGAAACATGCGAGACCAAAGGATACTTATCCTTGATTGATAGTTTTTTTTTTTTTTTTTTTTTTGGTTTACAAATCAAGATTGTATTTTAATAGATGCTGGCCCACCACTTTTCACACTATGACAGCTGGAGATGCTGATGGATGGTGTGAGAATTGGCCAGTGTGATGAGCCCCTCAATGAAAGGCTTCAAAGTATTGGAAAGATTAAGCTTAACTTACATTTCCCAAAGGACAAATCTCTCATCCAAGAGGAGGACACTTCATCCACCTTCCTCGTGACCATCCAACAATCACAGCACAGTCACAAAAGCGGCGATGGATGATTTCAGTGGATGAAAGGCGCGGACTCACAACTGCCCCAAAGCCCTCTGTGCGCTTCACATCTCCTCTTTCGGTTTCTTCGTCCGGAGCATCGTCTGTTTCGAGGATCTTCTTCCTCTCCTGCTTTCAATTCCTCTCCTCCTGCTCCAACAATCTCTAAGGACGCGCTTTTTTCCCATCATGGTAGTCTGATTTAAGGGTAATGGCGCCGTGGTGCCGCCGCACAACCCCGCTCACAATCCTGTGGCGAGCCAGCATTGCAAGCACAAAGAAAGCCGCCATCAATGACGCATCATCATCATCATCATCAAAGAAGTGCTCAAATCACTCGGTCTGCAGACCTTCAGGATTGTTGAGGGAGGCTGAAGCTGTTGTCTCTCCTTCGGTAGGCAGAGATTGTCCTGGGTTAGGCGATGTTGTGGGTGCTCCTTTGGTCAGGTACCTTGGAGTAAAGGGGACCTTGGGCAGGTTTAGGATTGCCAGGGGAGGGTTAGGGTTAGGGTATGATGGCATTAGAGCGCCAGGATACTCGAATTGCAATAACCTACTCCAGAGGATACGGGGAGGTTCGCATAACTGCGGGTTTAGGTCATCTGCGGTTGTATGTGCGAAGACAAAGGTAGGGCCATCGGGTTCGACATCCGGGCACCGGTACAAGGGAAAGAAGAATCAGCAGGTGCAGGATGGGGAGTCGAGTGTTCCAAAGGTCTCGGTGGCGATGGAGAGGCAGGCTGCATTTGTAGCCGCGGCAGCTGCGCAGGCTGATGTAGTGGTAGAGATTTTTGAAGGAATTCCGGTTGCTGAGCTAGCATTTCAATTGAAGCAGCCGGTGGATGTCGTCCAAACCCTTTTGGCAGGGTTTGGGGAGCCGGTGGGGCAGACTGTTGGGGCGGATGCTGCAGAGCTCGCTGCTTTGGAGTTTGGGATGAGTGTGAAGAAGGTGGTTAGAAATAGGGGGCAGGAAATGGGAGGCGAAGGTGCAGAGGTGACCAGGTCACCGGTGGTTACTGTTATGGGGCATGTGGATCATGGGAAGACTACCTTGTTGGATGCACTTAGGCAGACATCTGTGGCAGCGAGGGAAGCTGGAGGGATTACACAGCATCTGGGAGCTTTTGTTGTTTCGATGCCATCCGGGGGGACTCTCACATTTCTTGATACCCCAGGGCATGCTGCATTCAGCTCCATGCGAGCTCGAGGAACTGCTGTGACAGATATAGTGGTTTTGGTGGTGGCTGCGGATGATGGGGTCATGCCACAGACTCTTGAAGCGATGAATCTGGCTCAGGAGGCTGGTGTCCCAATGGTGGTGGCCCTGACGAAATGTGATCGTGTGGAAGCAAATCCAACCCGAGTGCGTCAGCAGCTGGCAGCTGAAGGATTGGAGCTTGAAGAAATTGGGGGTGATATCCAGGTAGTGGAAGTCTCCGCAACTGCAAACTCAGGTCTGGAGAAACTGGAAGAAGCTCTGCTCCTGCAAGCTGAGCTGATGGAGCTTAGGGCGTGCGCATCTGATGAGCTACATGCTGTTGTGGTGGAAGCTCGAGTTGATCGGGGTCGTGGGCCTTTGGCAACCGTTGTTGTGCGATCTGGTAACCTGGTTCCTGGTGCAATTGTGGTGGTGGGGACTCAGTGGGGAAGATTGCGAGCTCTCCGGGACATGAGTGGGCATTCAGTGGAATCCGCGGGGCCGGCAACACCTGTTGAGATTGATGGACTGCGTGGCCTTCCAGAGGCTGGGGATTACATTCAAGTTGTGGGCAGTGAGGAGAGAGCCAGAAAATTGAGTCAGTGTCGGAGAATTAGGGCAGAGCAGAAGCGGTTGTTGCAGTTGAAGCAGCGGAATGACGGTGTAGCTGCTGTAACACCTGCTGAAGATGGGGCAGAGGAGCAAATCTCAGAGAAAGTGGAGCTGACATTAATTGTGAAGGCAGATGTTCAGGGCACCAGCGAAGCAGTCAGCCAAGCTCTCTCACAGCTGAGTAGCAATCAGGTTGGGGTTAACATAATTCTTTCCGGAGTTGGGCCAGTGTCTAAGTCAGATATTGACTTGGCTGAGAGTTGCAACGCAGTAATTGTAGGGTTTAACATAGGTGCTATGAAGTGTGGGATTGAAGCAGCAGCTCGCCTTGCCAAAGTCAAGGTACTGAAACACAGGGTTATCTACCATCTTCTGGAAGATGTGGGCTCTCTCATCATTGGGATGGCACCGGGCATCAAGGAATGTCAAGTGGCTGGCCAAGCTGAGGTTTTGAATGTCTTTGAGCTCAAAGGCAAAGGACGGAACGGGAAAGGTGCAACCAAGATTGCTGGCTGCCGAGTCGTTGATGGACGACTGCAGCGGTCGTCCCGCATTAGGGTTTTGCGAAGCGGCGAGCTTTTGTTTGAAGGTCTCATGCAGTCACTGAAGAGAGAGCAGCAGGATGTAGACACTGTGAGCAAAGGTATTGAATGTGGGATGATTGTTGAAGAATGGGTCAACTTTGAAGTAGGGGATGTGGTGCAATGCATAACAGACTTTCGGCGGATGCCTAAGTTCGTCTCATCACAGAATGGGACTGCGCGCATAGAATGCTGATCCACCAAAATTATTTTTGTAACCCTAGGAAAAATTATTCTCTACAGGATGTGACCACAACTTATATTTGTTCGAACTCAAACATTGTATACCGTAGCACTGGAAAGCATGTAAATTTATACTTCGATTGATATAGTTAAGTGTTCAATGACCTCTTAAAGAGTACTCACCTGAATGGGTATCGTCAAAGGTTGTGAAAGATCTACAGCTTTTGTCTACCAGTCTACTATCTGCACATCCAATAGTCGGGAACTTGACCATGGGTAAATAGATTAGTTTTTTATTTGATGATTGTTATCCCAGATTTCCAGATATACAAGAAATCAGTTCAGTGGGTATGGGTACAACCAACTGCAAGCCTGAAATCAGCATGAAAATTGGTCTTCTTTCTGCTCTTGTATGTGAAATTTGTAACCAGGTCCAACAGATGGATATTGCAACATTGGCAGATGTAGGAGAATGTTCTATGCCTCTGAAGGAGCTTCCAAGTTCATGCCTGCAGTTGCTTGGATTGCGGTGATGGATATTTAGAGTGCACAAGTGGAGACCTGCAGTAGGATCTCCTCAATAGTTTTGTCAGCCTTTGCACATTCCATCAGTTTTTGTTTTGTGCTGCTGACAGAATGTGTATGTGGTCTTAGCTCTGAACCAAAGAAGCAGGTATCTTTGAATAATACACATTTGATAAAATTCTAAAATCCAACTGGAATCTGTGACCAGTTCTTTGTGCTTTGAAGTATTGGTGAAGTTTCATTTCAATGGTAATAACAGAGCCTTAGGATTCAGACGGGCTCAATTTGAAGTTCAGAAAACAGGACATGACAGAGTAGCATGTATTATGTTCTGGACTGCATTCAAATACTTGAACTCATTCCATTATGGTTGTGACAAACCTCAGCCTCAACTTGGATTCAATTCCATCAACTTGGGGGCACTATATTATAAGGTAGAGCATGCTATAAACATTAACCCACCCAGAACCTACACTAAATATGATATTTAGTGTCACCAATTGTAAACCATGGTGTAGTGTCACCAATTTTAAATGTCTTGCTAAATACTAATTGTAAACTGTGGTGTATTGTCACCAACACTAAATGTTAACCCAGCAATATTTGTCATTTCTTGTAATTTTTTTGGGGGGATTATAGATATACAACGTTGCAATTACTGTCACTTACTAGGTGGTTTTTCATCCAAATCTCAATTATCCATGACAATATTTCGTTAGAAGTTGTTGATGAGAGAAGGTAGGGTTTTGGCCAATGGATGAACTCATCCATCATTAATAACACCCTTGGTGCGGAACATCCAAAAACAAACATTTCATGCCTTTTGTATCAAACTTCTCTTTTCATTTGACATCACTGCGTAGGTGTTGCACACATCTCCGTGAGGAGTACCCGTAATACCATGGGGACAACGGGGACCCTGGAGTGACACCCTGGAGTGACACCCATGACTTGTGGTGCCATAGGTGAGAGGGCCCAAGTGATCCTAATGTGGGTGAAGGGCTCAAGTGATCCTAGTGTGGGTAAGGGCCCCGGACATTGAGAACACCTCCCACTCACATAGATTAGGAGTCACGAGGATAAGGCCATGAGCATTGGGTAGCTTATGGCGTCCAGATTCTAGAATGCTCAAGAACTCCCCAATCGGAGGTGTAAGCTAGGAGATATGGCAAATTGAGTGGGGCGTTGCCTAGGGACAAAGCCGAGCACTCCAAGGGGCGTTGTGATGGGACATCAGTGACTTAGAAATAGCATACAAGACTGCTGAGGTTAGAACAACCATTAATCTTGCAACACATGCCCAAATGAGGCAAGTGAGGAGTCTATCGGTATCTACGCAAAGAGTAGATGTTAATGAAATGGTTGCTTGATAAAATCCGAGGTCGAACAACGAAGTTGTGGAGATTTGAAGCTATTGGGGTACTCCAACCCCAATGGCTAAGGAAAAATGTCTACCTGGCCCCAACTCTTAGGAGAGAGACAAAAGGTTATTTAACAGTGGGATAGGGGCGTTGTCCAATGTCCTAGAGGATTATATGGATGAGGCGACATTGCCGACCGACCCCATCCAAATGGAAGTTCCGCACCAAGGGTGCAAATGGATGTTTCGCACCAAGAAGGATGCATCATGTCAAATTGTTAGGCAAAATGCACGGTTAGTAGTAAAGAGAGGTTTTCAAGTGGCCGGATTGGATTTCAACGAGACTTTTACCAAATGTATCATTATTAGATGCATTCTCAAAATATGAGCGGCCATGAATTGGGAGATCTTCCAAATGGACATAAAGACAATGTTTTTGAATGGAATATTGGAAGTGGAGACCTACATGGATCAACCGGAATGGTTCGTAAAAGAGGGGAAAGAACACTTGTTGTGCAAACTCAAGAAAACTTTGTACGCTCGGGGGGTGTACTAAACATGTGCGAGTATACGTGAGTGCACAGGAGGGGTATTGATTTGGACCTTGCCGTATTACGTATACATATGGTATACATGTTATAATTTATAATTACGTACATATATGGAAGGCCTTTAAAAAGTATACAATAATTGTACTTGTATGGTATTGTTACTATACTACATATTATAAGTTTTCATATTGGATGCGGAGGAAGTTTTGTAATCGTTGGGTGGAGTATAGGGATCCAATTGACTTGATGGACCGTCCATCAAATGTGGAGATTGGTTTATGTTGGTATCAAAAAGGGGCTAACAACAAGTGGACATATGATTTTACTGATCAATTGATGGTAGACTTAGAGACAATAATTGCATTGGCTACAATGACATATATTGGTGAATCAAATGTTTATGAGTTACATCCGGGAGATGAAAAAGTTTTCAACGACTTTGCTGATGAAAGCTAGGATATTTTGTTATACATATTACAGGGATTGATTATTGTTCAAAAGTATATTTGTATACTTATGTTAATGACTATATATGAATGGATTTTTTTTGTATACATATTGTCACTTGTATATTTATTGTTGCAATTGTATGTGTATTACTTCATTTCACAAAAAAATAACTTGTATATAGGGGGTTTTTAGAGTATGCAGTGAACGCACGTGATTCTAGGTTTTAATGAAAGGTGCACCCCCCGAGTTTGTACGGACTCAAGCAATCACCAAGGGCATGGTACCACTGTATCAATTGGTTCTTCATCAACGGGAGATTTTGTAAGTGCCAAGTGGATCATTTGTTGTATGTCAAACAAATGGGTGAGTATTTGTGCGTAACAATCTTCTACATGGATGATTTGATCATATTTGCAATCAATGTAACCCAATTGAAGTGACTCAAATCGGAGCTCAAGAAATAATTTGAAATGAGCAATCTCAGAGAGTTGCATTATTGCCTAGGAATAGAATTTGAGAGAAATAAAGAAGTATGTACCATCATTATGAACCAAAGGAGCTACAAAACACTATATTCGTTAATCGGAGACTTTTGAAAGTCTCAAAATAAAATATGCCCATGGTTTGGGATGCCAATATTGTGGGCATACGGAATATTGGGAACATCAAGAACATGACGATTTAAAATTTTACATGTAAAGCATATTCTTATTACTAAAAATAGAGAATTTCAATTAAAATGAAAACGTGAGCTCTTTGTGGAAAATAACAATCAATTCTAAAAAAACAATTGGTTTATGTCATTATAGAGTTTGGGGTGCGCATCCCATAAGTAAAGCTCTTATGAATTTGGATGGCACATCCCAAACGTATACAACAATGGAGTGTGACAAGTCCACTAAGTCTAATAAAAACCAAGTCTACTAAGCGCCCATGTTTTTCGCCATTAACTCCCACCTAATATGTTATGTTTACACATCTCCATCTTCCGCTTCATATCCATTCTCGGCGTCATTTACCGCAGCTGCAATACGTGCCAAGTTGTCTTTGGCAAAATCTATATGTTTTTGGGGGATGGTCATTGTTTCTGTTTTGGAACCTTTGCACGGCTTCAAAGCACAAAGTATAATATCCGTGTTTATTTAAACCGGTGTGTACGCTGAGTCCACTATCCACTTAAAATTCTTTTTGGTGTCCCAACCTAAATAAGTGCGTAGCACGTTTTGGTCTTTAGTGCTTGGACGACAATATTCCACCTCAATTTGACGAAAGTTGGGGCTAGTTCGAACAAAATTGGGTGAAGACAATGCTTTCACCAACCAAATTGGCTTGGGATGCTCCTCATCCCCTGCTCGTACGAGGACCAAATAACCTTCATGGCAATCAACACCTACACGAAACGACGGTGCCGGTCGATCTCGGGCAGGGCCAACGTAATGCTCGTCCATTGCGAACTCTTCACGAACGTCTCCATTGCTAAAAAAATGGTGTCGGACTCGACAACCGTTAAACGGTTTTGTGGCCAAAATCCTTGTGTTAAAGTTGTACGGGTGTCGCCACCAAGTGTCATTAGGGCCGAGCGAATGCGATCCCAATACGCAATCAAAGGTTCATGAGTATCTCTAACACGTCTAGTGATGTCCTCCTCACACAACTCTTTCCAATATTCAATGAATCCGGATATGCCTTTGATGATTTCCGGCCCATTCCTCATGGGGTCGGGTTTGCAAGGCTTTGGATCCCCATCCGGGAGCAAACATTTCCCATCATTGTTTTGACGCCATATGAGTATACCATCATCCGGGCCCCAATTAGGAGATGTGCACAAAAGCTTAAATTGCATGGCCGGGAGACCATCATCCCTTATAAAGAATCGGAATTGTTGTGCTTTGGTATGTCCCACCAAACGGTCCCCTCCCTTCAACATGTATGGCTTGATGAAGGCCTTGAAATCTGGTACTTCCTCAATCATGTGCGGAATTACCGGCATATGGTCCAAATCCATATACGATTTCATAAGAAGTGGTATGGTTGGAAAATCTTCTTCATGCAACTTCATGCTCCACCGTCCGAAAGACGCATCAATGTCATCGTGTGTGTGTCCCACCATCAAGAAAGACACAAACACCTCCTTGAAGATTCCTTTCGCCACAAGCAAGGACCAAAAACAAAATACATATCGACATTTGTTGTCCTTCGCACAATTATCAAGTTGAACGTGGAGAGTTGGAGGCAAAGGTTTCGCACAAAGAGGTTCTCCGGGTGGCTCCGGCAATGACGACATACAAACCTCCTTCCCCGCAAGCAGTGCTTCGTAAAGGGGTGTCGTTCCACAACCATCAAACAATGCACGTGATGAATGTACCGGTGGCTTCTCAAGATTGCGCAAGAGTTTTGCAAATGATCCCACCGTGTGGTTAGCATCGCTAGGGTAAAAATCCAGACCATAATGGGCATACTTAACGTCTCCATGTCCGTGGGCAATCATCCCTGGGAAAAAACAAACGATCCATGAATGACAACAATAACAACAACAACCCTAAACGGATGTGTGAAGTTGAAACCTAACGCAAACACATCTAGTAAAATTGGATAGAATTTGAACACATATTTGTGATTTCCTACAAACCTGTGACAGCTACGGGCAACTTGAAGAGTCCATCCGTGGCCTTTATTTTCCGTGCATAACAAGGGCATGCGGTCTTGGCGTGGTCCATTTTGTCATGGATGATTGTTAGAACCTCTGTAGGCCTCATTATGGATAGAGCACGGTTCTTGTAGTAATCTTGACGGTGAGCCTCTTGGTTGTTGACATGTTCAATATATTTTGCTTGGTGTCTGGAGTGGGATTCGGTGCCTATGGGGTGGGCGTCTCGAAGACCTTTGTATTTTTCACACGTCATACACCTAGCGAACTTGTCCCCAGGTCTCTTCAAAATGTATTCAGCAAACTGTTGGTTTTTAATTACACTCAACTTGGACAAAGAAATGTGACCACATCCCGCTATGCGACCCACTTCGTTAATGTCCGTTAATATGTTCTTCCATTTTGTACCTGTGGGCAACACCATTTGTACAACTTTCTTCCCTGACGACAATGTCCTCGTCTTGTAGGGCATTGCATCGGCCAATGGGACTATGATGGTGGAGAGTGTCGCGGAGGCTTGGAGTGTAGCCTCCCGAGGTTTCTTTGTGCCCGAATTTCCATGAAATTGTGAGCGGCGACCCAACGATGAATACTTTTGAAACCTATAAAAGTCAGCCTTTGACACGGCGTGGATGGTATACCACGCGGTACAACACACATCCACATTCTCAAGTGTGACCACCTTATGCCCATGGGTGTCAATGTGCACATTTCTATGGACCTCGAGTTTCTTTGCCGATCTCATACGGAAATCGGCCAGCCACGTCTCTTGACGTAGGGACTTAATTTTCTCCCGTGGGAAAAACTGGCAACATTTCCGATAGCAACAGTCTTTGGCGGACACAAGACGGATAGATTCGTCTCCCAATATGCGATCCTGTCGACGCTCCTTATCTCCTCGAGGCACACGGTTCGAATCATATTTGCGTAGGCCTTTGTGAGGACGTATTTTGGCCAACAAAGCTAATTGTGTTTGCTTATGGCGCCGCTCATGGTCCAACAAGCTCACTCCGTCATGGAGAACCCGACAAAAAGGCCATCGACGCAAGGAAAATCTCCATGTCACCGGGACCTCAAGCGGAAGCAATGAATTCAAGATGCACACACCAACATCGTTCGGACCAAGGGGGTTGGCATCCACACAATCACGGGGATCAGAGTTTCTACATATGCCATCTGCCACAGGGACACCAATGTCGTTGAGTAAGACGACATCAAGGCCAACCCATTGCTCCCTCCTGAAACCGGCACACAACGGAATGTCATCGTGGTCATCCTTGGAATGTAGAGATTGTTCGTGCACTTCTAAAGATTCATGGGAGGATATATCCACAAACTCCCCCATCACGTTTGGCAGACCATTACAACCCGCCGAAGGGGAAGAAAGTTCACACTCACCATCGGAGGAGGAAGAAATTGTGGACAATTCCAATGAACTATATGCCACGGGCAGCGCCATCCAACCTAAGCAAACCACTAATCAATGACCAAAACAAGAAGCACCGCAATGCACACAAAAGCGAAAACGAGAGCTGTGTAGATATATGGCTCAAAAAACACAAACAACTCTCGCGGCACCGTTGGGGGACCTCACATATGAAGACGAACGTGCGTTCGAAAACAACGCCATGACAAGCAAATACTACGTGGGAGTCACACACCAATGGACAACAGCATGCAATTGTGGTACATATTAACCGTGAAGGGTTTTGGGTCGATTTGCTAATAAAACATGGGAAGTGTTGCCAACCAACAAAGGAGAGCATACGCACATATATTCACGAACACGCGGACGAGAATATCAACCCAACAAACAATGAATTGTAAAAGGGATAAGCAACGTGCATTGCTCAGGAGTACCCAAAATGCACCTGCATCATTATCCACATGCAACAAGCATCGTAATTGAAGGGCATGTCTTTGACGGGTGTGTATCTAGGAACGACCGAACCCAAGGTAGAGCCTAAACTCAAGGGTGTATGTATACGAACGATCGTTCGTAAGTCCTGGCCGAAACATATGGGCGTATGCATACGAACGATCAATCATGTGTTCTAGCCCTAATCGTGTTTGTAAAAATGTTGACCCATCAGAAGAAACATCTATAGCGTAGTAGTAGGAGGCATGTGCATAAATGAACGGATGTTTCTGTATAATTGCAAAATAATATCAATTGATATTTATGAACGCACGTTCGTGAATACCAGACCATCATATGTTCAGTTGGACATAACAGAGTCACGGGAGCGTAGGTGTCTTTGAGGGTTAGGAGGAAAATATACGAACGCACGTTCGTATATCATTGAACATTTTAGCGCCCACGACTACCTATAAGTAGGTCAACGTGGAGTATTATCGAATGCTCTACTTACGAACGCACGTTCGTAAACCACTCGCATTACACAAACTTACATGCGCCTGTATCTCCAAGAAAATATATACGAACGCACGTTCGTATATAATTGAACATTTTCGTGCCTATGACTACCTGTAAGTAAATCTACGCTGAGTATGTCCAATGCTCCACTTACGAACGCACGTTCGTAAACCACTCGCATCACAACAACTTACGTGCGCCTGTATATGGAAGGAAATATATACGAACGCACGTTCGTATATAATTGAACATTTTCATGCCTATGACTACCTGTAAGTAAATCTACGCTGAGTATGTCCAATGCTCTACTTACGAACGCACGTTCGTAAACCACTCGCATCACAACAACTTACGTGCGCCTGTATCTGGAAGGAAATATATACGAACGCACGTTCGTATATAATTGAACATTTTGTGCCTGTGACTACCTGTAAGTAAATCTACGCTGAGTATGTCTAATGCTCTACTTACGAACGCACGTTCGTAAACCACTCGCATCACATGTTTGAACCACTCGTCTATACCACTCGTCTAAACTACATGTCTAAACCACTCGCATCACATGTCACTACCAAGTCATCTTTACGAACGTGCGTTCGTAAAAGTCCGGTATTTGCGGCGGTATATGCGGGTATGTGCAACCTATTGTGTACCTGGGAGGTATAGGGTGGGCGCACAAGAAAATGGTTTGTGCTCGTTCCAGTCAGGTCTGTGGAGCGCACACTTGGTTGTGCCGCAGAAAAGAGCTCTGATGTGGGGGGCAGAGCTTTAAGTACCTCCCCCCTGATGGTTCAAAATCCCTTGGATGCTATTTAAAAAGCGGATTCCCGCCGCCTACTTTGACCTAACAATATGCCATTCCATCCATGCGGAATAAATAAATAGCATTATGTATGGAACATGTCTTGCATGCACGCAACATATTGTAAATATGTCAATCGGTCGCACACCTTAGTTGTCACCAAGGTTTCACGTGAATATATGTCTATATTTATATGTATATATGAATTTCATATTGTATATTGTATTATATTATATTATATATACACATATATATAATATTAGATTTATAATGTCTATATAGGTTTATGGTTAACATTGAATTTAAATGATTTGCAACTAAGGTGTGAAGTCCAAGTTAATTGACGATTGATTATACCTAATAAAGTGATGAAGGGTTTAGGGTAATACATATTCACATGCACAATAAGGTAAGAGTAGCTAAAAACATGTTGTGGAAGCCCCTAAAATTGTAGGTATCATATGATTCACATAAAAAAAATGCCCGTAATATGGTCACCAACTGCATGAATACCAATAAAAAGTCGCTTAATCCATAATGGTTTGTACTAGGTAAATTGAGGACATTTTGAAGTAATCATACCCAATATATGTAGGCAAGGTCTTCATTCAAATGTAACACTAGGTTTGAAAATAATGAATTAAAATGACATGATTGGAAATGATCAATCACTTTGGAACGGTGCATACGATAATGATAAGAATTGAAACCATGCCTACGTGAAGTCACACTTACAATTATTAATATCATGTGTTTGACGTCCTATGAGAAATAGAATTTCCTCCACCTTTTGTAAAGGTTTAGGATAGCGCAGGCTCGCCACAATATGAAATTGAGTCCTTTATCCAATAATTTTTTTTTAAGGAACCATTGAACACCTTGAAAGACATATTGTCCATGAAAAAATTATATTTTAAAACACCATATACACATGCTTGCGGGTGGATTTTTCATTTGAATCCACCCCCTACACTTGAGGCTCGCCAAACATCGGACCATATTATGAACTACAAGTTTAAATGCAATTGATCATTGGTGAAATTTAAAGTTGATGGCACTAGTATTCGTTTGTTAGTTCAAGTCGACAACTAATTAAATGACTTGACCTCCTAAGAAGGGTTGGTAAGATAAAAAGATGTAGGGTTTAGGGTTTAGGGTTTGGGGTTTGGGGTTTGGGGTTAGTGTATATGGTTTGTGAAAGTTGTCTAATATGTGGTTTGCAGGCTTAGGGTTTAGATCGTTAGTGATACTTAGGACGGGTTTAGACTTGGAGTCAAGGCTCAAAAATGGGTTGGGGTGAAGGAAATCCACGCCTCTCATTGGTAGAAAGGCTAGGATTTTCCTCTTCAAGTTTACACCATGAGTTGGGGCCAATCACAAATAAATTATTTTATTCATCATGACAATGGCCTCAAGCCTTGGAAAAGAGAGCTCCCAACATTGTGGACTCTTTCCCTCTTGTTGAGGCCATTGTTAGAGCTTTTATTCGCTTATAGTAGTTTATTCTTTGAGCATTGAGTAGGAGGGGAGAAATTATAAATTTATTATACTTTAATCATTATCCATAGAATAGTTCATGAGTACGTTGGAACCTCTCATAACCCTCTCATAATTGCAACCTCCAAATGGCCCCAACCCCACCTAAATAGGTTTACACATGAAAGCAATGAATGGAGTTAGGTTACTTTCTTATTAATGGCCTTGGGGGCCCATTTGCATGCCACATGGGACATATTGGCCTTCGTTCACAATGGCCTTGGCCCCAAGTCTAAACAGGCCCTTAGTGTACTATGCGTTCGTATTTAGAGTATCTAACACTAAATATCATATTAAGGGTGGGTCAAGCTAACACCTCATGAAATTAATGACATCGTATTGAAAAATGAATTTTCCCCCACCTCTTGAGGAGAATCTGATAGCCCCTCTCCACAATTCAAAATGCGTCCTTTATGTATGTAAAATTTGTTTGAGGAACCATTGAACAACTTTAAGGATGTGTGGTTCATGAAAACTCTATTTTGCAAAACACCATACACACATTGGGGTGGATTCTTCATCGAAAACCTACTAAATGACATGCATTGTGTTGTACAAATTAACTGAACATATTTTTCTAAAATATGTTTACAAGGAATCCAACTGTAGAGGTATTAAGGGGATACGGAATGTAAAATTCATGTCCCCGAACTAAGCTCCCACCATTTCGTATTTCTTAATTCGTAAACCCTCATCCCTCCCTATCCCCATTCCCCTCCCATCCATCCCCATCCCCATTCCCTCCCCATCCCCTCCCCTCCCCCATCCCCATCCCCATCCCCATCCGCATCCCCATCCCCTCCCCCATCCCAGCCCTGGCCAGTGGCTGTCAGCCACGTGGCAGCCGCCAGGAAACCCTAGCGGTGCCGGCTACCTCCCCGCGCCTCTTCCTCTCCTCCTCATTTGTCATTTGGAGCAGAGGAGGAGGGGAGAGCTTAGGTGCGGCGAAGCCCTGGCCATTTGTATAGCCGCATTTTATGTTTATTCTTGGCGCGCATTGTCAGAAGCTTGAGAGTAGGATCGCTTGAGAGGTTGATATTTGTAGAAATCTTGAGAAGGTTTAGAGTTTTAGAAAGCTTGAGAGGTTGAGTGTTTTAGAAAGCTTGAGAGGTTGAGTGTTGCAAAAAGCTTGAGAGCTTGAGAGTTTCAGAAAGCTTGTGAGTTGTGTTTACATCAGAATATTTGTAGGATTTGTAAATAAATTCTGAAGGCTTGAGAGTGTGAGAAAGGAGCAAGGGTAGAAATTGCATTTGAAAGCGAAATCAGTGCATTTGTGAGGTTTCTGGATTTCTGAGTAGCAGGCAGCAGGTTTTGGGTTTGCAACAATTCAATGTGAGTACAGGTTTCCTTTTCAAAACACTTCTTTGCAATCTGAAATTGTTCTTTGTTGAATTCCATGTGTCATGTTTTATGCATTATGAGCTTTGTCATGTTTTGTATGAATTAGGACTTTCCCCTTCATTATGAATTCTTAATCACTGAATCTCAATGTTGTTGTCATTACATATTTCACTTTGTGTTTCATCATTCTGATCAAGAGTTGCAGGCAAAAATCCAAGCAATGTCGATAGCAACATTCATAAACCCATACATACGTATACGTATGTATATGTATACGTATATGTACGGAAAGCATTTATTATCATACACAGACGACCACATTTACGAACGATCGTTCGTAAATGTGGCGTTTATACATCTAATACACCAAGCCCTTTACTTTTACGAACGCACGTTCGTAAAATACGCACTCACCTTCTACTTTTACGAACGTGCGTTCGTAAAATACCCACTCATCTTCTACCTTTACGAACGTGCGTTCGTAAAATACCCACTCACTTTCCACCTTTACGAACGTGCGTTCGTAAAATACCCACTCACCTTCTAATTTTCCAAACGTGCGTTCGTAAAATATGCGCTCACCTTCTACTTTTACGAACGTGCGTTCGTAATTGATTAAATAAGGAACATCTTGTATTTGCGAACGTCCGTTCGTGAACAAACACTGAATCACATCAATATCCTAGATTTACGAACGATCGTTCGTAACCAGGGATCCAAACACACCCAAGATTTGCGAACGCGCGTTCGTAAATCTACACAAAGGCATGGACACAAATATGTGTACCCAAAAACTAATAAAAATGAGCCCAAAAAATGAAAATAAAAACGAACCCTACACCTTTTGATTACGCCATATGAACATCACAGCACTCAAATACGACCGTGCGTTCGTATTTATTGAAAATGAATAACACCTTGGAAATCAAACCAAATTTGCGAACGAACGTTCGTAAACAAGAACCAACAGATGTCTTGCGAATAATAAATAATTTATTGACGACCTGCAAATGTCAGTAACGAACGCGCGTTCGTAAATGCAATTCTGAATGTGTCTGTTACATTGCAAATGGCTAGACCAGTCAGGAGCACAATCGAAATGTTCGCGGTTCAGTTGGATCGGCTTCCGGAGTCAGTGACAGATGACAATGGGAACGATAATTACGTCCCCAAAGATGACTTCATGGGGGAGTGGACGGCGCTCCCGGAGAAAATCGAGGGTGGATTGTTCGCCCTGAGATTCACATACGAGTTGGAGACAAGGCCAGACCAGCCGGAGCAGTGGGTGCAGATGAAGACATGGGAGATAGAATCCATAGAGGCACAGGGTGATTTTGTTATCTTGGATTTGAAAAACAAAAAGACCACATCAACCTCCTGCTGGACTTCAGGAGGCACCCTTTCTCCCATACATACGCACAGAATAATGTTGTAGAGGATGCCAAGCATTTCGACCTCGTGAACCTTTTCACGAAGTACAGCCTCAGCCAGCATTGGACAGCCAGGAAGTTGACTGCACTGGCCCTAAATATGTCCAAGTATAACAGTGCCGTCGTGGAGGCCAACAAGAAGAAGAAGAGTCCCAAAAAACCTACTGCATCCGGAATAGGAGGTTCTAGAAGTGCGCCGCGGCCAGTGCCTTCAGCTAGCAGATTGTCAGAGGGACCAAGCAGACACTCCACGCCATCTAAAAGAACTCGGGACGATATGGAGAAGTCTGGTGTCACGGAGACAGCTGAGGTCAACTCGCCGCCTGTCATGCCGACCCCTTTGAAGAAGGGGGAAAACCCTGATGCGGCAAAGGCGACTCGTATCCTTCGCGACTTCAACAATTACTCGAAGGATTGCTGGCCCATGGGACGGCACTTCACCTTCAACGTGGACTGCTTCAAATGCGAGAAATCCCCCAACAAGTGGGTGGTGAGGTCACGTGAAAGCGGAGGTGTGAAGTGGCAAATCAACAACTTGATGAATAACGTGAAGTGGGATAGGCAAACTGTGTGCGTTATGCCAAAGGGTTTCACTTCCCGTCCCACGGAGAAAGATTGGGCAAGAATCCAGAATGGGGAGTTCTGGATTATTGATGGACAGCACAGCCTGGAGGCATCGCAGATCATCCTCAAGGATGATAACTTCCAGCATGAGCTGAAGGGAGACCTGCGCTACTGGAAGGTGTTCCTGGTGTGGTCAGACGACTGGGACAAACTCCGGAAAATTTCGACATTTTTAAATTCTGGGAATAAGATCAAAGCGTTTGAGGCATCATGGGCAGCAAACATAGTGGCTGCGAGAGACGTGTGGGTGGCACACGGGTGCCCACCAAAGGAGAGGGAGAATGCGAAAAACCAGTCTCCACAATGGAAGGTAAGTTTACGAACGAGCGTTCGTAATTCTCAGGTTCCTTTAGAACATTCCTGATCATTTTATTTACGAACGTGCGTTCGTATTTGATTGACCGATGACATTCCTTTCTAATGCAGGCGTTTTGCGATGCGATGGTGGACAAATTCTCTTCCATCGACATGAAGTCCACTTCAACGAAGTCAGTGCTCGAGCTGAAGGGTGAGCTCCGGCTTATTTGTTGCAACAGAGACACCTGGGATTTGTGGACCCAATTTTTTGATGCTCACAGTGCGGGGGATCTCGTCAACCCCGACACTGAAGAAAAATATAATCAGGAGAAGACTGGGGAAGCGCCTCCGCTGCTGAGGGAATTTTTTAGGCCGCTTCAGGGGTTGACGGAGTCGGAATTGCAGAGATGTGCAGTTCATGCTCTTGGGAACACCGTCGGGAGCACAATCCCCTACCCGAAGATTTTTTTGAAGAGGCCAAAGCACAGGCCTGGAACGTACTCCATCGAGGAGTGGTGCGAACATCGCAAGTTGAAGACCAACGCAATGAGGGAGTTGGGAGCACTAGTCCCGGAGTACAAACTCTTCGAGGCCGACGGGGACATCAACTGGGTTGGATGGAAGGAGTTCAAGGTCGGGTATAACATCAACGGCTCTTCCATGCGTAGGCTAGTTAAGGAACACGCCTCCGTCTTGAAGCTGAAGGGGAACAAGCGGACCAAGAAAGCAGAGACAGATCCCCAGGAGGTGGAGTTGTATATAAAGTTTTTGGAGAGGAAGCGGAGGGCCACATTCGAGGGAGTGGCCAGGTTTTGTTTGGTAACCACCGGGCTGGAGAGGGCCACTTTTTCTAAGTGGGACTGCACCATCAGCAGGGCCGAGGTGAGGGAGGACCGCAGGGGTTGCCCATTTGCCCTGATTGATTTCAGGGGGATCCCAGGAGGTGCGAGGTAAGGGGCAAAGGATTTTCCCTTCTACAACCCTTTCATGGCAAAGTTTCAAGACTACAGATCGCCTGAAATGAGGGAGCCTCACGTATGGCTTTGGATAGTGGAACAGGAGAAGCTATCCATTGTCACTGAGCTGTACGAAAATACCATCAAATTTGAATACAGCATCTACCACAGCACCTACGTGCCCGCAAAAACGGAAGGGATCGTGGCCATCAACGAGGCCAGGGGAAACAAGCAGGTGGGAGCTGTTAGCTTGATCTTCTTAACGTACAATGCTCTCAGAAATGGGAGAGCGCCTGTGAAGGCAAACAATATTTTCAAGAAGATATACAGCATCCCTCACCCCCCTCCCAAGGAACTGTTGCAGGAGACACTGTACACGGTTTTCCCCGCGTTGGAGCTCAGGTTGGAGTTCTACGTGTCAGTGTTGCAGAGTTTGGCAATCAGTGGAGAGACTGTCTACAACATCTTTGGAGGCAGCAAGTTCATGTACGCGGCCATGGTAAGCTGTCATTCTTAGATTTACGAACGCTCGTTCGTAATTGTCATTGATTCAAATGTTATAATAGTTGTGGCATTTTTTCCCTTTGCGTTGATCTGGCCTTGTCTCAATGTTGATGTTTACGAACGCACGTTCGTATATGCTGACATGTTTGGAACGTTGGTACAGATGCTGGGGTTGGTCGTCAATAACTACGTTGACGCCCAAGACGAGGATGAATACCAGGTCCACAGGGTGAAAGCGTCCACAATGGACCTCGATGACATGTGTGTCCCCAGGGAGGACTTCAGCATGCCCGTCGACGAAGGCATGCCGGGCTTGGAGACAGACGAGGACGAGCCCGCCCCCTCCGTGGACGTGGACGTGGACGCCATCTTGCAGTCGTTCAACATCACTCCTTTACGGATGTTGGCGCCAGCGGGTCACCCGTCTGACCCCCAAGGGACACCGGGGGGCTATACAGGATCCTCGGCTGGGACAACCCAGGATGTCCTCCCCGCTAGAGTGTCGGGTGCGGAACCCTTCGGCACACCTGGCGGCTGTTCGACGTTAGTGTCTCCCAGGCCCGTCGTGGTTCCGAGGATGGAGACCCTCGACCTCCTCGACCAACGCTCGCGTCCATCCTTGGACCACTTCCGGAACACGAGGAGGAGGATGAAGAAGACGCCATACGTGGAGTTGCCGGAGGGAGCAATCATCGAGGTGTCCGACGAGGACGAAGGGGACATGGACATCATGGCGGAGCTGGGGGTGGATTACGACAAGAACAAGCGTGTGAAGGAGGAGGCGTTGACGGTTGCCGAGCTGAATGCCAAGCTAGAACAAAAAATGAAGGAGGAAATGACGGCTGCGGCAGAGGAGAGTGCAAGAAATATGGCCCGCATGCAGGAGGCGCTGCGGGAGTCCGCAACAAAGACGGACGCCATATTTGAGATGCTCAGAAATATGCAGAGCTTCTCGGCGCCAGCACAACAGCCTTACCCCTTCCCCGGAGGATACCCCTCCCATACCCCCCCTCCAGGCCTGTTCCCCGGAGGACCTTCGCACCCACCAGCACCACACCCAACGCCAGCTGGGAGTCCTCCGCCCCTTCAATTGACTGCCACCCCCGTCAACTCGCACGATGCGATAAGGGCTGCCATACGCGAGGACGAAGATTTACGAACGCGCGTTCGTAAATCTTCGTGTCCGGCAGTCCTAACCCCTCCCCCTCCAAGGGTAGGACTGGCCTCAGTCACTGCCACCGCCTCTTTGACAGTGGTCCCGAGGGTAGTGCATAGGCAAGGCGATGAATCTGCGCAACACACTGACATGGTCATTGTGGAGGAAACGCAGGGGAGCCCCAATGATGCGGTAGCTGTCCAAGGAATGGACGTTGAGAGCCCTGACCTGGAACGGCATCCATCCGCGGAGATGGAGGATGTCCGCATGGACACTCTCGACCTGGGCGGAGATGACGACGACGACGCGGATCACATTGTGCAGACCCAGGCGTCACAGTCGGAGCGTGCCCCAGACACCATGGAGACAGAGGCGGCTGGCCCAATGGGGATTACGAACGCGCGTTCGTTAATCGAAGAGGAGGGAACTGCTCGGTCCAGCACCGCTGCCCCTCCCCCCGATGACGAGGTAACTCTCCTCTGAGAATACCACTCATTTAACGAACGCGCGTTCGTAACCACTAACCCATGCGCGTTGTGTTCTTGGCGGTTCCTGTCCATCAGCATCACGAGGCGTGCGAGGACCCTTCTCTACGTGGACCCTTAGCCCGATAAATTTTGTAGAACACGGCATGTATTTGCCATAGGAAACTGTGAAAAATTATCACGTGAGACAATTGTAAATATTCACCGAATTAATATATGAGCAGATGATCTCTGCGTCGCATCTCCCAAACTTATTATATCGTATCGCATCTTGTATTATGTATGTTCATGCGCATCATTACACTTTCACGCCCACTTTCACCCTCCTTTACGAACGAGCGTTCGTACATGTGCTTCTATCCGCGCTCACGAACGAGCGTTCGTAAATGATGCGCCACCCCAGCCTTCATTCACGAACGCTCGTTCGCAAGTCTGCACTTGACCACATTCTCCTTGCACTATTTTCCTCGCATAATCGTCTTTTCCTCAATGCAATGTTGTTTATTGGATCATAGAATTAAACTAGTCGAGTTGTTAATCACAGGATCCCCCGGAGATAGGTCGGAAACCCTCGACCAGTGGACATCTTACCCGAAACAAACCGTTCGTCGTGTTCGACCTGAACGGGGTGTTGTGTCACACCGAACACATCCCCCGGGTCCCCACGCGTCCCTTCCGTCACCCCGACGAAAGGGACTACGACGGAGAGCTCGACACTCTCATTAACCGCAAGGCTGTCCGCGCCCGTCCCGGCCTGCGTGACTTCCTTCGAGAGGTGCTCGATGTAGCTCACGTCATTGTGTGGAGCTCCATGGTCATGGAGAACACCGAGCCAATCGTCGACTTCCTCTTCCGCGATCTTCCGAGCCCTTGCCTCATCCTCGGCCAAGAGGATTGCGATGAATTGCTCGACGAAAAGGGTCTGCCGGTTCCAAAGTTCGGCGGTCGTGGCGGAGGACAACAATTCCTCAAGGTCCTGAGGTCAAGACTGTGGCGGGGCATCCCCCGGTTGCAGGGGGTACCCCACGGGTGGTGGCCGACCCTCGAGAACACCGTCCTCGTCGACGACAGCCCCACCAAAAGCGTCTTGAACCCCCCGGGGAACGTCATCTTCCCCGCCACTTGGACCGGCGATAGGAACGACACGTTTTTTGTCGATACGCTAGCGCCTTACCTTAGAAGGCTTGTTGTCCACGCCGGTAGCATACCATTTTTTGTTAGGTCCAACCCCATAGGCAATGTGGGTTTAAGCCCCCGTGATAATGTATTCAAGAGCATCATGAGGCTCGCCAAACTCAATAAATTGATTTGAAATGCCTCCATGTCTTTGCTTTGTATCATGTGGTTCACATTTACTAATGCTTGCTTCATTTTTGGATGTCTTTTGTTGTTGTGATTGTTGTTGTGATTGTTGTTGTGATTGTTGTTGACCATAGTCTGCCCCCATATGCGACGCCCCTGTGGTCGACGGCCCTTCCCGTCCCCTCTCGCCACCTGCCTCCCCTTCCCGCGACGTCACGGACTTCCAAATGCCATCCCTCTACCAATTCTCGGCGGTCGACGCGGCCTCGGCCGTGGATTACTCCCGCGACGTCGGCATCGACGATGGCATCGTCAACAGCCCACCCCCCGCACTTGTCGCCCGCGCCTACACCCCGTCGCCCTCCCCCCTCTCCAAGGAGAAACGGACGCTCGTTCGTTTGGGGCACCTCTCGCCCTCTAAGGACGACGGCGTCGCTCATCGCGGGCCGAGCCGGCGTCTCCGCATGGAAGGCCCCCGTTGCCACACCTCCCCCGCCGACTCCGTTCCTCCCCCCGCAACGTCCTCCGCCATCGTGGGCCCTCCACGCCTCGACTCCCCCCCGCCACTCACCAATACAATAGTTCCATCGGCTCCGGATGCTCCCGTCGACGCCCCCCTCGTTCCCACCGTTCCCCACATGGACGTCCCCAAAGCCAAGGTGCCCTCCTCAACCCTAAACCCCTTTCCCGCTTTTGCTTCCCTTGTCTTCCGTTTGCGTGCCGTTCTCTTTACGAGCGCCCATCCCAAACCGCCCTCATTATTTTCCCCACTCCATTCCTATTCTTATCTTCCTATGACGTTGTTTCGCAGGTGGCTACCCGCTCGCTTGGTGCCCGGCCCTCCTCCACGTCCTCCTTGGATAGGCACACCCTCAAGGCCGCATCTTCCGAGTCCGATCGTTGTCTGGCCCTCCGGAGAAGCGCAAGACGTTCCCTTTCGCAAACACCCTCGCATTCTACTTATAATACCACCTCTTACAATTCGGGAGCGCGTCCTGAAACATGCAAGAACGACACATATTCATGTCCAGGCAACACACAAGGATACAGTCGTGGGCCTGAGATTTTTAGAGTCATGGAGGCCGCCAAAAAAAAGGACTTAGCCGCAAAAAAAAAATAGTGGGTCGGACTAGTGTGACTAGAAGCGTACTAGTGGGACGGACTCCCTAAATGGGCTTAGGTGTAGAACATATTTAAGTGCTTACTTTCTATGCTATTGCAAGTTACTCAAGACATTGATGGTATTTCCATTATAATTGTATTTCAATCCCAATTAATTCATTCAACTTCCATTCATTCTTCGCATCTTCCCTTCCATTCATAACGAGTTGTCTTTCATACGCAACTATTTTCATGTATGCCTCACATTTTTGTTCACTTCCATGCCTTTATGTATAATAATAGTAGCATACCATTATACATATGGGATTTTTAGTCGTCATTACCGGTCCAATTTTGAAATGTGCATCCTTATATAGTCTCATAATCAACAAAAAGTCTCCAAATACCGAATATAGTGTTACAAGCGTTTTAACATGGAAAAATACAAACCAGTTGGAACTTCATTCGATGCGAATTCAAAATTATTAAAGTTTTTGGATGAGGATTTTGGGAATGTGTAAAGAAAAATGGAACGTGTTCCATAAAAGGACGGGGTAACAATGATCGGGGAGAACAGACAGTTAGTTACAAATAAATCAGTTGAATTTGAGAAATAACCGGTTGAAGTTCAAGACTGCAAGAAAATTACCGATCATTTAGAGGAATTTAGTGAATATACCCCAATTTAATAAAGAAAAACCGGAGGATGTGAACATGTAACCGGTTGGACTTGCAAACACTAGGATCTCAACTGATTATGCTCATGCATACAATGGTGGGTAAAAGGACCGATATTATATTTGCGGTGAGTATAATGAGCCAATTTATGTTGAAGGCCAATCCGCATTGAATGACCGTGAAACGCATTATGAGATATGTGAAGGGCATTTTGGACTTCAAATTATGCCTCGAAGGCAAGAATATTGTCTTGAGAGGATTTTACAATGCGGATTGGGTGGGAGATGCAAACGACCGGCGAAAAACCACCACAAAGTATGTGTTTCTTGTTGGCATTGGAGTCACTTTGTGAAAATACAAGAAACAACCAATCATTGCATAATTTGTCTACAACAAAGGCATAGTACATGGCCACTAGGCTCTAGCCATTGCACGAAGGAAACGGTTTGACTTAGACAACTTTTGGCGGATGTGGGATACATGCAAGAAGGACCGACATTCATTATGTGTGACAATCAAGGATGCATTGCAATTGCAAAGAATCCCACACATCATTCTCGCACCAAACATATCGATGTACAACATCACTTCATAGAGAGAAACCAAAAAATCAAAGATATGTTTGAAATATTGTCCAACACAGAATATGATAGCGGACATGCTAAACAAACCACTTGCAAAGGATAGGCATCAAACATTAACAAAGGCAATGAATTTAAAAGCCTTTTACTACTCACAAACTGAGAGTGTAGAAGTTAGAGCATTAAATTGCTTGTAGTCAATAGAAATGTAATGGAAGAGACATGAAAAATAGTAAGGTTAGAATAAAGCTATAATGCTAGTCCAAAGAGATTATCCTATATTGTTTGTACGAACTAATAAAATGAACAAAAACAACAAAAGACAAAACAAGGAGAGCATGAGATCATCTCACTCCAATTATTGATCATATGCCTTTGTGTATGTGTATATGCTTGTACAATCTCATCTCTAGTCTTATTAACTTCTAATACTTGTTGAGCCAATTATCACCTGCAATTTGGAAAATTTTCACAATTTTTTACCTTTGTAATTCTATGGTCATGTTTGAATTTTGTCCACACATCATGGTTAAAGCATTCAAAACCGTCATAATATTTAGCCCATATGCCAACTTCATTTGGATTATGGGTTGACAACTCCTAAAGTAGTCTGTTATTCCAGTTCCTAAAGTTGCACCAAGATTTCAAAGTTGTGACTTTAAGATTCTTCGTCAACCTAATCATCACTTTTGGAATTTGCTCCCCTTCCCTTACATCTTGTCAGTTTGAATCAACTTGTGGACCATCATATAACATTGTCATACACCATATAACACCATTGAACATACTCATCCCAAGACGTTAATATCAAATCCTATTGAATGCATGGTGAGCCTTTATGGTGCCATGAGGTGACACACATGGCGAAGTTGTTGATCATTACTGCAACCTACCATGCACCTCAAAATAGGGAAGTGACTATATTACATTTGTGGCACTAATTACTATAAATGGTGTATTGTGATAGGAGTTGGTGTATGTGAAGTATAGGGGTGTATTCACCAATATTGTGTCACCAATTCTAATTGTTATGCTAAATACTAATTGTAAACCTTATTGTATTGTCACCATCATTCATTTTTTACCTAACATTATTTGTCATTCCTTGTAAATTTTTATGGAAATTATAGTTGTACAATGTTGCAAGTATTGTCACTTACTAAGTGATTTTCCATTTAAATTTCAACCATCCATGACAATATTTCATCATAGATTTGTGAGGATACAAATTATGATAAACTTTCTTTCAATAATTGGCATTTGGATGAACTAATAGTAAGTTGGGATGACAATATTTATAAACTTATTTATAGAGAGTGACATAAAATATTACATGGCACTAAATACAATATTTATTGTAGTTGTCCCCCCCCCCAATGTTATTATTAGCACAATGCAATGGGAGTAGTACTATGTACAATGCACTTCAATGGCATTCCAATAGGTATGATGCCCAAGAGTGTCTGATGTGCTTGGTGTACTCCAGTAGGTATCATCCACAAAATTGGGGACACGGTCCACAACTATATAAAGATTGGGATAAAGTATTTGGGTTGCTTACAAATAAGGTGGACGAATCAAGGCTAGGAAGAACAGTCTCATAATTTCGTCCATGTACAAAAACTCATATGTTACTTTTATTTAATTTAATTAAGGTGAATGTGTCTAATTCGGTTCCAATTATTAAAACAATTTGAATGCCAAGTTCGCGTCATTAAAGACATATTTGAAGGTTATTGACAATGACTTGACCACTACCAATTGACCACTACGTATTTACCAAAAAAAAAAATTATTCAATATAGTATAAGAATGTGATGACCATATCATGGTCAACATGTTCAATATAAGAGTACCCAAATGTTGGCTTGAAGGCAAGTGTGTGTTTTCTTTGCATAGCCTCTTCAAGGTCAATGTCATTACAAAAAGAACCATATGTTCAATTTAAGGTGCAAGTTGAGAGCTATCAATGAGTTATGCAATGGAGATGTAAAATTTTAAACTAGTAAGAATATGCACAAATTTGATTGTTCAACTCCTTCATTACAAATAATCCATTTAATAGATGCCTTTCTAGTCCTATGCTCATTCATGACAAATTGGAGAAGTATCAAATCCATGTGCACAACAATGGTAGAATAAAACCCCACAAGCTCATCCTTGAGTTCATTTGCTCTAAGTAAATTAACATTGCTTAAACCATGAACCCCCTTTGGTTGCCAAATGGATTCATTGATTGATGGATGCCAAGCATGTGTGCATGGTGACTGTTGACGCCGAGTTAGCATATACTTTGCCACTAGCTATGTCATGTTTGTTCCCCAGCACGGCCTTGAATCGTGCTCGGGGGGTTCACTGGCGAAAATCGTAGAACAACGTGCGATAAAAAATAGGGTCCAATATATTCATTCTAGATAAATTTTGCAAAAAATGTACATGTAAAATAGGGGATTTAAAAATAGTGAAACATGTTTACATGTAAAATACCATCACCTTATGATATTTTCTACAAGGTAAATAAACCCCCCAATAAATAAGTCCCGAACGCACGTGTATGCAAAATATAAGAGGGAGTGAACCCCCCGAGGAATCGTGACAAATGATTTTTAAAAAATTCACCACCAACCTATCCTACACATTCAATCAAGGTTGACGTTGCAAAGCTATGGTAAAGGTGCATGGGGTCTTACCGTCTAGCTGTGATAAAGCACAGCAAGCACAAACCCCACAATATATTCTTTGAATATCATTCCAAATAAATGAACCCAAACCCTAAACCCTAGGGCCACTCTAGGTGTATGCAAAGACCTAAGAATTTTGAAAGAAAAGTGTAAAGTCCATGTACATGACATCGGTTGACTATGGACCCCACGTCCTCTTGCTTGAGTTCATGTGCCCTAATGAAGCAAACTTCAAACCCTCCACTCTTAGTGTCATACATGGACATGTTCATTCGTTGGAGTGCCAAGTCCATATGCATGGCGCATCCAAAGTATAAACCCCATGTATTACTTTGCAGGCCGAAAGGTAGAAAATGAATGAATTGAAAATCCTAAACTCTAATAGGTTCCCTATAATTGTCGTGGGGAGACATGAGAACAAGTTGTTGGGGAGGTCCCTTGTTAATATGCCACCCTTCATTTGCAACGTGTATCAAAGGCAAGACTTGGTATTGACAATCAATGATACAATAGACACCTTAAATTATCATTGTAAGGTTGATAAGTGGCCCATCTCATATAGATTGGGGTTAAATAGAAGTCAAATAGAAGTTGTTGGAGCTCTCTTAGAAAATTGATGTTTTTTCTTGGTCTTCTTACTTTGAATTATTGTTAGGATCTCTTTTAATTTTGATTCTCTCATATTAGTCTCAAAGCTAACTTTACTGATTATCGGATTTCTCGTTGTATCATAACTCCTTTAGTCTCCATGTATTTTGAATCTATATCCGATAGATTTTACTATTTTAATTCTAGATTTGAGGATTTTACTTAGTCAAGTTGGGTCTCTTTTGATCTTTGATGTTTTGTAGTCTAGAAATTGCTTTAGAATTTTCCTTAGTGTTTTTACAAATAAGTATCTAGATATACCAACATATACCAACATAACCTTATTTCCATATTGGAAAACATGTTCTAGAGGTCAATTGGATGTCAATAATTAATTCACACATTGCCAGTTTTATAGACCCTTTCCAAATACCAAGTCTTGGTGGTCAATTTTTTATCTGACTTGCTTTGTTTATCCTTTTTTTCTTCACTCCTTCAACAACTGCTTGAGAGACAAATGATACCACAAAATCATATCTTAATTTCAATGAGTGATCATTATCTCCGGCTCTAGATAGTTGAACTTTGGGTTTGACATACAACATAGCATACTTGATTCTACTGAACCTATCCTTGGACAATGTGGGATTAACATTCAACTCACATTTTGGATGAAATATTTATTTGGACGTCTTGTAAATTACCCACTTCATTATAATTGATTATGTCCCTAAAGGTAAAAATACAACTAAGAGCATATGAATAATACACCTATTATATTTACAAGGATAGAATAAATAATATCTAGATCTTCAATATATTTTGTAACCCCTAGGTACAATTAATACCCCCTTTGTGTACCCACGTGGATCCATACTTTTAACAATAAGTGCAACCCCCAAGTGATGCACAAAACGATGAAATAACATTGTCGCACAATGTGGTATGTGTTGTGTTGCACTAAAAGGATGAGTTCTAGCTAATTATATTACCATACACCAAGTGCAATGTGATAAAGTTGAACAAGATACTTATATCCTAACTTTAGATTACTCTCCAACATCATCTATTGTAATTGGAGTAGTTTTACATTTTGATTTATTGAGTTTATTTTGTTTTCAATTTTCATGATTAACTTGAATAATTGAAGTTGCAAAAATGGTCCAATATAAAGAGTATATAAGAATAATTATTTGCATGTTTATTTATTGACATTCGTCTATTCATCAATGTAGCATAAACATAAAAGCACAACAAACCCACTAAACCCTAACATTTGATTATTCTACAATTTCAAGTGCTAAAATTATAATAAAAAAACATGAAATAACACTATCAACTCTCCTTCATAGTGTTTAAATCATGAGGACTTCATGTGATTTTGCTTTGTAATCGCCACTTCATTTCCAGCTCAATTGTGTCCTTATTACTTCTAATTATCCCCTAGTTGTTGATGATCTACTTGTATTATTCTATTTGTGAGTCTCAAACACATCTCAAGAACGTCATCACATGTGCACAAGATTCAAAGAGATGATTATGGTCTCGATGTAGGCTCATAATCCGCAATGTTGGGCATCTCATGAACTCACATTTCCCTAACATTACCGAACCCAATCGTGTTTATTGCGAAGCAGAAATCGAGGCCCATCTGTGAGCCCGAAATTGTGCTCACATAATTCCTTAATCACAAAAAATTGCTAACACCTTAATTTTGTGCTTGCATTGAGTTACCAAAAAGATAACAAAGGTGAGGAGTCAAAAGCCTTAATTGAATTAAGTTAAGAGGTGAATAAAAGCTAGGAAGGGCAATAAACCTTAGAGGATTAAAGGGGAGTAAGAGATAAGTGGTTAAGTGTGAGTCTAGGGGGAGAAAAAGTCAAGTGAAGGAGTGGGAAAGTGGAGCCAAAAAGGGGAGAGGCCAAGGGAAAAGGTCTCAACCCGTTTTTTCTCTCGGGCGGGCCGAAAGATGCCGGGCAACCCGGGAAAAAAGGAGAGGTTGGAGGGGTCTCGGGAGGTAGGAGGTAGAGAGCTCATTATGCAAGAGGAGGGGAGTAGAGGAGGAGAGAGAGGGAAGAGGGGCGAAGCCCTGCCTCATTGGGGATTGATGCAATCTAAGGCAAGGAGGTAGATAGGGCAAGGAAGCATGTGGGAGCTCCGCCTCAGTGAGGAGCCGTAGAGGAATAGTGGGAGAGGATCAGCAATGACGGGAAAATCTCAAGGATGAGCTGACCAGGAGCGAGAGTAGGGAACAAGCATTGCAACACATGGTGGTAATGCAAGATTGTAGACGAAGCTCCGGGTTGGCTTGGACGGGGCACAAAGTTAGGTGGACATAAAGGGTGTGGGTGCTCCGTTGAGTCGGAATCGTAAAGCCAGAGAAATGGAGAGAGATCTCATGCTCCAAAGAAGTGACAGCTGCAGAGTCGACACACACACGTTCGCATCCTAGTCGACAGATCCAGACTTCAGTTCGGAGTCACTGCTGCTAGTGGGAGTGGCAAGGAGAAGGATCGGGGCGGAGCGCCTGGAGAAGATCAAGGGAGAGCAAGAGGTTGGCGTTCGGCTAGGCGTTGCCGCCGAGGGAGGACGGGAGTGCTTATGGCTACAGGTTCTTCGGTGAATGGCCCCAACCATTCTGTTCACTCAACCCTCCTTTGCTTTGAATGATTGGGCACACTAAGGCCAGGTGGGTACAGTAGCAACCGCAAGGATGAGCGGACCGCTACATCCTCACGGTACGCAACTAGTGTAGATTCGGTTTAGCCAATTCGGTAGGGAAGGATTGCATGGGACGCGTCGTATGCTCGGGTTGGGTTAAGGATCGAAGGGGTTACACATAAGTGAATCCGCGTTCGTTCCTCTGCTAGGAGCATTCACTGGGGGGCAGTCACAGGTTGAAGAGGGATGGATCGGATTCAGTTGAAGTGGGCGTCAGCGGAGTAGATAGGTGGGCAAGCTCGGACATAGCCAGGGGAAGGAATTTTTGGGAAGGGGGAAGTGGCATAACAAAAAGGCGCGTCTAGACCCTAGGATCATGATTCAATGAGCAAAAACGAACAGTCTCAAATAGATGCCCTCAATCCACCAATGCAGAGCCGTGGTCGTCACAAGATCGAGAGTGGGAGTACCTAGTTCTTCCGCGGATAGCACAAGGTAAGCGACGGCAAGTCCAACGACGGTTGGGATAGGTTGCAACAGCAACCTGCGTCGGGTATTGGTGTCATACAAAGTTAGGAATTTTGGGTCAGGAGATTTCAGGATCCTCTTCCTGCCTTTCCGGTGCATCTCGCGGATGGATGTGAGCAGTGCTTCTCAACCGCTTGGCCGAGTCACACACTCAAGGCGGAGAGGAAATCCAGCTCAATCGTAGTAGACGCCGGCGGAGCAGAGCTCGTCTCTTGGCTGTCTTTGTGCCCCTCTTGCAGAAATAATTCGGCGGGAATAATGCTTAGTCAATTAGTGGATGTAGCAGCGTGTCCTTTTGGGTGCAGATATGGAGGGGGCTTTCCTGGGCAATGCTGGCGGAGCAGGTAAATGAGAGTCCCTGCCCTCGAGAGGCTATTATTGGATTTTTTTGGTGACTTGGAAGTTGCTGATCGAGGTTCTTAGAGCTCCTGCAACGCTGTGGCCAGCGTGGTATGGTTAGAGGTTTGACCGAGCGAGGTCCAAGCAAGGGCTAAGGTGCACCAGGTTCGGCGCTTCAAGGACTCCCTGTGCAGCAAGTGGCAGGTTCCGCACCCCGATTGGCAAGGAGGCTGCAACGATGTGGGTACTAGCTAGGGGTAATTCAGCAGCCAAAGGTTTTTTTCTTTTGATAAGGGTAGTGAAGATGTAGCTAAGGTTGGGCCGCTTCTAAAGAGCTCAGGCAGGTAGTGAGTAGAAGGAGGATGAGAGGTTGCAGCAGGGGAGGAACTCCCAGAGGAAAAGGTTAGGAGTTGAATGGGAGTCGGTTTCCCCCGCTGGTGGTGGAAGGTGGCATTTAGGATAGAATGAAGACAGAGTTTAAATGAGTACTAGGAGACTGATGTGGTGTGGTAAGGGAGCATTTGTAAATGTTCGGTGGTTAATATAAGAAAAAGGTGTTATACACACCACTTCTCCCAATCCCTTTTCCTTGCTTGCACATGTGAATTGCAACTTGAATGTAGCTTATGATCCCTCACCCGGACTAGGACGCAATTGAAGGATGGGGGTGATTGGGGCTTACATAAATGGTGCGTCCGCCGGAAGCGAAGGGATCGAAATTGTCGGAAGCGGATGTGGTGGTGGAAGAATGCTTGGATTGAGGTAAGCAACCTTAACTCCACTTGCACATTGCTGATTTTATTTGTTTCCAAGTAAGAGTCATCACAAGTTCAAATAATAACAACAATAATGGCAAGAGGACGGTGGAAGTGAAAAGAAGTTGTGATTGCTTCATTAAATTGAGAAGGAATCAGGGTTGTCTATCACGACGTCCTGCCACCGTCATTGTCGCAACCCTTGCTAGGTCCCTTAATAATCTTGCCAATTTTCAATTCTAGCAAAGGTTACGAGTCGCTAACCCTTCGCATTCCGCCATGCTAATGGATAGCTCCTCTTACCCCGGACCAATAGTTCATAGGAGGGAACCAACCCTCCTACTTTGCTTTCGGGACTCACCCCTTAATCGGTAACCCATTTCCCCAATGTGGACTTCCATCCATGGAAGTCCAATCCTATGTTGATCATCGCGTTGCCGGAGCAACACTACAACAACCCGAACCATACTAGGCAACTATGTCCTCACAATGGGCCAATGCCCATGGAGGCCGTGCCGTTCGGCCTCGGGTGGGTGAGGCCACACCACCTCACCCATATAAGCCTCTAGGACTCTACACGGAGCCCCTACCCCACCGCCAACCAACCTCTTGTCTCTCTACCAAGAGTTGGGGCCAAGTGGACATTTTCCCTTAGCTGCTGGGCCTAGAACCCCCCCAGCAGCTTCAGACCATCATAACTTCCTTGTATGATGTCTGATCATAACAACCAACCACTCCATCCTCATCTACGCTTCACGTAGATGCCGATGGACTCCTTGCTTGCCCCATTCGGGCAAGGCTTGAGGAAGTTATGCCTGTTTGAACCTTGGCAGTCCCGGGAATCACTCCCAGGCACTGCTGTACCAGGGCGCTGTCCCGGGACAGCACCCCACTCAAATGGCCATAACTCCTAGCTCACACCTCCGATTGAGGTGATCTTGAGCATTCTAGAATCACCACGCCATGAGCTACGCATAGCTCATGGCCTCACCCTCATGCCTCCTAGTCTTTGTGGGTGGGAGGCGTTCCCAACGCCCGGGGCCCTCACCCACACTAGGATCACTTGGGCCCTCTCACCAACGGCGCCACAAGTCCCGGGTGTCACTCCGGGGTCCCCCTTGTGCCCATGGTGTTTCGGGCACTCCTTATGGAGAGGTGCGCGACAGTCATGACGTCATGATGTGTCGTGTCGGGGCGGACCCCTCCGTCACGACATAATAGGGTCCACGTAGGGTCATACTAGGGGGAAGCTAGTAGGGTGGGTAAAATACTTACCTTCTTGCCAAAGTGGCATCCAATGTGGCCGAAAAATCCGACGTGGATGTGCATATTTCCCTTGCCAGGTAAATCATTTTGCCTTTGTGTTTATCATTCTGTTAAAATCAAAGTAGTAAAATATGACAAATGAGGGTGTGGGGGGGAGGGGAACGGAGCGGACGGGGACAGGAACGGGGGTGGGAACGAATGCGGACGGGGGGAACGCCGGATGGAGGGCCGGATTGGGGTTCGGATTGGGGGGGGGGCGGATGGAGGCCGATGGAGGCCGGATGAGGGCTGGATGGGGGGCCGGATGGGGGAGGGGAACTGTAGTTAGGATTTTAGGTTTGGGTTCATACTCTCAAAACCCCCGGGAAGATCAAATAAGTGTCAGGTGTAACTTTAGTGTGTCATAATAAGATTAATTGATAGGTTGAAATGGTTACGAAATGCTTTTGACAGTCAATTAACTTAGGTTTCACTTTCTCATTTATACTTAGTGACCATGTGAGGCCAAACCCCCCACCCTTAAGCGTCCGTAGTCCGAGTAGTGGGTTTGGGCTCACATTCCTCCGCGGTATTGGATTTGGACTTGGATGAGTCCATAGTGCAAGGTTCACCCTTCAAGTGGTCTTGGATTTAACTTTGGTCTTTGCTTCCTTTGTCTTGCCATCGCGAGAGTGCTCCACATTCTCCATTAAGTTGTGCACGTGGTTTATTTTTAAAGAGAGGATGCAAGTGTTAAAAAAAACACTATTCTCTATAGTCAATCTCAAATACATTTACTTGTGAAAGCCACACATAACACTAACTAGCATAATGTAACTAACTACTTGTCTATGAGCTAATTAGGTAGGCTATCTACTAAGCTCCTTCATGAACCCATCTCTTTACTTTCTAATTACATAAACCTAGCTCCTTCATAAACCCAGCTCCTTCATAAACCCAGCTCCTTCATGAACCCAGCTCCTTAGCTTCTAACTAAACAAACCCAGGTCCTTCATAAACCCAGCTCTTTACTTTCTAACTAAACAAACCCAGCTCCTTCATAAACCCAGTTCCTTCATGAACCCACAACTTTGTAGTTGTAATCCCCAACTACCTCACTAATTATTCAAGCCCTTAACTAATCTTCCTACCTAATTTCCCTAATTCTACTAACAACCCCTTTCTAATCACACAATTCTTCTCTAATCCTAAAATCCTAAAATCCTAGAGAGGAGAGGGGGAGAGAGGATTTCCTAACTTCACTAAGACTAACTAATCCACACAAGTATATTTTTGCACTCATCACAACATCAAGTGCTCAACTCTTAAACATGGAACTTGCAACCACGTGTATTCAAAACATGAACTTAAAGTACCACAAATTGGAATCATGAATTAACTTTAAAATCCTTCACGTCAACACTAATTCTACCAAGAGGTCAAGCCCTCTTCAAGGCTAACAAGCCTTGGCTCTCAAACTAAAAACTAAGCACACACATGTGCTCCAATATGGCTTCCCACACCCACACTTATAACTCGTGGGGTGCCTTGGAGCACAAAGGAAAGAGAGGATGAGTGAGGGAAGAATGAGGGATTATATAGTAAGCTTGAGGGGGTGAGCACCCTCAAGGCTCACGATAAGCCCTTGAGATTTCCTCCTACTTAGTAGGCGCCAATCCTATCTTCTAAGCCTTCCTCCCTCAAATGATCAACAAGGATCCTAATTCGAACATTTAACTAGCCTTGGCTTTCTACCTACCACACTTTACCAAACTTGGGATGCTTCAACCCAAACTTAGCCTCCTTCGCTTTCCGCCGCCATAACTTTCTCCCCTTACTTTCCCAAATCGTCGCTCACCACTTAATTCAAACCACGATGCTTAACTCGTGATTTGATTGGTGCTTTGAGAATTTGCTTATCCTCCACCTTGCATTCTTCCTTGGGCCTTCCCCATTAAGTGGCCATGATGAGGTGGTCCACTTGTGCGCTCCATGTGATCCTCCATTCATCCCAATTCGAATGCACTTGCCTCTTGAGTCACTTTGGTTGTCTCCATTCATTTGTACTAGCCTACTCACTAACTACTCAATCCAAGTTCTCCTTACCTATCCTCATTCACTCAAATCCTTCCGAAGGTAAAAACACAATAACAACTCACATCCTAGCCTCTTACAACATGGTACTTCTAAGACTAACATTTCACTCTTTTTATATTTTTGTGAAGTAACATGCTACTTCAAAGTGCATCAACTAACGTTTCAAGGGTCTAAGACTAAATGTGGGCACCCTTTTGGGCTCACATAATTGGCGACCATCGGGGGATGAATCCAAACATCTCTTGCTCCAAGGGTAAGTTGCCTAGTCAAGCTCGGTACTCCTTACATCTACTTCCCGATGTACGGGTAGGAAAGAGCTCACCATTCAACGTTTCCAATTGAATTGAATTATTAGGAAAGACCTCATAGACAAGGTAAGGTCCTAACCATACCGCATTGAATTTCGCCGGAAATTCAAGCTTTCGTGCGTCTTGAATCATGACCATCATTCCCGGTGTTAGGGCCCTTCTCTTATGTCGTTTGTCGAAAGTAATCTTTCTCCTTCTTTGGATTGCCTCAATATGTTGAGCCGCCATTCTCCTCCCTTCGTCAAGTGCTTCCAAATCGGTTAGTCAATTTCGTAAGGATTGACTTTCGGTAAGTCTCGTACTCACGGCCACCCTAAGTGAGTCGACTTCATATTCGATTGGTAGTGTCGCTTCAAGACCATAGACTAAGGAAAATGGTGTAGCACGCGTAGTTACCTTATAGGTTGTACGGTATGCCCAAAGTGCCGCCGTTAGTTTCGTATCCCAATCCCGCTTCGAGTCTATAACCGTCTTGCGTAGTATACTCACCAAAATTCCGTTAACCCTTTCCGTTTGTCCATTGGTTTGTGGGTGGTAGGGAGTAGTCTTCCGGTGATCAATTTTAAATTTCTCTGTCATCTCTCGAATCAAGTCATTCAAAAAGTGAGTACCCCTATCGCTTACTAGGATCTTCGGCACCCCGAACCGCGAAATTATGTTTTCGTACATAAATGTTGCCGCGTGTTCCGCCGTGTCGGTCTTCACCGCTTTGGCTTCCGCCCACTTGGTGAGGTACTCGGTTGCCACCACAATATATTTCATTCCTTTTGAAGATTGGGGATGGACCTCACCCACATAGTCGATGCCCCATTTTTCGAAAGGAATTAAGGGTAATGATACATGTAAAGGCATCTCCATTCTAAGGTCGTCTCGGGCATACCGTTGGCAAGCGTCGCATTTCCTTACATAGTCATGGGCGTCCTTAAATAGTGTAGGCCAAAAGTAGCCCGCTCTAAGTATTTTTTGCCCGGTGAGTTGACCCGAGAAGTGACCGCCGCAAGCGCTATCGTGGCAAGCGATTAAAATCGCTTCAACCTCCGTTTTTGACACGCATCGTCGTAAAATACCATCGGACCCCCTTCTAAACAACCTATGGCCCACTACAACAAATTGCCTACTATTTACCCTCACCTTCCTTCTCTCTTCTTTTGTCCACTCTTTGGGCAACTTGTGGGTTGTTAGAAATTCCACTATGCCCGCATACCACTCCGGTGTAGAAGTGACCACAAAGAGGCTATCATCTACTAACATATCATTTACCGGATTTTTTCCTATCTCCTCCGACAACCTAGACAAGTGGTCCGCTTGTAAATGCATACGACCCGGTTTATATTCCACCGTGTAGTCGAATTCTTCTAATAACAAAACCCACCTAGCTAACCTACCACTTAACTCCGCCTTGTTAATTAGATACTTGATAGCCATGTGGTCAACAAAAAATACAACCGGGTTGCACATGAGGTAATGCCTAAACTTTTTAACGGAAAACACCATGGCTAGGCACTCCCTCTCCGTTGTAGAGTAGTTTCTTTCGGCGGGGGTCAATTGCTTACTCGCATAAGCTATAGGTTGATCCTTCTCTTTTTCTCCCGTTGCTTGACAAAGCGCACTCCCTATTGCCACATTACTAGCATCACAATAGACGTGAAAAGGTTTACCCCAATTAGGTGGTATCAACACCGGATAGGTGCTCAACCTATCCCGCAATTCCTCAAAGGCTTTTTGACAAGCATCCGTCCACTCGAATTTGACATCCTTTTTGAGCAAATGGGTAATGAGCACCGCTATCTTTGAAAAATTAGGAATAAGTTCCCGGTACCATCCCACATGTCCTAACAACTTAGAGATCCCCTTGGAATTGGTTGGAGTTGCCAAGTCGCTTATGGCCGCAATCTTATCCGGATCGGGTTCTCTACCTTTCTCACTAACAACATAACCCAACAACACTCCCTTATTCACTCCCAAAAATGTCTTATCCGGGTTCAATGCTAACCTCATCTTCCTACACCTAACCAATGCCTCCCTAACACAATGTAGGTGATCATCCACATTACTTTGTGTGCTAAAATCGTCCACAAAGACGGTCATGGATTTGAACAACAAGTCGGTGAAGATATACATTACTAATCGTTGGAAAGTAGCCGGGGCATTACATAACCCAAATGGCATCACTACCCACACAAAAGTACCCCAAGGTGTAGTAAAAGCCGTTTTATGGATATCTTGGAGGGCTATGGAAATTTGATTATAACCCGCATACCCATCCATAAAGGTATATCGCGAATGACCTCCAACCTCCTCAAGCAACAAGGTGATAAAAGGTAAGGGGAAGTGATCCTTTTGTGTGCACGAATTCAATTTCCTATAGTCGACACAAACCCTTAATTTCCCATTTTTTTTCTTTACTAAGACCATAGGAGAAACCCAATCCGTGATTTCCACCGGCTTGATAAACCCGGCCTTCAATAACCTTTCCAATTCCGCTTTCACCAACAATTGCAATTGAGGATTCATCCTCCTCTCCTTTTGTCTAATTGGCCTCGCCCCCGGAATTAAAGGAATCCGGTGCTCTACCATTTCCCTAGGAATTCCCTTAAGCTCATCGTAGGACCATGCAAAAGTATCACTAAACTCATCCACCAAATTGCTATACTCCCTAACATCTTTCTCCCCCAATTTGGAGCCCATCTTCATTTGTCGGGTTTTTCCATTCTTTAATTTCACATCCACGTACCGCCAATCCGCTTCCGACACATGTGCTTGTTCCTCTTTGTTCCGATACCAATCGGAAGGCACATTGGGGTAATCTTTCACATCTTGACCTACAACTATCCCCGTAGACGTGGTCTTGAAATGTAAAGGCTCCTCCAATTTCGATGACTCAATAATCACATCCTCCTCTTGAGTCCCATCTACATGAATTAAACTAACCTCACCCTCTTCCACGTCATCTACCCAAGGTGTTAACCCACCGCTAATCCACTCTTCCTCGGTGAGCACCTCACATGGCTCCAACAATGAGCCCTCTCCTAAACTAACACTAGGAAATTCACTCCCTAAGCCTACTTGGTGAAATGTAACCATTACATCAACCTCGGACTCGGGGTACTCCCTTAGCCATTGGGCATAATCCCCATTATCCCCATAATTGTAAAAATTAGGACCTAGACTTCCCGAGCCCGAATCTATAACAACCCTTTGACCTTCGGGATGGACGACTCCCACCAATGCCTTGCCAATCTCATTCTCGTTTAAGTCATCAATTTCCTTCTCCAATGGCAAATACATCTCCTTCTTCATCCATCCTTCTAATGAACCAATGGACACTATGACCCTATTACCCTCCGGACCATAAGTGATGGATGGTTTAGGTCCACCCCAATTGACCATAGCATTCGCCATCCGCAACCAAGGCCTACCTAGCAAAATGGGGAAGGTGTCCTTGTTGGAGTGCATTTTAATGACATGGAAGGTGACCAAGTACTCCTCACCTCCCGTAGTCATTCTACAATCCTTGATCATCCCCAAAGGCGTAGTCGAACTTTGATTTGCCATATTTATGACCAAAGGTGAAGGCCCCGTGAGTCCAAGTCCCAATTTTTTCATAGTATCCTCCGGTAGTATATTTAGACTACTCCCTCCGTCGACTAGCACATTAGGAACCACCTTATCTACCATAACAACTTCTATTTCTATAGCTTTCACGTCTCTTCCACCTTGTGATTGGATCCTAGCGGCTATTTTAGCTTTCACCTTCCTCATCCTCTTGTGTACCGGCATTCCCTCCTTTAATGTTTTCCTTGCCGTGGGTGAAATTTCCAATAGTTGGCCGAAAGTAATATCCGCCTTGAGTGTACTAAGGTCCGCCCACAAGTCGTACCCGGTAGATCTTTCCACCTTAGAATTACCCACTACGTCGAATTCGTCTACGGGAACCCCCGGTCCTTCCCATTCACCCACATCGCTATTATCCAAGTCATGTACCGCATTAGTCCTCTCCCTATCTTGTAAAATTATATTTTCCCTCTCCACATCCTTAGTAGCTCTTCTAGCTACCCTATCCAACTCGGAGAGATTAATCTCTTCATCCGAAGAGTAATTTCCTTGCTCTCCTATTCCTACCTCCAACGGGGCATCCCCTCTCCTAGCCCTAGTAGTTACCGCTAGTGCAGGTGCTTCTTCAACCACACCCTTACCCTTCACTAACTCATATGTAATAGCATTGGTGTGAGGAGGCCATTGACTTTGCTCCTCTCCAATTCTCGTTGGGAGAGGAAGCATGTCATCACATGTGGCCTCCAACACTCCATCCATGAACCTAACATCTTGGGAGTTAGATGGTCCCGGATCCGTTGGAGGCGCTTGTCTCCCGTTACTACCATTAGGTGGAACTCCTTGTCTATTTTGTATTGGAATGTAACCGGTTGTAGTTTGCAAGCCCGCCGGTGGATGAAAAGTTTGCCTAGCATTACTATGGTCATAGTATAAGTTAGGTGGCCTAAGTTCATTGGCCGGTACTCCTTGTGGCCTAGCACCTCGCATATTATCCCTTGCTTGTTGTTGTGGATTAGCCACCGGGTAAGGGACATTAATTATTTTGTCCGGTTGGCGACACGTATCCGAGGGATGACTTCCTCCACAATTGCTACAATTAAACTCTTGACCTTCGGACCAACATTGTCCTTGAGCGTGCCACCTTCCACAAAAGGGATGAAATTCCTTCTTCTCTAAATTTTGGCCACCTTGCCCTCTAGGTTGTGGTCCTCTATTGCTTCCATTTCCATAGTGAGGTGGCGCTTGACCTCGTTGATTTTGTTGAGGTGGGTTACCGTTTCCTCTTTGGTCACGGTTTTGTCCACTTCTACAAAATTGACGCGTGTGGCCCGGTTGGCCACATTGGACACACCATAATCCGGAAGAATGCCTACCCGACTCAACCGGGGGTGGAGGCCCCGGTTGTTGACTCCGGATCATTAATGACATTTGATCCGTGAGGCTTTGCATTTGTTTTATCATAGCCTCTTGGAATCCTAGTTGGCTAGCACCTAGTCTTCTCTCAACCTCCTCCAAGTGTGGATCCGTTCTAGGGGCCGGTAGTGCCAAAAGAGGTGCCGGTTCCCTAACCGCTAAAGGTCGGGGACCGGTGTCCACAATGGCATATGGAATTTGGTTCTCATACTTAGCGGGTTCTACCGCTACCACCCTAGGGCGTATGGGGATGAATTGTGGGATCAATTCATCCTCCCTTCTCCATAGCCTTTCGTGATCTTTATCCAAGTTTTCAATATCTCTAGCCGCACGCTTGGCATCCGCCAAGGTCAAGGGATTCCTTTCTAGAACACCCCTAATAGTTCCGGACTTAAAAAACCCTTGAATGAAAAATTGCTTTAGCGTGTCGTCGTTGAGCATGGTACCCACAAATCTAGTGCACACTAAATCAAACCTCCTAATGTAAGCCGAAATTTCTTCCTCCCTTCCTTGCTTCAATGACGACAATGCCCTTAATGCGGTACTTTGACCCACTTCCGGCCTAAATTCGTTAAGAAACTCCCTTTGTAATTGTTCCCATCCCCTAAAATGTCCCTCGGCATGATCCCGATACCATTCATAGGCTTCCCCCTCTAGAGTGGTAGGAAACCACACTAACCAATAACCCGGGTCGGTTATGAGGAAGCTAGCCAACCGTTCGATATACCGTTCCATGTGCCGAGAGGGGTCCTCATCCTTGGTCCCATAAAATTTAGGGAGATGAGATGGCATATCCATCGCCGCTAAATTTTGTGGAACCACAATTGGTAGGCCTCTTGGCCTAACCAATGGGTCTATTGGAGGTATAGGAGGTATGGGCGGAATTGGGGGTATGGGTGGTGGATCCATCCCCCGTTCCTCGGCCATGGTGACCGGTGAACTATTCAACAATCCCCTATCAACTTCTACCGGGAATTCTTCTCTAAGTGTGTAATTTTCCGAAGAAGTTTCACCACTCAATTTGGAGGGAGTGATCTCCTCTTCAAGTTGAGCTCCAAGTTCTAAGGTGTCTAGAATTGACCTAGTCCTAGGTTCGACGTTCAAACAACTCTCTATTCTAACATTATCTTGTTCTAATCTATCACTGATTTTAGAGGACCGCCTCTTTCGAGTAGATTTCTCTAGTCCTACTATCAAACTTGGTTTTTGTGAGCGAGTCCTACCTTGCATTCCATAAGAATCGATCGACCCTCACTTGACCACACATAATCCTAGCAATTCCCCTCTTAATATTTTCACTTGTCTTGGTGTGGTTATAATTTTTTTAGGAGGTGAGGAAAAGAACCTGCAAGCCCACTTAGGTGAAAGAATCCCAATAGGGGATAGGCATGTTCATGTTAATTTTTTGGTTAAGTCGGAGCATCACCTCCGCACCTTCCCGCAAATTAACACTCACCACAATACCGATTGTGAGGGGGTGACCTTCCGAGTAGATTATGTTAAAAGTCGAGGCTTCACCCTTCAACTTCTCACACCATCCACAATTCGGGAATTACCCTCTACAACGGTTAACAACAATCACGAGTACAAAAGGCATTCCTTAATTAGTTAATGAGTTCACTTTGAAGAAATAAACATACCTTGAGCAATCGCATCCCCCTGTGAGTTAGCACTCCCCTCAATCGTGACTCAATGTAACAACACCATAAACTTTCTGAAATATTAATTTAATCTAGAGCATGAAATGACAACTCCCAAAACTTTGAGACTCACCCCGAGGTGAGTGTCAAAGTTCAATGTCCTAAGGTGAATTTACCCTCTAATGTTTTAATGAGCTACTCGGTTATAGGTTCCTTCTAAGTTCTTAGCAAATCCCCAAAAAGGTTGAGGACGTACCTTCGCCGCGCTCCTTCCTCAAAAATGAATTTGCGTAATTGACAATGCAATTCATTCCAAAGAATAGTTGAAATACAATGAATTCAAATGTAACCCAAAGAGAGAATACTTACCGAGTTTCGGGTGCTCCTTCCCTTCTCTCAAGTTTGTGTCTCCAATTTTTCCTAGTTGCCTCCAAGTCTCCTAGTCGCCTCCAAGTCTTGTAACTACCTTCCGCTTCGCTCCCGGCGGACGTACCAATTATGTGAGGCCAAACCCCCCACCCTTAAGCGTCCGTAGTCCGAGTAGTGGGTTTGGGCTCACATTCCTCCGCGGTATTGGATTTGGACTTGGATGAGTCCATAGTGCAAGGTTCACCCTTCAAGTGGTCTTGGATTTAACTTTGGTCTTTGCTTCCTTTGTCTTGCCATCGCGAGAGTGCTCCACATTCTCCATTAAGTTGTGCACGTGGTTTATTTTTAAAGAGAGGATGCAAGTGTTAAAAAAAACACTATTCTCTATAGTCAATCTCAAATACATTTACTTGTGAAAGCCACACATAACACTAACTAGCATAATGTAACTAACTACTTGTCTATGAGCTAATTAGGTAGGCTATCTACTAAGCTCCTTCATGAACCCATCTCTTTACTTTCTAATTACATAAACCTAGCTCCTTCATAAACCCAGCTCCTTCATAAACCCAGCTCCTTCATGAACCCAGCTCCTTAGCTTCTAACTAAACAAACCCAGGTCCTTCATAAACCCAGCTCTTTACTTTCTAACTAAACAAACCCAGCTCCTTCATAAACCCAGTTCCTTCATGAACCCACAACTTTGTAGTTGTAATCCCCAACTACCTCACTAATTATTCAAGCCCTTAACTAATCTTCCTACCTAATTTCCCTAATTCTACTAACAACCCCTTTCTAATCACACAATTCTTCTCTAATCCTAAAATCCTAAAATCCTAGAGAGGAGAGGGGGAGAGAGGATTTCCTAACTTCACTAAGACTAACTAATCCACACAAGTATATTTTTGCACTCATCACAACATCAAGTGCTCAACTCTTAAACATGGAACTTGCAACCACGTGTATTCAAAACATGAACTTAAAGTACCACAAATTGGAATCATGAATTAACTTTAAAATCCTTCACGTCAACACTAATTCTACCAAGAGGTCAAGCCCTCTTCAAGGCTAACAAGCCTTGGCTCTCAAACTAAAAACTAAGCACACACATGTGCTCCAATATGGCTTCCCACACCCACACTTATAACTCGTGGGGTGCCTTGGAGCACAAAGGAAAGAGAGGATGAGTGAGGGAAGAATGAGGGATTATATAGTAAGCTTGAGGGGGTGAGCACCCTCAAGGCTCACGATAAGCCCTTGAGATTTCCTCCTACTTAGTAGGCGCCAATCCTATCTTCTAAGCCTTCCTCCCTCAAATGATCAACAAGGATCCTAATTCGAACATTTAACTAGCCTTGGCTTTCTACCTACCACACTTTACCAAACTTGGGATGCTTCAACCCAAACTTAGCCTCCTTCGCTTTCCGCCGCCATAACTTTCTCCCCTTACTTTCCCAAATCGTCGCTCACCACTTAATTCAAACCACGATGCTTAACTCGTGATTTGATTGGTGCTTTGAGAATTTGCTTATCCTCCACCTTGCATTCTTCCTTGGGCCTTCCCCATTAAGTGGCCATGATGAGGTGGTCCACTTGTGCGCTCCATGTGATCCTCCATTCATCCCAATTCGAATGCACTTGCCTCTTGAGTCACTTTGGTTGTCTCCATTCATTTGTACTAGCCTACTCACTAACTACTCAATCCAAGTTCTCCTTACCTATCCTCATTCACTCAAATCCTTCCGAAGGTAAAAACACAATAACAACTCACATCCTAGCCTCTTACAACATGGTACTTCTAAGACTAACATTTCACTCTTTTTATATTTTTGTGAAGTAACATGCTACTTCAAAGTGCATCAACTAACGTTTCAAGGGTCTAAGACTAAATGTGGGCACCCTTTTGGGCTCACAATGGCGCATGATGAAGGTCAGCCCCTCGCCTTGGTATTGTGGCAAGTATCAACTTGAGGGAGTGTCAGAAGGTGATTCTCCGACTTGACTGATGGTTGGTATGAGCGTGTTATCCCCTGTTTGGGATTGTTCACCTAAGTTGGATTGCATGACTTTCTCTCCTCACCTCCTAAAAATTTTAAACACCATCAAAACAAGCGGGAACATAATTGAGAGAAGGTAGTGAGGGGTAAAGCTTGGTCAAGTGAGGGTCGACCGACTATCTAGTCAATGCATGTTAGGACTCGGTCGCAGAAGCCAGAATTAGCATTAGGATTAGAAAGAGCTACGCGTCGGAAGATGTTACCAAAAACGTAGAGGAAATAGACGAAGCAGAGGAAGGGGGACACGGTGGTAGAGACATAGGAGGCATGCGCGAGTGGTTAGAAGTAGAGGCTCAACCGGACAAGGAGGCGGCTCCTTCCCAGTTGAAAAGCGGGATATTGTGAGAGACTGATATAAACGGAGAGGGGATTTCGGTAGAGGCTGGTAGCAAGGCGGGAGTGGAGATACCGGTACTCACCATGGCCCAAGAAGGAGGAGGAGGGGGTCCACCCCCTTCTCCACCTCCTAATCCATCCATTGACCCTTTGGTTAGACCGAGAGGTCTACCAATTGTGGTCCCGCGGAACTTGGCGGCTGTGGATATGCCCTCCAACCTCCCTAAGTTATGGGGAACGAAGGATAAGGACCCCTCGAGACATATGGAGCGGTACATCGAGAGACTAGCTAGTTCTCTAATCACCGACCCTTGATACTGGTTGGTGTGGTTCCCGACCACTCTAGAAGGCGAAGCCTATGAGTGGTACAGGGACCATCCCGAAGGTCATTTTAGAGGTTGGGAACAGATGCAGAGGGACTTCGTAAACGAGTTTAGGCCGAAAATAGGGTAGAGTACCGCCTTGAGGGCATTAGCCTCTTTAAAGCAGGGGAGGAACGAGGAGATCTCGGCTTACATTAGGAGGTTTGATCTGGTGTATACTCGTTTCGTTGGCACGATGCTTAACGACGACACTTTGAAATAATTCTTCATCCAAGGGTTTTTCAAAGCAAGTACAATACAAAGAGTGCTAGAAAGAAACCCTCATATTTTAGCCGAAGTTAAGACGGCCGCTAAAGAGATGGAGAGTATAGACAGGGACTACGAAAGACTCTAGCTGAAAGAGGATGAGTCAATTCCCCAGTTCATTCTTATCCGTCCTAAACCTTTGGAAAGAGAGTCAAGAAGAAATAGGGGGCATACCCAGCAAACACTTATCGATTCGGATCCGAAGCCTTTAGCAGTTAGGGAACCAGAGCCTCTATTAGCATTGCCAGCTCCCCGTGCTGACCCGCAACTAGAAGAGGTGGAAAGAAGGTTGGAAGCTAGTCAGCAAGGATTTCAAGAAGCCATGATGAAGTAAATGCAAAATTTGACGGATCAAATGTCCTTGATGATTAGGAATCAACAGCCTGGTCCTCCACCTCCGGTAGAGTCGGGAAGGTACGCTCCGGGGTTGTGGTGTGTCCAGTGTGGCCAACCCGGCTACTTCAAGCAATTATGTAGAGTGGGGCAAAATCGAGATCAGAGGGTGGTAGGCCGCCCACCTCCACAGTACTCAGGATGGCAAGGTCAACATCAGTACGGTCAAGGTAACTTTAGGGGACCCCTTCGAGGACAAGGTGGCCCGAGCGGAGTGGGGAGGGAGTTCCATCATTTTTGTGGAAGGTGGCATGCACCCGGACAATGTTGGTCGGAAGGATAAGGATATGATTGTAGCAATTGTGGAGGCAACCATCCTTCTGACGAATGTCGTCAGCCGGACAAAGTCATTAGGTTGCCTCACCCAGTAGCCAACACGTACCAACAAGCGAGGGACAATTTGAGAGGTGCTAGGCCACAAGGGGGACCCCCGAATGAACTAAGGCCACCCAACCTCTACTATGACCATGGAAATGCTAGGCAGACATTCCACCCTCCTTCGGGGTTACAAACGGCAAATGAATATATTCCCACACAGGGTAGACCCGTAGGTCTACAGACTCAGGACAATAGGAGGCAAGGTCCACCCAATAACGTAGGACCGTCAAAATCTCAGAATGTCAGGTTAATGGGGTTGCCTACGGACTCGCATCCGGATAAGGCTTTCCTTCTCCAATTGACACCCGGAGAAGAGCAAAACCAATGGCCTCCTAATGTTAACATGATCACTTACGAGTTGAGAAGGTTTGATGAGGAGGTTAAAATCCTAGCTCCAGCTCTAGCAGTCACCACTAGGGCGATGAGGGGTAACCTTCAAGCGGAAAGGGAAAGGGAGAGCCAAAATGAATGCTCCTCAGATGAGGCTCCCCACCTTTCGGACTTGGAAAGAATAGCTAGGACGGCTAGAAGGACGGCTAAGGCTTTGGAGCGAGAGAATGAGATTCTGGAAGATAGGGAGATACCACCTAGTGTCCACGCTGGAGAGGCTAGCGAAATGGGATAGTGGGAAGGGCCGGGGATCCCTAGAGAGGAATTCATCGGAGGGAGGAAGGCAGGAACCAAGAGAAGAAAGGGATACGACTTGTGGGCCGATTTTAGCTCGTTCAAGGCTGACATCACGTTTGGGCAGTTACTAGAGATATCACCAAAAGCTCATAAAACCCTCAAGGAAGGAATGCCAGTGACTAGAAGAACTAGGAAGACAAGGACCAGAGTGGCGGCTACAGTACAATTGCCGGGGAAGGGTCGTGATGTGAAGGCAGTGGAGATAGAGGTCATAGTGGTGGACAAGGTAGTACCCAATGTACTTGTGGATGGGAGAAGTGGGTTAAACATCTTACCGGAGCACACAATGAAAACACTTGGCCTTAGTTTGACAGGACCGTCGTCCTTCATTATCAATATGGCCAACCAAAGTCCTTCGATGCCTCTAGAAATGATTAAGGATTGTAGGATCGTGACAGGGGGAGAGGAGTACATTGTCACTTTTCATGTCATTAAGATACATTCAGACAAGGACGCATTTCCCATCTTGCTGGGTAGGCCTTGGTTGAGAATGGCGGATGCCATTATGGATTGGGGAGGGGTTAAGCCCTCCATCACGTACGGCCCTAAGGGTAATAGGGTTAAGGTACACATCGGGTCTTTAGGTCGTTGGATAAGAGAAGAGATCGCCCCTTCTTCGGATGAGGAGGAGGAAGAGAACGAGGGGGAGAAAGAAGCACGAGACATTCTTAGTTGTATATGACTTTCACTTCCAACAGTTGTTGTTGACACCACACCTGACCAACAGGTAACACTGCCAATATGGGCCAATTGACAATGCATCACACATAGCACTGGTTACGAAGGACATGTACCAAAGAACCGGAAACTCGACGCGAACAACAAATATGTTCCAAACGGAAAGAGATACATAGGTCCACGCACATCATTGAGGAAACATGGATCGAGCCACAGAAGAGGGTGCCAGTGTGGATTTGTCGTCAAACGATTGTACCTAGAGCCCTCAATGGCAAAAATAACATACCATCAGATGAAACATGTGAACCTCAAAATGATTTTCTGCCATGGTCTTACAAAAGATTGGTCATAAAAGTAGATTCTCTAGCCATTTGTTGCTGGACGTTTGGGATTTTATCATGTGTCATTTGCGTTGGTGTTTGTCTATCTCCTAAATAATGGGAAAACACAGATGACGCTTCATGGAAGTGTATGAGTAAGGGGAGAAGCTCACCCGGGACCTCTTTATTTCAGAGCAAGATATTGTTAATATTATTGGCCGCGTCGCAATAGAGACCTACAAACGTGACAACAATAATGCAAAATTTATGCACATGCAAGGGCATAGACATCATTTTCTCGTGTTCTACAAAGAATCAGGCGTACATGTTCGCGGAGCTATTACACGTGATAATATTCCATTTATAATTGGCATCCAAATATCTTGGCAACAAGATATGATGCTCAAGCATGGGCACAAAAATGTTGTCTTCGTTGATGCCACATTTGCAACTCATGAGAACAAGGTTTGTTGTTATCATAGTCCCACCCTCAACATGTCTACCAACTACTTTGCCGCAAAACTTGCTTTGTTTCAGGTTCTCCCAAATCGTAACATTTTATTTTCTTTATTGTTGTAGTTTCCACTTTACACCTTCATAACATTATTTAGCGGCCTCAAATTGACCTCTTTAAAAGAGCTAATGTAACACTATATTTGAAATTTTACTTAGCCTATTTTTTAATGATTTGGATAGATACTTTCACTAGTTAACATTTATTATAAAGTTTCAAAGACAAAACCAACGCTAAAAGGCAAAAAATGTATTTACCTAGAATAGGTCAAAATCAAAACAAATCTATAAAGCAACTAAATAACAAAAAATACATTGTGCAAGTTAACAAGGAATTGTATTTTTTTTTAAAAGTCTTCCGGAACCTCTATTGGGAACGATTTGGAATAATTTTGGGAACGAAAATGTAATCTAAAACAAAAGAAAAATCCGGCGGCGACCAATACGGGCCGCTGCATATAAAACAAAACGTGAAGATGAGACAAAACTTTTACAAGATAGTCCAAAAGACTTTTGTCTACAAAGCGGGTAGGTTTAGGTTAATTTGTCTTATTATAAGCAAGACGGGATTTATAAATTTTAGACCAATAATATTAAGCCACCACGTTCTAATCCTAGTTTATTATAAACTACAATCTAAAGGACGAATTTGAGCCATCGAATTTGTAGATTGATTTTAAACCATAGATTTAGAATAAACTTTAAGCGGATCAGTTAGTGAAGTTCACACCATATATCAAATTCTCTTGTTGTACTAAGTCTTTTTGGCAACGCAGACGTACGTGTAGACTCAACTAAGAAGTTAGTATATGTGCTTTAATATGTTGTCAATTTAATAATGATTTAATGCTTTGTATAGGTATATTTGAAGCATTTTATAATATATAATTTAAAGTAAAATGAAATTATCATTAGATTGTTACATTAAAGATGTTTAAGATATTTGAATTTACTTTAGGCATAAATAGGTTTACTTAATTTATTTAGATATTTTAACCTATTTGAACTTTGGAAGCATTAAATATTTTTATATTTTATAGAGATATTTAAGCTAATTTGTTACAATTTATGATTAGGCATATTAAACCCAATTTGGCTACTTGTAGATATTATTATATGTTTTAATTCCATACTTTAAGCATATTTAATATCATGTAAGTTTTATAATTATAATCTGTATAATAGTAAGGTAACCCATAAAAAACTTTATACATATTTAGATATTATGAGATATTATAAATATATAAATGATATATTTTAAATGATATTGGACTTAATTTTAAGATTATTTGATTTATTTGAGAAAATATTTAAGATACATTATATATTATTTCAAAGTTGGTTACACTAGTTTGAAGGTGATATAACAATTTATTACATAATATCATTTGGATTGGAAGTCGTATGTTGATTTAGATATTTTAAGATATATATGTTGAAGTAAAATAAGTAAGTTTAGCATTTATTATGTTTTTTTGGTATTTTTTTGGCGTAACAGAGTATTATACCTAGATGGAGGGAGTTACTTCTGCATCCGACTCTTATACTTTATCTCTACCACCTTCTACGAGACGTCCACAGACGCGATGTCCAACAATATTGCCATCTTTGGCACTATTCATAGGTAGGCTTGTTTTCACTTCTGTTGGAGGCATAGTAAGGTCCCGTAGGAGGGGAGTGAGAATTACTAGGCCTTCTATACCTGTCTTTTGTACGTTACCTATGTCTATCCTCACAGTAGTTGTACATGTCTCGCAGCGCCCTGAAAGACGTATTCCACAAATTCGAGCCCACACTATTGTGGACCATCATATTGAGCCATCGTATTTTATTTTTCCGGTCTTTAATAATCTTTGATGACCGGGTAAATAGAGTGTCCGTGACATATATTATTACTTCTAGTTCCAAACAATTTGATCTTGAATAATGGATAAGGGCGCTCACCAACAAATTGGCGTTAATGAAAGAAGATTGGATGCCGAATGCATTCATTACAGATTTCGTATAGGCTGAGATTGGAAGGTTGCAGTTTGTATGGCCTAGAGTGAAAGTCTTCTTATGCCTTTGGCATGTTTGTTGTACATGGTTGAAATAAGCGATGGCAAAAATTAAAGACCATGCTATCGAGGCCGGTGTGCTAAAGGGATTGGACCGTATTACGTATAATACAAAGTACCCCAAGGTAATGAAATGGGGCCTTGTGCTATTTGGCAATTAAAAGCTCTTATGGATAGCTTTCCTATTGTTAGCAATTTTTGGGCTTACTTTGATAAACAATGGGCAGATAAAATCCATATGTGAGTTGTGGGCCATCGTAACCTGCCATATGCTAGGCATGATACAAATGCATCAATTGAAAGCTACCATTCTAACTTGAAAACCACCTTGCGTGCTTCAAAAGGTAGAGCACACGGACGTCAATTGGACTGGGTGATATACGAGTTAACAAAGGAAATTCTCTTCCATTATTGGCACGAGGCAATGAGGAAACAACACGGGTTTGTCCCCAACTTGAAACAAAACAATTTGTTATAACGCAGTGCTGAAAGCCAAAGAAATTCCTGATAGTTGTGTCACTCTTCCCATTGCAAATGACGGTCCAATGTTGGTAACCTTTAAGAGCAACATAACGAGACTGTACTCTGTGTATAACCAAGAGTGTGAGTAGAGCTGTTGTGATTGCATGTGGGCACTAAAGGGAAACATATGCAAACATCATATTAAAGACCTCATGATACTCCATCCTAGTCTTGCAAAATGAACAATTACACGTTATTGTGGATCCCTTGCATCGCGGACTTGCACATCATCCAAGGGAAACAACAAACCTTTCTGGCTCAAATTAAACATGGATTGGTGGAGCCATTGCAATAGAGCTACATTCTTGACCCAACGACAATGGCAGTATCATGTCCTTCAAACGAAGGAACAACTTTATGGAGCATCGGTGGTAGATGTGTACTGACAGTCAACACTGTTTTGTAACTTGCACATGTTACAACCCTTCTCACATGCGAGACGAGCTTGTGATGTTGCCCATATAAGGGGTTGACATTTTTTTCTTCCACACTTCCACCCTACCTTGTTTACCTCCGTTTAGGGTGTGTAGTTATGTGCAACGCGATGCACTACCGGCTGGCTTGTTGGATGAAATCTTGCCTACTACTTCGTTTTCCTTCACCATGGTACCTTTTCACATAGCACGCATCAGTACAACTGTTTGGAAGTGGTTTTGCAGATGCCCTGATGCCATTGGACCAATTCATGACATGTCTAGCGATGAGGAGTTCTACACGCCTCCAACAACTCCTTTTTGTGTTGCTGAAGAGTAGCCTGTGGCCACAATTTTTGCCTCCGCTTTTGTCTTGATGCCCCAAACACTTGTCGTGCATAGGCCGCTATCACCAGCGTAGAGTGTTTGACTCATGCGATGACGCGATGACATGCTCATGTTGTTTGGCAGCTCACGACCCCACCTCCTATCATCATGCCTCCCCCACCAAGTTCACTTAAGGCATACCAACGACCCATTAAGGTGTATAGGCCAAGTTGGGCTCCTTAGTGTCATACCGTCAAATTTCAATGATTCCATAATGTTACACTGTCAACAATGTTTTCAAATGAATGATACATCTTCCCAATTCTTGGATATTAGTTTTGGTATTTTGTGTATAATGGGGAATTCTCTTGATTTGTTGGTTGTATCATTGTGTTAATTCATTTATTTACGGGAGTTGGAATGAGCATTGCACTAAAAACATTTCTGCCAACACCTATATTTTTTCAAACAACGCGTGCCATAATTCACTTTATATGCGCGAGAGCGATTGGAGGCCACGGTTCCGCCACAAGCATCATATGCACTCATTTTCCAACTATGTGAACATAATGGGCCCAAGTTACACATGTTACATATTTTAAAGTCTAATGCATGGGTGTGCATGGCATGACAACAGTTTGCTAGTCACCAAAAAGAACACCTTGCTCTCTTTTTATTGAAACTCCACCCAATCACTATTTTCCTATAAGTCCATGAATGCACCACCAAATTTTAGCCTTTGTAAAATGTATCTAGCTTGTAACCTTCCAGGCAACGCCAGTGACCTTCTGGGTTGTGCTTCAAAGGTGTGCAACTTAGGTGGGCGGTTGTTGAGTGACATCTATGATAACCTCCTGTGCAATTTGGGATACCTCAACAAATGTGTCCACAGCCACGACCATGATCGGCTAGGCAATTTGGGATGTGCCAACCACGTCAAGTTCCTCGCCCAAAATTCCATTTGTATAAAGTGAAGGTGTGGGAGTAAAAGACACCAAATCTTGCCAATCAAAATCTAGTTCATTAGGCAAGTGCAAGCGGATGCACTTCCGAATGCTCGCAACACACACTAGCAATATTCTTTGCAACAGATCAAAGTTTGTACATGTATCCACTTGGCTTTTGTGGTGGGACTATCACATCTGACAACCAATACAAACTACAACATTGTTATGTTGGTAACCTTGGGAAAGGATGTTAAAAATGAAGCATAATGTTACAAAAGGGAGTGTGTAAAATTACCTGGGTTGGCCAGGACATATCCGATGTCCATGTCCTGTTGATATTGTAGCCACCGTTCATAACATGCAAGGGGGGCGAAGTGGCAGTGGGACGATCCCGAATCACCCAAGCATTGAGCCAAAATTGCTTGTTGTGGAAGGCCATGTCCTGAACTACTCTAAACTAGGTTGAGTTGCACCACATGCGTAGCTTTGCCCATCATTTAAGGGTGACATTTCTTAAATCCTTCCAACCACCCTCCAGATCTGCAACCCACTGGTGATGCAAATCCACCGGCCTGACACCTGCAAACAAGAGGTAACCTTCTTCTTTCAAGTACCTCATTGCCAAGTGCCAAGCATGCGAACCATCTCCATTGACAACTTCGGCAAGCTTCAACCGTTTCCTAATGTTGGCAGAAGTGAGGCCATTTGAAGGGTGCAAAAGTAGAGGGGACAACGAAGAGGGAGGACAGACCAAGGTACATGGTAAATTCTTTTCACATGGGATTGTTGCAAAAACACAACATACACATCCCAATCCTCACCAATTGAATAAGATAAAGGGTATGTGGGTCTGAAATTGGCGCAGAGAGGATTAGCTACAAAAGGAAGAGAAAATGTGCCAACCCCAAGTAGCTTGCATCAAACATGGGTAATGCTCGTCATCCCACTATTTCATGGCCTTGGCAATGGCTTCGCTAACATTTTTTTGATGGTCGTCCTCCCATTGCTTATGTTGTTTCACCACCTCCCGCATTACGAATATGTGTTGGACATAAATGAGTTGAGCACCAATCTCTACGGCTACAATGGATGCGTTATGAACCTTGTGGACCGCTCCCCCACAACAGTTTGCGTGATTAGTGATGTTACTTCAAGTTTGGCCTGCATTATCATGGAAGTCACATGTAACGAGGACATTATCATCCCTAAACACATGTTACAAAAATAAAACACAAAGAGAAGACGAACAGTATGATGACTGCAGTCCACAATCACCGCATTGTCCACGGTTACAATATGAATTGTAAAATATCATAAATTGCAAAGAAGGCATGGATGCAAAAGAAAAAAATATAGTTTATACCTGATGGGAAGGAGAATAAAATTTGCCGTAGGCCGCAAACAACCTATCCATGAACGATGGGACATTATTCCAATCCTGAACCTCATCCTAGAAGGCATGATACTCGCCGCGCTCCAAATTGAATGTCAACAAACCACATACCAACAAATGGAACAAGCCAGGGGGTTGTATTGGGGGCCTCAGAGCTGGTTTGGGGATGTCCATCTTCACGGACCCACGCGCTGCACTTGCGGCTCTCGCGTAGAAAACATGCCGATCCTTTTGGAGCCCCAATGCCATATCATGTGAACCTCTTGAGGTCTCCATGTGAATCACAGGGTTTATAGGTGGCATAGGGGCAACGGGCGGCACATGCCCAACAAGAGTGGGAGGAGCCAAAATGGCAACCCTCTTTGGTGAAAGGCTCCGAGATTGTATAGGGGTCACACGAATGGGGTGGGGAGGAGGTTCTTCGTGGTCATCACTCGATGGACGTGTAGTTTGTGTTGTGTTGGGTGTCTGCCGATCATCACCAACAGTTTGTCGTGAATGTAGAGGGCTCTATTTCCTGTGCAAAGTTTTGAATTGTCGATTTGAATGGAAAATGCGTTGCCCATTTGCCATTTGGGCAGAGTACGTTTCTTGGGTCGGGCAAGGGGCGCTTCAGGCTCATCATCGTCGTCATCTTCAAGGTCGACGAAATTTGGTGGCGTGGGCGGGGCAACACATTGCATGGGAGGGAGTTGCACTATGGCTCTGGGGGGAGGGTAACTGACGTCTCTAACCTCAAGGTTGTCTCATACAAAGCCAGTTAGAGTCAACCCTAGCCATACCGAATTGTTGTGAAGGTTGTTTCATACAAAGCCATCACCACTACTAGTAGAAATCATCGGGCTCGCTGCTCTTGATAAAGAAATAAAACGTGCGGCCGCACTGTTTGTTGTGTTTCTTTTCCGTCTGAGGAGGGACAGATGACATAAGTACATGAGCAGACTACATGTGACTCCTACTGCTACATACTTGAATACATTATTGATAATCATATTTCCATCGCGGTAGGTACTACTGCAATTTTTCTCTCTTTTCCCTGTTGAGATTTTTCCCTGTAGTAGCGTAGCTGATGATGTGAGCTTGTGGTCAAGTGGTTTGTACTTTTTGGACTTGTATGGAAGAAGAAGAACACCTGCAACCAAATTAGCAAAGCTTCAAGACAAGACGACTTGGGAACAGAATAGAACTACTTTATTACTTACTTCAAGAGACTTGCACACATCATCGCATCCGAATAAATTGTTGTCTTGAAGACTCTCAAACAACAGACTTGTTGTTAACTTGCACAAGTGTTGAAGAAACAAACTCACTCACAGACGTAGTAGTGTCTGTTTCTTCACCCAAAAACCTGCGCTGCTTTTAGCCTTTAAGCCTTATTTCGGGGTCTCTTCTCTGCTGGCTCTCAGGCTGATTGTCGCGCACCTCTCCATGAGGAGTGCCCGAAACACCATGGGCACAAGGGGGACCCCGGAGTGACACCCGGGACTTGTGGCGCCGTTGGTGAGAGGGCCCAAGTGATCCTAGTGCGGGTGAGGGCCCCGGGCGTTGGGAACGCCTCCTACCCACGAAGACTAGGAGGCACAAGGGTAAGGCCATGAGTTATGCGTAGCTCATGGCGTGGTGATTCTAGAAAGCTCAAGAACACCTCAATCGGAGGTGTGAGCTAGGAGTTATGGCCATTTGAGTGGGGCGCTGTCCCGGGACAGCGCCCTGGTACAGCAGTGCCTGGGAGTGATTCCCGGGACTGCGAAGGTTCAAACAGGCATAACTTCCTCAATACTTGCCCGAATAGGGCAAGTGAGGAGTCCATCGGCATCTACGTGAAGCGTAGATAAAGATGGAGTGGTTGGTTGTTATGATCAGACATCATACAAGGAAGTTATGATGGTCTGAAGCTGCTGGGGGGTTCTAGGCCCAGCAGCTAAAGGGAAATGTCCACTTGGCCCCAACTCTTGGTAGAGAGACAAGAGGTTGGTTGATGGTGGGGTAGGGGCCCCGCGTGAAGTCCTAGAGGCTTATATGGGTGAGGTGGTGTGGCCTCACCCACCCGAGGCCGAACGGCACGGCCTCCATGGGCATTGGCCCATTGTGAGGCCATAGTTGCCTAGTATGGTTCGGGTTGTTGTAGTGTTGCTTCGGCAACGCGATGATCAACATGGGATTGGACTTCCATGAATGGAAGTCCACATCTAGGAATGGGTTACCGATTAAGGGGTGAGTCCCGAAAGCAAAGTAGGAGGGTTGGTTCCCTCCTATGAGCTACATGGTCCAGGGTAGGAGGAGCTAACCATTAGCATGGCGGAATGCGAATGGTTAGCGCTCGTAACCTTTGCTAGAATTGAAAATTGGCAAGATTGTCAAGGGGGGTTAGCAAGGGTTGCGACACTGATGCCACGGAAGAGTACCTGTTTTGTTTATTTTTGTGCCTGCATGCTTCAACAAGTTGTTGTTGATGAATGATTGCCACGAAGTAGGACACCATACTTTTTTGGTTGATAAAAATCTTGTAGATGGGTCAATGATGACGATGGTGGTGATGATGCTGATGATGTGAGTCTATTGATGAAACCTCTGAGAGAGAGAGAGTTTCTTTCATGTGCTTCTTGCTTCTTACTGACCAGAAGGGTTTGAAAGAGTGTACATGTCCGGTGATAGTAAGCCTCAATACTCACTTTAACACTTTTATCTTCTATGCAGATGTGGCTAATGGACTCTCAGCCTCAGAGCGGATACTTCTTCACAAATTGAAGAAAGACACCAAAGATCAATCTAGCCAAATTTCAAAATTCACCAACCTGTTAGCAGTTGCAGTTCGAGAGAATGTGGCACTTCCTCATTGCACTCAATGGGAGTATGTTAAGGTTTGGCACTTGGCTTATATAACTGGTGTCTTTTCATTTATTGTTTTGAATTTTGAATTTGTAAGTTTAGTGGTTTCAAATTAGTGATTCTAAACAGTTGAAATTTAACCTGGCAGCGGAGGTTGGCTGGGATCATTCGGTCTTTCCTTCTTGGGAGGAATCCATCCACAAGTTCCATTCACCCAGGGCAAGAGAGCATTAAAAGGGCCATTTTAGAAGATTTTGGTGTCCTTAATGATCCAATAGTTTGCAAGCAGTTTGACCAAGCATGGGGACCGCAGTCTAGCATGGAGCCTGGCCTCCAGAGTAGAGTCTCACGAAAGTTTCGAGATGCTAGAGGTCACATGACAAGAGTCATGAAGGATGAGTTGTATTGTCTTTTAGAGATTCCCAAGCCCCCTGCCAATGAAACAACTGAAGTAAAGGCTGTGTGGAGAAACAAACTTGTTGTGATGCAAGAAGGTACAAACTTTCATTCCTCTTATTGATTTGATCTGTTTAAATTCTTGTTATAGTATTTTCCATATTGTAATTCACCATCAATTGTAGTCTTTTGGCATGCAAAGCTCTGGTTTTATCTCTTGGTTGAGTTCAAAGGTAATTATTGTGGCATGACCTTTGAATACTAACAAAATATGAAACGGTGTTTGTTTTAGAGGACAAATGGCGCTACAGTTTGGATTTAGAAGATCCTTACGGATCAGATGCTGTATATGGAGCAATATCAAAAGTGGTAGTAGGTTCCAAGTATCCCAAGAATGGAGTGGTGAAACTCCTTATGAATCAAGCGGCATTCTTTGTGTATGCGGTAAGTGAATAACACTTAGGCTGAATTGAAAGATTGCCTGGAAGATTGTTTGATTGTTCATCCTCTTTGTGATGGTCTCACTCTCTTGGTTTGATCTATGAGCTTAAAGATCGATTCACAATAACTTCGAATTTAGGTTTAGGTCAAGTTAGGCCCTCTTTCACTAGAGCTAGAATTGAGAGCTTGAAGTTGCAATTTTCAGGACTTCGATAAGTGGAGTTGACAAGATTTTATCCATAGCTTAAACTATTGAGAGCTTGACCAATCTTCAAGCTCTCAATAGTTCAAGCAAGTGTAAAGTGTTAAGGGGCCATGCTGAAAGTCAGATATTAAAGAATGCTTGATACTAAACAAAAAAACATTCATGAGAAGCCAAAGAATGCTTGACAACCCATTGGCTTGGGCCCACAACACAAGAGTTTGTGCTCTCAACAATTCTTAAGCTACCTCCACGAGGTAACTTAGGATTCTGACCAGGAGTTCGTTGTATTTGTCCCACATAAAATCCCTCAAGACGCCATCTAAGGGTTTTGAAAACACGCCTAAGGCAATTAGACCTGCAATGAGAAATGACCTAAAGTGGCCTTCTTGCGTTTGAGTGGAAGTGGCCTCTTCAATTACATAAAAATTCCTGGCTCAGTGTTAAGGCTTTCAAGAAACATAACGCAATTGCTTATAAATGTGTTCAGTTTTGCTTTGATTCAATTCGAATTGTGTTTGTCTGGTGTTCTTTTGTAGATGGAGCTTGCAATGGCTAACCGAAATTTAAGAGAAGGGGATTACAGGGAGCATGAAGCATAAATGTTAAAAGTTGAAGAGCATTTGCAGGAGTGTGTTCCATTCATGAAACGTGTGAAGATCATTGATTTTCATCTTGCATCACCAGTGAATGGTAGTGAAGCAAGTAGTGATTCTCTTGAGATGTGACTTTGCATTGCATTGAACTTCATAGTGAGACTTTGTTTACTCTTTACAAACAACACTTTTTGTAATAACATTTTTGAGCAGAAACTTGTTGCTAAACTCTAGGCTCTTTCATAAAATTGACCATTAACTCTGTAATTCAGTTTTCGTTCAGTTTTGAGTATGTTTGATACTATGCAATCTGATGTGCTTTTCTGGAAGAGGTTTATGTATGTGGTGTGGTCGAGGTGGGTATAGTGGTATAGTGGGTATATGCAATGTTGAATTTTGGTGAAATCAGTATGAAAATTTGTAATGCCATTGTAACTATTTAGTGTGTAATTCTCATTATTACATTTCTACATATTAGTATTAATTCCTTATTGAATGAGTAATGTCACATTTCTATAAGTTGATATTAATTCCTTTTTGGATGAGTAATGTTACATTTCTATAAGTTGATATTAATTCCTTATTGAATGAGTAATGTCACATTTCTATAAGTTGATATTAATTCCTTTTTGGATGAGTAATGTTACATTTCTATAAGTTGATATTAATTCCTTATTGAATGAGTAATGTCACATTTCTATAAGTTGATATTAATTCCTTTTTGGATGAGTATTGTTACATTTCTATAAGTTGATATTAATTCCTTTTTGGAAGAGTATTGTTACATGTCTATAAGTTGATATTAATTCCTTTTTGGATGAGTAATGTTACATTTCAATAAGTTGATATTAATTCCTTGTTGAATGAGTCATGTGAGGTTCATAGATGTGGTATGAATGCAACAAAATAATCGATGATTTTGCATTAATGAATCAGTAATGTGACCAACTTTGTTGTTTCAACATTAACTATGAAATGGCACACCCTTGCACATCAAAGCAGTTGAATTAGTGTTGTATTGATACACCATCGGTATTGTGTCCACCGGAGTCAGAAATCGAGATGTAAACCACGCCTAAACCATGTACTTACTGGAATTAATCATGATTTAATTTAATCGTAATAATAATTAGGCTTAATTATTTTTTCTTGATTAATATACAACAAACTAAAATTAGATCACTAATTTAAAGTGCCGTTTTAGAATGACAAAGGCCCTTGCAATGGTAAGTCACAAAAATCATAACCTCAATGCTAATGAGGGTTTTGTAATATTTTGTGACTTCCAAGTTATTTACATGCTTTATTGGCAATTCCACTTTGAAAACAAAATCCCAATCAATTGCTTATTTATTCAATGGAAGTGAACATATATATTAGAGTTTGAACTTTGAAGGTAAAATGCACTCATTATAGGATTTATGGATAAGTGGCCTTCAAGAATGCAAGGGCAATGGTGTTTCGAAGTCGGACAGACGGACAACAATTTTCAGTTGGGTCTAGAAAATCAAGATTTTCTAGACGGGCGGCTGCTACCTCCCCCTTTAAGGTCCCCCATGCATCAGAACAGGGCTCATATATTGGATGTCAATAGGCAGGTTAAGAAAAGATATGAATTAAAATTATTGTAATTTCTGGATGAAATTTGAGTGAAGAATGATTGAAGCAATTGGATGAATGAAGATGTATATCCGTGTGCTCTCAAAGCCACAGATGCGAGATTGCTACACTGGATCGGATTTGTACTCGTTTGAATCCAACAATCCAACAACCCAACAATCGTAGTATCATCATCGCATCGCTCCTAAGCTACTTGTCAAATAAATCTATTAGACTTCTAAAACACAACAACTTCTTTTGCAGCGTTGAGCGTTTGATGGAGTGAGGAAGTTTTGCGTCCAGCATTCGATTCGGTGTGGGCAGGGTTGAGCATTGGTTGAAATTGCCGAAACAATGAATGAGTTTCTGCAACAAGCTCAAGAATGGATCACTACACAATTAGTCCTCGGAGATTCAAGTGTTTGATGCACTCTGGAATTGCTACACTCAGCCTTTGATGGCTTGTTTGTGACTGGGTAGTTGAAGTTTTAAGCTGAAGAGTGAATGTTGCAAATTACTGAGTCCATGTCAACGATGGGTGCTGTTGCACCGACGCTTCCGGACTTTTGCACTACATTTGGTGGGAGATGTGTGCGTCTTCGGAGGCATTATACCAGAGATGTGCGGATTATCTGTTTTCCTGTGTCCGACTCTCCTATTAGCTACACAATTTGTATTCGAAATGGATTTCGGCACTCCGCACCAGAATGGGGTGGAATTAGGGTTCCATATCGGAGAGGTGTGGGAGCCAGAATTAAAGCAATGGAGGAGGGCAAGAGTGGAGGTCGTGGATGGTCTCCGACATCACTTACTGATGTCTGTCGCCAGTTGCAGCTCTGTTTCTTTGAGGTGGGAGTCTAACATTCTTAAGTAGCCTATTTAGGTTCCATATGCGATTGCAATAATTCTGAGGTATTCCGGAATTCCTAAGAATGATTCCACATTGAGGACGGACCTCGTCAATTGCATCTTGGTAGATGGAAGAAGGCTTGTGCCCGAAGATAGTTAAGCAACAATAAGGTTATGTCGACTAATGAGAGCTTGCCACTTTACTATGCTCGGCACTCATGCATGTTCTCAATAGATTTGAAAATTTATTCTTGAAACTATAATATAAAGAGAACGTCCTTACATATGCTTTAGAATGCTACGGGGCCAGGAGACAGCCATTGCATAGGATTTTCTTTGACTATAGCTGATTCCCAAACCTTGGACTGAGTTGAGCGATGTAGTTAAAGCTTTGTGTGGTTAGGGTATTTAGAGTGCTGGCAGGTGTTGGAAACCTCCAATTCTCTAATTTTTCACTGCAGAATGTAGGGTGGCAATGGGTGAGGAATTTTTGGATTGACTGTGGCACGCTTGGACAGGTATGTGTGCAAAACTTAGGGAGGTCGGCTGGTCAGGCGTTGCATGGATTCGTGTCTGCAGCGGTGGGCGCGTATATGGCTGGCTACACTTTTGACAAACTTAGTCTCCAGCTTGCGGTCAGTTTGTCAGACCCTGATCACTAGACCCCAATTTCTGCACCCTCGATTCGGCAATGTAGGCCAATTTGCAACAATTACTTAAGAGAGCCTTGGAATCTTGTGATACAAATGGTCTGTGAAATACAGAACTGGATACCTAAGTTGGAAATTTAGATAATATTCTGGAAGATAGTGTCAGGCTTTTTGATAAGACTGGCAAGCTTAGGAATGTGTTCGTTGATGTAAGTATCCTCGGTGGCAGTATGGATCGCCAGGTATGGAAGAGTTTAAGATGGAGACGGCTGGCTATCGCTTAACTGCATCGGAGGAGTCGTATCGCATACAATGGCTGAGCACGGTAGGCCATAACTTATAAGAAATCTGAATTCACAATTAAAGAGTTGACAATTCATCTTTTCATTTTTGGAGTACAGAATCTATGAAACTCAAATGTATCATGCCAGCCTCTAGTTTATTCTTGTGCAACACTCAAGGGTCTCATAACATTACTCAGTTGATGAGCTGTGTTCCTGGGCCCAGCAGTAGATTCGAGAATAAAGACTCCGGATGCAGTCAGGGCAGCTGAACACAGCTCATCAGCAGATCAGCTGAGTAATGTTAATGCTCATCTCCCCTTTCTCTGTATTGGAAATCAATGAGCTCCAAACCCTAATTAATTTTCATGTATTACTCACAGTTTTTAAAACCTCTCTCGTTTCCCTTCAAATATGTTTAGGATTTGGAAATGTGGGTTGTAGATATACGTGACTTTGCAGTTACTGAGAGTGGCGGATAATGAAGCATCAAGATCTGCCGTCACTGATGACCTACACCTTGTGCAAATTATTCATGTAAGTGTTTGTTCAGAAGAAATTGTCATTCATGTTTCTTCTTTCTGATCATTATTCAGTGAAGTGAACCGGGCACCTATGCCTTGAAGGTCGAAACTTATGGTTCTTCTGAGATGTTTCTTACATTCCAACCTCACACGATATACCTTGTTGAGATGTCCTTAGTGCAAGGGATGATGCTAACAAGGGTGTTTGCCGAGCTTTGAGGACTGGCAGCGGACAATAGAAGGTCAGGTGCATGGTGAAGAACAGGTGAGAACATTATTTTGCTTAGCTTAAATGCAAAATCCTTTGGCAGGGGGTAATGGATATTACTGACTTCAAGGTGATCTCAGAACACATGCCCATGAGTTCTTGTACTTGACAGCATCTGATTTTTGTCAAAGTATTTTAACTTCCCAAATTAAATTGTCACATCGCAATGCATATAGAGCCTTGTGAAGTTTGATAGAGGACTTGCCACCAAAGGAGCATCCGGAGGTGCAGTAGCTGAGAAGGTTGTGATTTCCCCCCAGTGGATACCTGTTACCCAGCTTGTGCTTTTGACCATGAAGGTTTGTGTGCCCAACCTCTATTTTAAACTTCTAACATTTCTTTGAAGGACACTTTCCTTCAAGCCTTTTGTGGCTGCTACATCTGTACATACATTGGTAATGTTGAGCTTTGTCAGAATACTTAATGCCTTACAAATGGTACATAGTTTTGGTGGGCGCTAGCAATATTCTTGTAATGCATCTTTGAATCACAGCAGTGTACAACTATTTCAACAGGGCCTTAAATGACAGATAGGCGTTTCATGTTTTGCCCTGTGAAATAAATTCAAGTTTGGATTGTAACCTCACTTTCGGCAGACAGCTAGTTCCTTTATTGTAGGAGAGGCCAACATATGGAGATCTCATTGGCTTGCTTAATGTACTGTGAATGCAGGTTGTGAATGAGGATCAATAGTTCTGAGGAGAAATTGTAGATGATTACCTTCATTCTCTGAGCAAAGGTTACCAACTCATCATCAACAATCAAAGTTGGGAATTTGACACTTTATAGGCCCATTTCTGCAAATGTAGGAACTTTTGCTCTAATTATACCAAGTTCATATTCTTCACCTTGGTATACTAAGTTTTCTTACTGGTCCAGAGTTGCTCTGATTGCAGACTTATGGTAAGTCTTCCCAAAGGAATTGGATACGCACACCCACATAACAAAGAAATGGCCCAGCAAACAATACATTGGGCACAACTAGCAACGAAAAATGACCCAAACACCATAACAAATTAGTCATACTGGATACTAATTGGTACCAAAACTTTTCACCATATACTGGACCTTTCCAAGACACACGTTACTGCCCATTTTGCTACAGATATCACAACATATGAAGAACCAACAAACCCTCAAGACATAAATAAACTACGAATAGAACCACTAGCAATACACATCTTATGTATTCATCACCAAAACCAAAGCTTTGGCACATCCAACCAAATAGACACACTTAAAACAACAATCGAAAACTTACAAATACTACAATATTACGTACAAAAATCCCACCCACACCCTCTAACACACCTGTAAACAAAAACACCAAATGGAATAAATTATCCTACCTGCCACATACCAACCTAGCAAACGCATACATACCACCCCTACTAGATTTGGAAACAAATACTACACTAAAATTTCTACCCCAATACATCTATTATACCGATGCATCGTTTGTCCCACCCAAACAAGTCGAAGAAGGGCATTGGAAGAAGAAAAAAGCAGGATACGGAATATACAACCCAACAAAAGCAGTAATACAAATATCAAAAAGATTACCCGGATTACAAACCAGCTTTAGAGTTGAACTAATGGCCATCCACAAAACACTAAAAATAATTACCACGAAATATCCTAACCAACCCGCACACATAGTCACCGATTGCCTCAATTGCCTATATGTAATCAACACACAAATAAAACACCCAACCTAACACAACAACCATGCTGATAAAACCATACTAACATCTATGGTAGAGATGCTAAAAAACCGTACACAACCCACTACAATATACAAAGTTAAAGCACATACCAACATTGACGGAAACGAACAAGCAGACGTACTTGCAAAAAACGGCACAAAAGAAAAATACAAATTCGCCTCCAATCCATACGAGTTTGCACATACCACATCATACTACTTTCAAAAAGACACATGGCCATGACCAAGAAAACGACTTGACAAAGGCCCTGTCAAATGTCTGGAAACATACATCACTAAACACAATCGTGAGAAAAACTTAGAAATAATGGCACAACAATTTCCCAACATTTGCAAGTGAACAATGAACCCCGACATAGATAACAAACTATCCAAAAATTTATGGTCTAACCCTACAATAACAGATTCACAAAAAACAAGCCTTCTAAAATTTCGTACTAGCCAATACATGGGCAACGCTAGGAAACAATTATTCTTCAGCAAATAAAGATTCTCATCAAACACATGTCCAATCTGCGACTCTCTCGATGCACATACATGGCTCCATGCACTCCTAAAATGTAACCAACACCACATGCATACATGCCCTTAGAACCAAAAGACATAACAAAGCAGTTTGGGAACTAAGAAAATTAATCCTATCATCACAAAAGTCAAGATGCTACATTCTCATGAATGCAGGGACATTCAACAACAACCCTCAAGAAAATACAGTCCTTCCATGGCTCCTACCTTGCACATGTGGACAATAAAGATGCCACTGCAACGCCATACTCAAACCCAACCTACTATGTATTAAAGGACTTCCATACCAAAGTACCCCAACACTAAACCCAACAAACAATTTCACAGTACAATTCATTGAATTCACATACACTAACGATAGGTTCTCACAAGAAACAAAAAACAAAAAAATATCAAAAATATCAATCATTAATTGATATCCTCAACCAACACGGATGGAAAGTAGACCCCCTGATAGTCATCACGGCTAGAAGTAGAGGAACTACGCATGCCCCCTCAATGAAAGCTTGAAAAAAAAATTCCACTATCCAAAACTACCATCAAACACACATTCAAAGCAATTAACACCTTTGCCATTTATTATGCTGGATCAATCCTTCTACATAAATGTGGGATAGAAAACAACCAATCACTACCAATAGAATGAAAATATATATATAATTATATATAATTATGAATATGCATACATTGGTTACTTTTACTGGTCACTAGTCATTAAAGTGTCTATTCTTGAAAGAGGAGAGTAGTATTGTCCCAATGACCCTTTGCCCGGTGGGCACTGGGCCATTAACATTACGAACAACACTTTATTCACGCCAACCTTACAAAAGGTCCGGAGTTTCTATCTATCAAACATAACATTAAGTAGCAAGCCCGGATTGACCTTCTTGAAAGATCATCAAGACACCTACATTGAGAACCTCTTTGATATCTTTTTAAAGCTTCTATGTTGATTAATTATTCATTCATTCACCCTTGCTTTGCAAGCTTTTTTCTTCTAGTTGAGGTAAATTTACGGGTACTTAAAGGGTACCCTCCTAGCATTGTTGGTTAATGTTATGAAGTCTTCCCATCCCATTGTAGAGATTGGTTCAAATAATGTTATCATAATTTTGGTGCGTACACAGTACTGTACAACTGATGCTGAGGATCCTCTTGCCTTGTTTCCCTAGATTTGTTATCTGTTTTGTTAAAAACATAGGCTATGTTAGGTCAAGTATCAATGTACCCAGTTTCCTTATTTAGCATCAAAGCCTTATAAGGTAGCTAAATCATGTCTCTTTGCAAGCAGAACCAAGTCATGAGAACCTGCCTCCTAAGATGTCATTGCTCACCCCATTGTGAGTGGATATCTTCTTACATTTCAGAGTACCTCACCCAGGGAATGTAAGCATATGTTTAGTTACTTTCATATAAATCGATGAAGCCCTAACATCCCACACCCAATTCCCCTCAAACCTACCTAGAAAATGTGACCTTATTTTCAGCGATTGTAGCTGAAGATCTAAAGTTTTTTTGACAAATCCAACCGTATGGATGTTTGCAGGTTAGAGGTGACTACTTACAATCCAAATTATAAATGTTGAAGTTTAGTTATCTAGGAGGTTAGAATAGGAACGTCACTAGTGGTCTTGAGGAGTAGTAATTTAGAAATGAAATTGGGGTTGGTTTTTTAATTGAACCTCCACTCAATTCATCTCCAAATGACAAAACTTTACTCTCGTTCAAAAGAGGGGCAATATACCTACTCAAAATCAACTTACAAATCTTAAAACCATTATGTTCTGATTTTTGGGGAAGCTTTGTTGCCACAATTGTGCACATTCCACATGGATTTACACCCACCAACACATGTCTAACTAAAAATTCCAACGGTAAATGTTTAGGATATATTGCGTTTGAGTGTCATGCGAATTTTTAGATCAATTGGGAATCATTTGCATATAGGGATCAACAAAAAAATCATGTTTAGGATATGATGCCCCTAAACTGCAAAGGTGATAAATGTCAAACATGCGTTTGTGGACATATTCCACTGTAAACTAGTTGAAAGCACACTCCCATATTTGAATTGATCCAAAAAAAGCTTACTTTGTTGAATCATAATTATCCATGTTGCATAACATAGCAAACTTGAACTTGAACAAAAGTAGTAGTTGAAATAGTCCAGAAACCACCTAAACTGGTGTCAAAGGGGTCAGAGTGATATGTTCACAACTAGATTATGGTTGCATAGGACATTAGGGGTAAATATGACCGCTTGAGGCTCCCCAAGTGTTGTTCTTGGCCTTTTGGCCCCCTCTATTCGCAAAATATAGAAAACTAAACTATTTTCAAAAAATGTCCCAAAATGAAGTCAAATTTATGTGAACTATTATAAAAGAAACTTCATATAACGTACATATACGGAACATGGTGAAAATGAGTTGATTCAACCGAAAATAATGGTTTAAAATTTTTGTAGTATATTTCAAAGATGGAGTAGAGGACACGATGAGGAATGCAAGTTGTTCCATAATTTCCATGTAAATATTTTATTACATTTTCCCAACAAGGAAAATAAGTCAAACCCCATGCTTGTACAATACAATCTCTCTAATGTGGGCATAAAAATATCCTAGTTTGCAGTATCCACACAAATTTTGTAATGAAGTAGGTTTTAGCACAAACCCACCACCTAGTTTAGGATTTACTTCATATGTATCTCCATAAAACTAATGAGGCACAAGTTTTGTACTATGTTTGGTTCAAATTCCATTGGTGGGCTCTCGAAATGGCATCTTGTATAGATTGGGCCTACTTCCCTTATTATATATGAAGATCGTATCACAATGGAACATAACATTATTAAGATCCATAATAGTGTTTTACAGTACTGAAAATATTCCACAATATATTCCCCACTCAATCTGAAAATGAAGAATATTCCATTAGATCTTAATAATGTTATGAAAGACAAACACTTTTTTTGTTCACTTCACCATGCTTTGGCCCATATACTTTGAGTGAAGTCAAAGTACAACTACCGTGGTTGTCTCGCTTAAATACAACCTGAGCTTTCTGTATGACTTGACTTTTATTTAATTTATTCTCAAAATTCAGATAGCCTTTTTTATCCAATCTTCCATAGATTCTAAGTAGAATACTGTCACTTTCTTCTCTAATCACTGCAGTTATATTAGAGCGATTCCGTGGTTATACACATACATATATATATATATATATATATATATATATATATATATATAGACCTCTTCCACGGCGGACGTTAAGTTCCCCCCACGAACTTTTTGGGGGAGGAATATTCGGGCAGGGGCAACCGCCCGGCAGATTTTCTGGACCCGACCGAAAATTGTTGCCCACCCGCCCAACTTCGAAAAAACTATTGTCCTTGCGTTCTTGAAGGCTACGTATCCACAAATCCACTTTCAATGAGTGAACATATATATTGATATTTTTGTGACTTACCATTGAAAGGGTCGTTTTCATTCTAAAATGAAACTAAAATTAATGATTTATTTTTATATTTTTAACTAGGTCATTGGAAACAAAGTGGTGTGACATAAAGGCTGCAGTAACAAAGTTCACTGGTTGCCATTGCCAAATCAAAGATCTTGATGAGAGTGGAAAAACAAAGGATGGCATTGTATGTGATGCTATAAATCTCTACAAACAAAAGTGTGGGAAACCCTTTGTTTTTAAACATTGTTGGTTGTTGCTAGAATCCTATCCTCGTTTTGCAGCAATATTCATGGCCAAGCGGAAGGCAGGAGTGTATGATATCCCTGCTCCGAATGTATTGCCAGTGGATCGACGAGATACTGTTACTCCAAATGGCGCAGCTCTTCCATCCGACTTTGCACCTGCAACAACGCGACCTCCTGGTGCTAAGTCCTCCAAGGCAGAGCATGTCAACTTGAAGGTCAAGGAACAAGCATTGCAGGCCAATGCAAAAGCGACAATGGGGTTTGCAGCTGCAACCATGAAGAAAGCATAGCAAATCGCACAACAAAATGCATTCAACCTGTTTACTCTAGAGGATAAATCGATAACATGTGACATAGCCAGACAATGGGATCTCCTTCGAAGAACTCAAGAACTTGCAGAGCTTCATGCTCAAGTTGCGAACGATGCCGCTATTGCCCTCGTTGCCTTTGCAACCCCTGCTCCCCCAAGGTCCGGCATCAATAGGTCCCTCGCCGATTGTCCTCCCTCATCCGCACCGCCACCTGCTCCTACACCTGCACCATCACAACAAGTGGAAGGGTCAGGGTTTGTTGACCTGAACGTAGAGGCCTCTGGTGATGAAGATGACGACTGCACTGAGCTAGGCACCGACAGTGCACACGAAGATGAAGACCAAGGAGGCGAAGCCATCTCCAACATTACACCAAGCCCTGCCAGCCTCCCGTTGCAGATTCCCGCGTTGGAGAACCCTAATATGAGTAGAAACATCCGGCGACACGAAGACGATCTTGCATGCTTCGGTGAGGATTTCTCCCAACCAGCTTCAGATTGGGATGATGAAGCCTACAGCGTCAGCAACATATATGTGAGTGTTTTCCACATTACTCCTCCCCCCTCCCAGCATCATCGGGTCTCTATAGATCCACACGAAATGCATGCTTCTCATGTAATGTTTTGGAATTCAGGTATAAGGGAAGAATTTGCACACAGGCATTCACACTCTCAGCAATTCATGCATTCAGACCAGGGGTCTCGGCCTCTTGACATCTCCTCTCCTTACCAGTCAAGCATGCATCGCTCTAATTGGATGTCTAGTGCTAGGGTGTAGATATTAGATACATGGTGCTCCACAATTGAGTTCGAAAGCTAAGTCCAAACTATCCCCATACCTGAGCTAAAACGTCATTCATCAATTCAAGTTTTAGTGTTTAGGGTTTATCATAAGCATTGCATTATCACAGTGGCACTTCTTAATAAGGGCGTACAATACACAGAAGATTGGCAACACTTCATCAAGTACTCCAAGGGTTTAGTTATAGCATATTTTAGTTTTTTGTATGTACTAGGGTTGTGATACAGATGTTGCAGCTTACTTTTCAATAAAGGCCCACATTTGAGGTGGCTAGCACATACTTGATACGTGAATATCTTTTATGGTGCTTGCTCACGGGTAGATCACTTAGTGCATTTTAAAAACGACGTGCGGCATAATATAGAGAGGATTAAAATCATTTGAAATAAAAATTATAAAGGAATTCCAAATAATGAAGGGGCCATTAAATGTAGACAATCCCATTATAAGTAAGTTAGATGGACATAAAACGTGGGCCATTAGTTTTTTATAAAATTAATATAGGGGATGAAGATAAGGATCCTAGAAGGTATGTTTAGTATGGTATGTAAATGGGTTTAGGACTCACGGGGATGGATGATAATTGGGATTTCCGTTTGTCCGAAAATGGCTTAAAAGGAATATAGAGTACAAAAAATTGCAGTGACTTGGACAATATAAGTAATGGAAGGGTGCAAACAAATGAGCCATTTTTGAAATTTAAGTAATTATAGGGAGGCTTTAATTCAACCCTTGAAGGTAAATAGCCCCAAAACAAAAAAAAACCCCCAGCCGCATGTGGTGCACAAAAATGCCTTAGAGTGATCTACCCGTGTGTTTGCTTGCTCGTTGGAACCTGGTATTGTGTCAAGGAAGTAGTTGCTATGGTTCATAGTGGAGATGCATGCTCCAGATGGTCATGTATTCAATAATTGTTTGACAAAATGTTCTGCAACCACTTCATATGGATTGCAGAAGTTGAATAATTCATTCATTTTTTTGCATTTTGGTTACTCACTTTTCATGGGGTTGTGTTGGTATTGGTTTTTTGCAACTGACAAGAAATTCATGTCTGCAGTTGTGAGCCCAATATTGAGCCCACATTTGTTGTTAATCCTTAAATTCATCTACGCTTAGACTTTGAATTGCATCTATCAATCAAAGAACATAAAAAGAGTGCAAGCTGTGAGCTTGGATTAGAATTAAATTAGTAAAGATTTAGTGCTTGGGTGTTAGGAAATTAGTTGGGATTAGTAGGAATGACAACTCCGGTCTTTGCCAAGTGCACGGGTAAAAACCGGAAAGGGCTAGAATGGCGTTAAAAAGTCGGGTTCGCCACTGTCCGTTTAGGGGGGGTACCGGTTGAGTTAGGATAACCTTCCAGTTTGAAGGCGAGATCAGGAGCGAACAGGAGCCTCTCGGTTCGGGAAGGAGGCCAGGGGGTTGCGAGAGAGCGGGATCTGCTGCTCAAGCTGGGATGGCGGCTGGATCTTTTGGGGGGTTGCGAATGTGTGAGGGTCCATGGCCGCAGGGGTTGAGCCGACAGTAGGAGCGAATCGGAGGTAGCAAGGCGGGGCTGGCATTGGTGGTTGGCCGACTGAAAGAGGAGGAAGGAGGTTGGGCTTCCTCGAAGATCTGGCTGAGTCTGTGCTAGGAGGAGAGCCTGAATCAAGCGGAGCGACTCGGAATGCCAAGCCTAGGTGCCAAATGCTTCACTGGGCAGCAAGGAGTGCACAAAAGAAAAGAATTGTGAGAACTTGTGGTGGGTGAATTGGACTGTGTGTGTGTGTGCGCGCTCGCGGTTGTGTGGGTGTCATTGTCATCTTGGTGCAAGCCAATGCCAAGGCAGAAATCAGGCTACTAGCGGTGGCGAGGCAGCAGAGGGCCGGTTCAAGCAGGAATTAGCGCTTTCTTTTGGCAGCTGCTGCTGGGCAGGTTGGGAGTAACCTAACACTAAAGGGACCAGGGGCCTCCTAAATACAGTCTGCCCATGGCCGAAGTTGGACTCAGGAGGCCGCAGGGACGATTGCCAATGCTGATGCTGAGGGCAGCCTGTTGGGAAGTGGAAGGTCAAGTAGCCACCTGTCGGTTCTGCAAGGGGGCTGCATCGCTATGGAGTGCTACCAGCAAGGCGGGGATTATGAAAATGGGAAGCTAAGGTGGCAGTGGATTTAGGGGTCGACATTGACCTTGTTTAGGGTAGTTTAAATTATAAAAATTAATAGATGAGGAGTGGGTTTTGAACTTTGATGATAAAACTGTGAGTGTTGGCATTTACAGGGTAAAGAGTGTTTTTAAACATTCTTGACCTGTTCTTGTGGATTAAATTGGGTGATCTTTATTCATTTTGTGGGTGCCATGGAGATGAATCTCAATGATGCGAATGAGGCTACTTAGATTCATGTGAGTTATAAGCCTTTACCCAGACTACGACGCTTAAGGGGTGGGGGTTTATGGCTGACAGCAGTTTAGAGGTAACTGATGTGGGCAAGCAGAGGTGAGAGACAGAGAGGATGTGCATCATTAATGATTTGGACAGTAATCACATTATTTTTTTCATTTCAGTTGAGCAATTCAATACAAATTTTGCAGTTTGTTTGGTATGTTGGTATGCTAGTATGTTATGCTCGTATGTTGCCGTGATGTTCTTCATGATCACCAACAATTCAATTTTTAGCTAAATCATACACAACATGCCAACATGTAGGGGCTAAATCATACACAATCACCCTTGGTTCACATTCTCGCAGTGATTGTACAACCCTGGTTCAATTTGGGACGACTCAACCACAGTCTGATTCCACAATTTGATTCCACAGTCCGAGTACACAATCTGATTCTACAATCCATAATCAAATAAAGGCCAAACTTGCAAGCCAATTATAGAAGCTCACATAATTCCCAATACAAGACGAGCATCTTATTGGCAATGTATGGAAATTAAAAAAATAAAAGTGGTTGTGAAAACAAGTAAATAAATAAATAAATAAATCTATTCATAATGATAACCTTTTCATTCCACAAATGTTGAAGTAAGTCATCGCGCAAAGAATAATAAGTTTCAGACCCCTGTAGATTGGATGTACCAACTTGCAAGTTGTGGAAAGTGAAGCCCCTCCTCAATCTAGAATGGGAAGAGCTTGGAGCATGAAGGACGGGAAGATCTTCATCAACCTCATCCTCAATAATCATGTTATGCATAATGATACATGCGTACATGACATCGGCCATATCAGAGGTGCTCCACAATCTACAAGGATGTGCAATCATGGACCATCTAGATTGCAATACACCAAAACACCTCTCCATATTTTTTCGCGCAGATTCTTGAGAAGCAGAGAAATGGCTTTCTTTTTGGTCTTCTGGATCTTGGAGGCTTTGCACAAAACAACTCCGTTTTGAATGAATTCCATCACCAAGCAAATAGTATTTATCATACCAATTACCGTCAACCCAAAAGCCCACTCCATTGGCATGACCAGTTAATAGATTCCGTACCAAGGGGCTCCTATCAAGAATGTTCAAATCATTGTTCCCCCCATGAATGCCAAAGAATGCATGCCAAATCCACAACCTATAATCACAAACAACCTCCAAGATGATGGATATGTTTTTGTTTTTGTCTTGATAAGACCATTGCAAAACAACATGTCATAGCTTCAATTTCCAGTGCATGCAATCAACACTACCAAACATAACAGGCCAACCCCTATCCCGGTTCACAGTCATTTGTGTTACAATGTCATCGTGAATGGGTTGACGCAAGTATTCATTTTCAAAATACCTTTGAACCCCCCCTACATTAACGCAACATGGATTCTCGAGCAGTGGTATGTGCCATCCTACAATACTCTTCTTGGGCCTTTGCAGGTGTCCCATTTGATAGCATGCGCATGGCAGTCGTTGTTTTCTGTAATGAAGACAAACCAATAGCACCTGCACAATTTGTTTTCTGCTCAAAGTAATCATCACTTGAACAAACAACATTATGAAATCGCAAAAAAAGACACCTACGCATCCTGTAAACCTCGCGAAAAGAGGCAACATCAAAAACGGGTGTACCTGAAAAATAATCATTGTAGAGCAATTCTGCGTGAAACAACGCAAGCCTATCTTTGTTTGGTTTTCTACCTGGCTGGCTACCACCTCTCTGAACATGTTCATCATCTGAGGAGTCTAGATGGTTCATGTATACTAATTGGTTCATCATGTATTCTTCTTCATCATCATCATCGAGATTGTCCCTAATACTTTGGTTATAAGCCCTCCATTGTTCAGACATTATACCAACTCGCACAAAGGTCCTATCAACAAAGCTCCACCATAAGAAATGATAAAAATCTAAAAGATCTACAACATTTGTGAATGGAAATAGAAATCAATGACGGACGATGGAAATATGTAGGGCAACCTTAGACAAGAAATCTTAAACCCCAAAACAATAATTGAGGAACAATGATGCGTCCATATTAGACTTTTGATAGCATCTAATTATTGAAAAGATATGTGGTTGCGTACGGTTCGCTTGAAATAATTACACAAAATCCAATGGTATCAATAAACCAATTGAGTGACCTCGACAATTTATGTAGGAACTTGTGGATTTTGTGGAGTCTTCTTAATTGATTGTTGAAAGAACCCAATAATTCCAACATAGATATACATTGACCAACAATTGAGTGGTATGTGAATATGTATAAGAATAATGTATTGAAACATGTATTGGAATTGCTAATTATCCCATACTAGCTACGTATTTTAGTTCATTTTTGGGCAGGGCATCAAATCCGGGCAGGGAATTTGTGCAAGGCATCAAATCCTGGGCAGAGAATCCGGGCAGGGGTAGGCTGGGCGGGGGTCGGCCTCGGACGGGGTTCATCGGCTACCCTGTGCCGTTACTGCTGGGCCTCTAGCTTCTGCCCGGGCATCCCCACTTGTGTCAGGGTTGCCAGCCGGGCCATCTTGCCTTCGGCAATGCCCAGGCTAGTGGGGATGCTCTAAGAGGCCACCAATTCCACTCACCCATGTGAGCATACTATTTGCAGTATTTGAACTAATTTACAGACTTGTCGTTATAGGTACAATTCCATGGTATTGACACATATCTTATATAGTGCTAACATGTTTTGGCAACTTATTATTCTAATTTTTATTGTGAAGCAAACCACCAACATTTACAGCACTTGGCATTATCGTTGATAACAACTGATAGCAATTGAATAATGTTGGGTTCATTGACCTTATAGTATGTCCCATCTTTTATTAAGAGAAGTTTCATGTTTTGTTTTGAGGAGATTCTATTCATGATGCCTTCAAACAAAATCACAACAATACCATGACCCTTTGAATGTTGATGAAGTTGGTCTTGAAGAAAACCTACAAAAAACAAAAAAAATTAAAAAACAAAATTGCCAATGCCACAGTGCATGCCCACAAATACTATGCTAGAGTTCAAATTGCACCACCACCATCGCCATTGAAATAGAGAAAGAAGATTGAGTGTCCATGCACCGAATGTGCAAAGGAGATTAAGCAGCCGGTTTGGAGGTACCCACATGTAGTTGAATACATTCTGAAGTACCAATTGACAATGGGTGCGAAGATATGTTTCTTTTTGTTAGTTTTAACCCGACCATATAATAGGTTACTAAATTAAACACCGTCCATTGATTGTGGTCTTCACAATTGGTCCTCCTATTTCATGAAATTTGTCAATGTCCACTTTAATGATATATTATTCATGTAATATTTGATATGTGATGGTTTTGAATGATTCAATTTCCTACAAAGTAGTAATTTCCTAGTATGGCAATTGCAAATTGCAACCCCACATAGCTACTCAGTTCAAAAACCGTGAAGCTCGTATAACTTTAGACCTTGGGATTCATTGACAAACTAGTTGAAATATAGGTTCCAAGGATTACACCAACCCAATCCATAAGTGAAATTATCGAAGTGCACATTTTTTTCCTATAGCCGATCACCCAACAGATATCCTGGGAGAGGGTAAGATCAATGAACGGAGAGATCTAGCTACCTAGACTAGGAAACACTAACAAATGTCACAGCAAAAATGTATTTGACGCCTAGACGTCAATAGATTCAAAAACTAACTCCATAGTAGGGACTTCATAAGGAAGTCTCATGCAATGCTCAGGGGCTTCGCTACAACATGTCAGTCCTACTAGTGCCAACAAATTTCAAAACACCACCAAGGAAATCGAAAAAATTAAGTCACAAATGCACATTAAAGTTTCTGGATTTTTAGCTTGCGAGCTTGCTTTATAAGCTTCTATTATTACATAAGACTTCTTTAAAATATTGATGAAAACTTAGTTTGAAAAACTTAGTTGTTGGCATTCAATTGACTCCACCTCAGTGTTGATTACGTTACCAAAAGATCAAAATACTAATTTTAAACATCTAAGATCAATGTTGCATTCTTATTGGCCCCCAAAATGATGGGCCGTGTTTCCCCCCCTACCATTTTTCAAGAGTTGGCTTTTTGGTAGGGAGGCAAACCACCATTCCTAGATGCCAGTTCGGTGAGACATCAAATTTATAATTAGTGGCCGGACTTCGAGGAGGATGGCGTCGTAGGGGGGATTCACAATTTCCAACCTTGTGTGGCCCCCCTCAAGCCAATCGAGCCAAATATGAGCCACCATGGACATTCTCTAGGGAGTGCTACCAATCGGCAACATAAACACTATATTAAACATTTCGGGACTTTGGCGTCAATATGGGACTTCTGGAGTGTCCATTGAGATCGCATTGGGAACGCATTGGGAACGCATTGGGAACAAATCCTATGTTGTGTAGCAGTGACCCCTGATGGACTCCCAGTTGATTGCAACACTACTTTGACCGGTTCAAATGAGTGGGTGAGTGGAGGCTACAGCCTTGTACTCGAAAGAAAAGAATTGGTAACCCATACACCAAGTTTGTAGAACAATTACTGTTTGAATTGAGATCTTTATTCCTGAAGCATATGTCGAATGCCTCATTCTTAGGCGTCTACATACATGTTTGGCTATATATATGTCCCCACCGATATGTGGCTAAAGGGGACGCATTATCAACTATAGTATTTAATACATGTTGTGGCTTCTACAGGTCGCTCAATTGTAGTCCTGCCTCGTCAAGCGATACGATTATTTCCACGGTCACCCAATCCAGCCCGCAAAAGTCGAACTGCCCTTGAATTAGGGCCTTGAGATTCGATGAGTGAAATTTGGTAGTCCCGTGTAGCAGCGGGGTGCACGATGGCCAAAGTTCCGCATGGAGGTGTTGAAGCATCTGCGAGGGTGCACATACTGGTGTCAACGCCCTCCACATGGTTAATGGTGGAAGGGAGCTTCGTCATGGCGGGTTGAGGGGCATAAGTCTTCCCAAGTGATGCCAATCCAGCACGTAGAAGACGAACACCTCTTGAGTCAGGGCCTTGCGATTCGATTAGCGCAATTTGGTACTCGCGGGTAGGGGTGGGGCGCATAATGGATAATGTATGGGCGGGTTGTGGTCCGTCATCCATTGGGGGGAGGATATTTAGGTCAACATCCTGCAGGCCGACATAGGCAAAAAACATTCTCCAACTTATTGCCCCACAAATACCACCAACATTCATATACATGCACATACATTCCACGCCAAATGTTGGAGATTAGATAGAGATTGAAAAGGAGATTTGCAAAATATTTATTTGGGTAAGAACATTCCCAGGTGAACAAAATGAGCTATATTTACCAGACTCTGTCCTTCAGGGGTTGCTTCAGTGAGGGGTGACACACTTTGAGAGTTAGCGACCCGGATAGCTTCTACGCCCACGTGGGCGAGTGAGAAGGGATGGCAGGCCAGTACTACGTTGTGTTCATGCCGCGGGGTGAGACACACGAATGCCGATCGCTTGGAAGTGGATGGTGTGTATCCAGCAGGAGGAAACTGAACAAAGCATATAATACACAATGTTACATGCCATACAATTCATGAACCTTACATGCCCTAACCTAAACCCTACATGCTAACTATCTTGGGACAGCAGTTATAGGGTGCAAGTCGGGTCGATTGGAGTGCTTGTTGGCCATCATAAGTGACTCCCTGACTGGATCGTTATGCGGGACCGGCTGTTGCCCAAATCTATGTGTGATCACAAAATCGCGTACGTCGCTCATTGTCGAATTGAACATACGTTGGAAGTAGGGGAGAAGAACTGCTCTCATATCCGCAGTTGCCTGTTTGTTGGTGGTGAAGGAATCGGGAAACAATACATTCCCGGGAGGATTACAAGCACCTTTGTAGGGGCTGTCATCCACAAGAACAGTGTTCTCAATAGTGGCAGTAACACGTCCGGAATCAAGAGATACAGGCGGCCACCAAAATGTTTTGTTTAAACTCTTGAAGAACAATATTGATTCTGGCTTTAGGGGGTTCCTGATCTCATTGTCCCAGATGTCTTTGAATGTGATGCAATCCTCCTGGCCAAGAACTATTGCAGGTCTTGACATCCCATTGAATAAAAACTCCACCACGAGGTCCACAGTGGACTTTTTCATAGATGACCATATGCAAACATAGAACATTTGGGTCATTCTCTCCCAAAAGTGCTTGTAACCCAGTCTAGGTAGGACAGCTTTGGGACCGACAATCGCCGGACCCTTGTCTGGCGCACGATCTTGCACCATCCATGTGGGTAAAGCGGAACGGCCGCGAGGAATACAATGACAAAATATGCCATTCAAATCGAACACCAGAATGAACCTTCGGTCGGGTACAGCAGCTAGCGCCTGGCGACAGGAATCCACTGTCAACTTCTCCTGCTTTACTCGAATTACATATAATGTTGCAACTAATGAAAATTGTGGAACTTCATATATTCAATAACTTACATTCATATATGCAATAGGTGCATATATTGATATGGGGGTTTATAATGAACTAAATATTAAAAGTTATTATGAACTGGGAAACCAATACCTCGAAAGTTATGGGATTGAATTCCCAGCGATCCGATGGTCCTACTGAAGGGTCTTGAGGGTCCCTAGAAATAAGTCTTTTAGCACACGCTATTCCCATCTCCCTCGTGAAAACTTGAGAGATGTTCCTATCGTACGTTGGGTAGTTGTCAGCGTAAACAAAAAGTTTATCATAAACAACGTGTGGGTTGAAGGGCGCATCCACAGTCGTTTGCGCACTTTGTCCACCCTGAACCCAAAACTACGCGGAGATGAATGTTTGGGACACAAATAAACCGGGTATATTGAAAAGAAAATCCAGTGGACCAAGTGAAATTTTATTGAGAAGGGGAAACGAAGCTTACACAAACTAAGTGCCATGAGAAGGGGAAACGATGCTTACACAAACTGGGAGAGCTGGCCGCACACGCAGCTCTGGGCAAGTGACCTCGGAACGGCTGGCGTGCATAGCCCGCCAAGCCTCAAATGGACGTTCGGCTATTTTTGTATTGTCAGGGGGAAAGTCGGGGAACCTGTCGTCGCGTGGCCAACGTTCCACGACTTTCTTGACATGATGTGGGCCGGCAGAAGATGAAGGCTCTGTTGGATCGACGACAGCGGGCTCCGTTGCATCAACGACAGCATGCTCCTCACAATGTGGAGCCTCGGGTTGGCAAGGGCCTGCAGAAGAGGAAGGCTCCGTTGGCTCCACGGTAGCAGTACAGTAACAAGGTGGTGACATTGGTTGTTGCAGGCCTGCAGATGATGACCCGGGCTCTGAATGTTCGATGACAGCCTGCTTCAGAGCAAGAGGTTTGATGGCAGCAATGTGGACCGCTGTGGGTGAAGGCGACTTGACCACATCATCGTCACTACCTATGGGCAAGAGGGGTGAACGATCCCCTTTGTCCAAAGGGGTGACGACAAGCGTTGGACTTCGACATGTAGTGGCAATGGGGGCTTGCATGGGGCCAACTATAAGTGAGGTGTCCTCTTCGGCTGCACCCGTTTGCGGGACTGCTGCACATGGTGATTCTGGCCGTGTGAAATCAACGATTTGCAAACCAGCCTGTGAATTGAACATGCATTGTTAATGAGAGCCATTGCAGACAATGTATAGACGAAACACATTTCATTGAATGTAAAATGTACATCTTCCAAATACCCAGTACATGGTGAGTTTGGCTACAACTAAAATGTCCTAAAGGTTTTTAAGTCCAATGCTCTAGTCAGCCTTGGATTGCGATCTACAAACGGCTTCCTATTCTCCAAGTGGTTTGATTATGATGCGCGGCCTCCAACCTGGATCAAACATCCCGGCGGAGATTCAGTGACTAGCATGTTTAAAAACAATTGGAAAAGCGAGAATAGGTCAAGGATATTTACCTCATCTTCAACAAGCTGGGAATCATGTGAAGGCCCCTCCAGGCATCCGGCATCTGCAGGTGAACTTTCCACTTCGTTCTTCTCGGCCGATTTCTCAGCAACCTCCGGTTGATCCACATGAGCTGGCTTTACTTGAGGAAGGACATCTTGGGAAGGGTCAGTACCAATGGGGACAAAAACAACCTCCGCATTTGCTGGTACAGTGGCCGGAGTAGGAATTGGCGTGGGCACGACTTGAGAGGGTGGCATGGCCTGGGCCATGGCATCCTTGAACAAGCTCGTTAGCAAGCCTGGTAAATTTTTATTCAAAATGCCCATCATGAGAGGTTCCAAAACAGCCGTCGTAAGTGGGGGCTCCACGGGCTTACCATGGCGGCGTTTATGCCTATCCTTAGTTGAGGACCGACTTCGTGAGCGAGAGGACTTCCTATGTGGAATGTCCATGGACCCACTAGGACCAACATCGGCAGTACTGGGTCTGAGGGGACTCTGTGGAATGTCCATGGACCCACTAGGACCAACATCGGCAGTACTGGGTCTGAGGGGACTCTGTGGAATGTCCATGGACCCACTAGGACCAACATCGGCAGTACTGGGTCTGAGGGGACTCTGTGGAATGTCCATGGACCCACTAGGACCAACATCGGCAGTACTGGGTCTGAGGGGACTCTGTGGAATGTCCATGGACCCACTAGGACCAACATCGGCAGTACTGGGTCTGAGGGGACTATGTGGAATGTCCATGGACCCACTAGCACCAACTTCGGCGGTATTGGGTCTCTGTGGACTACGTGCAGCAGGCTGTGGAGGTTGGTAGGTGTCGGGAATAGAACGAGGGGACTCCAAAACCACATCGACATCTTCGACCTCCTCTTCGACATCCTGGGCCTCTTGGATATCCTGATCCTCCTCAAGGGCATCCTGATCCTCTTCTTCGACATCCTGGTCCTCATCTTGGTGTTCTTCATCCTCCTGGTCCTCATCCTCCTGGTCTTCATCGTCAGCTGGGTCTTGGTCATCGCGGTCTTCGTCATCGAAGTCAAGTTGCTTCGCTCGTAGCGGCGAAGCACCGAGATCGCAGGCAGTCGACATATGCTCTTCCAACGGAGTCAAACCGCCAGGGGCATCATCGTCCGAGTGATGGGACGTGTGGGGGGATTCGCCATGGCTCTCGACGTCGGTATCCCGTTCACTTGGAGGCTCCACAGACTCGTCATCTTCATCGTCAGGAAGATCTTCCACATCGGAGGGGTTTCGGTCAATGTCCATGGCCTCGATCGGTTCGCGATCTTCGACATCCTCCTGTGTAGCAACCATACAATGTCAACTATCATCTCATATAAAGGGGAAGTGAGAAAACGATGATTTTCATAAACACAAGAAAGTAATTCATTAGCAATACTTACCAAAAGCAAGGGTGGATCTGGGTTGAAGTCAGGGTGAATGTGGCCATCGTGGGCTTGGTACTCATCTTCATCTTCGGCTTGTTCAGCGAAATCCTTCAGCTTAAGTACGCGAACACGTTGAATCAACGCGTCCAGAATATGCAAGAATGCCGAATCCATGTAGGAAAAGACGTTGTAATCGTGCATCTGGAAAATCAATGAGGTTAGATAAATGGAAGAGGGAAGAGGTGAAAGGGAACGAATTGAGATAGTTCAGATAGGTAGAACTCACCAACGCTGCAGCAACTGGTTTCAAGCCCCCAAATAGATTGAGAACCATGCCTCCGGCGGAACCCATGTACTCCAAGAACTTAATATAGACCTCCATTCTGAGCTCCCCTCGATTCACTTCATATGTTAACTCAGACCAATCCTTGGGTTTTACTTTGTATCGGCGCGAATCCGGGGCTAGCATTGGACATGCAATTACCTTCCACCTGGGAAATTTATCTGGGACAATGAGGTGGTCGATGTAGAGGGCAGGGGTTTGCCTCTTTCCAACTATTTCTTTGGGGTCGGCTATCTCCTCTGCAGGACAAGGGAAATAGAACGACGGGACGATCACAAACGTGTTGGGATGTCTGCGCATAAGCGACGACATGAATACGAGCGAGGCATCATGGCTACGCAAGTCGGAGATAATCATCCAAGCTGGAACAGATTTCACCCCTGGTGTCCATTCCGGAGAGCACAAGTATTTAACCAAGGACTCCACAACTTCAGGAGGGATTGGTTCATCTATACATCCAGGGATGAACCTGAAGTCCAGAAACCCCGCGGCAATGGTGCTTCCCTCAATCCACTCAACATCACTGGAATCTTGTTTGGGAATCACCAATCGTTTCTTAATGGCATTATGTGACACCCACCGCGTGATCACTTGCCCTGTGCATTCGTTGAGATCTGTTTGCAGCCAGTCGCGAAGCAATCGGTCTAAAGCCGGTTGTACCGGTAAGGACTTGTTGTTAGTCGCCCTCTTCCTGTTCAACCACTCTGAAGTCGCAACCTGGTAGAGCTTTACCCATTTCGGCTTTGTAACTCCATGCTCCCGTTTGAATTTTGTCCATACGTCGCGATCCAGGAACCCATTCCCCTCATCATCCTTCTTCCACAAGCCAACTTTATTGGGATCCCGCTTATCCAACTCCTGCAGCAAGATATTCTTCCACTTGCGGAAATTGCACCATGACTTCAGTGTCACGACATTGCTGTTCTTGCAAGGCCTGAGAGTGACACTAGGAACGTCGTCCTCTCCCCTCCCTTCTAAAAGCCGTCTCGCTGCCAGGTGAAAGTCTGGCTTTGTGAGTCCTGACATACTCTTGAATGTCTCCATTGTAAGGGGTTTAGTCACGAAAGGTTTCTCCACGAAGGGTGTTCCTGCCTTGGACTTCTCGTGGCGAGCTCGCAATTTTTGTTGAGCCTCCACATGATCCTCCAGGTATGTGCGTCCTGGCTTGTCCGGGTTGATAAATAAGCCCTTCTCGTGCGACATGAACACTTTCTTCCACAATCTTGATGTTTCCTCAGGGGCCATAATTAACGTGAGTTCCGCTTTAAGATCGTTATGCGTGATCCCTCTTGCGATTGCGGTGAATGATGCCTCCATGCTGGTAGTAAAGTTCTGCACATCATGGATATAAGATACATTGGTTTAGGATACAATGGTTTACAATGCCTGCATGATCAACACTTTAGGTGCGCCTCACCACTTTCACTCGATCGAGTGAAAGTGGTGTGAGGCCATGTCAACACTAGGTCTGATGAATTAAGGGAGCAGAGTAACATACCTTCCAAGCCAATGTTTTCTCAGGGTCCTGTGTAGCCTCAGAGGCGTTCGCACGCTGCTTTTCGGGCTTGTTCAACTTCACCCAAACCCTGCGACAATACAGAATTTGTGTAGTCCATGTCGGTGTGAACTTGTTGAACGAGTTCGAATTGTTCAATGTATATGAAAGCCTGACGGTCATGCTCGGATCCTCTGTCCACACAATTGTGCAGGGCCACACCTTTAACTTCTCCTTGAGCTTCGGATCGGTATCTCGATGAGCAATTATTTCCGTAGATGCGGCTACAGTATGTTGCCCATTGATTATGGCGAATTGCATGTTCTTGATGTCATCCCATGTCATGCCTTCTCGCCATGTCTCACCTTTCTTGAACTTCGGCATCAAACACAGATTGTGCTGAGGCCAAGCAGGCGGGGTTTGGATAAGGTAGTTCTTCATGAGGTTCACCCCACTTGGATCCAAAGGCCGCGTAACTTGATAAGCTTTTGCGCCCTTCATTTGTTTGATGGGTACACGGAATATCGATTCTGCGCCGAATGGATAAATGTGCCCAAAAAGTTGCAAAAACTTCTTCCTATCCAGAGCAGCTTCCTCAAGGCTGGGTTGTTGACCTTGCGATATAACTCGACCCTTCTCCGCTTGAGTCAAGACCAGTGGGGTTTCCTCATGCATAACAACGTCGGGCTTCATTTTCTTTTGCTTTGATTTCTTCTCGGGTGACAAAGCCCTCTTTGCTTTCTTTTTCCTTCCACTCCCGGCATCCCCAGCATCCCTCTCCGTGTTCTGAGAATCTGTAGAAACGTGGGGCACCACCTCGTGAGGCTTCCTTCTCTCCGTCTCCAGTGATGCGGTTAGCTCTTCAGGTTTTTTCCCCTTCTTTGCCTTCGGCTGTTGTCCAATAGAGCTGCCACCTTCATCGGCCTTGGATTTCAGTATAACCTCGGCTTGCTTCTTCTTTTGCTGCCTTGATTCTTCCCGTGTAGCTGCCTCTCTACTGTTGATGTCTTCCAGTGTCTCCAACACAAAGTTTATGGCTCTTTTGGATATTCCAGATGACATCACCTTCTCTATCTCTTCCTTCTCCTTCGAAGGGAATGAGGCCATGGACTCATAAAATGGCACCAAGAGAAATGTATGCTTCTTGCAATCAATTGATAAAATTCTCTCTTCCACCCCCTCCATAACCGAAACCTCTAGCCTGTCCCTCGCTCCCACATGAGCGATGGTAATTGGATTTCCAGGGTTCGGAATCCAACTATTGTTTACCTTGTACGTAAATATAAGCTCGTACCCTGAAGATTTGTTTCTCTTGTTAATGGCCAGCGACCACTTCTGCAAATGAGAGTCTCTAATTACCCATTGAGCAGTTGGTCCTGTTTGTTTGACTCCAACTATATCTGTCCAGAAAACAACTTTGTCCATGCCTCCTGCAATGGTATGTGAAATAAGTTAATCTTCAAACCACATTAATGCATCACTCAACTCAACATTAATGCTTTCACTCGATCGAGTGAAAGTGAGCCATGGTTGTCCATGGCACAAGCAGGCAGTCAGCACGCCAGCGCTGGGCCACTTTCACTCGATCGAGTGAAAGTGGCCAGTGGCCAGCCATGGCTCTCAGGCAGCCAGCACGCCAGCGCTGGGCCACTTTCACTCGATCGAGTGAAAGTGGCCAGTGGCCAGCCATGGCTCAGGCAGCCAGCACGCCAGCGCTGGGCCACTTTCACTCGATCGAGTGAAAGTGGCCAGTGGCCAGCCATGGCTCAGGAAGCCAGCACGCCAGCGCTGGGCCACTTTCACTCGATCGAGTGAAAGTGGCCAGTGGCCAGCCATGGCTCAGGAAGCCAGCACGCCAGCGCTGGGCCACTTTCACTCGATCGAGTGAAAGTGGCCAGTGGCCAGCCATGGCTCAGGAAGCCAGCACGCCAGCGCTGGGCCACTTTCACTCGATCGAGTGAAAGTGGCCAGTGGCCAGCCATGGCTCTCAGGCAGCCAGCACGCCAGCGCTGGGCCACTTTCACTCGATCGAGTGAAAGTGGCCAGTGGCCAGCCATGGCTCAGGCAGCCAGCACGCCAGCGCTGGGCCACTTTCACTCGATCGAGTGAAAGTGGCCAGTGGCCAGCCATGGCTCAGGCAGCCAGCACGCCAGCGCTGGGCCACTTTCACTCGATCGAGTGAAAGTGGCCAGTGGCCAGCCATGGCTCAGGAAGCCAGCACGCCAGCGCTGGGCCACTTTCACTCGATCGAGTGAAAGTGGCCAGTGGCCAGCCATGGCTCAGGAAGCCAGCACGCCAGCGCTGGGCCACTTTCACTCGATCGAGTGAAAGTGGCCAGTGGCCAGCCATGGCTCTCAGGCAGCCAGCACGCCAGCGCTGGGCCACTTTCACTCGATCGAGTGAAAGTGGCCAGTGGCCAGCCATGGCTCAGAGGCAGCCAGCACGCCAGCGCTGGGCCACTTTCACTCGATCGAGTGAAAGTGGCCAGTGGCCAGCCATGGCTCAGAGGCAGCCAGCACGCCAGCGCTGGGCCACTTTCACTCGATCGAGTGAAAGTGGCCCAGCGCCTCCAACCCTGAAGAGTGTCCGTACAGTCAGGTGTGAACGGGGATATTTCCCACCACTATATCTTGAAATATACTTCGACTGTAAACTTCTTATTTCTATGTCTTTGACATTCAATGCAAGCCGGGAAGTGTACCTGATGTGTGAAGAGTATGGATGTATATTTGCTACTCAGTCTCTGCTTGCACGACCTTCACTTGGAATCAACAATAAGAGCAGGAGTGGGGATTTTACATAAGTTCTGATTACTGTAGAAACCAATACCATGTCTTGCTACATGGATCAAGATGGAGGTTATTTAATATTGTGTACAGGAATATGGCTAATCTGAATGCTTATGCTGCAAGGATTCAGGGGCCTGGATTGAAAAAGAAAAACCAGAATGTGATTAGGTTCCAGTTGTAAATACCTCAAAAAGTGAGCATATCGAAGGAAAATTCAAGATGCCGATTGCACTGAACAAATTTAGGATGCTGGGGGTGAAGATTTCAATGAAGCATAGCAAACAAACAATGTGGAACACGAAAATTGACTTAATACACTTGGAGGCTCCAGGTGCATACTCTTTAGAAATCAAGAGTATCAGGGTGAACATCCCGAATCCATGGAGATGGAACAAACAAAAGAAGATTTCTTAATAAGAATTCAGGGTGCCTAATGTATAGAAAAACGTCAAGCAAAATGCATTCAATGAAATAAACATAACCAGGATGCTCTTTGTGATATACTGAGTGGATCCCAGGTGTGGATGGCACTTCAGGAGGGTGGAGGAATGTGCGAAAAGGGAGATATGATGCAGATTGTGAATTGAAAAAAGGAAGATGCAGATTGTTGAGCAATGTGCATACTAGAGGCAGAGCTCAACCACATTGGAGTGAACCAAGTGCATACTACAAGATATCAACCAGATTGGAGTGAACCAGGTGCATACTACAAGATATCAACCAGATTTCAATGAAACAAGGTGCATACTAGAAGAGATCAACCGGATGGCAGTGAAGCAAGGTGCAAGGTGCATACTAGATCAGCAATTTCAATGAAGCAAGGAGCATAGACGAAGGCAAATGCATAATGCACTTGGAGCCGGGTGCGGAGAGGGAGAGGGTGCACAATGTTGCAACGGAAGAACCAAGAGGAGAAAACACTAGGATCGAAGAGGAGAAAACACAATGAAAGTGTTGAGCGGGGGAGGTCATTCTGGACCCAAGATTGGGAACGGCCACGTCCCTTCGCCCAAGTGCCGATGGTCAAGATTGTGCCGTCAATAATGGACGGCCCAGATCCTAGACGCCGGACCATGATGGGCGGACGAGTAGGCTAGGGTGTAGTTTCACCCGTTCTCATTAAGGAGGGTGTGGGTTAGTAGGAAGGGTACTTCCTACTAACTGTAGAGGGTATTGATTGCAAACTGTATGATGTTAGTTGGTGCTTTCACTTATGATTCACTTAACTTACCAAATGAGCTTTCGTCCAAATGGCTTGATTCCATCACAATGGTTCAATTTAGATATGATACGGCCACCGCCACCGCTTGGCTGGTACATAAACCGAAACCCCTATATTTGAATGGTATGGGGTTCAGTGAGGATCAAAGAGCAAACATCAAGAAGACACGTTTAAAAGAGTGTACTATGTATTGAAACGTTGATAATCTCTACTCTCAAAAACGATTCAGTTGAATGGACCTATATATATGCAGCTCAAAAATTATACATATACACATACATATTCATATACATATATATTTCACCACATGTAAGAAGGTACTACACCGTTTATGATGTTTAGTGTCAAGTGCACAATTTGCGAAGGGCCTAAACTAGATGCCGGCGGGGTCTCAAAGTGTCAAGGCTAGCCTACTAATTGCCCATATGATACAATTCATCAACATAAGTAACATGTTTAAGCAAAAATATTAATTGAAAAATCTACATTATGACAGTGAGAGTAGCACATTGGAATACTTTGGACGACAATTTAGCGCTCCCTTGTAGTCCAAATATTTCTTTTCTGAGCAATTTTGTCTTGAAATCATCATCAAAACCTTGAGTTTAATTTCCGAGTGAAAAATAAGGTGGGGTGATCAAACCTAAAAAGTTTAATTTGTTTACTAGGCCCTGCATTCAATAAGTATTGTTACATTGTTTATGGTGTTTAGTGTCAGGGAATAAATTTGAAGGGTTGCTTGTATTTCATAAGGAAGGGTAACTTAAAATTTTCCCTTTCAAAATGAAGGGTTAGCTCAAAAATTGCCCTTCATGTATGTATTGAAATTTTTGTTCAAAGTGCACATTATCATGTTTATCATTTAAGCGATGTTCAATACTATTATAATATAAGTGAGACCAAACTTAAAGAACACACATGGTGAAAAGATAGAATAATAATTTCAATAATGAAACATTGATGTTTGAGTATATTGAAACGGTACTGACATTTCAACATATTGGTACAGTCTAACCTTGATAATATCACAGCATCCGTTTCACCATAAAGTGTGATATAAGCATTGAAGGTGTCATATTTGATAATGTCACATTCTGAAGATTTGTGCATAATGTGATATTATCAAAAAAAATAGGTAGACAATCAAAATAAAATTTCAATGTAAAAAAAGAAAATAACAAATACAAGACTTCAATGTTTTTACATGTAAACTCTAATTCAAAATTGTGAATAACAGCAAGAGCACATCATAATCTGTCATTGAGACCAGGTAAAGACCTCTCACTAGAGACAAAGGAGCTTCTAATGTCACATTGTTTTAGTGATGTTTATTGTCCAACACCAATTCTAATGAGTTTGTTATGGATTTTTTCCATTCCTAACAACTCCTGGGTGTTGAAAATCTGAAAACCTTGGCTAACCATAAAATTCAAAACATCTTTAGCATATTTTTGTGCATGATCGCTTAGCTATACTACTTTAGACTCGTCATCACAGTGACTGCTATCAACAATCAATGGGTCTTCTTCCATGGAATCACTAGCTTCCAATGTAGCAACAACAACAAAAACAACAACACAACGAATAACACCTGCACTGCAAACCAATTGAACTAATTTAGCTTAAGTCGACACTTACTCTGTACCTAAACCAGCTCACCTAACCGTAGAACTTAACTAACATCCCAAATTACTTCACACAAGCCGAAACCCTCATAGACACATATTAGGTGAACACATGTGACGGAAGGTGGGATGCATATTAGAGGCCGAGAAGTCTTGCAGACCTTGGACAACTAACCAACTAATTCAACTATCAGTTAACTAGTTGCCTTTCGTAACTATAGTTGTTTGTGATTTGACCTGCCAAAAAATGTAGTTAACTATAGTTGTTTTGATTTTGGTATGCCAAAAAATCTAGTTAACTATAGTTATATCTAGTTAACTAAAGTTGGGCACAACCTGTAGTGTAGTACCATGACAGATCATAGCATCTATATATTTTCCTTCTCTTTTATTCAAAATTTAAATTTGGGACTTGATTCCAGTTGTGATCCGCACTCAATCAACACCCAATGAGCATCATGATGATGACTTCATTATGTCTAAGTTACTTAGAGTATAATGGGTTCTAGTCCTTCTTGGGATGGGCCTTCATGGGTGACAAACATAAGGTCTATTATAGAAGTTATGTAATATACGTTAATTCAAAAATGAAATAACTTGTTGGTTGACTCCTTACATTTTTTGGAACTCTCAAGTTGTAGTTGGTTGAATTTTTTTCTAGTTAACTATAGTTGTTTTTTAATATGGTCTTAAATATTTCTAGTTAACTATAGTTGTTCTTCAAATTGGTTTGAAAATTTCCTAGTTAACTATAGTTGTTTTCTAATGTCTTGAAAAAACTCTAGTTAACTCTAGTTATTTTGGCAGTTGTTTAAGGTCTGAAGTCTTGACAGTGCCGTCCCATACAACACCTTTGAGTGCCGTGTATAGACAACACCGTTCAAAGTTGGTGCACATGGGCGGCTCATGACCATGTGAATAGCATTGCATTATCACAGGGGGCGGCTCATGACCCTTTTGGCTATTACAATCTGTCCATCCAACCATCACATACAATCCATCCATAATTGATATTATAACGTTCACACTACGGATTTTCGAGTATTTTGGAGTATTTTGGATGTATTTTGGATTTTGGATAGTGGCATTGTCTAGGATGATAGGGATAATAACAAGGGAGTTTTACACTAAGAAAATCGGTTTCAAACTTTAAGGTGTTCTATTACCAAGGGTGACATTATCAAGGTTAATAGAATGTATCAATGATAATCTCGAGGACAACAAGAAAGCAGTAGTAGAAAGATGTAAGAAATTCACAATCTAAATCACTCTTGAAATCTTCTATCCTTCACGGACATTTATAGAGGGACCGGTGGCCTGTAGTAGGATCTTTAAATATATCTAGATTTCCCCTAAATTTAAGTTAAGGTACATATTATACCTATAACCGATAACTTAAGAATTTCAGCATAGCATATCTTCGGTTATCAAGAAGGAGTTAATTTTTCTGCGTAGGAAAATAATGTCCATGATGAATGTCGAGCTTTTTTTCAAAATTGATTAAGTAAAGTTAGAATTACTACAAATTTTGCAAACATGAAAGTTGGTTAGAGTCCATAACCAATATATAGCTTCACCCATGACCGACAACAACTATTTCGACAACTTCCCCTCCACGAAGTCATATGGTCCTCACGTTTATAATATTAAAACATCGACTTCTGCTAATTTAAGCCATGCGCGTTCATGCATAGGTCTACTTGTCGGTGATGGGTGCGTTATCGGTTATGGGTGTCTATACCTTAGGCCTACGCGACGGTGTAAGGATGTCGTGTGTTCATTGTACTACGCATAAGTTAACTTGGGTTGAACTTCTTTATTGCAAGGTGGTAAACTTTAAGGTTGTCTGTTGGTTATAATAACATAACAGATGTTATGTTATTGTTGTGTTGATTATAACATATGGTGAAAGTGGGTGTCGCAAGGGTTAGCCCTCCATCCGATATTAATATTGTGCACTTTCATAAGCCTACTAGTAGGCAATCTGCTGGCAAGTATTCGAGACCTTCTACCACTAAATAATAGTGGCAACTACAACGCCACTAACTACACTAAGTGGTGAATAGTGGTGCGCAATAAACAATCCTCTCAGAACCTAGTTAACTATAGTGGTGCTTGATCACTAACCTATTAATGATTAGTTAACTATAGTGGTGCATGATTGCTGACCTTTAAGGTTTAGTTCACGATGATATTATTTGTGCATGATCATTGACCTATTAATGATTAGTTAACTATAGTGGTGCATATATGTCCCAACCCACTCTAGTGATATTTAGTGTTAGATACACAAAATACGAACGCATACACTAAATATTAGTAACCCTAGATGAAAGTAAGTAACATTCATTGTGAACTCAAACACTAAACTTGGACTATGGTAAGTCACATGCCCAAATTTAGTGTTAGTAAGGATGTGAAAATTTCTTAACAAAGATAAGAGAAGGTGCATGGTCGTAGGGAGGGTGGTGGCGCATTTATGTCTAACACTAGTTATACGACTAGTGTCATACCAAATGTGTAAACTTCTTATGGGTATAATAATTATGCTTTGACAAGTTTACTCTCATCCATCAACATGTGGAACACTTGACTCCCCAATGCATAGGTTTGTGGCCTTCGTCACGATGATATGATTCATTCAACGTCGGCTAGATATTAAACTCATTGTCTAGGGGTAACGTTTAGAACTTGGGGTTCAGGCATAGAGTTTTAGTTTTTAGAGTGCATGTTTAGGATGGAGGGTTGAGGCTTGTAGGTTGAATTGTAAGCATATTTATGCCAATATGTTTGAAATGTCACTATGTTACTTGACCCAAGATTGATCACTAGTTTAAATGGTGAAAGGTTAGTGACCATAACGTTACCCCATTTTTCAAAACACCACATTGGAGCTTCAAATGACCGTTCCATTCGTAATGGCCACCCTTGCATTTTGCACATAACTGAGCTCATTGGATTTCAAAGGCAGATTGGAGCCCACTAAATAACTTAACCCATAAACCCCAAACCCTAAACCCTAAACCCTAAAAAATTCACAATTATTGCGCACTGGAGTGGGAGTGACAACACAACAATCAGTGACAACTTCAAATGTTTCACAATGTATGCCATATTTGCCAACCACCATTATATTAATTTCATGTAGTTTTCCAATCTAGTGCACGCCATATACTACTAGGCAGTTGTGTTGTCCAAAATTAATGCATAATCCAAATATACTCAAATCCCTGTTTCCATCAATTGAGGTAGCTCTTGGTTTGCTCTAACTCTAACTTAAGTTTGGATTCAATTTGTCTCTTAGACTAGTAGCTCAAATAAATGCCAATGAATCTACCTACACCAATATTGGCAATTAGGTAGTCTTGCACTAATCTATTGGCATGTCACATTACTTGATTATTTATTACCAGTACAACAAAATACACAAATTTTGTATGGACTTTAATTGTGATAGGAATGAACCAAAAAACTTAATATAAGGTTTTTGATCCGAGTTTGACCTATGGAAAGTTGCTTGCGTAAAGAGGCGATGTAAGAGGCAACACAACTTTACCCATTTGCGAAGGCAACCTAATTACACGTACTAAGGTTATGAGTGTGGATGGAAGGAAAGTGGAGAGGTCATAAAGGGGAGATCCAATGGGTGAACTCCCAATTACGAACAATATAGGCACTTTCAACAATTGACTCCGACCATTGCAAGAGCAACTGCTTGGGCGTGAACTTTTGAAGACATGATGTGAAGATATGTGACACGTGGCATGCTCACAGGAATTTGCGGGAATGGCCAGTGTTGTAACTGCTTCCTACAGGGTCCAAGCCATGCATTTATTTGGATGCATTATTGCCACGAAGACACTTGGACACATGGTGATTAAGGTTTGAGGGCCTTATGTTCGCGCTTCTTAATTAAACACCTATATTTGTCACTAACGCAGATCAATTGTCCAAGAGTTGTATGCTTGTAATACGTGCAGTTATGAGGGAACACTAAATGAACACGTGTTAGGATGAGATTAACTTACGACGTGCTCAAATGTAGACAACGCTTTAAATTGACTAGTTTGATCAGCTGATTCAAATCATTTTAGAGTTCTTAGACTATGACTTAGCTATTGGACCTAACAAAATAATGTAAAAAGTGTGACCAATGGTGGAAGCAACCGATTCAGACATAGCACTTAATATGAATATCAAATATATTTGGGATTGGTTTTGTATCATGGTAGCCCATTCATTATTTGCTTCAAATGCAAACCAAAGTGGTACTTCGAGTATAGGGTTTAGGGTTTAGGGTTTAGGGTTTAAGTAGGCTGATGGGCCTCCAGAGGCTACTCAATCTTCACTAATATTAACCCACACATGCACTTTTCACCTTTCATTTAGGGTATTGGACTAATTGTTAAATAGGGTAGAAGGGTCTAGGGTCAATTCGAGACGGCATCCTCAGATGAAGTTGGAGGCGCAAATTTCAAATTCTTCCAATTTAATTTATGAATTGTTGAACCCCATAAGCCCAATGGGGTTACTATAATGGGGTTAATAAGCCCCTTCCTAATTTGCTTCTATTGGGAAGTTACTAACCTCTGTTGGGAAGTTACTAATCTCTATTGGGAAGTTACTAACCTCTATTGGGAAGTTACTAATCTCTATTGAGAAGTTACTAGTAACCTCTATTGGGAAGTTGGGAAGTTACTAATCTCTATTGGGAAGTTACTAACCTCTATTGGGAAGTTACTAATCTCTATTGGGAAGTTACTAACCTCTATTGGGAAGTTATTAATCTCTATTGGGAAGTTACTAGTAACCTCTATTGGGAAGTTGGGAAGTTACTAACCTCTTGGGAAGTTATTAAGACATTATGTCAATGTTGAGAGATGTGCAAAGCACATTGTAATTGGAAATTGGACCCACCCACATAATAATTAATTTTGGATTAATATTGAAATAGTTAATATGAATTTCGGAAGGAGAACTCATCGGGGTGCCATAAACCACTCCGATAGCATTGGGAGCATGGCAATTTATCTGCAATACTACAAGCATACATAGATACGTTGGGATGAGGGCCGATGATTTAATTGTAATTGTTATGACATGTTGGGGACATCCATTTCTTTTCAAGAGATTCAAGGTCTAGGGGTGCAAATATCTTCAACCTTGAAGCCGGTGCACAAATGTAGGTTGCAACGACAATGAGCGCTTGTGAGTACCTCAACGTTGTACGCGCCTCAATAGCAGGGTGTGATGCCACAAGTGCGATGGAAGTGGTGGGCTGAGGGTACCTGTTGATAGGACCACATTCTGGCGTGTTTTCATCTCATCAATCAAACTTGGATCCAAAGGCGTACCAGCGGGTAGTACGCGCTCATAGTAGTGATGCCCAAGAGTGGGCGATGTGCTAACTATCATTACAGGATTGGGGGTGGACCGGATTGGCTTAAACACATCATGCCGAAAATAATGCAAAACAATCCCACTAACACAATTGTATCAAGGTGCATGTAAAAACCCACCCAAAGGCATCAAAAGCCGTCCGCATACGGATCTGTGACGGCCTAAAACGAAAGGGAGGGAACCTTCAAAATTGGATTAGGGCACTATTCTCCCACCAATTCTGCTACACCCGACTATATAAGCCTGGAAGGAGCACACTCGAACCCTCTTTTGTCGCCCTTTGTGCCAGGGAGCACAACACCACAACATTCTTCTTTCTATCCCTTCCAGGGATCAATTTCACAAGGTTCGGTCCTACACAACAAGAAACACCTGATCGAAGAGGCGCTGTTCAATGTGCCGTTCCATATGCATGGAGCATTGCAGCGGCACCATATTTGCGGGGCCCTGTACCCATCCCTGCAGTCCGTACAGTACGGCCCGAACAACCGGCGCTGGGAGGCCCAACACTTTCACTCGATCGAGTGAAAGTGGTGGGCCTGCAATCGACTCGCCAGCCCACTTTCACTCGATCGAGTGAAAGTTTTGTGGCGCAGCGCTGGCAGGCCCACCACTTTCACTCGATCGAGTGAAAGTGGGCTGGCGAGTCGATTGCATGGGGATGAACATGTGATTGTTTGGGGATGAGGATGTGATTAGTTTCTGGGGAGAGGATGTGATTGTTTGGTGATCGACGTTTTTATTATCGACACAAATAATATGTATAGAGGGAGGTAGGTGTTAATCGGGTGGGATAGATTGGGTAACATCTATTTATGACCGGATTTTCTGAGAAAAGAAAAGGCATGAAGGGCCCAATATGTCGTGTATGTGGCGCGGGCATGCATCCCACTTTCACTCGATCGAGTGAAAGTGGGATGCATGCCCGCGCCACATACACGACATATTGTAACAGGTGATATAGGTGATATCTAGTGAGGTCACAAGGCAGATAATACAGGATGAAGTTTTCGTTCTTTAGGATATCTACAGTTGTGTTTTTAGTTTAAACGTTTGGTGATTGCGAGTACAAGCACTAATATGATTCAATAGCGAATGGTACGTGAAGCTATATCAGGCCTAAGTTGTAACACTGACCGCGCAAGTGTTCTTGTGCAGATTGGCCGAGCACATGGATGCGGAATCTACCACAGAGGTGGTTTTCTAAACTAAGATGTTTCACATTGTTTGTTGGAATATGTTTTACTAATGAAGTGTTTGTGCAGGGGTCATCCCTTTCCGACGCAATATTCTCGGAAGATGAAACTGTTCCGGTTGAAGATATTGACCCGAATTGCAGTGGACTTCGTAGGGATGATTGGGTGAACAAGCCTGTTATGCTTGTGAATGAACATGGACACAATATGGCAAAAGGAATTTGCCGTAATGTAAACCCAATTGACTGCGTGGAAGACAAATGTTTGGGACCTGATCACGTTGGTGTACTAATAATGGAGCCTATTCATGGCATGATGGACATGGGGGCCATGTTTGCTTTGAGGGCGTGGCCAATCTCTCGTGTTTTCCACGGTGGTTGCACTCTGGCACATCATCTCCTTGTTAGTGGCCACAGATTACGGGCACAAACCAAGTCGCTGGAGAAGCGAAGGAAGGACGGGAAGAGAGCGTATGAAACATCCAGGATACCAGAGCGTCGTAAGCCAACGAAAAAATCCCAAATACTAACCAATGCAAGCATACAACAACTATCTGCAGTTTTGTGTTGTGATCGCGAGTGCCTTAGATTCTTTCCTAGAGATGAGGCTCTCGCTCTTCGAACTGAATTTTATGATTGCTCCACAAGGATGAGGCATGCAAAACGTCTTGAGGTCCACGGACAAGTACATCCACTTCCGGGGGGGCATACGAATGTGGTAACACTTAGTGGACGTGATATTTGCCTAATCGCATGGAGGCACATATTTGTGATTTCAAAAACCGCGTTCTACAGAAATCGACAAGAGTTCAATTGTGGGGTGCGACCACGAGACCATGGGAACTTGAACACCAAACGGTATCGTGTGTCCACTCAGCAAGCCACTGCCACTCTTTCCAACCTCTTAGAGGACAAAGCGGACATGATGCCTCATAAATCCCGCACTTTGCCTAATGGTACTCGAGTAGTGGAGATGGTCTTGCCTCGCGGCACAAAATGGAAGAAATTTTTAGTTACAATCAACCAGGTTAGTAGGCTCCCGATGTTCCACTTAGTCCATTTTCAATGTGTTGTTAGTGATTGCCTCAATCCAGGTGTTCTCATTTCTGTGGCTGTCTAAATGTTGTATGTGGTATGATATTCAGGTGAATGACAAATGTGGGTTGCAACCAATCTCTCTTTCGACTCTGAGCCAAATAAGACAGAATTATTTTAAGCACTACGTGACAAAAAGAGCAGGGGACAATTTTGCTCGCTGTGGGAAATGCGATTCACTTATGGCTATTATTCTTCAACATGTTAAAGGTTCTGCCGCACACACCGGGTTTTCCAAGCAGTTGGAGAAGCACCAGGCACAGCAAGAATCCGCTCGTAATGCTTACCGTTGTATGAGAGCGTTGTCCATTGAGCATCCGCGCAAGGTTTTGACCATCATTCACGACAAAATGGACCATGGCAAAACTGCATCTCCATGCTTTGCTAACAAGAACAAAGACACTGATATGTTCACGAAACTACCACTTTCCGTGACAGGCATGATGGCTCATGGCCATGGAGATGAGAGATATGCTCATTATGCATTGGATTTGTATCCTGGTGATTGCAACCATACTGTGGGCTCATTTGCGAGGCTTCTTCGCGATTTGGAACAGCCCCCGGCTTCATCATCTCGCATGTTATTCCATGGTGCGGGTCGGTCACCGCTTTATCGTGCTGTTCTTCAGGGGAGTGATGTATGTTTGTCAGGATTACGACCTCCACCTAGTGAGCCTATTCCAGCTGTCTCGCTTCCACCCGTTTTGCATGTTCAACTCGATAATTGTTGGAAGGACAACAAGTGTAGATATGTGAAGGCATTTTGGTCCATGCTCACGGCCAAAGGTATATTCACAGAGGTCCACGTGTCTTACCTTTTAGTTGGTCATACACATGACGACATTGACGCTTCATTTGGTAGATGGAGTATGGACTTGCGTGAACATGATTACCCCACTATCCCCTTGCTCATGAAATCATACATGGACATGGAGAAGGTCCCTATCATCCCACATATGATAGAGGAGCTTCCAGATTGGAGGGCTTTTGTTAGTGAGTACATTCCTGATGGCCAAGACAAACTCATTGGCCATACGAAAGCCCAACAATTCAAATTTGTTGTACGGGATGATGGTTGGCCCGTCATGCATTACAAGGTGCTTAGTACGCATGATGAATGGTTGCCCAAGGATGGCATATTGATGTGGAAATCCAACATAAAGGGGGAGCCAATTTTCCCACCTGGGGAACCTTACCCTGCTAAACCTCGAGAAATGGCAAAACTGGACGATGTTCTTGTTGGGTTGCAAGGGTTTGTTGACTACTGGCAATCTATATGTGACCATGACATGACCGGAGCATATAGGGGCTCACAAACACATCTTTTACAATACTGGACTGGGGTACTGGAGGCATTACGGGCACCCCTCACAAATGTGTACACTGCGGGATTGGCACTCCAGGAGGGATTCTGGCCATCCTCCCGAATCGAAAGGGACGCACATCCTTTCATGAGTACTGGTGAACTTCGTGAGGAACACCAACCAGATGACCATTATGTGGGCCCCTCTAACCTTCGACCTGCACCGGCTTTCCGCATTGCCGACAACGTGCATGAGGGGCATTTCCTCATTCTTCGACCCCAAGATCAAGATATTGATAGACCCATTTGGGTGTGCCGAGCTTTGTGTCCACCAAACTTGAACGTCACTGGGGACCATCCCCGTCAGATTCTGGTACAATGGTTCACTCCCACTTCAACTGCTAGAGACATAACAAAGAAATACCATGGTTGGGACTCCAACACGAACTTCAAGTGGAAAGCCGATTCGAAATATTCCATCCCCGACTGGCAACCAATTGACTGCATCTTGGCAGCATGGCCTCTACCTGCACATGAAGATGTTGAGCCCCTTAAGATTATTATTCCACCAGAGCAGATTGAATTTGCCAAAGACAACCTTCGCCGTTGTTCTGCGCAAGAGCGCGGAGGGATGGCGGTTGAGGAGGACGTTGATGTGCCGAGTGTGCGACGAGTAGGTCGTGGACGTGGAAATGTAGGGGGTGGACATGGAACTCGAGGTCGTGGCCGTGCAACTGGTAGACGGGGAGCTCGGGGCAACCCTTCCTCGTAATGCGAGACTGGAAAACCCACATCGTAGTCGTCACACAATGATTCATGATTAGATGTGATTTCCTTGACAATGTGAGACACCACATCAAATACTCCAATGATTGGTACTAATTTTTTTGGGGTGGTTCCTCGATGGGAGACCATCATGGCTCCTCTCGGACATGTGGGTGCAAATTTTGTTGATTTCAACACTATGCAGCTAAATGGAACCCCATTGTGGGCACGGTGTACCCGTGCAACTCTTAATGGAAACCACCAGCATTATAGAGGGTGGGTTCATTTATCTAATGTGAAGTGTTGTAATTTGAACTTTGAAGTATGTAATGCAAGGTCTATCCTTTGTATTTGGATGTGGGTTTGGGTTTACTTGTATTAATGAGCCCTCGGTCTGTCACTGTGCACACCACAAACACCCCTTCTATCACGTTTGCAAACCACACTACCCTGCCGCGACCACACACCGTTCCCATGTAGCCACAAAATGTCTTCTTGTTCCCCCGTTCCACAGTGCGCACATACGTTCCCATAGAGCGTTCCCGCGTTCCCATAGAACGTTCCCAACGTTCCCATATATCGTTCCCATGTTCCCATAGAGCGTTTATGCGTTCGCTTTAACGTTCCCATACATAGGTTCCCACGTGCGCATCTGGCATTCACATGGTCTAAATTCATTGTTCCCACGTTCCCACAAGCTAGTTGCATGTTCCTGGGAGCAATAAATATGTTCCCATGTCCCCAAAATGTAAAAAAATCTTCACTTTGGGACTCCCGAAAGTCCCGAAATGTTTAATATAGTGTTCATACTCCCACCCCCATCTTTTGGAGGCAGAGATTTGTTTGTAGGGAGACGGTAAATCAACAATTGAATCAAAAACATTATTCTACTTACTACATTAAATATACCAATTAGCGAGTGTGGGAAATTAGTGAAAGTGATACTAAATTCCTTCTTGCTATGAATTAGTGCCACCAAAAGATTTAAGAAACATTTGTTCATCTAGGCATTTGGCACTATTCACTTTAAGTTTTGGCACTTGGCATGAAAGTATCAGCACTTGACACTATAAACTGACAAGCATGTGGCCGGGGGGGGGGGCACTCATAGTAAATTTTTGGAGACACATGTGACAACCACTTATTTTCAAGGGGGGCATTATCTTTAAGAATTAGTATATTAGGAGTCCTTAAAGTAGGAAAAATCCTAATGAGCTTAAAATTTTAATACCCTATTGGTAATGAGAAATCTAGAATGCATCCAATATTAAATACCCTATTTTTCTTACAAACTTTTGATAGCCTTTAATTTTTAGCCGGGGGGGGGGGGTGCATTAGGATTTGGCATTCTTACAAAGGGATTGCATTGTTGTGATGTGGCAAGAAGAAAACACAATAGAAATTAATTACATCAACAAGATTGTAATGGAGAATGAAAGTAGAGTGCAACCTTAAAATTTAGTGTGTTAAGAAACACAATTGTCCAACATTTGCAGGATAGCAAGAGTTCGTACAACATTTGCAAAAGAATTTCAAACGTCAAATATTGGCTCAAATATACCCTTGCGTGTCAACATTTAAACATAATGGAGTTCAAAGTATCCTTAATGAAGAGAAACCTTCATGAAATAAAATTGAGCCCTCCATCTTCTTTGATGAAGCAAAATGTGGTCCCTTACACATGTTATATTGCATGGTAGTTTTTTAATAATTGGTTTCCAACATTAATTCGCCCCCTATATTTTATATAGAATTCTTCAAAATTTTACTTCGAATGAATATTAAATACCTTATATTTTATCTCACGTTATTTCTAAAATACCGCTAGTGTCCCCCCCCCCCCCCTTGGCAGGCATGTGGCACGCATTAATCACAAGCACACATTAATCTCCTTGAAATCTATGGTGAATGTGCATAGAATTTACCGTAGTCATGAATTTAATATCACTCAGTAGCAACTTCAACCCTTGGTAACTTGAGGTTTGGCTAGATTGCATGTGTGACTTGAATTAGTACCACCGACACTAATTGGTATATTTAGTGTAGTGTATACATTAGGTTGCCAATAGTCACATTGTATTTCAGGAGTTCTTTATGTTCCTTGTCAATAGATCACGAGTCCCTACTTTGAGAGTGTTATTCTTGTCATCAAATGGCGATATCACATTGATTTTTTTTAATATTTTAAAATTTTAGCAACTTTCAAGTCCAATTACAGCCTATCCTTGAAGTAGGTTTATAGGAGCAAAATATGTACCGCACCTCTACACTACAACCCGCATCCTACTCACGGTCACTAGTACCTAAACATGCACATGCCCACAACACACGTTAGTTGACTCAACATCCCATGGCCCTCCAAGGTAGTAGTCCACTCTCTCGGAGTCTCACTTGACTCAACCCACAAGCCACTACCTCTCGGTCAAGCCGATTAGTAGCAACGACTTTCCCACCTCCCCTTGGCATGCTCAGAGTTCCCGACCTAGATCCTCACTGTGCAAATTGGCCCAACCGCGCCGCGGTTTCGCACCCACTTATAGGCACAAGCCACCCTATAGCTCATGCTAGTCCACCTGCCTCGCACAAGTCTCCCAAACAGTTGTACCCTTCGCACTCGAGGTTACACCCACACTTAGGCATGCCAAGCTCCCTTGGTGTTCCTCCACACTAGAGGGATCTTACATTCTCCCCTACTTAAAAACCTTGATATCCTCATCAAGTTTCATGTATGGCTCTCCCCACTCCTCCTAGGACTGGAGCTAAGTTGTCACGCCTCGCGATCCGGAGTACAACTGTTTCATGCCCAACTTCAAGTGGAGGTTAATGCGCAATCCTCCTACCCACGTTCTTGCGCTTAGTCCTCGAGTTGGCCTACATCAACTCCTCTTCCTAGCTCACATTAGTCTTAGCCTTATTGATCCTACTTTGCCAAAGGTAGGTAACGGGTTTCATGGTTAAGCCAACAAGTCTAGAATCCGTTTTTGGGTTGTAACTCATGTCTTCTTATTCATCCATTTGAGACATAAATGGCCGGTTATGCACTCCCGCTCCAAGACACACCTTTGCGAGAGAGTCCTCCCACAGCACAGCGCCTGCACCTTGATCGCACCACGCCTTCGTATCAAAAGCAGGAAATGACCTAACAAGCTAGTCAGAAAGTGTTGGGACACAAATCCTCATATGCGTCCCACTTCCAAGTATATCATCCGGACATTTTATATCAATCTTTGTATCATCAAGGACGTTCTGAATACGGGTTCACCATTTATACCAACCAGGATCCAGCTTGTCGATATACCTTATATGCAAATCTTATGAGAAACCCAGGATTGCTAAATGTTGCAGCGTTTAGCTTAGTAAAGTGCCTCATGTACTGAATGTCCCAAAGTGAGACACTATGAGAGTCAAACTACTTCAGTAGACTATATGTGCTACAATTAGCGCAGGAAATATTCTTATGTAAGTGCATTTCACCGTAGACTATTGAATGTCTTTGCAGATGTCAATAATCATTTGATACAATTAGCTTTGGCCATAAGTTTTAGCAGTCAAGATCTATCATGAAATAGACATGATGCAGCAGCAGCATGTTGACAAGTAAATTTCAAAGGATGTATTGAATATTATTCCAACGGATATGAGATTCTGCTGACAATTTTCTGACAAGGCCATGTGAAGACATTGCAACTCCCAACAGTTGATGTCGACAAGTTCATGCTCCTCTAATCAATTCCCAGTGGTATGTTTGAAGTCAGTATTCTATAGTCTATACAACTAGCATGCTCAGAGAGGTGTACTTAAGTAAGATGCATTCAAGCATAATCTTTCAGGTTTGGTCAATATTGGAGTTGAACATAATAAAGGTTGGGTCCAGATCATGTACCCTTACCATGCGTTGCATGATAAGCAGAAGCAGGTGATCTTTTGAACAGGTTCTAACCTTGATGTCAAGATGAAATGAGACCTGTGTAGACTCTATGCATTGATTTACAGGAGATTTGAATGGAAGATTGTACATATTTAATCTTATTTCATCATATGCTACCAAATCAGTGCAAGTTGACATTTTCTAGCAATCTAGCTGCTAATACTTGAAAGAAATGGAATGGTGCAGACAGGAGTCGATTGAAAGATTGGTGGCAACTCATCATCAGAAGCTTGGAATAATCTGCCGTACAAGAACTTGCAACAAACTTGTACATCATGCACAAGTGCTAAAGTAAAGACTCAATGGAAGTTGCACCTGCTTGCCCAGTTTTGGCCCTGGAATAATAATGTCCTCTCATATCTAAACGCACTGAGGATAATTCCCTCAATTTGTGCCTTGAACTCGCCATATGTTCTGTATGTGCATCTTGTAATCTCTTCATGTTCCCAGTGCAGTTGTGGATTAGTCAGTCACTCGAGATTTCTCTTGGAATCCATTTTATGCGTTCTTAGCAACCTGATTTAGTGACTACTAGAGACCACAAAAGATTCGATCAACTGTGGCAATATGTGTCAGGAGCAACACAAACCATATACCCAACTTTAAATCAACATACGCTTTACACCTATACATGACCCAGATATGAAAGAAATTTAACTTACTAACAATCATCACAAGCCAGATGTGGCACTTTGAGCACGAGTTGGCAGCCCATACCCTCCTTCTAAAAAGCTGAAATTGTGTCATTGCAATATGCATAATTAATATCCCTCAAGCACAGTACAGACAAACACTCCTCTGCAATTTATGTACTTTCACTAAACAGTTTACATGGGTTAGCTCCATGCTAATATACATGTTTATGTATAAGTTTCTCATGTAAGTACATTACTCCCTTGAGAGCAAGAATTATGCGCCCACAATTGTGGCGAGGCAGGAGAAAAATGTCAATAAAATGTGAGGGGAAGTTAAAGCACTGACGATAACAAGAAAACTTTCTGGAACATAGGTTGTAATACATAACTACCAACCACGCACCCAATCGCTGTCCCAACAGTGTAGCCCAGGGTTCCCACCAATAAAGCAGGTCTCACCTGCATCAAAAACCCCTCCTACTTCAGAACCAGGTACTCTAAAGAGGTATATACTAGTGTTGGCCGGGTATCATCTTTTTTAAACCATTTGGGTATCTATAATGAGGAGTTTACATTTTTTGATAACAGTAGGCTATGGGAATTTGCCAATATTTTCGTTTTCAATACCATTTGGGTCTATATACTTACAAGAATCTTCATACCTGGCAACATCACCCCAGTATTAATATGGTTTGAAATGGTGTAGACCCAAATAATAACTCAGGTTTACAATGATTCTCTCACCTTGACATACTCATCAAATACAAATATTTGACTGGTATTACAATTTTGATACCCACAGGTAGGTTCTTTGATACCATTATTGATGTTGATTATTTTACCATGCATTCACCTATATACCAAACAAACACTGGTGGATACTCCAATCAGGAACAAAATATACCCTGAAATGGAGCATATACATAGTCCATGGTGTTATATTAAAGTTGCAAATCTACACTGATAAATCTTTATAACATACATTAATATGATCTTCATTAATCATCACAAGGACCTGCCAGCGCCAAAAATTGCAAAAAGGTGGATTTGCCTCTATACCCACAAAACAAACACATGTAGGAGGTGACAGGACTCACCAGACTCGGCCACCGCTTGGAACTGGCCATGGCAGCTGCAGTTGCAGGACCTCCAACGTTTGCATTTGATGCAATCAACAACTGCAGGAACGAGTTGCAGGTCATGTGGCCGATTCATACATGTTACAACCACCTTGGAGTGACCCACTCTAAGTTCCAATAGTGAACAATAAATTTTAATAGACAAACAGAAAGGTGATATTTAGAAGTACGTACCGTGCGCATTGGAATTTTAGACCAAGTCCCCAGTCCCAATGTCACTCCCAAATGGACCTGCATGAAAGAAAAATAAAAAAAGCATCCTTTTATGATTTAAACCCTTTCTTGAGTTTAGAAACTCTCACAGTAATGACGATGCCTTTTCTTCACCAAAAAAGGAGCTCAGTTGGAAAAAATTAAGTCATACAAACCCAAACATTCTGTAGACTGCTACATGACAAGATGCAACCAAGGCAGACATGTTAGGGGAGGGATGTAATTGTGTGTACCATGAAGAGGATGAGGATGAAAATGAAAAGGGGCCAGCCTCCTGCCAGAGCTTCTTGCACCCGTGTCGATGCGCCCACCTATACAGGAAAACCATTGGCTCCTCACCAATCCAACTGAGAATTACATTAAGTTTTAATACGTTAAAACACATGAGTCTAGACAGTAGCCACCAAAATATAGATCTCCTTTGAAGTGGCATGTGGCTTTATGAGATATATGACAACCTGTAATGAGTAGTTTCTGAAGCCACTGCAATCATGAACCCAACATTGTGTCCATGTTAATTGATTAGAACATGCAAACTGTATTTTAGTGCCTGAGCAAGTAACATGGACACAATGTCAACATGACAGACAGTAATGACAAGGAAATTTTAGAGCTTACCACTGCAAAGAAGAGAAGCATGAGCACACCACTGAGCGACTGTGCACCAGCAAAGATGGGAATGTTTGCTCCTTTGTTATCCCCCCATCTGCTGGAAATAACCGATGCTAAGGTTGAAAATATTGAGGCCACCACTGCCATCATTGCCAACCCTGCCCCTAAAAGCTCAACACAACACGTTGCATTGTCAGCCTGTGAAATATTAACGAAGGATTTGCAGTCACATGCCCAAAATTCAAAACATCATCAAGAAACCTCCCTTAAGAGGTGATTGAGTTGGAATCCTATTATTTTCAATTGCATTCTTTGCCTAAGCTTTGTTCACTCTACAATTTTGTTAAAGGAACATAAAACCTATGAATGGATGATTTTGAGCAGAAATACTACCATCAAATTGAGGGGGAAGTACTGAAGAAATCAAGTTCCCAAGCATGCATGCACTCACAGCAGCAGCCATAGAAAGAGACAATGATTCGACGGTTGGCTTTACTTCCACTTGCTCGTCCTCTGCAGACCGTAAGAGACATGACATTACCAATCATTCTACACCCAACCAAGATAGACCATACACAAAGGGAAGACAAGGTCCGTATAACTCCACTTTCACTCAATAAACACAACCAAACCTACTTATGAGAGGTAAATTGAATGTTGCAAATTCGCAACCTGATAACTCAGAATTGGTCCTGATAATTGATGTTGACCAAACTCCTTGACTTTGAGTAAAGGCTTGAATCGAATACCAGCAAGGGATTCCAATGTTGACTCATCCCCACCAGCAGGAATGGACATGATGACGCTAAAGTACACAGCCATTGCAAGATTATCAGCCGCCATACCTGCCGCCAACAAACTAGGTGACGTCATTCCAAGGGCCTGCACATGACATCAAATCTTCATGCAATCAGTGGAATCTCATCAACATATTGGAGCATTCACTTACAAAGACAATCACGCATGTCATTTTTGCTGATTTGATAATCATCTCCTTTCATTTGACTTGTGTAAGGCTGTACCTGAGCTGTGGCAGCATAGTTGACCGATCCGCCCACATAGCTTGCACATAATGATGATGCAATCTGGCGACATGAGAGGTTGTCAAGACCCATATGAACACTAACAACCAACTCTTAACTTCCGCCTTAAGAAGCATGCATGCTGAGATCTACATCAACGAAATTTCTCACTGTATGCTGTTATACCCTTATCTTGGAGGCATACACTGGCATAGATAGGCAGTTGAAAGAGTCAAGCCCGTATATGTGTCAATTGGAGAATGTGTTGCTACGGATGATGTTAGGAGATTAATGCCATTTGTCACACAAGGCAAGTCATTGCAACTATCAAATACACTAAGCACCTGAAAAATCAATATGAGTCTACCTTCCAACCACTTGGACCAAGCATGCGACCGATGACGCTAAACCCCACCACAGTTCCAAGAACTGTTCCAAGAGCACCAAACCAAAAGGCTTTCAGTGCGGCTCCTGCAAGCATGCAAGCACTCCATTAGTCGGTTACTGTACAGAATCTAGAGAAAGTTAAACTAGTCTGATTCACAGAAGTTGCAAGATTGCATAATCTGTTGTATATCCTATTTCAATTCAGATATCAACAGATGATTCCTTCATGCCAATACTGCATAAGGTACTACCACAGTCTGGGATGAACATAATGACTGGTATGTCGTTTTCACCAGCATCTACAAATGCTCACATATCATCAGCCTCAAGCAGTCACCTATTTCTTTATTGATGTGCATATTGTTTTTCAATTCAAATATCATACACATAATTACTTCCTGTCAATATTGCATAAGGCGCTACCACAGTCTGGGACGAACAGAATGACTGGTGTGAAAAATTTTACCAGCATCGGTAAATGCGCGCATGACATCAGTCTCAAGCAAACTCATCGCCACCGCCATTGGCATCCCCAGTGCTAGCACCTGGCTGTGATGTCTTGATTAGCTCTGGTTTGCTACAACTTTCCGCATGAAAGAAATCCACAGCATTAAATTGACATGTATGGCTTGCTCATTCCCATAGATGGAGGGGCAAGGTGCAGTAAGTACCAAGTCGTAAGCAGGTGCAGAGGCAGGGACAATGCCACACGTGGAGAGGAGGAGTCCGCTCCCCATAGCTAGCAAAGGTGCTGACACTCGGCCTCCCCATGGCGTTCTTGATTCCAGGACCTGTAACCACAGATTCATTAACCCTTAAAGACCTGAGGGGTAAAACATTTGTGCTATGTAATAACATTTCCAAGGGTTTCTTGAGAACCATCACATAAGAGAAGCTGCGAGGCACCATCAAAGGATCACATCCATATAATTGAATATACAAAACATATTTTTGGTCCTTGAAACTACAGATACTTTAGATTGGTGGAAAGTTGCAAGCACAATATAATCTTGAAGATGTCAAACTGTTAAAATCTCTTGTGGGATGTAAGCAATTCATGAGGTATAGAGAGGATAACCATTCCTGAATTTTATAATCAAGCTTTTGCAGGTGATATGACAATTCCATTAGCTACATCTGGGTAACCAGATCGCTCAGAAATAGCTAGTTTTGAGCAAGATCCGATCATTTGAAATTGAGAATCCCATGTTGGTATGTTTAGGCCATTAAGCCAAAACGAAACCTCTGTGTAGCCAAATACACGCAGTACAGAGAATCGTCTTTACGAGCTTCACGGCAATAGCAATTCAATCCAAGTGAGGCTCCTCGCAGAGTTCCAATCTCCTATTACGAATTGAGCAATCAGCACGCTATGCCCAATCCCAGGTGTCGATGAGAATAAACAGGAGGAGAAGAAGAGGAAGAACCTATGACTTCAACCTGTGAACGCTCACTAAATAAAAATTCCAGCTATACAAGTATGCATCGAGCAGTTGCAGGTTAAAGTGACCTTACACCTTATAGATGAGGAGCTTTAGAGTAGATGAACAACCAAGTGATTGATATTCTAGTATCTTGACACGAAGTATCTACACGTGAATAAAAGAGGCTCGGGGGTGAGAGGAAGATCATCAGCTTATGTGACTTCCTTCTCTAAGGTTGGGTGGAGAGCCTCTCTCTCTCTCTCTCTCTCTCTCTCTCTCTCTCTCTCTCTCTCTCTCTCTATACAACGACACAAATGCATCGACACTTAAAGAAGAGAATTTACAGAAGAAGTGTGACCTTGTTACCTGACCCATGGCAGCGCAGGCAGTCAAGGCGCAGAACAGCATGCGACCGCACTCGGGCCCAATCAAAGACATGGTCGCCCTTCTTTTCCATCTCCCACACAGAGCACCTGTTCCCAATTGTCCTCCGTTGTTCTTCTTCCCAACTCGACCTTCATTCTCTGCACGGAATAATGACAAATGGCTCGAATTCCCCCCAAGAGGAACTCTTAACCCTACTCTCATTCCAATAAGCATGGTCGATGCCCGTGGCTGTGTAACTGTGGTGCGTGGTGACCTCAAAGCCCAGAAGCTCAATGGCGTCCCGCATGCTGTGTATTGCGCGGCTACAAAGTAGTTCCTCTCCATCACATTCGAATGCACTGGGTCCAATTGCAAAATCACATGTCAGATCGCTTCACAAGAACCGAACATACATATTGTGTCAACCATTGCTAAGGGGGACTTGGGCATCATCACTTGAATATCTTTATGAATGTCGAGACCCACTGGATCCAATAGCAAAGTCACATTTCAGATTCACAAGTACCCAACATACGTATTGTGTCAATCATTGCTAAGGGGGACTTGAACACATTTTTATAAATGTCGAGGCCTACCGGGTTCAACTGCAAAGTCATATTTCAGATTGCTTCATAAGAACCGGACAGACATATTGAGTCAATCCATGGCTAAGGGAGACTTGAATGAATATCTCATGAATGTCGAGACCTAAACCCTTGAGAGTTGCTGCTACTGCACAATGGTGAATGCAAATTTGAGAGTTTAAAAGGCTCATCAGTAGAAATCATGCAGCAAAGAGTTGCCTAGGCACTCACGGGGCAAATATAATATATGCTGTTTGTCAAATTGCAATCCTCAAAGATAAACGACCTTCCACAATCGAGCTCCTCTCCCGAACATCAAAGGTATGACGAACGTCAACAAGCTCCAGCTATTTTGGTAGCCCGCACCCCAGTCCAGACCTATTAGCCTGACGCCCAAATCAAAATGAACCATTAAAAATGTATCAACAGAAAGGAAATAAAGACCCTTCTTGCTACAAGAATTTGTATACACTTGCTCAACTGAGAAACAAACTTTGAAGTCGATCATGAAGAATAGAATGATTGTCACTTGGCATCAAGCCTGGAATATTTTGCCACCTGCTGCTAACGAAGGATCTCTAACCAATGCGATCCTGCAAACCTATAAAAATTAAGGACCATTGTACACTATTGATGATTCAGCAATAACAGGCCAAAAAAACAGCAATAGCAGGGCAAATTACATGTGGTCAAGCAACGCCACACAGATGGAACTCATGTACGTCACTCTCAAATACCTCAGCTTCAACCTCATCGTGAATGTGAAAAATCTTAAAACCAGCCCACCGCATCTAATCTTTGGTAAATACAACTAGAGGGCTTCTAAAGCTCACAAAGTACTAAACTTGTTTCAACCTCTCTCTACACACCATAAACCTAGCAACTTGCTTCCCAACACAAGCCTGTCTCAATTTTTCTAGCTGCATGACGACATAAGACATGCAATTGGTTCTCATTGGTTCCAAGTACTTGCCTTGTTGCGGATGCCCTCCAACAAAAACGTTCTCCTCTCCAAATGCACCACAGAGCTCACCGAATGCTGCACCATTATATCACTGACAAAATACCAGTTCGAAAGAAACGATACCGCTCCCAGACTGATTTACACCAAAGGAGATTACACAAGGACACGAGGGGATACCCAATTGGAAGAAATAAGAAAAGAAAAAAAGTGAAAATGCGTGGTGCAGGAAGACTTACCGGAAGTGTGGGGATGGGACAGCCAGGAAGAAAAAGACCCAGCAATCTGGGAACGAAAGCGGGGGAAAAAGCACAAACCCACTTCATTTTCACCGAAACGGAAATGAATCCCGGCCTCGCCTAAACAAACCGGACACGAAAACAACAACGAAGTGGTAGAGATTCTGACGATTCAACTGCGAATCAACGACTGTCTGACGTTGTCTGAAGATTGCACCAGATGTTCCATTTTTATTTAGAAATTAGATTGCAACAACCAATGAGAACAAGGGACAATGAGTGGTATTGGAGCTAGGGATAAGGCTACAAGAATTCAGCAAGAGATCTATTAGGTCATGTGTGCATTTTCATAGATGATCTTGACAAATAAATTTATATTAAAGAATGAGTTGGACAATCTAGGTCGTCAGAGCAAGCCTATATATTCCTACATATGCATATGTATCTAAGATCAAGTGATTCCTACACCTCCATTAGGGATGTTAATGCGGACAATCAACCCACTCATCATGTATCCTGGGAAATCCAATTACCCTACTAGCAAGGCCACAAATCTTTAAGTATATTAGATCATTGGTCGTACTTCAATGTGAATATACCACTAGTCTAACATAAAGTAGGTTAGTAACTAGGACTTAAGATTTAACTATCTTTAATCATATCTTAGGTAGTTCATGGTAGATTCACACTAAAAAAATATGTGTATAGAAACAATAAAGTAGTTTGTCTTATTGGATACAACTCTCCCTGCATAGGTATCAAGCCCATATGCAAGGAGGTTTGCCATAATCTTAAAGTCTTTTATTTATTTTATCTCATTTGCATGTCTAAGTGAATCACTTCCCTACTTTGCATTGTGGATGTAAAAGTGCAAATGCAAGGTGACTGGGCTTGCTCTCAATGCAAGGTAGAGAGATTCATTTCCATTAACCATAAGAAATTTTGCATAATGTGTAGTACAAGTGTGATAGTGGAGTGATTGATATCACAACCAAAAATTGATATGACAATATTTAACAAAAAATCATAATTTATTTCCAATTTTTTAAGTCACTGTAAATTTCCAAAGGCAAGATTCTCTCCCAACCCATACTCATAGCATAGGTCGATTTATTTCCAATAAATGGGAGACGAAAACTTGCCCTTTTCAAGGAACGCAAATCCATCACATTGAATGTGACGGCTACATGTGTGATTCTTCACAACTTTTTCCATCACATTAGAAAATAATGGCTACATGTTTGGAACTTCACAACTTTAGGGGACTCTATGTATTTACATTGGGGGGGGGGGGGTGTTGCTGGAAATGGGTATGTCTACTATAGTGTTTCTTGTGTCAACTAATACATAGTTGCATCTCTATATTATATTCTCCTTGGTTATTTCATCATATTTTGCATGTTTTTGTTCTCACACGGAAAAGCATAAGTAAGTAGTCATAGAGCTTATTCGAACGCAATGTACATGAGAAAGATGAAAGATCCAAGAACTCCAAAGGTCCTAAGAAGTCCATTAATCACTTAATCACTTGCAGTCCTTCTTTTATGGCCAAAGTCAAATGCGTCCTCTTCAATTCACCAAATTGGGGGTTCCAACAACACTTGAACGCTCTTTGAAGATTATAAATTGTCGAAAGTGGGGCGAGACTCCCTAGGAAAACATTAATTTTTGAGAAACTTTTAAGGACAACTCCATTTATTCCCAAGAACCTGTGCAGAGGTTTTGGTCCACATTGCAGATTTCTGGCAATCTGCTTGGTCGATAATATAAAATCTTGCAAGTGGTAACTCGTTGCAACACACAACCTGGTGTTGCTCAGAAAGTCATATGGTTGTGATTGTAACCATATATTCTAAAATCAACAAGACAGATATGAACTGTAACTTAAGCACCATTTCCAGAACATAATTTAGTAAACCCCAACAGATTCATTGAATCAGTGTGCGGGTGTCACAAATGAAATCTTGATGACTGCACCTTGGGATTGCACTAAGTGATAATAGAGGAGATGTTGACAAGCATCAAACATAGGTTGAATGACAACTGATTTACGCCCCATTACTTGATCTTATTGTAATCATGAACAATTTCCAGGAGAGAATAACTTTAGGCAAGAACTGCAATCAATATTTGAAAATCATGTCCACAATCTATCAAGCTCAATGGAGAAATACGGGTGTTGTTAACTTACATTCCACTTAGCATGCATATCAATTCCGACCCTTGAAGACAGTGGAATCCACCTTCAAATATAAGACCCAAGAGATGATGCAATATTTTCCCAAATTACATATACAAAGTGTTGAGGCTGCAAGACTTGTATTTCTTAAAAATCTGGCACTGGTCTACAGACAAGGAAGGTGTCCTACATTGATAAGTTCGTTGGTTGGACATTTTTATATAGACAATGTTGTCTATGCAAGTGTTGCAATGCACTCAATTTCAATGCGGGCATTAAGAGGAAGTGCGGCCACTTGGTATGTAGACCGTGCTGGTGCAGTTCCTGGAAAGTCTGCAACCACAAAGAAAGGTATAGAGAATTATGAGTGGGATGATGTGCAATTCAGGGAGACACCAAATGACAAGTGGATATAAACCTACAGTACTAGCGGATTGCATAGGTACTTAATTAGTTGCCCTCTCTGTGGTTGATAACCCAATTCACTGCGTGTGAACATGTTCAGAAATTTGAGGTGTAGGACAAATGTAATTGAAGCTTGACTCACATTTGTACTTCCCTATCACAACCTGGGTTGCAAGCTAGATACTATACACAATGACATTCAGAGGAATCCACAAATATTACCTCAATGCAAACACATGTTCAGACCTTTTAGAGCCCATTAGCTAGCTGGGCTAGCCCATATTTTTCAGGCCTCGATCTAGCCATAGCTAGGCTAGCCCATATTTTTCAGGCCTCAATCTAGCCATAGCTGGGCTAGCCCATTTTTTTCAAGTACTGTTTTCAGCCATAACTCTTAGCTGTTGGGTTAGCCACTAGCCCAAAAAGTCTCTGGGCTAGCAGCTGTACAAGGTCTGCACATGTCTTGCATTCAAGTGAGAAGTGGACATGTAATGCAAGAGAGATAAGATGATATTCACAAAGGAGAAAACCAATTGTCTCGGTAACCAAGTAAACATCAGTAACAAATGAACATCATGAGGCACATTGGGAGTGTTTACACTTACATTTAGCATAGATCTCATTTACTGCCTTGAAGTCTCCGAGATCAGCCAACCTGGAAACATGATAAAAATGTACTCAATAACCAAGAAGGAGCGACTTTTGTAACTCATACTTCTGCTGCACTTCTTAGAAGATCCACTGAATGATTTCATTACAACAGGCAAGCAACAGTCCTTTGAGACCTCACTACACTGTAAACACCTTACATGGGCTTGGTGACAACATGGATATTCCAACTCTAACATGTTAGAATCTGAAACACTTCAAAGAGAATTCAAGTGTTTGTAGCTCTTCGACTAGCCTATAGATGATTCTGCAGCAGGTTTAAGGGCTATCTAAGGAACTAAAACAAAATCAGGATAGTCAACCACTTCTTGTATTTGTAAATTGAACGACGTACCAATATAGCAAACAAATATTGGACAATTCTAGGTATTTTGCTCACTGAGGAACTCTCCAACTCACCATTTACAGAGATGATCGTTAAACAAAATCTACCTTCTAGGGTCCATCTCTTAAGGGCCTACTAGAGACTTCCGGCTCTAAGCTGATTGCCAACCATAGAGAAACATTCATGTAGGGTCAACAGCAGGTGAGAGCACTAGGAGCCCTAAACCCAATGATTTTTTAAGTGAACTTAACAGACGGTTTCTCACACAAAGCATACTTATTATATGTAATTCAAGAGGAATTTCTCTGCACAAGAGTGTATCAATTGAAGAGGTAATTCATAATGCTTACATGATTGTTGTCTTTACAACAGAATCGTAGCTGGCACCTCCCGCTTTCAATATCTCTCCCATGTTTAACATCACCTGCAGGGACACTATACAACTTGAATGATGGAGAATGAAATGAAAATCCACATCAAAGACTTTTCTGAAATTCTAAAAACAGAATGGGCAAACTCTTGAACTTATCAAACCATTTAGCTTACACACCCATGAACCTCAAAGTGGTAATTTACACACCCTTCATGTCCTGAAGCGGCTGCACTAGTGACCTCAAAACTTAATTATTCGACACATATTCATATTCTTTGCCTCACTTTCTCCCCAAAAAAGAATAGCTAAAATGTGTACCTGTTCTGTCTGGCCTTGGACTTCTTCAGATGCAAATTTTCCAGTCTGCAACCCAACAAACATTATATCTTTAAAATTTGAATACGACTACCATACCCAGCCAGTATCAACGTTGTGAAGACTCTGAAGCAAATTGACTATGCATCCTGATAGATCCAATAAAGGTGAAAAGAAAGACTTTGCCTTGGACATCATTAACCCTTGAAAACTGGTGGTTACTATTGATGGTGGAAATAAAAATTTGCTCTAAAGAAAAACATCACCTCAGGAACTAGGCCCAGAACTCCAGAACAGAAGAGAAGGTTGCCAGATTTGATGGCTTGCGAATAAGGACCAAGAGCTGCTGGTGCCTTGTCTGTTTTCACAGCTTCCTTCTGAACAGCTACCCACGGACATCACACATCTCTCAGTAAAGCTTTCCACGCCGAGATAACACAATCCACACGCCGTAAGTCAATGTTCACTACACAAGATTCATTCCTGCTTTATTCCGAGTTGTACCAAAGATGAAAAACAAATGAGGGCAATACATGTGTGATCAATTGCTTGAAAAATCCCTTTACATTTCACCACAAGGTGATTTCTAGGGTTGCGTGGCATCATTCAAGTGAATCCAAAGATGTGTTTTTGAGAACCAGAATAAACCCGATTATATCAATTGACGTAGTCTAATCTGATGTTAAGGTTCTCTCGATACACTTGACACACCCAACGAGGGAGGACAACATAGTCCCAAAGAGATGCACAATATCAAATCATGGTAGGACTTACCCCTACCATAAGACTTTTGTAGAAATTAAAGGAGGCATTTACAAAAACTGCTCAAGTATAAATGATATCTGCAACTTCCCCCATTGTAAGGACAAATGGAGACGTACTCAAGAAGAAAAAATTCATGAAGATGAGTCCTTTACCAAAGCATCCTCTAGTCCTCATTGGGCCCAGAACTTCACACACACAAGGTGCCCTTGGGACATCCTATCCCTACCACAAGATTTCGTTAGAAATTAAAGGAGACGTTTAAAGAGTTGCTCAAGTATGAACAATGTCTGCAACTGCCCCCATTAAAAGGACAAATGAAGACACACTCAAGAAGGAAAATTTGATGAAGATGAGCTTCACCGAAACATCCTCCGGTCTTTCTTGAGCCCAGACCTTCACACACACACACACACACACACAGGCGCCCTTTGGGATATCCATCCCCTAACCCCAACCAAGAAACTTAGAAATTTAAGAACCACAATCCTCCAAAACAACCATGAGGAGAATTGAGAGCTTACTTGCAATGTCTGACATGCACCGAGCAGCTCCCTGAAGGCGTACCGAGGCTCCTCTACGCTGCACAAATGACTGGCGCATCACCGCATTGGTGCCCAACACTCCCTGTGCGACGATGCAAGCCTCGCGGCGCATCACCAGGCCCCCTGCATTCACTGCCATCACCCCCGCTGCCATCGCCATTGATGCAACCTCGGCTCTTATTCAAACAACTCGATCAATGAAAACGGAAGCCTGCTGCGGTAGCCGTGGTGGAAGTTCGAAGAATGTCTACTTAGGGTTCAGGGTTTAAGCGTTACGCATTAAGTTAGAGTTATCCTTAAAGTCTCTCAAGAACTCATGTTTTGGTAGAGAGTTCGCCCCTCTTTTGACAATTTATAATTTTGAAGGATCGTTTAAGTGGCATTGAAATCTCCAAATTTGGTGAATTGGAGGAGAGGCATTTGACTTTGGCCAAAAGACGGTTATATAAAAATTAATTTGATGGCAAACTTATGATGGCATCTCAAATGACGCTCGCAACTTGAAAGTTTGACAAAGGGTTCACTTTTATAAAACCATCTTTTGGCCAAAGTCAATATTTGTGCTCTAATCTAGCTTAAGGCTTTCAAACACCTCCCCTTCATCTCGCTACAATTGGGGGTTCCCATACTACTTGAATGCTCCTTGAACATTCTAATTTGTCAAAAGTGGCACGGAACTTCCAACCAAATCATGAGTTTTTGAGAGATTTTAAGGATTACTCGGGTGGGGAGGGGGGAAGGGGGCTATATATTCAATTAAGGAATCAACACACATGCAGTTCCCAATAACCATAACTAAATAAGGGTAGGTCCAAATTTGTGGATGTTTCATCAGAGATTTGCTAATGCAACACACTTTTCAATGGGCAGAACATAATCAATGAGAACAAAAACTCGCCAAATAACACCTCGGATACCTTAGTTGTATTCACTCATAAACACATGTTGAAACTTAATGGAACTCAAGGATCTTAACCCAATTTGGGCCAACCAATGAACCAACGGTGACAACTAATAGGACCAAGTGAAAGTGGCCATATATGAAGTTTTTTCATTGGCACTATTAGAATTGCGAGGTTAAACCATTTTAAGGCCAAGATAGTGCTTGGATGGGTGACCTACCATTTAGAATATCACTTGATATATGAATACAAGTACAATACCCGAATAGCACTTGAGCATCTTCTCTCAAATGGGTGCAGACAAGTTGCCGCGCACCTACTCTTCCCTAAGGGATAATCCCATGGGTCCCTATACGTACAAATCATCCGGAAATCTTTCACTATGATTGGTTGGACCATAGTGGCAGGGTGCATCGAGAATCAAGTTCACCTAATCACTTGATTTATAGTACACCCTACACCTTGTGTCCACCCAATCATAGTGGGTGTCCCAGGAGATTTTTGGATGTAATCGGTCAAGATCCTAATGTTTTCCAAGTCCAACCCATTACATATTGACATCTTTTCGCTTTCCTTTATTAGATTGGATATATTCCATATATTCTCCTTAAATGATTCGGTAGTTCTCATGAAATCTTGATTCTCAAACTCCGCCGGTTCATTTGTAACTTGCAACCGGTTCTCCCCGTTCATTGGGGCATTTCTAGGTGAACCAATTTTTTCAACCAACCATGTGGGAACCCACAAGCTTTTTGCCCTTAATGGAGATTAGAGTGCAAGTCAACTTATCCATGCTTGTTCAAGGTGTTCAGCTTTGAAAAGAGGAACTTTTTAAGGTCCCTCTTGATTCTTAATATGTCCATTTTGGACTTAATACATGTATGTAGAAGTAAGACTAAGTTCAGATGAAGCAAAGATTCCATAATTCACACTAGTGGTGAGATTGAAGTCAACTCTTTCTTTTAGGGCATTATTAACATCAAAATTGGGCCACTTGACAACTTGGTTGGATTTCAACATGACCTTCTTAAGTACAAGAGCGACACTCCCTTTCCACTTAAAGCATGGGTGCATTAGAGGAGAGGCGCCTATTCTCAATTAGGACCCCATCAGGAACCTATAGGGTGCCATAATTTTGATAAGGTTGGGATTGTATTTCAATGAGGTTGAAACCAATAGTGCCATGACATATGTTCTTGGTTTGAGGGCTAAAGTGAGGAGGAATGAGGGGTTATGGCAAACTCTATACATTGGTAATATATTCAAGCCAATTTTTGGCTTAAAAAATTCACGATAATTTCAATTCAAGGAATAAAATGACCGAAAAAAAATACTATCCTCCTAATTATTATCATCCTACATAAGAAAATTTTGCACTGCCTTATACTTCTCAAGATCTAGCGTAGAATCTCTTAAGTGTTTGGTTATGGGCACTTTCATTGTATGTGCAACACATGCATGTTCAAGATCAGTCTATGGTACATCTCCCTATTTGGAAATTCAATTGAACATTCTAGAGAAATTTTGGAATTAGGTGGTTGTGATTTTGTGAGCCATGGAGTTGCCTCTTGTGTGCCTCTTTGCGATGTGTTTAAAACTAAAGCTTGTATGGTATTCAATGTCATATGCCTATTAATGTTGATTACCCTATTATGACACATGTGTTGGGTTAGACTAATGTCCAACAACTTGATTATTAGTGTAACCTCATGACACTTGGAGTTAGTATGCTTACTGACATCTTGCCATTAGTATGCTCAATATTTTCTTTCTCTTACACGTTAAATTAAACACATGACACTTGCCAAATGTAGCATGCTTAATAATATCTTCCTCTTGCAAATTAAAACATAGATGTATCATCTCGAGTACTCCAAAGTGTTACACTAAATATCATACTGTAAATAGTTATGCACTTCCAATAAAAAATACTTTTTGTTTCAAATAGTGTCATGTTGACAATTAGTGGATGTGACACTATTACGTGTGAGTTTCCATTGTAGGCTACTCCTGCACTAGATTCTAGATAATTGTGGGTTCGGGGTGTTTTCATGTAGATAAGCACAAACCACCAACCAACCACATTCCAGTGGCCTACGAGAATGTGAAGGGGCGTGGACATGGGTTGCTATTGACAATAGATGTGTCAATTTCATCCAATTCATGTTTTCATCCGTTGTTGCCATATGGGCATAGTCCTTAATGACTATCATGTACGGTAATCTCCCGCTTAAGTACGCATCCCAGTTAAGTGCACAATTTTTTGACAAAAATCAACGTTCATACTTTATTTGTTTGAACATTGCATGCATAGTCATTTGCCGCGAATGCATGCATTTTTCGCTTGACATTCAATGTCAGTTTGTTAATGTTTCGCCAAAATGTCTCAAACGATTGTCACAGTTCATCATACATATGTCCAACTTCCGTTTCAACATCGGAGCAAAGCAATTGGTCATCGATGTTGAGGACAGTGTTGATGAAGTCGGTAGCACTTTCAAATTCAACCAATGTCTTGATAGGTTGGTTTTCGGTCAAGCGGGTTGCCTCAGGTTTATTCGTTTCCCGTTGCGATTCATCGAATCAGAGGGTCTAGAAAGCAATGAGTAAAGTACGCACCTACCAACTATGTGCACACCAACGGCTCCGGTTTAAAGTGCGTACTTAAGCATGAGATTACTGTATGTTCTTATTAGGGTTTGCATTTGGGTTTCTAGGTTTTCAGTATGTACATACTAGAGGCTCTTGGAGCGCTCATGGGCCTCTTTTATTTATGTTCCTCTCCGGATTGAGGCTAACTTATTGTGCTCTTGTCTTTTTTTGTTTGATACAATAATTGAGTTACATGCTATGGATGACAAAAATGTTCAATGATTTTCTCATTGGAAAGTGAAGTGAATTTAATATGTATTAATGCTAATTTAATTCATGATTTATATTTTGTATATGTTGTGAAGGCATTTACCACATTAAATTGAAAAGCTTAAATACATGAATTCATTTTCTAGCATGATGTTAGTACGCATACATTTGTTTCCCTTTATTAAAAAAAATTGTATGTAGGGTGTTTAATTTCATAGTGACCCACTCACGTCATCTAGATTTTCAATGAAGAGTCCAACCATTGAGACATGAACACATGTTGCTTTATTTGTTGTCAATCTTCTAAGAGGAAAAATAAATAAACAAGCGGCTAGTCGCGTGGTCTCTGCCTTAGTATTTGAGCAAAAAAATTAATTAGCATGACAATATTGTGGAACATAATTTGGAAGTTTAAATGCAAAATATATTGGTTTATAGTTTGTCCAATATGCTTCAAGAACTTCAGAGATGCATTGTTGAGTTGGAGCATTTGTCTATACATGATCAATTTGGGAATCATATATGGTTGTACTTTCTTGAAATTGAAGATACATGTTATAAAATTTCATGAAATGTTGGAGTTCTTTGACATTAGATGAATTTTGGTTGAGCATGTTGATGTTAAAATCACGTAATATTGTTGTAGGACAAGAGGTTGGTATTGTACCTAAAAAGTGTCGAAGGTGGTTCAATAATGTTTGATGACTGTGAAAATATAATTAGTAATAAGGAAATGTGAAAAAAATAGTGGCCAGCTAATGAATGTGAAAATGCAATGAGGAAATAGGAAAAATGAAAATAATAGTAAGCAAAAAAAGTGAAAATGCAGTGAGTAATTAGAGAAAGTGAAAATGCAGTGAGTAAAAAACGGATGGATGTGAAAATGTAGTAAATGAGTAGGCACAATGAAAATGCAATGAGTAACTAAAGAATGCCAAAATAAAATGTTGAATACGATGGTATAAATACGATGGTGTAAATACAATGGTATAAATACGATGATATGTTGTTATTTCACAATCGTAGATGTTGTCGCTTTTGGGCAAAATGCCAAAGTCAATACACATATGTAAAATTTAAAGCTCAAATTAATTTTGAACTTGCTATAACATACTATAACACACAACCAATAGAACACATTAGAACACACTAGAACACAATATGACATATGTATCAAGGCATATTTTTGTAAACTATATCAAACAGAAGAAGATGCTATGATCACACCAAGATTATCATTGGATTCATTGAATCCAATAAGCTCACCCAAAGGACTCAAATGAAACTCACCTCTTGCAACTAGGGATCCTAGTGCTTTAATTGCTGCAATGCGGTCGGTTGCATCAAAATCAAGAAAATCAGATTCAGACTTGTGCAACAAGGTCTGAATCCATGCGGCGCTCACAAATGCAGCAACAGAGGGTGCATCTTCGACGGCAATAGTAGCATTGATATGAATAACAAAAGAGCACGGAACATCCAACTTGCAAATGTTGCAATGATAATTACCGGATTATTGACGATAGATATCCCCGAGCTTACAATTACCACACATCCGTTTGTGTGGTAATGCGGATGGATTTACCACAGTCATACACCCCGTAATCTACAATAATCCAACAAGAAATGCATGTTCATATTTGCACATAATTTATAAAAATGAATGAAAGAAGAACACAATCAAATAGAATAGTGTCATTACTTTTCGAGCAACAACTTGGCCCTGATTTTTGATGTGTGTGTTGAAAACAATGGTAAGTTTGGATTTCAATGTGTTAGAGTGAACTGATGCCAGAATAGATGACCCAATTGTAATAGTGACAAACGGTTGGAGCATTCGTCGTGCAAATGAACGGATCGTATCTGATACGTGGAAAAAAAATGTAATTGGAGGATCAAATGGCGGAATCTCAAAGACCTTTGTGGCAATAGAGATATCTATTGTCCAGTCCGAACCTCCCTTGTCATAATCTGACCGGCCTCTCACACACTAAAATTCTCTAACCGCAAAAACTTCCCCCTCTTTAGTTTATCCACGTACGTTTTCACCAAATTTCATTTCACAGTTATGGTTATAGTCGTTGTACCAACTGTGTTTGTAGCATCTGCGTGAAAAAACCAGTGAGTTGGAGATTTCGATGGTGACATGGTGCTCCCATAACAAGACAATACAAAACACTCAAAAACCACTTTCCAAATAGCATTATCTATCTCTTCCAACAATACAATGGGGCGCTCAGCTCATTTCGTCATGATACCTCCAAAAGAACGATGACACACTAGGTAGCAACAAGCAGAGGAAAACAAAGCCAGAGAGAGCTCTCAGGGAAGAATGAGGAGCTCGAAGAAGAATGAGGAAGAAGATGAAGAACGAGATTTGCATTGAAGCTCTTAGGAGGCGGCTCTATAGTTCTACTCAGATTTTTTACTAGTTCTAATTATAGTTACTAGTTCTAGTTCTACAGTTCTAGTCAGAGTTTTTACGGGAAGAAGATGAAGGACGAGATTCGCATTGAAGCTCTTAGGAGGCGGCTCTACAAATTGAATTCTAGTCAGAGTTTTTACTAGTACTACAGTTGTAGTCAGTTTATTTTTTATTTCTTACTTTTACGCCATAGTTTTATTGTTTAGCACTGTAGAGTTTCACTGTTCAGCAACGTAACTCTTGAAAACGCAACGTTTTTGTGGTCTCTCCCCTTTAGGGGCAGAGACAATAAATGGCTACTATTTGACAATGTAGGCTTAAATTAGTGATAAGAATGATGTGTAATAGTCCTCTAGTGAGACTCCAACAAGTAAATTAAGTTAACATACAATAATATTGTCATCTCTTCCAATATTAATGGCTCAACTCCCACACAAATACAAGTGAACATCTTTTGAATTGATCCCATCTTTCAAATCACAATGTATATGTTGTAAGCAAGAGAATGGGACTTGAAAATGCCATAGAAGTGAAAATATATGGTATGATTGTTTTGGATCATAGGCAATCTATGCATACGTTGTCGAGGTCACCTTCAACCCTCAGCCTTAGACGGTGTAACTCACTGCTGAACCGGTTTACATGGAAGTCACTCCCACCAAAATTAGACCACTCTAGGTTTCCATTTTTATGAAGGTGGTTGCATGTCTACTAACATTGACTTCTTAGATGTGTCACACGTTCTTTTAATGCTCTTTTGAATTCTCAAGGAGTAGTTGTCCTAAGTTTGCAAGTTTATGTTCCCCTAAATCCTAATGTCAAGGTTAAGTGCTTTTGGAACGGAGTATATCCCTACATTCAATACCACTTACTCCTATATCTTTCATGGTTTGAATGACTTGCAAAACATTCTTATTCCCTTCCAAATCCAAGAATGTAGTACTAAGGTCTTTTTGGAATTCAAGCATACTCCTTCACTAATGCAATTTCATTAGAAAGTACTTGCTTATATAAATTTACATATTTCAAACATTCATCAAGTATATGTTACTTTCATCAAAGTCGCCGATCACTACTCATCATCATTCATTTGTAAATTCTAATATCACAGATGTCAACGTCCCTATATCCCCTACTTAATACTCTTAACCATCTACAATCCTCACAGTTTGATGAAATGAGATCTTAATTGAGTATGTTTGTGTGACGGCGGTGATGTAGATTCTTTTTGCGTTTCCTCCTTTGAGTTCCTGCTCCTCCCATTACTCGGTACTTGAGCTGGTCCTTAACTCCATTGGTGCTCGGGAAATCCTTTGTGGGGGGTACCCCTTTTCTCAATTTCCAAGCTTTGAATTTGTCGGAGCTATGTTGCTCTCTTGTAATTTCCTTTGATATTTGTGGAAATACCATTCGCCAATCTTTTGTTGGATTCTCCTATCTAACTATATATACTGATTGGCCCTTCTAGTTGTTTGGCCGTTCCTCAAGTTTCTTTTGGGTCCACATAACTTTCCGGTATCCTTTGTAAATTTTCTCTAATTTTGTCAAATTTATGCATCTTGTGAATCCTAAAAGTTAAGGTATTCCTATCTTTCTACTTTTCATTTCTATTTTGTTTGTTCGAGTGGTTTCCCACTTTCCTATCTTTCTAAGTTTGTTCGAGTGGTTTCTCACTTTCCTATCTTTCTAAGTTTGTTCGAGCGGTTTCTCACTGTCCTATCTTTCTAAGTTTGTTCGAGTGGTTTCCCACTTTCCTATCTTTCTAGGTTTGTTCGAGCGGTTTCTCACTGTCCTATCTTTCTAAGTTTGTTCGAGCGGTTTCTCACTGTCCTATCTTTCTAAGTTTGTTCGAGTGGTTTCCCACTTTGTGGCGCTTTTGTTTGACACTTCACATTTGATGGCCTCGTAGCAAATGAAGTGTAATAGGTGCCCTAAGTCCCCCTTCTTATATGGGGTCTAGGATCTACTAGTTTCTTAATTTGGCAGTTATGCCTCTTTACCCTATTACCAAATGTTCATCACATCTAGTTTTAGCACTGTAAGTTCATATTTACTAAATTTGACCCAGTATATCTATTTATAGTAAACACCACGTGCTACAGTTAAATGTGCTTGTGGACTACATTTTAGTGCAATTACTAATTATGTAGATGTGCCGGGAGGGTTGGATGTGTCTCCCAACATCTCATTCAATTATTTCCATCCAAAATGGTTACGGAGGTTGAGTCCGTTCAACCGGGTAGTCATCCCCGGTTCTAAGAAGTTCATCTAAACCTTCTTACTACTTGGTCCTAAGTTAGCTCTCTACTTTACTATTCTCTTGTCTCCGCGTTCGCTCCTTGTTCCCGAACCGTTCCCCGGTTCTTTCTCGGTTCCCGAGGTCGCCATGTGTCCTCGAGACGTTCCCGGTTGCTTCGCTCGTTCCCGGGCCGCTCCTAGGTCATGTCACCCAGTTCTCTACCGGTTCCCGAGACCGGTCGGCGTTCCCGAGTCCACTCCCACGCCGACCCGTGGTTACTTTGCCGGCCCTGTCACTTCGCCGGCCCTTGGTCCTTTATCCCAACTTTTCTTTGTCTTCTCTCTCGTCTTTGGGCCCTCAACTCCAGCTCGCCATCGGTCACTTCACCAGTGCTCTTTCCTCCCCGCTGCCGGTGCAGTGTTGGAAGCTCCCCGCACTTCACTCTCTTGGTGGCTCTACATGTGTACATAATGAAACACAAATATCTAGGACAACGATACATTGAAGTAAACTCCATTGGTTTTGAAAATATTCTAAGTTCTCAAATATGCTCACAAACTTTAGAAGTGGACTATTGTGGACAAAATTTCACAATTTGATTATCTATTTGCAACAATCGTTACTAAATGGGGACCATGAATGCATTCCATGTGCATGCATGCATGCGTACAAAATGTCGCCTACATCTTCACTCAACACATGAAAGTTGGGGGTCCATGACATATGCAAATTTCCTCGGTATTGCACAACTTGGTCCTTAATTAAGTAAGATTGCTAACTAGGATATTAAACAATAGACTTAAGTGTTGTTACTTTTATAAGTTTCATGTGCACAAAAAACATGTAATCAATAAACCATAGTGACTTACATACTTTTCATATATAAAAATGTTGCAAACCCTTAGGTTTGGTATCCAATTCCTTTTTTTTTTTTGTCAACCAATTCCAAGTTATTCCCAATCAATATGTTGTTCATGCGAGATTGTTGAGGATTTTGGGAATTTTTTGGATGATGGTGAGCTCGATATAATATTATTTGCTCATGTAGACAATTTGAAGGACTACTAAACTTATTGTTAACAATATATTCGGCTTTCTACAATAATATGTATGAACATCTATGAAGACATTCATGGGAACATGCGAACAAAATTAAGAGCATGTGAACTCACTTTGAGATCATTGGGTACAATCATTTGGAACGTTCTGTAAAATGGTAAGTAACATTAACAACATGTCTTTAGAAAATACCTATAAATTAGGTTACACAATCTATGTTTTTATAAGATGATAAGGTTGAATTTAAAATTGGAAAATAACAAATAAGATGCTAGCAATGGTTAGCTACAATAGTCTAATTATTTACAATTATAAATAAGTATTCATTGAATTTTATTTATTAGATCTAGAAATACGGAATTCGTTTTGTTTGGATTTTAGAAACATATGTTCACTTTAATTTTATTAAACATAAATTATTAATTGAATATGAACAACACACTTGATTTTTATTGATTTTTTTATTGAACTTATGACTTGGTGACCTTTTAGCATACCAAAATTCAACTTATACTTAAACAAATATCCAACCAGCAGTCTATGGCTACTTTTATTGGTCACTAGTCACCAAAGTGTCTATTCTCAGTAGCAAATAATAGTTTTGTTCCAATGGCCCTTTGTCCAGTGGGCACTAGGCCATTAACATTACGAACATACACTTTATTCATGCTAGCCTTAAAAGGGTTCAAAGTTTTTATTTATTTGTCTATCTACCTTGGGGTACGGTGTAAGCATAATAAAGTGGACAACTCTTGATTCTTTTCACATGTTTAAGTGAAAGTGATTTAAAACAATATACTAACTTTGAATTTTTTGAAAAAAAAATCATAAATATTTTCATAACATGTTGATCTACAAAACCAATATTAATCAATGCAAATAAATTATACTTAATATGCTTGATTACATTTTTTTAGGTTCCATTACGTTTAATCAAGTTTAATGTTCGAACTTGCACTTAACTAGGCTTAATTTATTTAAATGAGTATAAATATTTGTAGAAATTTAGGCCTTGCACTTCATCACGCTCAATTACGCTCACTTACTTTTAATTGGGTCTAATAAGTCTGAATGTGTATGAGTACTTGTGAAATGAGAAGATATTAATTAAATATTATAGAATGAATTAGCCAAAATCAACACATTATTTTAAGTTCAATTATGAAATGACAAAGGTTAAATCACAAAAATTATAACCTCGATGCTAACAAATAATTGTTTTAGTATTTGTAACTTCCAAGTTAATTACATGCTTTATTGATGGTTTCCCTTCATAAACGAAATCCTAGTTAATTGCTTATTTACTATGTGGAAGTGAATATATATATATATATATTGGATTTTGAACCTTGAAGGTGAGGTGCACGCAATATGGGTTTTGTGGATAAGTGGCCTTTAAACCTGAATATCCTATGCAACTATAATATGGTCATGACCAATTCACTTTAACCTCTTTGACACTAGTTCATATGGTTTCTATATTGTTTCAACTACTCATTTTGGTCATGCTCAAGTCTGCCATGTGGACAATTTTAATTAAGCATAGTTCGTTATTTTTTAATTAATTTAAATATGGGAGTATGCTCTTTATTGGTGTACAATGGAACTGCTTCATGAATGTATGCTTGACATTTGTCACCTCCACGGACGGTCTAGGGGCAACATAACCTAAACATGTTTTTGTTGTTAATCGATATGTGCAAATGATTCCCAATTGATATGAAATTTTGCATGACACTCAAACACAACATATCCTAAACATCGACCGTTGGAATTTTTAGTTGGACATGTGTTGGTGGGTGTAAATCCATGTCAAAGGTGCACATGTGGCACCGCTGCCTCAAATTGCAAAGCTTCCCAAAAAAATCACAAAATAATGGTTTCAAGAGTTGTGAGCTCAATTGAGTAGGTATACTACCCTCTTTTGAACGAGGGCAATATTTTGTCATTTGGAGAAAATTGGAGTGGAGATTTGATCGAAAACCAACCCCGATTTAATTTATGAATTGTTGACCCTCAAGATCAATACTGATAATCATGTTATAATCTCCTGCATAACAAAACTTCAATGCTTAAAATTTGGACTATGAGTAGTCACAAATTCGAGGGAAATTGGGTGTGGACAAATAGGAGTTAAGAATGCAAGGGCAAGTTTTTTTTGAAGTCGAGCGGGGTGGCCAATATTTTTCGGTCAAGGTTAAAAAAAATCATTTTTTTTTTTTGTCGGAGGCTGCTTCAAGGGTTGCGGGTTGTAGGCCCTGGCCTTATCCCAACCTAGACCTCCCCCTAAAAGTGTGTAGGGGAAGCTTTAGCGTTCACCATGGAAATCCCCATTTGATTCCAAAATAAAAAAGAAATTACAAAAAAAATCCTTGTTGTCTCTCGGCAGTTCCAACATTTTCATTGTCAATTTGAGGGCCACTTCACACATGAGAATGAGGGCCATGACCATTGCACTTCAAGCACTCTCATTAGTGGAAAAGGCGGAGCCAGTCTCACACTATGCTTGAGAGACCAACGGAGTAAGTGAATGCAAGATGGATGTAAAGTCTACATGGATTCCTACATGGCACCAAATAGATCATGTTTCATGGTCACTTTAATTATTTTCAAAAACCATCTATGGAAGGCAAGTCTAACACAAAATTGGAAAACCATGGCACTCCAAAATTTTAGAACCATTGATTTATTATATTTTCTCATGTGTGAGGACCCCACATGATAGAAATTCATAGAAATAGCATTTGATTTCGGGCCCGGTCACATACAACTTCACACTACACTTTGAGGGCCTGTGACCAAACTACTTTTCTCCCTCTTTAGTACGACACGTTTGGGAAACACAAAAATCGTATTATGGAGGTGTTGTCTTCTCATTAATATGACAAATGGCATAAAGTTGTTGTATTATCGAGGAAATACAAAAACATAAGTAATATGAGCTTAAAAATATATACAACAAGTTTAAGCAATATAGATGGTATAAAATAGTAACTTGTAACTCCAAACAAATACAAATCTTCTCAAGAACTCTTGAAATAGGAGTCCAAAGATCTCTAGTGATGCCTACCCAAGTTAGCATCTGTCATCTTATCCAAATTTCCTACTAACTTTTGAAAACTATAAATATCATCAACACCAAAATATAAAGAGTTCTCTAATAAGAAACTAGACAACAATGGTGCATGACGTTTAGTATCACTAAGCTTTATTATAGGTGGAGCAACATCATCCACATCCACTGAATCTAGATCAACATTGAGGCAAAACAAAATTGAAGATTGCACGAATGTAAGTGTGAGCCCAAAATGGTGCCCACATGTGGTGATTAACTCTTCGAAACCAATTTTAGTTTGACTTTGATGTGTTATAATTATTCACAAAACATAAAAAGAGTGAAGTGTGGTTTGGATTTAAGTTTAGGCTTTAGAATGTGTTGTGTGATTATTTCAAGGTTGAATTCAATAAGAGTATGCCTTGATAATGTGAGTAGGGGGTAAGGTAAAACAAGGTGAGCTCTACGGGTTAAATGCCCACTTTTGGATCCACCTTGTTAGTTTAGGAAGAAGGAAGCTTGGTGGAAGGGGATTAGTCCCTACTTTAGAGGTGAAGGTTAAGGGATTGTGATTGGAGGTGCTAATCCTCTCACCCTATCCTTACCTTTCTCTCCCTCTCTCCCTCTCTCCCTCTTTACTACTTAAGGTGGTTTCTCTCTTATTTTTCTCTCTCTCCATCAAGCGCTCTCAAGGGAGCAAGCTCCTAAGAGCTTGAGCCACGTGTGTGGGTTATTAGTTTTAGTGAAGTTAATGATTTAAGCTCTCTCTCTCAAGGCCTCCCAAGTGAGTGAGCTCTTAAAGCTTAAGATTGCATGTAGTGATTAGGTGGTAGTTAGTAAAAGTAGGGTGTTAGATTAGTTCATGACTTAGATACTTAGATTAGTTCATGATTTAGCCAAGGTTGCTGGTTGTATTTTTGTTGGGCCAAGGCCACTGCAGCAAGGCTGCTGGTTGTATTTCTGCTGGGCCAAGGCTGCTGGTTGTATTTCTGCTGGGCCAAGGCCACGACAGCCAAGGTTGCTGGTTGTATTTCTGTTGGGCTAAGGCCACGACAGCCAAGGTTGCGGGACTGCATTTCTATTGGGCCAAGGCCACGGCAACAAGGTTGTTGGTTGTATTTCTGCTAGGCCAAGGCCACGACAGCCAAGGTTGCTGGTTGTATTTCTGTTGGGCCAAGGCCACGGCAGCAAAGCTGCGGGACTGCATTTCTGTTGGGCCAAGGCCACTGCAGCAAGGCTGCTGGTTGTATTTCTGTTGGGCCAAGGCTGCTGGTTGTATTTCTGATGGGCCAAGGCTGCGGGACTGCATTTATGTTGGGCCAAGGCCACGACAGCCAAGGTTGCTGGTTGTATTTCTGCTGGGCCTAAGGCTAGTTCGTTAGCTTCAATAAGTTAGGTTACGATGGGGGGGGGGTAGTTAGGCTAATCCCTTACCGGATTGCTAGACCACACTAGGTTCTTTCATGCCATCTTGGTTCTTAGGTAAAGTTGGATTCATTAGGAGAGTAGAAGTGTGTGTGACTTTTGAATGTGTTGGTGGTTACCCATTGAGGTAAGTGTTTTTAAACACTCGCACTCTTTGGTTGGAATAAATCACGTGCATAATTAATGGAGAATGTGGAGAATCCTAGCAAGGACAAGATTAAGGACGTAAAAATCAAGAAGTCTAGAGGGATCTCTTTAAGGGCATGTGTGGCCAAGGCTGCGGGTTGGACCCTTGAGAAATCAAGTTCCACTACGAGCAACGATGCTCACAATAACAAAGCAAGTTGAGTTGAGATGAAATTAGTACCTAGGACATAAGAGCCATACAACAATCCACATTATGGTATTAGGAATTGAATGTGATTCTCAAAACCATCACCCGGACTAGGACGCTTAAGGGTGGTGGGTTTGGCCTCACAGTAAAAGAGTGCACAAGATATTGGTGATACTATGTCACCATGAGTTCAAGGCAACATTCTATGCATGATGCCACTCTAACCCTAACCATGTCCATTTTACACTAGTAACCCTAATTCTCATTAAAGTTCCAATGATAAGTGAAGTTCCCTGTGGGAGCCCAATATTCTACGGAAATACGGAAATACGGATCCATTTTCCGTATTTTACCCTTCTCGTATGAGGATAATAGGGTCTCTTAGGGTAAATTAATTGTACTAGGAAATAGGGCGTTCTAAATCCGCCTCGCACGATAAAAATGATAAAAGGGGGTACTATTACCGGTCCGGCAAATTGGACTAGGAGGACCGTTTGATTATGGTCCGGACCGCTGGTCCGGACCAAGTAACGGTTACGCCACGTTTAACCAACGGTTCGGAAGTGGAGAGCCGGCTGGTAACGACGGTTACAATGGACTTGTGGCGGTTGGGGGAAACCGTTGGTAAACCGTCGGAAAACGGTTGGCAACCGTTTTCCGTTAAAACGAACGGTAACAGGGGAATGAAGAGGGAGGAAGGATATTTAAGGGTCCCTTCCTTCTCCTCTTCACTTTTTCGCAAGAGGAAAGTTTGTTGAGAGAACGAGTGGTGAGGTTGTTTTTTTTTCGAGCCGCCAGCAGTGGGATTGCTGGGACTCCGCAATTTCTAGTTACCGGCAGTTGGCTTGCCGGGACTCCGTAGCAATTAAGCGGAAGAGAGGGAACCCGGAGGGGAGAGAATTTCCGTAGTTGTGACAGAGGTTGAGAGAAGAAAGGAAAATGCCGGAAACACAGGAAGAGGATCGGAGGGAACCCATCCCGATTCCGCTCAAAGCCCTCATCCCTGCAATTCCGAGGGAGGACGGGGAGCTGCAGGAGCTAGCGGAGGATCTTTGGGTTATGGGTTGCGAGGGGTTGCTCGCCAAACCCTGGAACCTCCGAGCGGAAGATACCCTCCGGGAATTCAAGTTTGAGAGAGGGAATTAGTGGTTGGGAACTAAAAGGAGGGATCCGGATAGTTGGACTCCGGAAGTCTGGAATAGGGTTTACGGGTTTCCGAGAGGAATTGCAGAGGGATGGGCCGGCCGCCGCGATGGCCTGTTCGCCGGAAAGTTTAGAGGAGACGCGGACCCGAAGGACGGCTTCCACCCCGGGAACTGCCGGAACCTTAGAGAGCGGAGGGTATTAGAGTTCCTCCTGCCCATCCTTAACTCGGACAAGCCTAAGCGGATCAGCCTTACCATGGCTAACACCCTGTTCGGTGCTATGTCCGGAGTCCGGCCCGTGAATTGGGGGTTGATAATTCACGAGGTAGTAGGCCGGGCTCTCTCCAATGTAGGCCGGAAACCCTCCTTCCTCTCCCCCTTCATTTTGCACCTCTATCAGCACTATGACTGCATCACGGCCGAGGAGGAGGACATGCTGACTATAGCGGCGGACGAGGTCACCTACAAGCTCCATCCGGAAGTCGGAGACATCGAGACGGAAACCTCAAGCGACCCCATCATTCCGGAAGCGCCTCCCTCTTCACCCGGAAGTCCACCGCCGACCCTCCAGAGACCAACCTCTCCTCCCCCTCATTATCATCCGGAAGCCGGACCCAGCCGGGAAACCCCTTGGCGGAACGTAGATCTCTCCGCTTGGGACTTTCCGGAAAATCCCTTCAAGCGGGTCCAGGAGGGGCTGGAGGATCTGCAGAACCAGTACTTCCGGCTGGAACATATCGTCCGAGGAGCGAACCAGGCCCTGGACGACTGTGGACCCGGAAATATACTCCGGGAGTTGGCGAAGAGGGCGGACAGGAAGGAGCTCGAGCAAGCCAAGACGGAAAACGCTCACCTCACCGCGCAGGTAGCGGCCATGACTCAGGAGCTGAGTCAGAAGAGCGAGGAAATCCGGAAGTACCACGCGGAGCAGGCAATGGCCTTCAGCCGGATCCGGGAGCTGGTGGGGCATCCGGCAGAGATCGTCAACAAGGCGCATCTCTACGACCGGATGATGGAGTCCGGAGAACCAGCTTCCGCTAGGCAGACCCTCCCCATCCTCGTGAAATACTCACCGACGATGAAGGATCTCCTGGCGGAAATCTAGAGGGTGGTTCCGCCAAGCGGAACACCCCAGCGGGTACTCTATCCGGGTCCGCCTGGGTCACCAACTGGAACCCTCTACGAGGTAGTTGGTGAAGTCGCCCTGGTCCAGAATCCGCCAACGGCTGCAGGACCCAGCCAGCAGGGAGGCGGCTCTCGGCCTGCTAGTTCCGGAAGAGCTCCGGAAAGGATCCACTCTCCCCAAGTGAGGCGGAAGAGCACCGGGTCTGTTAGATCCGGACAAGGCCAGTCCCCTATTCCGCGGACCTCGGATCGGTCCCGGACTCCGGACAGGGCTCGAACCCCTATAAGGCACCAAACTTCGGATCGAGAGGCGACTCCGAATAGGGGTAAGGCCCCTATAACCCAAGCCTCGCCGTCGTCTCCTCCGGTCTGCCAAATGGTGAACACATTCCCTCCGCCACCCTCAAGGGCGGCCTCCACCAGGGATCCACGGACTACCTCGATCTCGGGCGGACATAATTCGGAATAGCGCACCGGAAGCGATCCTTCCCCGATCCAGAGCGTCCGGAAGGGAAGTACAGTTTCCGGAACATCAGGTTTCAGAACACCACGGACAGAAGGAGCAGGGGACTCGGAGGATGAGATTGCCCCTTCTCCAAACATGAGGAGGATGCTTACGCGACTACAGAAGGCATCGCCGGGAGGGGGCTTATCCGCCGTCAGCGGCCTCGGCAACCATTTGAAGGAGGGAGCAGCTCAGAAGAAGCACCGCTCTTCTTAGCTTAGGACGGTAGTTAGATTAGTTAGGTAGAATAGAGATAGGAAGATAGGACTTAGGAGTTTTTGAAGTTGAGGAATAAAATTCTCCCTTGGGTTTTGTCAGCGGAAAATCCGGATCTTGATCCGGGAAATCTGGGAGGACGGAAGCAGTTAGGGTTTTTTAGGGGCGGCCGCTTTCAGATTAGGGATTTTGGGGCCTCTACTTAAGGCTGAATAAGGAGATGGAGAGGGGTTCCTTCTCCATTGTTGTATTTTGATTGCTCCTACTCTAATAAAACTCCTTGATTTCTCACTCCTTGACTTTCCTTGATTAACTTTGCGTACGAAGGATTCGGAGATCGTTAGTGGAAGAGGGAGAGCATGAGGGGATAGTAGTTCCGGATAGGACATGGGAGAAGATACCCGGATCAGATCTAGTTATTGCCTTGCGGATCCTCTCTGTGTGTAGTGGGAGGGAAACCTCACTATTCCGGATGGTTGAGTAACGTCTAGGTGGGATAGCCGCTGGGAGGATTGGGTGAGATCTGGAAGGGATCCGGACTTGCGCCGTCTGAGCTTCTGAAGAGGTTCCACCGCCCTTAGATGGACCAATCCGGAAAGTGGTATGGATCGCCCAGTTAACTCAGATTGAGTAGAGTCCAAGGTAGTGGTAGCCGGATCGATCCGTCAAAAGGAGAAGGGAAGGACCGGAACAGTTAGGATTCCGGGTCGGAGGCCATCTCCGGAGTGTAGTGGGAAGGGGACCTCATTGTTCCGGATGTATGGGTAACGTCTAGGTGAGATAGCCGTGGGGAGGACTGGGTAAAGACCCGGAAGGGATCCGGACTTGCACCAATCTAATCTTCTGAAGAGGTCTCACCGCTTTTGGACGGGACAATCCGGAAAGTGGTACGGATGACCCACTTATCCCGTCGAGTCAGATCTCCGGGTGGAATCTGGAATACTCCGGTCGTTGTAGTCCTAAGATATACTCCGGATTTCCCTGTGTGACCTACCAAGACGAATTTGGCCAATCCGGATTGGTTGTGAGGGAATATCTGGATCCCAATCTTATAAGGGACGTCTTCACCGGAAGAAACCAACTATTCTAGAGGGTAGAACGTAGAGGGATATCTGGACCATAGGGGTGAGTAAGTATTATAATTAGGACCTAAAGATACAATCCGGAAAGGCAAGCTCCGGAGGAGGAAGAGTTTCCAAAAGGCCGGAAACCGGAAATTCGGCTAAGGAGTGGAAGATAAGCAGGTACGGAGAGGTCTCGACCTCCTACACTTCACAGAATCCCTGGACGACACTAGGGTCATCCGGACAAAACCGGATTAGGCACTTAAAAACGCCAATCCGGATATTTTGGTGTTCGTGTGTTTCCACATTTCCAAGTAGTTCCCAAGTGAAAATGGATGTATTCTAGATGTACGTAACACATATGAAAAGCATTAACTACCTCTTTAATACAACAAAATGGAGATTCTAAATGTCGCGTTATCGAGTGTCGTAGTCAATCCACATTGTTGCCCTCTTACCAAGAATGCAAGGGCAATGTTTTTTTTCAAAGTTGGGTGGGATGGGCGATAATTTTTGATCGGGTTCAGAAATTTCTTTGGAGGGTTGCCCTAGCCCGGATTTGACACCCCCGAAAGTTTGTGAGGGGGTATTTAATGTCCGCCCATATTAATTTCTAAAAAATCACCGGAATAGTAATGATAGGTTGGCAACACATGATGCACCCACTTGTTTCTATATAAGGCATTTTTATTTTATCTAACCCCATTTGTATTATTGCCTTAAGTATTAGATTAGACTAGGATTATTTAGAACTATTAAAACTTGGTAGTTTTGAAACCCTTAAGACAAGGAGCCGACAACGTGAGGTAGTGTCTAAAGCAATGGTTGGGGAAAACCGACGGCTAGTTCATTATCAGCTGATGGATTTCCCCTCATGGCCGATCCAAATTTCCAACCATCGGATGGCAATCCGACTGTAATTTCAATGCGATTCTTCTTGTGAGTTACTGGATTTCAGTCCGAAGAAGTATTCAAATACTGGCCGATACCCGAGAAATGGTAACCGATACCCTCCAGGTCATGAGCATGGGTATCTGATTGCAGGCAGGTATCGAAGGATGCAGGTCAGGGCTTCAAAGATGAATGGCAACTTGCTCTGCGGCGGCGCCTCCATCCTCCGTTGCTTTGCAGAGTGCTCCGCCTCCGTCCTCCGCCCAATGCGCGCTTCGCCTCCGCCTCCGTCCTCCGTCCTCTGCAATCTGCATAGTGCTCCGCACCTCCGCCTCCGTCCTTCGCCATAGTGCTCCAACTGCTCCTTGACTTTTGATCTTCGCATTTTGCTCGTCATGTTTAGCGCAAAGAGCGGACTCCCTGCACAACCTTCTGCTCAAAAAAGTACATCTAACTTAGAAAGTATGATGCGTGTTGCTATAGAAGGCCCATACAATGATTTTGATGACATTCTAACAAGTGCTCTAGATCTTTGGAAGGATGTTGCTAAGTTTCGCTATTTGTATAGCAATCCAGAGCGCTATTTGTCTAGGGCATCTGATAATGCACTTGAGGAAGTACCACTACAAGGAAATGGGTGTATAATTGACAAAAATGTGACACTAAAATGTCCGAAGTGACAAAATCAGCTCAAAGCTATGAGTTTTTGTCAATTCGGACATTATTCAAAATTTGTGTCAATTTTCTGTCATCAGATTTATATATTTCACGTTTAACTTATTCCCTTCACCTGAGCATGTGTCTCATATTTATTAACAACAAAAGGTGTTACAAAAGGTTTTTAAGTATTGTAATTACTAGTATAAGTAATTAATATAAATAATGTATTTACTATAAATAATGTAATAACTAATTTAATTAATTAATGTAAATACTGAAATTACCAATTTAAGTAAATGGGGAAATTACCAATTTAAGTAAATACTGAAATTTGCTAATTTAAGTAAATATTGAAATTTTCTAATTTAGGTAAATACTGAAATTTGCTAATTTAAGTAAATATTGAAATTTGCCAATTTAGGTAAATACTGAAATTTTCTAATTTAAGTAAATATTGAAATTTTCTAATTTAGGTAAATACTGAAATTTGCTATTTTCAGTAAAATACTGAAATTATTGTAATTAATGTAGTTAAAATAATTACAATAATTACTGTAATAATATTTAGGAGTATTTTTGTAAATTGTTTTTAATACAAATACAATACGTACTAATTAAAAACAGTAAATACATTAATTCTATGCTTGTTTTTACTTTCACTAATTAAAAAATATATATACATAAGTTTATAAGTCTTATGGCTTCTTCATACAAAACTCTTACATACTTGGCCTATATCATGTAATGAGCGGTGGCTTAGTGGCTAAGGCCTTCACACTATAGCCAAGAGGTTTAAGGTTCGATCCCCTTGACCCCTCACCCTTGGCTTCATCTAGGGTAGGTAGGTGGCTTTGCCCATTCGCCTAGGTTATGTGAGTAGGCCACGAATGCGAGGGTGGATTACTAATTTAGGATTTTTTTACTAGTATAACTTGGACATTAAACCACAGCACCATGGGTAAATGACGAGGTAAAGAGAATCCAACATGGCAAGGGGACCGGAGTAAATGGAATCCTACGTGTATAATTGTCCCAGATGACAAAGAAATTGACAGAACTCTGTTAATTGTATGACCGAATCAAGGTGCCCTATATGACACCCAAATTAACAAAATTTCGTCACATTTTTGTCAAATAGGTCATATAAACTCTTGTAGTGTACCCTAAACCTTAAACTTTTTGAATTATGCAACCTTTCCATGACCAAATCCAATTGCTTCTATGAAGAATTGGGGGACCCTTGGCCTTCAAGCGGTGAAGGAATTGCTAGGTTCAATTCCTGCCAAGGATATTAACTCTTAAAATTTAAAGTTTTGAACATGCCTTTCTTTTCACTTATTCAAGATTTTGTACTAAGAAATGATTTCTAATAACTTTTCATACATTTTTTAAACAATTAGTGCTGATATGAATTCCATTTAATCGGATATTGGCTAATGAAAATATGAAAATATAGGCAATTGGCCGATTGATTTTACAAAAGACCGGCTCTTGCCGATGTAAATTGGAAAAAACCCGACCCTTCGTAGCAACTACCAGCAATTAGCCACTTAGGCTTCAAAAACTTCTTGAACTTTGGTCTTAAGTGCTTCATCTCATCCGCAAAGATGAATGAACTCTCACTAATGAAAATACATGAGTGCCACGAATCCCTGGCCAGTTAGACTGTACATGATTTTGGAAGTGTGTGGTACGGGCCTTTGGATACTTTCTTTCGGGCTCTCACAATTTCATGGTCACGTCTCTTGGCTCGTGTGTGAAGTCGCCTTGAACCCCTCAATCTTAGCAGCACTATATTAAAAAAATGAACCCACTGCAATGTCAATAGCAATAAACTTCAATCAATTTCTAAAATCAGACTAGTTTCTTCATACTCCTAATTTCATAGTCCCACCCTAACATTGACTCCCCGAATGTGGCCTGGATGAGTGCATTGATTCAGGACCGTCTTAGTAAGTACACCTATATGATCCTGCAAGCAGCTTATTGCCGCCATCCCCATTGATTAAGTTAGTGCTTGTAGATCAAACGTCACTCAACAAAGGCCGGCTAAAACCTTAAAAAGAAAGAAAGAGATGTTGTACAACGTAGTAAAGTAAGGTTTGATGATGGGATTTAGTAGTAGTTTAACTGAGCTAAGAGGTAATGTAGCCCATACTGGCCATTATGCTCATTGCTAAGTGTGAGGCCGGAAATGCCTAAATTTGCACCCAAGGGTGGGGCTCAAGAGAATATTATCAGCGCAAACATGGGGAGAATCGTGTCCAAGTACACAAAAGTCTTCTCTGATCTGATCGCACACGAGGCGCAGAATGATCCGTCCTTCCACATGTTCTAAGTTCTAATTAACCCTCATCAGCTTGTTTACGTTACAATTTACTGGTAGGCCGCTGCAGCTGGTAGGGTCAGAGGGCCACCTGTGATTTGTGTAAAGAGTAAGGAGGTCACCTACAAGATTATCCCAGATCACCTGTATTTCTCTCACACAGGAGCTTGTACTGCAGCCCTGCCGGCAGTCACTGGATCTACCTTACCTGGAAGAATGTTTGAGAATTGCAGTTTTATTTCAAACGGCCAGCTCGTCAGTGTACTCGATGATTGGCAATTTCTGGGAAATCAAACTGCAGCCAGTTGAACGTTGTGGAGATCATTTTGGTTAATGGTCATGCAATTCCGTGCTTGAAGTATATTCTGCCACAATTTGCTGGTGTGTATGGTTAGAACTCTATTGGTGGAAAGGACTGGAGCTTCAATGTACGCTTTGTTAAGTTTATCCGAGACTTCTTTATTTCTCACATGGTCTTGATCTGGAGCAGCTTCCAACTGACTAGATGTATGTAACAAGTCATGATGATCTTTGGGCTGGCAGATGCGGCGGGACAAGTCGCTAAGTAGCTTCTTGTAATTGCTGCAATATAGTGACAGATATCAATGTAGGTGGAGTAGATGTTGTTGGGGAGAAACATTGGGGGAACATTAACGGAACTTTTAAAATCTTGTGACACTAAACCGAGTAATTAGTTTGGGTTGGCAATTCCTCGAGATTTGATGTGGTTCTGGATCATCGTAAGAAGCAGATGCAAATATTGTCACCATGCGGTCGAGGTGATTAATTTGGATAGTGTTTGGGTAGTTGCCTGCAGGCTCCGAGATATAAAGTCTCTAAAGGAATAAGCGAAACAAGCTGCAAAGACACCCCTGCAGTATCCCACTCCGGAGTCATGGGGTTTGCAGTCACATCGCCGGTATGCGCTACGTCGGTCCCGATCGCAACCGAATTGACGACCAAGTCGAATATGGCCAGTTTGCAACGTGATGCTGATAATTTTCATTCGGAGGAATTGATGGTCCAAGATCTGGTCGATCTGGGCGTGACTCAGATCCCTACCAAGTTTGTTCGCCCTGTCCATGAGCGCTCCGTTCCCGAAGCACATAGGGCAGAGTATTTCCGTGATCAGCCCGAGATTCCGGTGATCGACATGGCGCCTCTTCTGCTGGAATTAGCTGCAGGTGAATTAGATCATCCTCAAGCGGTGAAGGAGAAACAGTTGTCATTGAAGGCGGACATAGCTCGTGCTTGTGAAGAATGGGGATTCTTCCAGGTACCACTTGCTTACTGCTGCCAAAAAGCTCACAACTACGTACATTAGTTTAAGTGAGTTCGGAGTTCGGATTTTAACTGTCAAATGCGAGTCATCATAATGACTAGTAAAATTGATCTGTACATAGAGGATGTTGCAGCGTAGACTAGCAAGTTCCTAATCGGATCCGTGATCTAATCTTCACTCAAATTGGGCTTATCGATCCCAGTCGATGGGTTATGAATGGCACCATGTTCAATGACACATTTTGATGTGCGAGTGGGCATGATTGTAACATTCTTACAATCGAGAATTCTAGAGGTGTGTGTTGTGGCACGAACCACCCAACCATGAGCTAGCTAAGGAGGAGGGGAGGCTTGAGGGGCTTGTGAGCAAGCAACGTGAAGGTGAAGAAGAATGATCTTCTTGTTTCCCTCCTCCTCCTTTAGCTCCCCACGTACGACTCTAGTGTCCAGTTTCTATTTCAAATTAGGGAGTTTCTTAATACATTCATATTGAACGGCTTCCAGGTGTTGTGACACAACTCCCATTCACATGTAGGCTTTCATGGAGGGGAGACTTGAAAGCAATCAACATGAAGTTGAAGAGCTTCTCTCCTCTCCTCTTATGGAGCTCCCCACTTTCTATTTCGAATTAGAGAGTTTCTCGGTCCATTCACATTGGATTGCTTTTACATATTTTGGCTTTACTCCGTTCTCGTGAAGGCTTGGTGGAGGAGAGTAAGCAACATGAAAGTGGAGAAGAATGACCTCTTCCTTTCCTCCTCTTTTGTAGCTTCCTGTGTCTCTAGTTTCTATTTCGAATTATAGAGTTTCTTAATCCATTCACATTGAACCGCTTCCAGTATTATGGCTTATCTCCATAGAACATTCACAAGGAGGCCTGGTGGAGGGAAGGCTTGAGAGCAAGCAACACGAAGGTGAAGAAGATTAATGACATCTTGCATCCCTCCTCTCCTCTTTTATAGCTCCCCGTGTCTCTGGATTCTAGTTCAAGTTAGAGAGTTTCTTAATCCACTCACATTGAACAACTTCTACGTAATGTGGCTTAACTCCATCCATATGGACGCTTGATGGAGGGGGAAAGCTTGAGAGCATGCAACATGAAGGTGAAGGGAAATGTCCTTTGTAGAACACCTTATTTCAAATCTGAGTTCCAATCACATTGGAGGGCTTCTAGGTATTAGGTATTGTGGCTGTATTCCATTCACATGGAGGCTTTGCACGTTACAATGATTCAAGTTAGCTAATTGAGTTTATTCGTCGCTACTTGATTGCCAGGTGGTGAATCACGGCGTCCCTGAATCGCTGATGGACGCCGCCATGGAGATGAATCAAAAGTTCCACGCCCTATCTGCGGAGGAGAAGGCCGTGTACAAAGTGAAGGATCGGTGCAGCGTGGGATATGGGCGGCTGTTCGAGGCGGAAGGCACTCTTGCAGATTGGGTGGATCGCATGAACTGGTGGTCGCAGCCGGACGAGCTCAAGGAGGCAGAGCCCATGCTTATCACCAATCCCCCTGGAATGCAGTAAGTCACTCAATCGTCCGCCAATATCTAGCAGCACCCCCACAAAATGAATTCTTCCTTAAGTTGATCGATCGCTGGAATAGATCAAGAGATGACTCCGATGTCGTCTCCGACATGAATTATGGTCACAAAATCAATTCTTTCTCAAGTTGATTGATTGTTGGAATACATCAAGACATGACTCCGATGTTGTCTCCGATATGAATTACGGTCTTGCTTCACTTTCCAGTTGGTTCAATTCAGTATGTATTAAATATTGTACACCTGGAGTTCCTGCAGGACGACATGTGTACAATATTGAAATGTAGTGCTCATCATGCTGTGAGGACGCTTGTTACGGTTTCTATTTGTCTTGTTTGAGTCCAATGAAGATAGGACACGTCAATGAGATCTAAGATGGTGAGCACTACATGATTGTAAAATGCGCCTCACAAGAATTAGAGGCACCTTAATGAATATTGTCTTCTTTTCAAAGGTCATCATGTTAAACAAGCCCATATAAGCTGCCCATCTCCCATCGTCCTGGCTTCAAGGGCTACTAAACTCTTGGGTTCCACATGGTTGATTAAAAATATTCTATTTACATGAAAACTTCATTATGTCAATTGAGTGTTGGATCATAGTGGTAGAGTGTATTGAAAATTAAGATGCTAGAGGTCACATGTCTTGTGAGTGATCATTAAGCTATAAACAACTTGATTTCTATTGAATTCGTAGAATGCTAATACTAATTCGAACATTTGGTTGCGATGTTGTTTGGATCGAAGTTGTATACAAGCTGTCTTGTACTAATCTCCCATCTCCCTCAATATCCAGGGAGGCTTGGATGTGCCTCTAGATTTCACATGATTGATTATAAATATGCAATTCACTTAAATATCACTCCATCAAGATTGGGTGGACCATAGTGGTAGAGTGCACCAAGTAATTCAAATGTGATTCAATTATATTGAGCAACTTAATTACTTACAATGATTCATACTAAGAAAACACCACCAAAGATGATATGCTAGTTCGAGACTATGGTGTTGAAATGCTAATTTTTCCAAATGACAAATCATATTTTACAGAGGTTCCAAGTGATGGAAAAGTGACCGCACCTGACAATTTGCTCAAATTTTTGAATTGATTTGTGTCGAGCCTGCTTATCACCTAGCCTACGGTATTTATTCTGAACATTTGGTCCAGTGTCCGGGAAGATTTTTAACATAATCGGTCAAAATCCTAGTGCTTCCAAGTCTAACCAATTACATGTTGTGATCTTTTGGTTTTTCTTCATTAACTTGAGGTACATTCCATAGATTCCTCTAAAATGATTGGTACTTTTCCTAAAGTCTTCAACCTCAACCGGCTATTTCTAAAAGTCAACCGATTCATCTGTAACTAGTGGTCGGTTCTCCCCATTCATTGATTCGGTCGTGAAATTTGTGTGTTTCAGGGCCGTGATCGACGAGTACGGGAAGGCAGTGTATGCCCTGACTCTGAAGCTGATGGCCATCCTTTCGGAGGAGATCGGGCAGCCACCCGATTTCATCTTCAGCAAGGTGGGCGGGAGGAAGGCGGGGCTCCGCACATACATCATCAATTACCCGCCGTGCCCGCAGCCCGACCTGGCCATGGGGATTAGCAAGCACTCCGACATCAGTGCCATATCCGTGCTGCAACAGAACAACGTGTCTGCGCTCGAAGTGGAGCGTGATGGGCGATGGGTAACTGTGCCGCCCGATCCCCATGCCTTCGTCATCAATGTCGGCGATTCTCTGCAGGCAATCCATTCATCTTTCATCCCACTTTCTACTTTCTCCTGTTTAATTTGTCTTGATCCCATGGCTTTCTCCTATATCTTTCTGTGTATTCCAAATTGGCTGGATTGGGGATCATGTCCTGATGAAATGTAGCCGAACGGTTTCATTGTTGATGTGGCTGAAAGGGTAGAGAGCTGCAGAGAAGGCCCCATGACCGATCACTCATCCAAGAGCAGAAATTTTGTCACAATTATTAATTCATGGAGGCATTATGTTGTCCATCATTATAGTTTCGATCCTTGAGCTGATTGGTTATGTTTGATAATCAACTTAAGTAGGTGGATGACTTGTTGCTCCCACGGATTGTCATCCCCTCTCCTCACTAGTTATCTAGTCCCTAATTTTTTCTGCCATGTCCTTAACTTTTTTGGTATAGCGGAGTGAGCACGGTTTGCAAAGGCCGAACGTTCGTCAAATCGTGTAATTTACGTGCAGATATTCGTAATCGCCTTTTACACCTGATAAAGCTCTCACCCTCCACCCTCAAGAGGATCCTTAATTGCAGGATGCCATGAGGGCTCGGGCTTTATCTGGTCACTTTAAGGGTTGACCCCATCTGTTTGAGGTTTTGATACCAAAACTTTAAGTGGAAAGTGAGTAGGTAGTAGGTATGGGCGATGGGTCAACATGGCACCAGATCCCCATGCTTTCGTCATCAATGTTGGAAATTCTCCATGCAGGTAATCTATTCATCTGCCAGTTTCTTTCTCATCTCTCCCTTTGTAATTCGATTTGGTGGATTGTGGATATCCTGAAGACATGTACTGCTTCACCATCGAATGCAGTTCAACATCGACAAGTAATTGAGTTGCTTCACCATTGAATCGGCTGAATTTGCTTCTGCCTCTAGAAAATGATAGCTCAAATCGCTTCCCAGGTGGTCTTTATTTTATGGTATGGATGATTTTGCACAACTTATCTCCAGAGCGAAAATCGTTAGAATGACGGAAAACCAGCTTCATGTCCAAGCAAGCATGAATGAAGAGTCTCGTTGCCCGCATGATATTCTCACCTACAGTGAATGGCTCCATGACAACATGGTGCACAATCTGACATGACGGACGTGACTCTCTATGAGAAGGAGAGTTTAGAGATTTCCTTTGGGAAAGTTTGTCATGGGGTTGTTAGAGGGGGGGGGGGGGAGGTCGGGGCCACCTCGTGTTTGTATTCTGATTGGTGGGGGGCTTAGTAACTAGGTGCTAGGAAAGTACGGTGTCGTAGTTCCTGAACGGCCAAAAAGAAGCCAGTTTATGCAAGAAAGCGCTATCCTCTACAATGAATGTGGAAGTCAAAATCAATGATCATGCTATCCCCTACCAAGACTTGTGGAAGTCAACATAATATACGATCATGTGGACGACGAAGCAACACTATTTATCATACTAGCCTGGGGACGGGCACCCTAATTGAGGGTTGGGATTCCCGGATGACGAAGTATCGTAGAATATGTCAGAGTTCCTTTTGTTGAACTTATGATGAGAATTGTAGGCACAAAAGTAATTTTTTTATTCTATAAAAACAAACAACTCTTGGTGGGGGCTTCATATCTTGATTTGCAGATGTTGAAATGCACAAATCTAAGCTAATCTACTAACCTGAACGGAGACAAGAACTACACCAGCAGATCATTGACCCAGCTGACATTGACGATGATTCCAGCTATTATGGTTTCAAATCTAAACATTAGGTAATTCGGTGACTGACTGACTGACTGATTGACTGATTCGTCATGGGTAATTCCGTGAATTTTCTTGTATGGCGGCAGATGACAACCAACGACAGGTTCAAAAGCGCGATTCACCGCGCAGTAGCGACGCGAGGAGGCCGTTTCACCATCGGCAACTTCCTGTTCCCGGCTGAGGATGCTGCCATCGGGCCTGCGCCCGAGCTCTGCAGCGACTCACATCCCGCGATCTACTCTCCTGTCAAATTCCGCGACTTCCTTAACGACTTCACTGTCGCACCTCTCGGAGGAGCCCGGTTCATGCATCGGTACAAAGTTTAAGGCTTAATTTCCGACGCATTAAAAGTTTGCTAAAGTTTGACACAAATTTTGATGAGATGGAGGGAAAGTAGGGCTGCACTTTATAACCAAGCTCTTGTTTGAACATCAAGTTCTCCATTAAGCTGTGGTGCTGGATACCTTTGACCTCTTAGAAATGATACGGAGGCCTCGCCTAATATACAGAATAGATGCATAAAACTCTGTTGGAAATGCAGTACAGTACCTCAATTGTCTTCAAAACCATCTCAGAAACTTATGCATAGTTCAGAGACAGAAGATTCATCCACAAAGAGTGCAATGTAATTGTGACAGCAGATGTGGTTCCGATAATTGAGCCTAATCAGCTAAAACCATACCTACTCAACATATCAGGATCGTACTTTTTGACCGCTACAGTAGTAATGCCTAAAATAACTTTTCTTGGCATGAGGTACCTACTTGAATGTGAACTCTTTTTGGCGAATGTCAAAAAGCATCATGTGTATGCACTACGAAAGACTCTTTTATGTGTACCTGACCTAGCACATCACTCTGAGGTTGCACTCAACCCTTCCGTCTCCCAAGAGACCGAAAAGCAGCTGCGAGTGCTTTTCAAAGTGCCTTCTCTTGAGAGCAAAAAACAAGATATTCGCAGAAAACATTTCCTCACTTTTCAGTACCTATGGGAGTGCTACACCACATCCAACAAATGGATTGCAAGAATTTATTGGTGGTCGGAGTGTAGTGTACCATCATTGACTTACTTTTCACGGTAGATGGTTTGAGAGCTTGACGACCTCTAGTCTCATCTGGTATCAAATCATATTGTCATACACAAATCAATGTGTCCCAAGTTCCAACCAACATTTTGAGAGCACCTAAGGTTTCCTGTTATATGCCTATCCTGTGCACTGCCGCACAGCAATTGTTAGAACTACACCGTTGAAAATTAAGACTTCAGAATAATGTGGATAATAAATAGGGTGGACCCCAACAATTGTCAAACGCCTTCACGCGCGAGTGGAGCATGTACGATATTGCCATATCAATATACTCACAAGTGGCACGATCTGTCTCATGCCAAGTGGTTTAGTCCAATGACCATTTGTTTGCCACATGACACATACACCACATTCTTTACATTGGTCAATGTCACAATACACCCTATCTTAAACACCAAAATGTGAGTTTCATGTGATACACAACATTTTTTTGTAAGCGGAGACTAGTGTTGGTAGATCTATAACGATGTCCACATTGAATACAATGCAGGTGCTTAGAATTAATGTTGTTCACGCTATTTGTAATAAATGGCGTAGCAATTGTTAGTAGGTGTTGTGCACGCTATCTAGTCAAAATTCTTCCTGACGTTATTTGTTTGTTCTACCTGAGTTAAACAACACGGCTGTAGATTCCTACTGTTCCTGGACAGAGCAAGAATGTGAAGGACCCACACACAAGTTATATACATGTAGAGAAACGTCGTGCGTCAAGAAGTTAGGGTCGAGAGGTGCGACAGTGTCGTGCGTCAACAAAATAATCAATGGCTAAATTCCACTGCATCATTGCATTTAGAGCCCCAGCTTCAGCTGATGCATATTTTGCCCCCCTAGAACTGTGCATCTAGCTTCAATCGACCGCTGGAATCAAGAATCAAGCTTACATTCAACAACCTCTGACACAAACTTATTGCATATCTTGCTCCCCAAAATTGTGCACGAGCTTCAATCAACTGCAGGAATCGACAATCGAGGTAAACATCAAGAACCTCTGCCAAACAATTCAGGTTTTGCATATCTTGCCCCCCTGAGCTTTGCACAAGCTTCAATTAACTGCAGCAACCAAAAACGAAGCTTACATTCAGCCACCTCAGAAAAAAATGTGTTTGCATGTCTTGCCCCCCACAACTGCAGTCATCGAGAGTCAAGCTACAATCAACTGCCAGAGGTTCTTGAGTTTATGTCAGCCACAAGATGGGGGATGCAGGTTGTGAATTGGACACTGAGAATAAATTGGCGACGGGTGAATTGTGGGAGACCTGAGAGAGGCGAGGATGATACACGGTTACAAGGAAGAGTGTGATCTGTACTTTATTAAAATTTGGTGAGTATCGGTAATGTACATCCCGCTTAAGGGGTTGAAAGAAAGCTGAGGCGGAGAGATTCCTATCCATTGATACCCCCGCTCCCGGAGCTCAACTTGAAGGCGTCGATGATGTCGAAATGCATCTGCAAGCTGGGTTTGAGCTTTGGGAAATAGAGGTCTTCGGTGACATGTAGTTTGTAATTGCCGGGCTTGGCCGCGGCTGCCCCCAGGATTTGGATACACTTGTTTTTCTCCTCCACCAACCAAGGCCGGTCGCCATCGCACCATTGCCGTGGGGTGCCATGGAAGGCGAGGAGTAGGCCAGCCTCTCGATTCCTTGCCACCCTCGCGAGGCCTTCCAATACACGAGCATCGGTTTGATAGGCACCGTTTCGGTTCAATCCAACATCCACATAGTGGACCTCTTCAACACTGCGCAAGAATTCCTCTTTGCTTCCCGGCAGGAGGTAGGCACCGTTGCTGGCACCGCTGCTGGCTGCATGCTTCAACTTGCCCTGCAAGAGTGAATCTGGTCAGATGGACCCCCGGCAATTTCAATCTCCCACAAAAACACTCGTGAGCGGTGTTCAAATTATTCGAAGAGTCTTAGTTAGCTCAATCACCAAGAGGTCTCAAGTGTACTTCAACGTTCTAGATGAGGAATTTAGGCTGTAGAGTAGATGGACAACCGATTGATTGGTGTTCTAGTATTATTTACTGAAGAGAAGAGGCTCGGGGGTGACAAGAAGATCGTCAACCTAAGTCACTTCCTTCCTTCTCAATTCAAGGGGCCTCTCTCTCTCTCTCTCTCTCTCTCACAAGCGGTTCACCTTGAAAGTACAGTACACCTTCGACAATTCACCGGGTATCGTCCCCCAGGTTTGAAAAGAAACCAGTGGATGAGCAGGTTTCTTCATTTACGGACTTTAGAGGGTGGAGACTGAAAAAAGCATGGTATGGTGAGGCTATGGTGTGGAATTGAACAATTTCGTGGATTCTGCCTTACCTCGGATCTTCTCGACTTGCGGATGAACGATCCCTGGGGCTGCAGCATGCTCTGGGTTGCATTTACATCTTCCATGTGTGAGAGCTCAGCCAACAGTTGATTGAGCACCACGCCTCCTTTGCTGAAGCCCAGAAGAATTGTTCGAGGGCATTTCTTCAAGCCCGGAGAGAATCCATTTTCCTCGGGCTGCTTCCCCAGGGCCACTCGCCTTTTCAGGTTCCGAGGCAGCTGTGCGTTCACCTTCACATGTGAAGTGGGAAATGAAGTGAGTGCACTGAGTCCTCTCTCAAGTGAAGCAACGGAATAACGAAGGAGAGAACTCAAGTATGCAAAGAAAAGAAAGATTGTGGTACCTGTGTGAGGACACTTCTGAGGAGAGGTACGAGGACGCTGGAGGCGGGGAACTCCTCTGGATTGTAACCGAGGGGCTCTCCCCAATCGGTCAGGGTGTGCTTTGGCAACAAGTTCTCGTAACAAGCGAAGGAGCATCTGTAATTGGAAGGCTCCACAATATATACATTCACGGATGGGCCGAGTTTCTTCACCAGGATGTCAGCAATGTTGTCCGGCTTGGACAGGCGCTCAATCACCGTATTCTCGGTCCCTTCCACCCGATCGCCCACGAAGAATATTACGTTGCTTGATGGTGTCTGTGCCATAACAAGCCCGCACTCAATCAGCAATCATCATTCTTCCGCAGAAATGGAACCAGAATTTGAAGACCAGAAGATGTTCACTCCGTCCACAACATTGCTCACTGAAAACAAACTAAACCACAAGCAGGCAGCTTGAAGACGTAGCATTGCAAACTAGCCAACGAGCCCTCGTCTACCCGGCCGCTTGCTGCAGCTTCAAGAGACGTATTCTCCAGTGGCCAGGAGGGAGAAGTCTCTAAGGAAACGCAATCCTGAAATTCTAAAAGCATCCGCTGAGCCTGGTACGAGAGCCTTGAATAGAAAGAGGCATAGTCTCCGACAGGGCCAAACCGAAAGCATCACTACGAGTCTGAAACTAGAGGTGATTTCTGGAATTCTGCACTTCACCATTGACGAATGAGAAGTATTCCCTAAACCTACTTATCACTCTATGTTCTTCGATTGAGCGGAACGCTGGCAGCCAGGTGATTTGATTGAGGGCATCACCAAATGCGTATGCGCGGAGGTGGAGATAGGGACAGGACAAAACCCCAAAGCATGAGAGAATGCGTGCTAATGACATTCAATTGCAACAAACCCGCACTAGGAATCTGAAACCAGAGATACCTTGAGAATTTCTGCTCTCCACCATTGAAGAATGAGAAGGAACAAATGGGAGAGGAAATAATCAAGGAGCAGAGCAATTGGTTCCCGTAGAAATGCGAATGCTATCTTCAGCTACCTAATTGTCTTTGAATGCGGGATCATCTCCCTCCTGACACCATTATCACCAAACACCGGCATCGAAACCATTCCTTGATGATCTACTTATGTCTCTACGTTCTTAGACTGAGAGGAACACTGGCAGCCAGATAATTTGAGAGTGAGGGGATCACCAGAAGCGTATTCGTGGAGTTGGAGACACACAGGGACGCCGTGACCCTGCAAGGGCCGTTGGAGGGGTCGCTCCCGTAAGCTTGCAGCACGCCTGTCCATCTCAGTCCAGCCATTGCACTACAAGAATCACCACACTTGTTCCTCCTCCCCCTCCTCCTCAAGAAATCTCGCTCCTCCGAAATCTCTTGATGATAACCAGAGCAGCTTACTGAAAGCTTTACAGAAGATCTCCAAGCAGCAGCAGACTCTTTTCCACCAAGTACATTTTCAAAATCATGCTAAACAATTTTGTGCCTTTACCTCCCTCCTTCCTCTTCCTTTCCCTCACTCCTTATGATCCTCCAACACTACCGTAACATCGGTTTTACCCAGGCACTAACGGGCACTGAGAAAGGAAGGAAGGACACAGAGGTGAAAGTTGAGCTTGGACGAGGTAAGTAAGTTAAGAATCACGGACGCCACTCATCATGACATGGCTCCTCCTCAAAACAAACGACACTGTCAACAATGCGCCTTTCGGTTCCGGGTCAAACACGCCGCTTGCAGCAGGTCTTGATATTCCTCCTTTCGGCTCAATTACTCAGAATGCAAGCCAACCTCGGAGCAGAGAAGGTACAGGTCCCAGGAGAGTGAAGACAATGCGGGGGAGATGATAGACGAGAGATGATGGATGGGATGGATGGGTAGGATATGGGAGGATGGGGCCAGTGGACGGACAGACAGACAGACAGACAGACAAGGAAGACAAAGAAGACAAGGCAGGCAGGTATGGGTGGTGTGGATAATGCTACAACGTACTACTACGGGCGAAGCAGCTTATGCGACACTTGGATGAAACGCAGAGGTCCCCCTTGCGGCAACAAAGTGCACGGCAGAGAGAGACAAACCGTGGGCTGGGAAGTTGCAGGCTGTAGGAATCAGGATTCGTCAAGGAGCTGGCATGGGCAGTATAGTGGCTGCTGCAACTACTACTGCTTCGTGATGAGTCTCGCTCCGAAGTACGTGATGAGGAATGCGTCCTGTTGTTGTTGCTATATATTAACATGGATGTCTGCATTAAAATAAGGTGACACAGAAAAGTGCAAGAAAAAGTGCACATGCTTCTGACAAAGACAAAGGGGGGAAAGTGCAATTTTCCGCCCCTAAAGTGCAATTTCTGGAGGAGATGACTAATGGGAGACGTGGACCTTCTCCTGAGCTTCAGATTAGGGTTAAGAAATTGCCCCGATGATGATGATGTCTTCCCAGGATGGTGGGAGCTAAGCCTCATTGATCCATTAGTAATGATCTGTAAACCTTGGGCATGCATCAATTAGGCGGCCTTGCTTCCCCTGCTTGCAGCAGCAAAGCAATAGTGAAGATGAAATTCAACGGAGAAAAAACTTGGTCGGCGAATTGTGGGTTTCACAGAAGATTCGGAGGTTTAACGTTTACCACGGTGACCAGAAGAGTGAATAAATGAGTGAATCAATGACTGATCCATGAGTGAATCGGACAAGGTTCAAACTCCTGTGTGAAAACTGCTCCGATCTGGGATCAATCAGCTTGTGGTCCCCGATAAGAGTTGAGAAGCAGTTCAAGAACACCATTTGGATGATGCATCCTTAAAATTACTCTTTCTGAACCACACAATTTGCTTACACATGATCATAGTGACCTCCAAAAAAAATTCTCTCCATTCAAGCAGAGCTCCACTGCGGTGATTTCGAAACGGCAACTTGTGCAGGGCCTATTTCTCCACATGAAATCGGTGCAAGATATTATGCACTCGCCCGGAAAAGAAAATTCCTGGATGCTTCACAGTTATCATGCACTGACCAGACGCTTGCTAATCCCACCGCTAAACCTAACTTTCTTGAGGATGATTGGCAAAGCTAGTAGAGATTGTAGCACAAGTTTTGTGCATCCGTTTTAGAAAGCGTGCCAGTCCGGTAGGACCCACTGGAGGAACAATTACGCAGCGACTCACGCGGCATCCCAAAATTCTCATTCTTATTCTCAAAACCTTTGCTGCAGCAGCTGCTGCGATTGGCCGCTCTTCTCGGCACAGCAAATCTAACAGCTTCTTTGTCATGATCACCAAGCCAAGCCTACTACTTAAGCTTAGCTGTGTAACTACTCCCGATTTTTAAATTCCTCAGTAATTGCACTCGATCATGATCTGCCCCACCACCACCATCACCATCACCACCACCATCTGCGACTGACAAACCCTGGTGGAATCATTTACCCTTGGTCTACTGTGTGTGTACGAAATGTTTATATATATATAGATAGATAGATAGATATATTTTTATTTTCTATGTGTACTTACTTCAACTCTCATCATCATCATCATCACCATTCCTCCAAAATCTTGTCTCACTTGTAACTTTCATCAGGACGATTTTATGCCCTCCACCCATTGAAGTCTCTTAAGGGTCAGTTTAGACTACGATGAAGAAGTGCACCGGTCGGTCAAGAATTTCAGCCCAAGATAAGGTTATTTGACGCAACAGTTGGTATGGTAGACAAGATGGAAAAATGATTAAAAAATATGTACAAAAAAATTGCTTCAAGTTGGAGTTCTCAAGAGGCTAAGATTCTTGGTCATAGTGGAAACCTCAGTTGATGAAGAACCCATTTGTAGCCAATCATATTGTTTCATTTCTTTAAAATTCTTGACTAGTGCACTTCTTCACCATAGGCTAAATTGGCTCTAATGTGAATCATACATTTGTTAAACACAAAAGTGATCGTTCATCCAAGAGCAAAAGAGGTTATCACAACCCGTCACAATGTTTCATCCATGGAAGCACAATGTCATCCATTATTCTCATATTTTGTTCATCAATTGATTAGTTTGTGATCGATAACCAACTCAAGCAGGTGGATGACTCGCCGCTTCCACTCCATGTATCCTCCGTCCTTGTTCCCCACTCCCCTTCCTCTATTTTATGGATTTTTGCTCTCTATACTTGAAAACTGAAGATGTGGTATTGAAGCTAGCTCAATAGATACATGTAGCTTCATTGAATTCTTGTAAATTAAAAATTAAAAATAAATTAAAATCAAGCAAGACCTTTCACACTTTGAAAGTTGTAGGTGTTTTCCCCTTGGTGGTTGTACAATAGTTTCTTCTACAATTGAGTGTGTTCAATTTGTATCAACTAAAATGAAATAATGAGCCACTAGGGTCAAAGGCTCACATTGGTGAGAGGGGAAGACTCACATATTCTAACAAATTTAACAAAAGTAATTGTAACAAAAGAAAGTAGTTTATAATCAAAGAATTTCTTTGAAGTTTGAGAATCAATTCAAAGAAGTTGAAGAGAACCTAGCACACTTCTCCACAATGTATGTCCATTTCAGACACCAAAAGAGCATGAATTTATGTGAAAACCCTAAATGCTTTGATGTGCATATCCTTTCACTTGCAAAAACGAATATGCAATTAAGTTTTTGTTAATTTTTTTGCTACTACAAACAAATTGCAAAAAGGATGCTCAACCGGTCAAAACTTTCTGAAACCCTACTCATACATAGAAGTAGTGGGCCATACATTTTCAATACAAGGAACAAAGGCCTTGAACTAGTGAGGCTTGTTGCACTTTTTGTTGGTTACTCCTTTTCATAGGAACATAGAAACTCTAGGTTGGGGGCTCAACTCACATAATGAGAGTATATTTACTCCCTATGGATGTTCAATTATAATTTGCTTAATCAAACAAAGCACTGTCAAAAAAATTCGATAGCATGATACAAAAAACTCTCTTCTCTTTAAACCCTTTACACCCAAATTCCTCCAGTGCTCCAAATAGGAGACACCAAAAATGATAGTCTTGAACACAAGCAATCAAACAAACACCAATTGAAATGCAAAATTGCAATTCTAGGTTCTCAATATATGTTAAATTCAATTAATACAATTATGATTGAATCAAAGGCCATCCACAACAAATAAAACATGGCTTTCCATTGTGAATCACGACAAACCTAACAATTCCTCAAATAAAAACCAATTATACTCCCCATGTGTCAGCCATAAACCCCCACCCTTATGCGTTGTAGTCCGGGTGAGAGCCCATGGCTCACATGCACTTGATGACCCCCTTGGCCATGCAGTCCCTCTTTCAATGCTCCAACAATATAAATGTTAAGCACACAACTCTTTATTCAAGTAAAACAAGGTCCAAAGTATTTAGAAATACTTTCTTCCTGGCGGTCATTCCCACACAATCACCTAATAATTATCCAACCACTCTCACGCCTCCAAATTCGCCACATGAACTATTCTGAGGTAGGTTAATGCCAGCTCCGAGTTCAACATTCGAATTTGGCAACACCTCCTAAATTCAACTACTTACTTAGCTCCCACTTAGCATCACCCACATTTATCTTTAACCTATTAACCTCGTGCTAATTAATCCCTTGTTATGTCTATAACTCCCTTTGCCCCCACTCCTTAGACTCCGAAGTGGTCCCATGTTTCCAACAGTAACCTCAGCTCCTCGACCCCAGCAACATCCTCCACTTTGCTCGGCAGTGTCCTTGGCTGCCAGGCCTCTAGCACCAACATTCACGTCCCAAAATCCAACACTTAACCACAATGAGCTTCGAGCCCACCAGCAATTCGCCACTACTTCACTGCCCATAAGCCGCAACTACTGAGATTCCGGTTTCTCAAGCACCTTCAAGTCTCTTGCAGTTTTGTGAGAGAAATTCCCTCGGACGCCAGTTGAAATGAGTTGGGCTCACCGGTTGCTCACAAGTGCTAGTGTACCAACCTTGCCGACTGTTCGGCAGATTCGCACCCAATGATGTATACAAGTACCTCTTCATCTGTCTGTAGGTCGGTGGCGTCTCAGATGCACTTCAACTCCTAGCTCTCCTGAACCTCCCGCATTCACCCCTATTTTCTCCATTCAGCAGTACACCTAGCTTCCCCCTGCACTTGATCGCCACTCCCTCCAGCCGCCTCGCTCGAATTCAACCAACCTCTTCCGAGATGAGAGGAATTTTCTTGCCCAAAGTTACAACTCCTACTCTGTGAGCAAGAGCTTCTTAGCGTGTTGTCAGCCTCCTCATCCTTCCCTGGGTGAATTCTACATTAAAGGTTTGAGCTGGTGCTTCATACTTCCAATTCGGCAACCTCCCAACCTCATGACTGCCACCAATCCACTTCAGATCTCAACACCCAACCGCTTCTACTCTACCCCCCCCCCCCCCCCGTGTTTAACACCGTTGGGTGCGCCGGTGCCGAAAATGTGGCAGCGTGCCTTCCCCCTACGGCTTCCTACACCAGCATCCGAGCCATCTCCTTGGTAGTCCACAGCCTTGCACAATGTGGGGAAGCCGCAAGTTGATCGGCCACGGAGCCTCAGCCAGCTCCCATTCTCTCACACCGCAGCCAACAGTCTGGATCCTTCCCCATAACCAGCAACAGAGAGCCGCAAACTCTTGGCCTCCCCCCTAACCGTTTTTGGGATCCCCACCTCCGGGTTTAACTAGGGTACAGTGACCCCCTCCTATTACGAACATTAACTACACCCATCCAAGTCAATATAAACCCAACTTGGTAAGCCCAAGCTCTAAAGCCTAAGAACCCCCACTAACCAACTTCTAAATAATTCCCGTTAATCCTGCGAACACTAAAGCGCTAATGCCCAAGCCTAAAGTTTAAGTTGCAATCCAACTCAAAGCCCCACTCTTTTTATGTTTTTAAATACTCGATGAAAATTCAAAGCCTAAGTTTTAATAAATTTTAAGGTTTAAGAACATATGTGGGCTCAATATTGGGCTCACACCATGTCCACCCCAAGCCACCCAATTGTGCAATTTATGTCCCTCTCGAGGTCGACCCAAATGCTCCAAGCATATGTGAAGACAAAACTTACAAGAATGACCTACTGAGTAAAAGGATAATCCTAAGTAGGTTGTGCATGCTCAAAAGTGGTGATTATATGTGAATGAGGAGCAATCTTTTTAGTCACGGTAGATCACTCTAAGGCATTTTTGTGCACCACGTGCAGCTGGGGTTTTTTTTGTTTTGGGGCTATTTACCTTCAAGGGTTGAATTAAAGCCTCCCTATAATTACTTAAATTTCAAAAATGGCCCATTTGTTTGCACCCTTCCATTACTTATATTGTCCAAGTCACTGCAATTTTTTGTACTCTATATTCCTTTTAAGTTATAAAAGCTAATCTACTTCCTAAAGCTTCCAAGAGGCTCAACAAGATGGTTTTCGACGTCTTCTTCTATTTCCGGGAAATCGGCCACTTCTTGGAGACTACGATTTGCTACATGAGTCCCATCATCAAGACGACGCCGTTTAGGGGCCTCCTGGACTTCACATCGCAATGGCAGGACATACACATCACTTACTACATCGTTCAAACCCTCCATCTTTTGCCGGATTCTACACCTATTTTCATTGTCCCAAAACTGAAATGGCCACTCCAACGCAGATTTATCCTCCAAACGAACCCTAAGGGAGGCGTATGTTTCCTCCTCCAATACTTTGACTTTGCTGAAATACTGCGGCACAGCAAATTCCCCCTCCATGGTCCACATCTTGATTTGGATTGCCATAATTCGAATGTAAACCGCCCCAGTAGATGCAGATCAATACACCAAACAAGGTGTGCACGCACCTAAACCCAAACCCAGCTCTGAAAACGCACCTCCAAAACACAGCGGACGAAAACGCGAAGCAAATTGAAACCCTAGCCATCTGCAAACGGGCGTGGGGAAGACGACCCCAACGACGGCACGTTCCCTTTTCATCCATTTTTGGACAGACGGAAATCCCAATTATCGTCCATCCCCATGAGTCCTAAACCCATTTAGAGATCATACTAAACATACCTTCTAGGATCCTTATCTTTAGCCCCTATATTAATTTTACAAAAAAAATAATGGCCCACGTTTTATGTCCATCTAACTTACTTATAATGGGATTGTCTACATTTAATGGCCCCTTCATTATTTGGAATTCCTTTATAATTTTATTTCAAATGATTTTAATCCTCTCTATATTATGCCGCATGTCGTTTTTAAAATGCACTAAGTGAACTACCCGTGTTTTTAGTTTAGGACACACTTGTTTTAACACCTCTTTTGGCATGCCAAAATGAGATTGTTCTTCAATATCATAGAATGCTCTTCATTAATTCATCCACTATACCTTCAAGCATGTACCAAAACTAACTAAATGTGGAAGGTGTTGAATGCAAAACACCCAACTCCCAACCAAAGGAATACAATTTCTTGGGCTTCCTTTTGACCTTGAGATTTGCAAATTTCAATCAACCTTGGAGTGTGAATGACAACAATTGCACTCACAAGAACTATAAAATGTGGAAATTTGTACAAATGCCCACAAACCACAGATTCTTCCCAACATTGTAGAGAGTTCTTATAAGGTAGATGGGTCTTAAGTGGCTAGTTTTTTGAATTGGACTCCTATATTTGATTGGTATGTGGTTTGTTGAGTATCAAAGAGCAAACGTCATAAAGACGCATTTAAAAAGAGATTGCACTACATCTTCAAATATTATTAAATACTTTTGCAGTCAATAGTGAACACAATTGGAAGGACTTATGTATTTAGTTAAGAAACCAATAAACATGCACTTCCGACAACCATAACTAACTTATGAGAGGTCTGAATTTCAATATGGTCTTTGCATATGTTTCATCATAGATTTGCCAATGCAACATGCATTTTGTTGAGTAAATCTAATAAGTATAAGTTGGAGAAAATTAAATATGAACCAAATAACACCCACATACCTTGGATCCAAACAACACAAATGGTATTCACAAGAAATACTCATAGCAATACTGGTAATTTGTAGCATGCAATTTCACACTCAAGTGAGGCATTGACATAAGTCATTCTTGTTATGTAGTCATGTGATACGTCTTCAAAGGTTGCCAATTTCTTTTCATAGGAGAATTCAATATGTTGTGTATCTTGCCTCTTATTAAATTATGTAGTTCCTTATTGGGTAGTAATATGCTCTCCAACCCCAAAACCTTCTACTCTTTGAGCCCTTAACATCCACTTTTCTTGTGTACCCCAAACAAAAGACACCATAATGGCATGATCAAACACAAAAATTAAACAAATACCAATTACAAGGCATACACCCTAACCTTGATAATGTCACACCGTCCGTTTCACCAAAAAGTGTGATATAAACAAGGTGTGACATACTTGATAATGTCACATTTTGTGCATAATGTGATATTATCAAAAAATATGTAGAAAATCAAAATATAATTACAATTTAAAAAAAAAAACAAATACGAGACTTCAATGTTTTTGAGTGTAAAATCTAATTCAAAATTGTGAATAACAACAAGAGCACATCATAATGTGTCATTGAGATCAAGTAAAGACCTCTCACTAGAGACAAAGAAGCTTCTAATGTCACATTGTTTTGTTGATGTTAAATGTGCAACATCAATTCTAATGAGTTTGTCATGGATTTTTTCCATTTCTAACAATTCATGAGTGCTGAAAATCTGAGAACCTTGGCTAGCCATAAAATTCAAAACATCTTTAGCATATTTTTGTGCATCGCTTAGCTTCACTACTTTAGACTCATCATCACTGCTATCAACAATCAATGGGTCCACTTCCATGGAATCAAGAACCTGTTCGCCATCTTGCACTAATTGCACAAGCTCCTCAGTAGAAAATTCCACCTCAAAATCATCTTCACCTTCCATGTTTACGTACTCCAAAGGACAAAGCTTTTCTACAGGCAGTGTATCTGTGTGTTTGTGAACTTCCACCTTTGGCCTCAACTTACAGACAACTGCGAGTATGTAGAATTGAGCATTTGGACTCCGAAACACGTACCAAATTTGAAATTACACAAGGCATCCCACTATGCCGAAAGCATTGAATGAGAGCTCATTCAATGACCCCCAATATGCTTTGCTTTAGCCCATGCTCACCCATGAACAATAATATCGAACCCATGCCCACCCATACAATACATCCATACTTGATATTATCACATTTACACTACGGATTTTGAAAAAAAATAGTGACATTATCAAGGGTGATAGGGATAATAACGAGGGAGTTTTACACTATGAAAATCGGTTTCAAACTTTTAGGTGACAATATCAAGGTGTTCTATTAACAAGGGTGACATTATCAAGGTTAGACTGTATAGTCAAATAATTTCTAGCTCTACCAAGTAGTTGAACCCTCTGCTGCAAACATGACTTTGTACAATGACCTTGCTCACATGATCGGCCCATGCTTTTGTCTTGATGTCAATGATAATCCCCTTGTTTGATGGTCCATAATTCGACTCGATTGCAATTGTAGATTGGCCTCAAGGGGGGGGGGGGCAGTGTGTTAGAAAGTTAAGGATATAGGTGCGAACAACCACTATTTTATAGGGGGGTATTACTTTCAATTCTCTTCTTTTTTTCACATGCTATCATTATGTAAATTTCTACTTTGGGTTAATAGAAAAATGGCTTGCATTACTTATAATTCCAAATTACCTATTATTCCATACCTTATAGTACTTTAAAGATGTCCAGTGCCATTTTTGATACCCTATATTACTCTTAAGTCCAGTTATAATTTTTAGCCCCCATGTTTTTAAAATACCCTATCATTTGTTCGCACGTATATTGCTACTCCAACCAATGACTACCCCCCCCCCCGAGAGACTGGCACCTAACCCAGTGCCATAGAACACGCAACAAGGGCTTCCATGAGGTGTTCAACACTTTCTAGCACAAAGAAAGTTTGCTAAAAGTCTAGTAACAACCATCTAAGAACACATTGGTACACCAAACATGAGTGAAAACAACATACGAAAACTATGCAATAAATTCACTCCTAATTGTATTCCTCAATAACCATCACATGGTCACCAATTGCTTTCACATGGGGGGGGGATGAGAACCTTGGGTTAGCATCATTCATCCTTTGGGCATTGTCATGTCATGTAAATACACATGACTACACATAACACACAATGTCATAAACAATCCAAACAAGAGTTTAAAATAGATAAGAAAAGTATGCAAGTAGTTTATTCCTAATTTTATTAACACAACTAAGGGTCATTTATTGGTTTCACATAGGTACTCTCTAAAAATCATATTTGTCTTGAAGCATTTCAATAGGTGATGTGATTCAAGGGGGTTGGAAGAAACAAATTACACACACACACACACACACACAAGAGAACCTAGGGTTGCGATCATTTGTCCTCTAGTCATCATGTGGAAACAATTTATACAACTTAGAGCAAAATATACATACAAAATCTACGCAAGTAATTCAAAACCTACTTGTATTCCTTAGCACCCATCATAGGGTCACCGATTGCTTTCACATAGGTTGTCTTCACATAAACAAATCTACATTTGATAGGTGAAATTTGTGATAGGTGATTGGAGAAAAAAAAAAAACAAAAACAAACAAACAAAATTTAAAGCACTAGAGCTTAGGTTGGATCATCCATCCTCTAGCCATTAAGAACATAGCAAATCTTGCAACCAAGGATCTTTAGGGGGGGGTGGGACATCAATTCAATCTTGTAGGATGATGCAATTCCACATGGATTAGGCAATGATGATGATTCTAATCACGTGCACTTGAACAAAGTCCCACAAATTTCATCCAAGATTGAGCATATTCACATTGGAAATTTCAACCAAATCCAAAATTTGAAATTCCAGCAACATTCATTCATTCATTGAAAGCTAAACCGAAAGCATACAAAAAGAAAATACAATAACATATGGAGAGATTGCATACACCTGGTTGCACAAGAATCCATTGGTGTTGCATCAATCATTATGCTACCTCACCATTATAAGCAAAACTCATAAAAATCTACAAATCCGTTGGAGCGGACATCGATAGGAATGATTAAAGACCAAGAAGAAACAAAGGCTTGGGTTGTATTCTAGCCTCCAAGTGCGCCAATCTTGCTAGAGATTGTGGGAGGACATCGTAGAGTGTCGCAACATAATAAGGAAGTTGCGCGAGAACACAAACATGGGCTCTTGCATCAATGGCCAGGAAGAAAAAGGGACATCGTCGGACGGCCCTAACAAGACAAAGTAACGTGGTTGCGCTATAGGATGTTATTTGTGTAGTGCTCAAGGAGCCTTCCCCTCAATAAATAAATGAATAAAATCCAGCTCATGTGATGATTTTATATGATATTATTGCCCTATAATAATGAGCTCATCTGAAGTAATGGGTTGTTACAGGTTGAACTTGCAACTTGGCTCTTAAACAAACACCTATAAGGTAGCCAAAACCATTTCCTTTATTTGTAAGCAATTTTGCATAAGTTTAATACAAGTGTGAAATTGGAGTAATTTTTCACAAGTCTAGAAATTGATATCATAACTTTTGAAAAATGAATGGGGAGAACAAACCACTAGTCACAAATAAACTGATTGAATTTGAAAAATAATTGATAGAAGTTCAAGACCTCAAGAAAATTACTGATCATTTTAGAGGAATCTAAAGAACATACCTCACATTAATGAAGAAAGTTGAAAGATGTCAAAGTGTAACGAAAGCCATGTTTTTTTAACTTACGTTGTTCATGACACGGACTTTGAAGGCCTCATATGTTATTCTTCATGGTTTTTTCCATCACATTAGAAAATGATGGTTACATGTGTGATTCTTCACAACTTTAGGAGACTCTATGTATTAAGATTGGGGAGTTGTCGGAAATGGGTCTATCTACCACGCTTGAGTGAAATGTGGTTAGACTTGGACATAAAAATAAAGCACCAACATGACACATGTTAACTTGCTTCTCAATTTTAAAACAAGTCAATTGCTATTTGAAGGTTGACTCTTGATGCAAAAATAGAATTTCCCTAAATGTTCATGCATCTGCAAAGGATCTCTTTACATTTCCACTCAAATGAAACACATGTATACTATATATTGTCTATCTAGAATATATATTTATGTCTAATTACAAGCATGCCAAATATAGAGCATCTTCATGCAGAAGCTACAGCTATTACACTCAGTTGTTGACATTTAATGGTTTCATTAAAAACCACTTCACACATGAGACAGAAGGCCCAAGGCCATTGTATTCTAAGATCTCTCATTGGTCGAAAAGGCAGAGACGCTCCAAGTTCACTTCACACTACTGTTCTCCTTCTTGAGTATGTCACGTTTGAGAAACACAAAAGAAAAAGTTGTATTATCGAGGTGTTGTATTATCGAAGGAATTTGAAAACATAAGTAATATGAGCTTAAAAAATACATACTACAAATTTAAGCAATATAGATGGTATGAAATAATAACTTATAACTCCAAAAAAAATCAAATATTCTCAATAACTCTTGAAATAGGAGTTCAAAGATCTCTGGTGTTGTCTACCCAAGTTAGAAACTGTCATCTTATCTAAATTCCATACTAACTTTTGAAAACTAATCATTTCATCAATGCCAAAATATAAAGAGTTCTCTAATAAGAAACTAGGCAACAATGATGCATGATGTTTAGCATCACTAAGCTTTATTGTAGGTGGAGCAACATCATCCATGTCCATTCTACACTAGTGACCCTAATTATCATTAAGTTCCCAATGATAAGTGAAGTTCCCAAGTGAAAATGGATGCATTAATTTTTAGATGTACAAAACATAGATGAAAGGAAATATAGCATTAAGTACAACGGAGATTCTAAATGCCGCATTATGAAGTGCCATAGTTGTATAAAAGAGGGAGTTTTGAACTAAAAATTTTGGTCTCGCAAAAATGTGTTGTAATATTGAGGGTGTTGTAGAAACAAGTGTCGTTTGAACAGGGTTAAATTGTAAAAAGTGAAGACCTCAAGGCCCCCAAAAATTACCATGGATAAAAAGTCTACATAGATTCCTACATGATAGACCATGTCAGTGATATGACTTTTGGATAAGTACCAAGGACCCTCACAACTACATGGTCACGGCCCTTGGCTCGTGTGTGAAATGTCCCTAAGTATATGTTTGAAAAACATGAATTTCATTTTCATGCACTTTGTTATCCACCTCCCTCTTGGTAGTTATTGAACACTGTTGTTGATTCATTTGGGGGTACTTTCGGGCTAAAGTAATAATTACTTGTTTATTATGGTCCCATACAGATATGAAATGAAAACATGGGAGCCATATTTCTTTAAAAGAAAATCCATTCATATTTAGTAGTAAAAATGTATTGAGAAAAATTACCAAATCTTAATTGCAACCCTAGATTGGGGTTAGGTTGAACCATCACATGTGTAATCATGTCACATTGACTTTTTTAATTTGAAAAATTAAAATAAAACCTTGATTGTTTCATGAACTAAAAAAAGGGGTGAGAAGACACAATAATTATTATTATTATTATTATATCTGTGATAATCAAAGATGTTGCATCATACTTTCAACCTGAGTGCTTGCATTTAGGAAATGATGGCATAAATATTGAGGTAAGTGGGCATAAGTCATTACTCATCTTAATAGAACACCTATATTTGAGTAATTTGTAGTTGAGTGTGGAACTAGGACCATACACCAAAAACACATGTGTTTAAAAGAGATTGAACAAAGTAATTAATTTTAAAAATTATTCTAGGTCCAATGGTCAACACAATTAGGAGGATCTATATGAGAATCTTCACTTTCATAATAATAATATAGTTCTATGAATTGCACTCTATGAAACATTATGAGGAAATGACTATGAACTCGAATTGAATTTGCATACTCGTCGCATGTTAAACATCCTAGGAGAAGTGGGTGGCATAGCTAAAAGTGTCCATTTGTCTCATTGAAATAGCTAATTATTTGCTTTTGATGTGTCAAAACCGACAAGTAGCGACAATGTGTTTTGCTAACAAGGTGCTAAGCACGTGAGGCTACAATGCTCGACAAAGCTTTAGTTAAGTTTGGGCATACATGATGACATGTACATGAGGTATGCATATCAACATGCCAATATATTGTCCCAAGACAATTGTAGTCTTTATCCCAAAGTGGATAACGAATAGGCTTAGGGTGGGTTTAACACTAGGGTCCAAGACCAAAGAAGCTCCAAATCAAGCCATCCTATTGGTGGATAGCAAAACTTTGGACCCAAGAAGTTAACAACATGATCCAAGTTATAGAATGAATGAAGTGGAGTTAATGTGGCATCGCTTTCTCATCAATTCCCAGCGCTCACAACTCAAGAAAATACTTCGCAAGTTTGAGAAACCAATCTTGAAGCTTGAGTTCAATGTTGAATCCGGCAGTAACATCCATTGAAGGGATCTTTTTGGATTTGAACCCTAATGTAAACCCATCATTTAGGATGTGACTTAGGATGGGTTTGCATCGGAGTCCAAAACTCTTTAAAACTCCAAAACCAAATAATCATATTGCTCATAAGCATAATCTTTGAGTATGAAAATAAGGTCCGATGAGGGGCGTTTTAGATCCTAACTTTCTTGGACCTGGACCTTGATGTAAACCCACCTTTTTTAGTAAGTGAGGAGTTTATAGAGCCCACATACCTATTGAGCTTGGATTTCCAATGCCACAACAAGCATGTTGTGGGGATTTCCAGAGGTGTATCATCTGCAATGAATATCAAACTTGATAAGCTTCTCTACAGTTGTAAGTTAGACAAGGTCAAAGATCTTCTAAACACACTAACATAACTTATATGTTTGATCAAGATAAAGGACAAGAGTCCTTTGAAGCACTTCCGGCCAATCAAATTGAGAATCCAGGCAGGCTCTCTTTGCAACCTTTTCAAATGAATTGTAAGATAATATTGCGTACTAAGCTTATCTCACCGTAACCATTTGGTGCATGAGGTGGCGTCATGGGATTGGGGAACAAGATGACTTCCACATAGCATAACCCTTGTCCTCTCCCGACCTCAATCTAGGTCATCAATTTTCATGATTGGAGGGCTTGGAAGGTAGGGCGCCAAAATGGTTATATCCAATAACTTGCTCAAGGTTGCAACCCTTGAGGGCTACCCCAATTCAGAGTACCTATTATGAACGTCAATTCCCAAGTAGAGGATAACTTTTCTGATAAGCCAAGAATCTTGCTAATTATCAATTAGTATCAAGCTTCTAGCTTTGTCTCCCTAATGAAGTTTTGTTCTTTTACTGTAAAATATGTGTGTTTAAATTTCACAACATTCGGCATCTTGTGATTGTCACCTTAAGGAAAGAAGGAGCAGTTGGAGTCACATTTTGGGAACTCGAAATCCCATCAAGTAAAGGTTTTGGTGCTTCCAACTTTCACATATGGTACTGAGGTTTGAGGAGGTGACTTGAAAAACTCCCATTGGAAGGTTTTTGAGAACTTGGCATGAAGATGTAAATGATGCCTCTCGTCAAAGTGTGTCCTTTGACAATCTACCATATGGTGTTGGCCAAGCATGAACTGTGGAATTATATGCTCTTAAGCTAACTATATGTTTATAACAATGGCTTGCCCACCTTCTCCCTCTCTTTGGTAAAGAGCCAATTATGATATACGAGCAAACCTCTCATTCATCCAACATAAAAACTTGACCACCTATAGGTTTGTTGCCAATTTGACCTTGAGTAAACTAATTATGGGTTTTAAATCTAATTCTTGTGTCAAATTAATGAAAGTATGCAAACCTCCAAACTACATATTATTTTAGGGCTCCTATAGCGGATGAATGAGAGGCATGCTCAAATACAATTATACCCTCTCTCCCAATGGTCGGGGAGAACCGGCAATTAGTTACAAATGAACCGGTTGAAGTTCAAGGTTGCAAGAAAATTACTAATCATTTTAGAGGAATTTATAGAACATACCGCAATTTAATGAAGGAAAGACGGAGGATGTCAACATGTAACCGGTTGGACTTGTAAACACTAGGATCTCAACCAATTATGCCCAAAAATCTCCCTGATCATTGCTCTCTCCTCTTGGCTAGTCAGTCAAGCAACCTCACTTTCTTGACACCTTGCAGAAATTATGTCAGGTTTCAAGTGATTTCACGTCATGTCAGTGGTGGATAAATCGACATGGTCAAGCCCCTAGTGAATTACCAAGCCAACAACTCAAAGAAAGGAGGAAATTTGGACTAATATAAATGACTGGCTATAATATCCAATGGTCCAATTTTATAAATAATCGACTACTACTAACAACTGATTGGAACAATTGACTAACGAATATATTAATAAATAAACTAGAGTTGTTACTACAATAACACTTAATTACATGTTAGTGAATATCAATGCCATTTCCGTTGTGATGCGACATGATGACCAAAGGCCACATCTTGCTCATTTGCATATCCTTGTTTCCCATCTCTTCCTCTCATTTCTCTCTCACCCTAAAAGTTGTGCATTGTAAATGTTGGGAAGGTGGTGATATCTATAGAAGAAAATCCAAAAAAGGATGGAGATTGAGAGCACAAGCGGGTTTACAAAAAATTCACGATATACATAATTATTATGTGTTTCAAAGTTCAACAATCGTCTTCCATGTGGAAGAGCTTTGTTGCTAGCACAAGTGAACCATCATCACCAACCTCCCCAACAATTCGGGCGGTGACTCATGATGATGGTTCATTCATTTCTTTCAAAATATGATGTTGCTCTATACCATTGGACGAATACTCCTCTTTCATGGTATTGGTAAGGACTTGGATCCTCTCCACTTTGTATGTCTTCCCTCAACCAAACTATTCACAAGGGGACTCAATGGTCTTTCCAAATTCTTTGTAAATTCTTGTTGCATTTTGAATGTATCCTAGTCAACAGAGTTACGCGTAGAGCCTTGGGATCAGACTCCCATCGAGTCCATTTGTATTTAAGTTGACATATTCTCAAAATTTGGACTTTTGGGTTGCTTGAGACCTATCAATGGATCCATTGATACATGTGTGATATATGTAAATTTTGCAAGAGATATGTGATCTTCATTGAAAACTTGGATGCTATGATAATAAATCATGACAAGAATTTTCAAATGTCTATTTTTGATGCTAAATCTATATGATTATATGATAAGTATTGAGAATATAATGAAAACAATTGCTATAATGTTATCATAATCAAATATTCTATCGTAAGATCCTACCATACAATTCTATCAAAGAATCCTATGATAGAATACCACACATTATAAGTCCAATTTTACTTAAATATCAGATCGTTGGTTAAAATGTGGGGGTCGGATTATAATTCTGAATGACCATTGATTTTTTGCGTGGGGCATGGCACCAAAGCAACTTGTAACCTAGCATGCCCGGAAATAATCCATTTTGCATTGTCAAATAATCGTGTGAGCATGATTCAAAGCCATCGCTAGCCTAAAGGGAGCGGAGACAGTAGGGTGTCTAATGTCAAGCTATGATACTACACTCATCCGCATGGTAGAGGATGAACGGAGAATAAGAAAATTCATTCATTGGAAGGGAGCTATACAACCTCGGGAGAACTTAGTTGTACATAATAATGCTTTTGGATTCACAACAAAGACATTCAAACAATTGAGAGAAATATTTAGATATCTACATAATGATTCCAAAGAGTAACCTATTCCAACAATGATTAGTGAGGCAAAAGGTGTGACAACAAATATACTGACACCAAATCTCATGCAAGAAGTTTCATTGGAAACCGACGTAGGTAGCCAACACTCTGTATTCCCGCTGTGAATTCTTCTCTCTACTTGACGGAAAAAAACTAGCTAAGTAGGTAGGAAGCCAAGAGCCCACCCACCGCGAGGTAGGCAATAAATCACACCCAACACCAAAAGGATTCTTGAGTAGGGTAGGGCCAAAGGGCTCAAATTCACGTTGGGTTACATGGCGTTGGTTATTTATTTAGTTATTTATTTCACAAATTCTCCAATTGATCCAAAATAAACATTGATCATAGTCATTTATTGATACAATTATTATGTTTGGAACTGATCTTTTGAGTGTGCCATTTATTGAAAGTAACATGCTACAAACTACCCAACATGGGGATGCTGTTGGTGGTCATGTAGCCACTGCTTATTTTGGTTACAACCTCCCCCTCCTTTTGCAATGCCGTCATTACAAACCTTGCAAGATATTGGGGTCCCACGTGCTACCAAAGGTCAAAGCTACACCGACCATGAAATATCATTGTTCCAATATGTTTTGGAGCACCCAAATGACACATGGGTATATAAAACCTAATTTTAATATCATTGATTGGGAGGCTTCTGCAAGGGGTTGGGAATATTATTATAGAGTTGAAAGAAGTTGTGGAAATTTGGACTACTTTAGCCGCACTAAGGGTCAACTTCAACCCCAAAAAAGGAGGAAATAAAATCTCAATAGAAATGAATGTGACTAGATAAATACTATGGTGTATTATTATGGCATGCTCGAGTGACTAGTGCTTTATAATTTCTTCAAGTATAAGTTTCACATACTAAATTTAGATTATATTTAAAATTTGATTTTTGGTTATCCTAACACATGGAATCATAAAAAATGATCTATATATCTGTCTATCTATATTGTTGTGATGGTTGAGATTTTATGCTCTAATTGAATTTTTTTCTTTCCAAAAGTACAAGTTTTTTGGCAAGAATTCATGAATAAACTATTGTTAGTTTGGAAAGGGTTACATTCTAAAAGCATGTTATTTATAAACAATATGTTATTATGGTAGTAAGGTATGCAAGTGCTATTTGGTTGTTCTTCTAAATTGGACACTTATATTTGAATAATATATGGTTAGGTGTGGATCCAAGAACATACAACATAATAAAACACATTTATATAGAAAATGGACTACACTTCAAATTGCATTAACCACTATAGTATCAACAAAATAGAGAGATCAATTAATAAGGAAGCAACTCATATACACTTCTTATAATTTTCATATCTAAATCCAGAGAAATACTATTTTTGTTGGTGATCCTTATTCAAACAATCTTTGACTCTTCCTTCCTTCCTTCATTTCTTCACCTTCCCCTCCCTCCCCTCTCTTTGCTTCTTCCCCCTCCCTCCCCCTCTTTTGGCCTCCCCGGAACCTTCCGTACTCAAGGGTGGAGATGGACAGAAAGAGACCGATCATCGTCCATCTACAAATTCATCCATCCACCCATCCATCTCATGACTTGATCGCAACAAGATCCGTTATGTACGATCCTGACATATGCTATGCCGCTGGGATCCTACCACGTGGCAGTGAGCCCATGTTGTCTGCGTGGGACAATATCCACCCTCCAATCTCATCATGAGGAGATCCAAGCCGCCCACGGCAACCCGGGCGTACTTGTGTCCGAAGGCGACCCTAGTTGGAGTGCCAACTGTGATAAATAAATAAACATTTCCCCCATTAAATTAATGCTTTTCTTATTCCGATTATTCTGAGAACCTCACACTTGGTGGGCTCACCTACACCACCGGCGCATTGCCCTAGTTGAAAAGCCTCCTACACTCCACCCGTGCTAAAAATAAGGGTGAATCTCTCTCCCATGAAATTTCATTCCCTCCCTTCTATGTGTATTAAAAAGGGTTCCTCAATATCTTGTATAAATATACTAGTTATTTTTTTATATATATACACATGCCAAGTGCCATCCGGCCATGGATAAGTGTTGCAATTTATAAAGTAAGTGGAGGAGGTGGGAAAAATAAACATAACAATGCAATCCAACACTCCCCTGAATTTAAGTTGGAGACGGTGCTCCCGGAATCGGTTTGTCAAAACGAGTTTGAACACCATGGTCCATGAGGTAACCCCTAACTTCCCACATCCAATTTTCCTTCAAATTTGTCTTGAAAATGTGATCTCAATTTCAATGACGGTGGCTGAAGATCTAAAGTTATTTTATGTGACGAATTCGACTGTATGGATGGTTGTAGGTTAGAGGTGACAACTCACAGTCCGAATTCCAAATGCCGATAATAGGAATGTCAATCGTGGTCTCGAGGGGCAACCCCAATTTAGAAATTAAATTGGGGTTGGTTTTTTGATCATACCTCCACTTGACTCAAATCATTTCCACATGACAACATGTTACCCTCATTCAAGAGTATGTTAGCATGTAGTTCAATCTCATTTAAACACATGTCATTCTGGTATATGTTCTTGGAGCCACGCATAACCACATACCTTTCAAATTTGGATGTCCGATTAAGATAAGTAACCGAATTAGGCACTCCTACCCTAAAGTAGAAGCACTTGAGATTCTTTCCATGCTCAACTCATTTTATAATATATTTTAGAAAATCTACTAAGAACTTAATCCCTAAGCTGCTAAGAGGCCAATTTGGGACTCTCCATCCACAAACATGTGCACGTCAGCAACAAAGTTTCCACTTTGAGATAGTTGTGTCAAAAGTAGTCCTATCTAAAATTCACTCATTCTCCAAGTACATCTATCAAGTCAGTTGAATGCCTTATTTTTATTGAAAAATTAGGTTCAAACTTCCAAATATATAACCTGTGTGTCTTTGGATGCATGTACACGTTTAATAATTATGAATGTCATATATGAGTATATATTTTTGTTCATTGTCTCCTTTCGGACATAAGAATATGTAGTAAATATACTCCAAACCCATTGATATAAAATAATATGCTTATAAAGCTTGTGGAAGCTCATAGAAATTTTGTATATAGGTCGTGCATTAGGCCCTTGGCCCTTTAAGGTATATTGCAATCAAGCTCATGAAAAATGGCAGCGTGGTATTTAGAATGGGTGTATACATGGTTGGGTGTTCACTTCAGGATGTCATACCACAAAGGATTGTTGATGTCTAGGTACAATGTATTCACAAAAGTACGATTTCTATGGTTTTACACAAAAGCCAAGAACCATAGGCTATAATTCATAATAGCATGCGTTGGTTTCCAATCAAATGTTTTCCAAGGTAATGATCAAGAGTCCTGAAAAAGTTTAAAGAACTTATCCCCAAAGGCAGCTCTTGGTTTCAAGGACCATCAGGACATCCAAAACAACTTAGAATGCCTTATCATTATAATAAGAGGTGGTCCAATAAGTACTTTGTCATGTTCGCATAATATAAGCAAGAAATAAATGTTTGCTCATATTGCATTCTATAGTATAGGACCTACTAACCAAGAATGTTTAGAGCAAGCTCACTCTCGCATTTGCAACTACATTTGCAATTTAACATCCACAATGCAGATGCGGATGCAGGGAAACCGCCCACTCACTGACGTAAATATAACACACAGATGAAATTTTGTGCCACAAGCCTCAAACTCCTTGCATATGTGAGAGATATGCAAGGAGGGTTATATATAATAAGAAAAAAAATTCTTAACCTTCAATCTACTACTTTTCTCTAGTATCAACTAGTTATAAATGAACGAGATGAGTTTGAGAAGTAACCGGTTGAGGTTTGGGACTTCAGGAGAATTACTAGTTATAGATGATCGGGGTGGGTTTGAGAAATAAGTAGTTGAGGATTGAGACTTCAGAGAAATCACTAGTTGCAAATGATCCGGATGAGTTTGAAAAATAACCGGTTGAGGTTTGAGACTTTAGAAAAATTACTAGTTACAGACCGTCTAGGTGAGTTTGAGAAATAACCAATTGAGTTTTGAGACTTCGGAAAAAAAATACTAGTTACAGATGATCCAGATGAGTTTGAGAAATAACCGGATGAGGTTTGGGACTTCAAGAAAATTACTAGTTACATATGAATGGTATGAGTTTGAGAAATAAGCAACCGACGTTTGAGACTTCAAAAAATTAACCATCACAAATGAACCGGACGAGTTTGAGAAATAATTGGTTGAAGTTTAGGACTTCAAAAAATTACTGATCATTTTAGAGGAAATTTAAAAATTAATATTGAAAACAATGCAGGATGAGTGATAATTTTACTTGGGTCTGCATCTACATCTTGGACGGAAGCCACTTTTCATTCTCGGATATAGATGCAGATCTAGGAACGATTGGGCTTGCTCTTAGGGTTTCAAGGAAAATGACTAGCTACTTTTATGAAATTCATCTAAATTCATACTTATCTGGCAGTATATGTCCCACTTTATAGGCTAGAGTTTAAAACAAGGTGAGGGATGCAAAATCTACATACAGTATAATCCAAAAAATTTGATTAGCTAAACATTTTGGCCTTCAAAGAATCCAACTATGGTTAATCTGGACCATCAAAAGGAGCGGGATAGATCAGACGGCTGAAACCTATCTTGGCCTTATCAAGAAAGGATCGCATGAAAATAATGACATGTTGCCACGATCTCACCATCTAACGGAGGAGGTTAATCTTCACCTGTATTGTTCGTTCTTGACGATCTCGACCCACCTCCCTCTGTCATCGGCATGTGCGAACTGAGGTTTTGTTTTTGCAGCAATCTTTGAACCTCAAACTTGCATTTGCTACAGGTATGAGCTTCCTCCTCCAACCTTTACATAAGCTTTTCTCCAGGCTACGATGTCCATACAGATGGAAAACCATTGTACCTTGTGCAACATGTTATGTGCAGACTCACACTACTGCATGCAGTTGAGGTGATTCAAGCTGCGCTCCTGTGTGTCATGTTCCCTTTGCATTTATTCGTTGCGTGTCTTGAGGTTAGGTTTTTTTTCTTCCCAAGTGTTCACTGGTTGGAATCTTTTCTTTATGACTGCTTCACACTATGGAGGCTGAAAACACTCCATTACTACCTGGACTCCCTGATTTCTTGGTGCTCTACGCTATCTTGCCCAAATTGGAGTGTATATGCCCACATAATGTTTGTGCCGACATCTTTGGTAGGTTATGCTCCCCAATCATACCTGGAGTCGTCTTATTCGGAACCGGGTAAAATAGACAAATTTTCCAGACCAATGGTGGGAGGTAGAAAGGAGATGGGCTTTGCAACATTGTTGCGACTCGCTCCCAGAAGAGGCATTCTACTATTATTAAGTTGTCTTTCTAAGGTGTCATGCATTTATGTGCTTCATAATATAGATGGCGAACGCGAGAAATAGAAAATGTCCAGGGGAAAGAACTTGTAAGAGATTGCAAGCACAAGCTGAGAGAAGATTCAAAGAAACTGAAAGGAAAAGAAGTTATGTAAAACACGTCAAGCCCCTTCAAGTTGTTGCTGGTATTGACGAAAAAAAACCAGTCTCAACTAGACAGTAGTCATTGTAGGTCAGTACTGCGGTGTGCTAGAGATGTCGCTTGTTCACTCCATACACAAACTAATCATCATGCTGTGAAGTTTCAAAAAGAAATCCTCTCTCATGTTCTCGAAGCCCCTATTCTGTAGCTTGCCATGCCAAATTTTGTGAGTAAGGCTAAAGAATTGCAAGCTAGTGCAGTTGTACGTAAAAACATAGCTGAAGTGTGGTCCCAAGTTAAGTATGCAACGGGCCAAGATCACACTCGGGCAAGGAATGTTGTCAGTGCTGCTGTTGTATTCGAGGGCTCCAATTTGCGGGCCATAAGTGGTTTTGTTGGTATCAGGTATAGGAGCTTGAAAAAAGTTCTAGGAGGTAAAAAATTCACACTATAGATGGCACAAAATTGTGGGCCAAGTGGTCAATATGTCGAAAGAAGGATGCCCTTAGCAACAATGTCAAATATGCAGTAATCAGGTGGTGGATGAAGGAAACTCGTGTTTCCCGAAGAGAAGACATGTGTAGAGGATTCCAATTCGATTGAACATAAAGATTGAGCATCCTTGACACTTCCTTGTTGTATCTTTGGTATGATCTCCACTGTTTTATTACCTATCACTAAGGTCATTTTTAAATTTTGGTTCTGATTCTTGAACTATTGCCAAATTTATAAGCAGTCCTCGATAAATTTTTAACATGCATTGAGAATCTCATATAGGTCCGATAGTGCATGTATTCAAGAACTGTAAGTGAAAATTATGTCTTATTTTGAGCATATTTTACATTGCAATTTACTTGTATGTGTCCTCTAATGTATCCATTATTGACCAATTCCCAAAAGAAAATTACTTTAAGGTCTTCAAATCAACAAAATTCACCAATTTGTTGATATCAAACATTTTTTTTTCAAATGCTTTGCATTTTTTGCCTCAATGAGGGCTATCAAAAAATTCATCAAAACATACATTAGGTTTTGTATCCCCCGAGCATGTATCACAAATGTATCGAGCTAATTATTGCATTTTTCATTATTGCACATTATTCAAGGATGAAACATGAAATAATGAGTTGGAGACAACATTAGAGTCATCTCTTGTTGATGCCGAAAGCTATTGAGAGTAAGAGGATAGCTCTTTTGGGAACCTGTAAATGCACGGAATTCCGGATTAACAACCAAACCGTCAACTACGGATTAACTGTAAATGCAGAATGGGTGCGTCAACGAGGTAGAGGAGGATGCTTTAACGATTGCGGAAGACGAGGTTGCCTACAAGTTGGGACCACAGATCGAGCCGACGGAGGACGAAAAAGAGGAGTCGTTGAGTGGCCCCACCGTCCCCGAGCCGCCTCCTGCTGCACCCACCCCCGATTCAAGGAAGATGGCTGCTCCTCAGCCCCGAGACGAGGCATGCCCAAGTAGGGAACCGCAGTGGAGGGACATCGACATGTCTTCCTTCGAGTATCCGGAAATCCCCTTCAAGCGAGTCCGGGAGGAGTTGACCAACCTTCAGAATCAATATTTTAGGTTGGAGCACATCACCCGGGGCGTAAACATGGCGCTGGACAACTGCGGGCCCAAAAACATTCTCCGGGAATTGGCCAAGAAGACAGACCGGTCGAAGGTGGACGCACTGGAGACTGAAAAGGCTCAATTGGTTGCGCAGGTGGCAACGATGACTCAGGAGCTTGCGCAGAAGAGCGAGGAGATCCGCCGCTATCAGGCGGAACATATGGTAGTGTTGAATCGAGTCCGGGACCTGGTTGGACACCCCGGAGAGATTTTCAACAAGGCTCATTTGTACGACAAGCTCATGGAGACGGTGGATCCCTCCTCGGCCAAACAGACCCTGCAGATCCTGGTCAAGTACTCGAGGTCGATGAAGGACCTGCTGAAGGAGATACAGAAGCTCCTACCCCCGCACGGAACCTCGAGGCGGATTATAGATCCAGGCATGCCCGGATCACCCACGGCCACACTTTACGAAGTGATAGGCGAGGTAGAGCTCGTCCCAACCTCCCAGGCCATCGCCGGGCCCAGCCAAGCCGCAGGGGCATCGAAGCAGCAAGAATCCGGCATAGTTCCGGATCGTGAGAAGACTCTAGTTCCCGAAAGAGCCCGGTTGCCTCCGATTCGAAGGAAGAGTACAGAGCGCTGGGCGAGGTCAGGACGGGTCCAAACCCCAATGCCGAAAAGGGCTAGGACCTTGGGTACGCAACTCCCATATTATACGCAGGGGGCATCGTACTTAAAACGGCTTAGAGGACGGCTTTTGTAAAAATTATATCAAATTATATCAAATTAAAATGATAAAAAAGTTGGGTGAAGACAAAATTAAATAAATGAGATGAAAAAAAAGTTGGGTTGCATATTTATTAACCCCTAAAGGACCGTAAGGCCCCCAGGGGGCTTTTGATTGTAGAAAAGTGCAAATTGGATGAGATTGTTCCAAAGAAGCCCAAATTTGCAGGGAGAGGACCCTGGCTGTTTTTGCGAGATGGATCCAATGGTTTTTTCCGATCAGAAAATGATGAAGGATTGGATTTTTGGCGAATTCTTTGAGTTTTCAGTTTTTGGGCCCAATCTCATTGCTTGGAGACTTCAGAGTCCCATATCTTTTTTTCCGCACCTCAAAATTTGATGAAAAAAATTCCACATGAGGGTCATAATGTTCTTTACATGTAGTAAAAATTTTAGATGTTTTGGAGTACTTCTAAGGTCCGTAAGGTCCCCAAGGGGCTTTTGATTGTAGAAAAGTGCAAATTGGATGAGATTGTTCCAAAGAAGCCCAAATTTCCAGGGAAAGGTCCCTGCCTGTTTTTGCAAGATGGATCCAATGGTCTTTTCCGATCAGAAAATGATGAAGGATTGGATTTTTGGCGAATTCTTTGAGTTTTCAGTTTTTGGGCCCAATCTCATTGCTTGGAGACTTCAGAGTCCCATATCTTTTTTTCCACACCTCAGAATTTGACGAAAAAAATTCCACATGAGGATCATAATGTTCTTTACATGTGGTAAAAATTTCAGATGTTTTGGAGCACTTCTAAGCAATCTGATTCTAGCATAAGTACGAAGTACCCCCTGCCCAAACAATTTCCATCAATCTTCTCAACGGTGGCAATTTCTCAAAAATTGTGCGATCTTGTCGATCTTTTTTTCATAAACAAGCTATGTAAGTCTTCTTTAGTTTCAACGGTGCCAATCGTGAAAATTACCCCACATTAATAAGAAATTGAGCTTGCTACAAGAGCTAATCAAGAAAACATGACCTAAGCTAAAACACCCCCGGTCCTTTAGGGGTTAAGCTTCCCATTAAAATTATAAGCCACGAATAGTTGCCTCCCATTAAAATTATAATTCATTCACAATGTTAAAATTTTATTAAAAATTCCAAAAAGTTGGGTAGTTTGACCTATGGTACATGTATTAAAAAAATTATATAATTACGTTTTTAATGCAATTATATGCTTCAAAATATATTCATTTCCTATATATAATTACATTTTTGGATTCCTTGTTAGAAGGGTTAGAAGGGTTTCCTACATTAAAACAAATTGTATCACTCAATATTGGACTAAAACGCATTATAAGTGATTATAATCAGTACCATATAATACGGGAGTTGCATACCCGGGGCTAGGACTCCGGAGCGAGCCAAGACTCCGGATCGCAAGAAGGCCCTGTTGCGCAAATTTCGTAGCCGCCCGCACCCGACTGCATGATTGTGGAGCGTGGGGACACCCACCTTCTTAAGCACTGATGATTCGGGAACGAAGGATCACCTCAACCCCGTGTGGCCGGAACAGGGAGAGGACGGCGGAGAGCGATCATTCACCATGGCAGAGTGCCCAAAAGAAGAAGAAGGTGCCGACCCCGGAGCGTTCCGGCTTGGAAGGCGGATTGTGGGAGCAGACATGGCGTTCACCGGATGAAGAATCCGATGAGGAGGTCACCCCCTCTCCCAGCATGCGCAAGATCTTCACCGACTCCAGGAGAGGAGGCTCCTGAGCCCATGTGGAGGGGCGTCTGGAATTAGTGGGCCAGCAGGCCAATCCAAGGTTGGGAAGGCAACAATGAAGCACCGAACCACTTAAGTTAGAAATAGGAAATCATGTAGGGACGAGGTAGTTCAAATTTTGTGTCATCGTAGAAATAAGATCTGAGATCCGGGAATTCTGCAAAGGCGTCGTTCCAAGGCACTGTATCAAATAGAATGTCAAAGTATCAGAGAGAATAGAAGGATTAAGAAGCTAGGACAAAACAAGAGGGAAAGGCCCGGATCGATTCTGACTACCGGATTGGGTTGATCACTTATGTGGTGTAGTGGGAGTGAAGCCTCGTTGTTCCATTTGCCTGTATAACTTCTATGTGGGAAAACCGCTGTTAGGACTTGTGGGAGCACACGAACACCAAAAGTTTCCGGATAGGCGTTTTTCAATGCCTAATCCGGTTTGTCTGGATGATCCGAGTATTGTCCAGGGATTCTGTGAAGTGTAGGATGTCAAGGACCCTATTTTCCTGCTTGAAGATCGACCACCGGCCGGATCGGCTTTCCGGATCCGGATGGTCTTTTGGAAGTCCTTGTTCCGGGACTTGCCTTCCGGATTGAACCTCTATAATTAAGTCTTACTCCTACGTGTCTCTTTCCTCAATACCTACCTATCTATGTCCTACCTCCAATGATGGTTTGGTTCATCCGGCGAAGACGTCCCTGTATGGTCAAAATCTGGATTTTTCTCACAACCAGTCCGGATCGGCCTAATCTTTCCTGGCAGGTCACACATAGAATCCGGATGGTTCCCCGGAACTACAACGACAGAAAGGTCAGAATTCGTCCGGAGATCTGTTAATCCGAGATAATTGGGCGATCCGTGCCACTTTCCGGATTGCCCCGCCCAAGGACTATGAGACCTCTTCAAAAGATCTGATGACGTAAGTCCGGCACCTCCTTGATCTTACCCAGTCCTACCGACGGCTATCTCACATGGACATTACCCATGCATCCGGAATAATGAGGTTTCCTTCCCACTACACGCCGGAAATGATCTCCGGACCGGAATCCTAACCGATCCAGTTTCTCTCCTCCTTTCGACAGACTGATCCGGCTACAGCGAACTTAGGCTCTACTAAGTCTGAGATAACTGGGCGATCCGTACCACTTTCCGGATTGCCCCGCCCAAAGGCCGTGAGACCTCTTCAGAAGGTTAGATGGCGTAAGTCCGGCACCTCCCTTATCTTACCCAGTCCTAACGACGGTTATCTCACATAGACGTTACCCAGGCATCCGGAATAATGAGGTTTCCTTCCCACTACACTCAGAAAGGGTCCATAGTACTGCAGTCGGATCCGATCCGGGTTTCCTCTCCTTTGTCCTATCCGTACTTCCTGCTCAATCACTCCCTCTAGATCTGCAACATTCTCCTGACAGTACGTGCACAAAACAAATCAGAATAGATTGAGAACTAAAGCTTTATTGAGTGGGGAGCGACAAAATACAACATCGGAGAAGAGAACCCTTCTCCAGCTCCTTATTCAACCTTAAGTAGAGGCTGTAATCCCTAACTACGGGTGGCGGCCCAATTGGCCGCCCAGAAAACCCTAGCAGTGAGAAATCCGGAAACTCGCCCTTCGCAGAATTTCCGGATCTCGATCCGCTTTTTGCGCTGACAGAAAAATTGAATTTATAGTTTTGCCAAAACTTCAGAAGTATCCTAAACTTTGTCTGCCTAATTCTGATCTACCTATAGCCGCATGCCTAAATCTAAACTAAGTGGTACGATGCTTCTTCGAAGCCATCCCGTCCTTGGAGAGACTCACGGGTCCACTAATGGCGGAGGAGCCTCCTCCGGGGGTCAAAAGCCGACGCTCCTGCAGCCTCGTAATACCCTCCTCATGTTTGGGGAGGGGGCGATTTCTTCCTCGGACTCGTCTGCCGCGGACGGATCCTCTCCTGGTCTGTCACCTGATCCGGACCGCGCTGTTCAAGAAGCCTTCTTCTCCTTCCGGGAACTCTGGATGGGTGAAGGGTCATTTCCGGGGGTCCGCTCCCTGTTTCGGCCACAAGAAACCAAAGTCGCCCGGGGATCCTTAGCTGACATCACGTGTGAGGGTGGGGGCGCCCATTGCTCCATTATCATACAATCCGGAGCAGGAGCTGGCGAGGCATGCGACATTGGTGCCTTACCCCGATCCGGTGTCCTCATCCTTACTGGGGTTCTGGCCCTCTCCGGTGTTCTGGACCGATCTGATGTCTTGCCCCGATCCGGATTCGGTGATTGCCCACGTCCGGATCAGGCTGACCATTTTGTGCTCTTCAGTCGACCCTGGGAGGAGCGGGTCCGTTCCGGAACAAGAGTCTTCTCCCGATCTGGAAGTTTTCCGAATTCCGGTAGCTTGGACGCTCCTGCTGGCTGATTGGGCCCCGCACCCGCCTGAGAGGCCGAAACTGGTTCAACCTCCCCTATAACCTCGTACAACGTGCCCGTTGGAGATCCGGGTGGACCCGGATAGAGCATCCGTCTGGGGGTACCACTCGGAGGCAGAAGCTTCTGGATCTCCTTGAGCAGATCCTTCATCGAGCGGGAGTACTTCACCAGGATCTGGAGCGTTTGTCGGGCAGAAGACAGATTCGCTGACTCCATCACTTGGTCATAGAGGTGCGCCTTGTTGACGACTTCTCCCGGATGGCCCACTAATTCCCGGACCCGGCTTAGAACTACCGTTTGTTCCGCCTGGTACTTCCGGATCTCCTCGCTCTTCTGGGTGAGCTCTTGCGTCATAGCGGCCACCTGTGCTGCGAGCTGCGCCTTCTCCATCTCTAGGGTCTCTACCTGTTTCCGGTCCGTCCGCTTGGCCAATTCCCGGAGGATATTTCCAGGTCCACAGTTGTTTAAGGCCCGGTTCACCCCACGAGTGATATGCTCCATCCGGAAATACTGGTTCTGGAGTTCCGTCAACTCCTCCCGGACGCGCTTGAAGGGGGCTTCCGGAAACTCAAACGTCGATAGGTCGATGTCCCTCCAGGGAACTTCCCGGCTGGTTCCGGCTTCCTATCGTGGTGGTGGTGAGGCTAGTTTCCGGACTTTCGGAGGGGTCGAAGCGGGAGGTGGTTCCGGAACCGCGGTGTCACTTGAGTCCTCCGTTCCGGTTTCCGCAATCTCGATTTCCGGACCGAGCTTGTACACCACCTCGTTTTCCGCTATCATCAGCAGGTCTTCTTTCGCTTCATTGACATAGCCGTGGTGCTGGTAGAGATGGAGGATGTAGGGAGAGAGGTAGGAGGGTTTCCGGCCAATGTGGGGATAGATTTCTCCACATACTCCTGAATTAACCTACCCCAATTGACGGGCCTGACTCTGGACATTGCTCCGAACAGGGTGTTGGCCATGGTAATGCTAAGTCGCTTGGGCTTCTCCGGACTAAGGATGGGGAGAATAAATTCTATTACTCCCTGCTCTCTAGGGTTTCGGCAAATCCCGGGGTGGAATCCGTCTTTCGGATCCGGCTCCATTCGGAATTTTCCTACATAAAAACTATCCCGGCGGCTAGCCCAGCTATGAGCCCAAATAGTGTGCTCACATGCGTTGTTATGAGTAGAAGATGCTAGAATTAGGATTTGATGTTCTCAACAATTATACAAAGCATAAAAAGAGTGCAAGCTTCAGGCTTGGGTTAGATTTGTGTTTAGGGGTGATTGAGGGGGGTCTTGTTGGTTAAGGATTTAGGGGAATTATTAAAAAAATAGCTAGTTAGGATGTTGGATTAAAAAAATAGTCAAGTTAGGAGTTGGGGTCTATGTGTTCGAATTAGGATTGGTTGAGGTGAGGTTAGGGGAGGGGAGGACTGTACCCCAGCTTTTCAAGGAGCTCGGATCGGATTGGCCGTTTTTTCTCTCGGCAGTTGAAAACGGCCAGGGGGTTAGGACTGTGGCTATTTTTTTTCGATGGTTCGTTGCGGAGACAGGGCAGGGTGTGGCTATCAGGAATTCGGCGAATGAAGGAGCAACGAGGTCGGAGGATCTTCCAGCCAGGTAGTTGAGGATGATTAACCACTTAGATGCTATGAGCCTGGAGACTGCTAAGGGGAAGATGAGAACCCCTTCGGAAGAAGAAAGGCACGAAGTGGGCGGCATTAGGCAATCTGGGTGTCTTGGTTGGAATGCGGTTGGGTGCTCTGAGAGCACTTCGATTGAGGTGGATACACAAGGGTAAGGATTCCAGTTTCGGAGGCGACTACAGGGCACACTGGCTTGGATCACTGGGAAGAGAGGTGTGGGAATGGCTGTTGCCTCTACTGTGGCCGCTCACCTGCACTCTGGAATTGTGCTGAGAATCTACACATTGTCAACCGAGAAAGAGGAATGTAGCTGAACAAGCAAGTAAGGACTCAAAATCCCGGAGGCGGTCATCGACCTTCAAAGGGCTGGCGACTGCAGAAATAGAGTTTCCACCTTTCTGGGTTGTGACAATTCAAGTGTTCAGGAGGACTTCAGTTCGGAAACAACAGGCGGTAATGAAAATCTTTATACCACTCATCGCTGGATTTTCCTAGCTGTTCATTCAGAGGTTAGTTCAGGTAGGAGCATACATCCAGGGAGGGGGAAATTCTTCTTTTTGATGTTGGGTAAGTAAGTGCCTACAAATCTGTCGCCGGGGGGGGGGCGAAGGGCATCACAGCTAGTGAGCATCGAGGAGAGAATTCACCTCAGAAGGGTCTGGGAGGATCAGATCTCGGCATGCAAGGCGTGGCTGCTCCGAGACAGGGGAGAGCGGCCTTATAGAGTACAGGTTAATCAGCTGAGGCCCTGTCCAGCAGCTTATGGGAGCCGAGAAGTGAGAACCAACTCCTGGAATGGCCAATGTGTTGTGACAGCTGAGGTAGATAAACAGTAGGGGGTTAGGAGGTGGTTAGAAGTGTGACTTTAATTAATTGGTGGGGGTTAAGGAGAGGCATGGTCATCAATCATGTAATGTGGCCTTGCCATTAGATTAGAGGGTGAGGCTAAATAACATAGCTAATAGATTTGGTGTGACTAGTCATGACCACAAGGTGTGAAATGTTTTTAAACACTGATTACCTTGTGTCAATTGAATAAAGAGTTGTGTGGTTCATGTTAAAACCATTGGAGTAACTCTGGATCAACTGGGGGGCTCTAGCGACATAAGTGTATGCATGTTAGCCTTGGACTCTCACCCGGATTAGGACGCATAAGGGTGGGGGTTTAGGGTTGACACCAGCCCTCGCCCTTTCCTCGCGGAAATCCATAAACCCCAGCCTATACCTCCGACGTCCATTTCTCCGGATCTTACCTAATTGTTTTAAACCACTGATTGCCTCTCTCGAATAAGAATTCGCGCAATGTGGCCTCCGCCTAGAGATTCCAGGGTTTGGCGAGTAGCCCCTCGCAACCCATCCGGCTAAGATCCTCTATGAGCTCTTTCAACTTGGATTCTCTCTTTGGAATGGCAGACGATACATTCTTCATTGGAATCGGGACCTGCTCCATCTCATCTTCCTCTCGCGCTTCCGGCATTTTGCTGCGTGACCTCAAATCCTCAACAATGCCCGGATTCTCTCCTTTGGAATTCTACCCGCTAATCACTACGGAATCCCAGCAAACCAACTGCTGGCGACTCAAAAAAACAACTCACCACTCGTTCTCTCAACAATGCCGCTCGCCCAAATGATTCGGAGAATAGGAAAAATTAGTCTTAAGTACTCTCTCCCTCTCTCTCACTCTCCTAACGGGTCTGGTTCCGTAACCGTTGTTAAGAAAAATGTGCACTATACGGTAAGCACGGGGCTTTTTTTTATGGTAGTGTTTAAAAATTTATAGTACCTTTCCCTTCTCCTACACCCTTGTTGTAAATCCTCTCAATGTTGTCCCACTAAACTTCAAAATAGTATAACTCTCACCTAGCTCACTTTCTTCAAGTGAAACTTAGTACACTTATTAAGTACCTTACTAAAAATATCCACACTAAATTTCAGCACAAACGGAGCTCATACTAAAAAGTTATGCATGTTTTTCTAACACTATTTTCCTAGCATGAATGCTGTGGTATAACATCCGGTCACTAAAATTCTAATAATTTCTAACCATTAAGTCCAATCAATCTCAATTTTTGACACCTAATAGATAGATTATATCAGAAGGTAGTGTCAAATTTTTATTACCATAGCTATAATACTAAAAAAGATCCATATTTTCAAACTTTGTTATTCTAGTTGCATTTGTTCCTAGACACCCTTCACTTCAACCCTTTACAACTTTTTTTCCTCAAAGACTGAAGCTTCCTAATTTTTACTTTAACTTTTATATCTTATAAAAAATATCTTCTCAGATTTTCATAACAATCGAACACTCTAATCATTCACAATTCATAAATCCTTCATTCTAAAATTATGCTCACTTAATAATAAATGAAACAATACAAATAATGCACTTAGTCCAACCTAGTCATTCTAAAACTCTCACCCCCTCACCCTCTTGTATAAATGAGCTTCCTAAACGTTTTTTCTTCTCAAAATGCTCAAAGTTCCTTCAACTCTATACAAGTACTAACTCCAAATGCTAACGTTCCCCCCTTAACACACTTCTAACACCCCATAAATACTCTTCTTCCTTGCCTCCTTCAGCCAATAGAAAACCATTGGGATAAGGATTTCTAGAACCCCAAGTGACTAACTAATAGGAAACCTTTTGGGTATAAGGTTTCTAGAACCTTTATCTTGCTTGAAATAGGAAAATTTTAGGTTAAAGATTTCTAGAACCCTTATCCCGCTAGAAATAAGAAAGTTTTGGCTTAAAGGTTAATCCGGCAAGGCAATAAGAAAGTTCAGGTTTAAGGCTTCTAGAGACCTTATCCCGCTAATAAATAGGAAACTAAAAGGTTAGGCCTTCTAGAACCCCTAGGTAGTTAGGTAACGGTCTGCCGGTAAATCCTATCTTTCCCAAATTCTACCTACCACATCCATCTACCAAATCACCCGGTCTTGAACTTAAGACCGGTTTTCAACTAACTTACATCATCATATAAATATCAATTTGAAAATAAAAATAACATATAAAATACCTAAGTTCTAACTAGTAGTCGGCCCACATCACGACACCGTTTCCTCCGCAACCGTTCGGATTCTGTTGTGACCGTTTTCCGCTCCGGACGCTCCGGACCAAACTGTTTCTAAATTAAACGGTCACCCCTGGTTAATTTCCGGTCCAGCCAAAGTATCCATTCTAACCATTTTAACGCGTAAGGCGGATGCCTAGAACCTTATTTCTTAAAACAACTAACCTATTCTAGGAAACCCTACTTTAATAACAACCTGAGGGTATTATCCGGATATTAATCTGGTTCGGAAGCCAATCCGGACTTCCATGGATTTTTGGACTCCCACAGGACTAGGTAAGGTTGAGAGGGGTACTCGAACTTACGCCATCCGACCTTCTGATGAGGTCCCACAATATCTGGGAGGGGTAATTCGAAGAGCGGTACAGGTTGCCCACTTATCCCGGATTTATAGACCCCGGGCGGATCCAGATCAATCTGTCGTTGTAGTTCCGGGCATACATTACGGATTCTCTGTGTGACCTGCCAGGCCGGATTAAGCTAATCCGGACTGGTTGTGAGGGAATACCGGAACGTGGCCATAGCGGGGCATCTTTCTCGGATGAGCCAAATCACCATTGAAGGTAGGAATTGAGGAGGTAGGAGTAGGAGTAAGTCTTAGCTTTAGTGGTTCATCCGGAAGGTAAGTCCCGGAAGTGAGGATTTCCAAGTAACCATCTAGAAACGCAAAGGCCATTCCGCCTGGTGGTTGATTTTCAAATGGGAAAGGAGAGTAGCTACCATCTTACCCTCCACAAGGTCCCTGGAACGATATTTGGATCATCCGGACAACCGGATTAAGCACTAAAAACACTTAACCGGATCCTTTTGTCGATCCCGTGTTCCGACAACTTTTACTTTAGTATACTAGGTATACTTAACTCCTTTAAGAAAGAGGAAAGGGGTGAGCTTAGGTTATAAAAGGAATTTTCTATATAAGCTCTAAGGAGGAGTTGTTCATGCTCTCTTGATTTTATGGTTTTCTTGAGCTGAAAAACTCTCCTAGCAAGACGACTTCTTGGTCTTTTCATGCAAGTTTTTTTTGTGTGTTACATGCACAACGCCCTACCCTAGGTGTGTTCATTTGAATCCCACATGTCACTGAACCAATTGGAAGTTTTATCTCCTGCCAAATACCATGGAGCACAATCAAATGTTCAATACATGGCAAACATGCACAACATTGTACTGGAACACGATCAATCTAAATTCATTTATTGAAAAACTCAATTCAACGGAGCCTAAGGCAATGCATCCTATTCCCAATTGCATGATTTTGATCTAGTTTCAGAAGCCTCCAACTCAATCCACCGAGCGCCATTCCAACTGCTTGTCAAAACCATGTGGCAACATATAAATTTGAAGAGGTTAATTTCGAAACACATTGCAGACTAGGCAACTACGAATTGCATGCTATGTGAAAGTAACTTGCAACCATGACCCTAGGTTGCAATGCAATTTAAGAATTCACATGTATGTTGCAAAACCATTAGAATAAGGAACTACATGTTGGATTTTCCACCTACATAGAGGCTTCAAACATATGGTAGAAGGGGTATAGCTATGAAGGGGAAAATACTAGATTCTGGATAGAAATTATGGATGTATCTAGATCAATTACAAAGTGTCTAAGTGGCACATGTGCATCGCAAGGACATTCCATATATGTTCTAATCCAAGATCAACCCAGTCCAGTTTGTCAACCATGTCTTATCACCACCAAGACCAGAGGGCTCAATGTTGAGGTGGGTAGTGTGATATTTAGTGAACAAATAAAACATATAAGTATGATCATAGTGCCAATGCATGGGATATTCACTATATCAATATTTGATATAGGGTTGGCAACCATGCAATAAGTTCTCCTAAGTTCACTCACCTTGTCAATGTTGTGTGTGCACAACAAAAACACAGGAGGAAGTTGACTTGTTGTCGTTTTGACTAGTGCCTAGTGTAATTCATCAAGTTACGTAAGATTTTTGGCTCACATGGTCAGTTACCAAACAATCTCATTCAAGTTCCTAGTTTATGGAGGCACACAAGTAAATTTGCAACACATTTAACCCCATAAATTTGTAGATTGAATAACATATTAACCTACCCCATAATACATGCAAAGTATGATATCAACACCAATGAATACGACGTTCATGGCAATACACACATGACAAACTCTATCATCAAAACAACGAGTCATCTTGACAACCCAAATGCTCATAGTATCAGAAAACCACCCAACCCCTTTCATCTAGTAGTTTCTTGATGTGCCATGATTGGGTAGTGCATGCACCCGCAATGCACCCAAGGTAGTTTTTGAGGACAATCCAGATGGTCCACAGTCTCCGCAATCATTACTAAATAAATTATTGCATAACATCGATCCACCTTGCAACTAAAGCAAAATTGTTTGGGGTCCAAGTCCAACATGTTGGTCCACCATATTGGCCCCCACCGAGCCTCCAATGACCAAAATGGCACATATTCGTACATTGTGGCGGGGTGGGCACCAAAATCTCGACACATCTAGGAGCTAGCAACACAATGTCAGAAGTGCCAGTTTGTGGTGTCAAAAAGATCATATCTCCTACTAGTGCTTGCTTGATTCGTAAAAGCTTGAGAGAAAATACATCACCAACATATCCAACAACTTTCACATGATAACCTTTTTTTCTTTTTTTCTTTTTTTGGGGGGGGGATACAATTAAGATTGTGTACATAATTCTAGTACAAATAGGTTAACACTAGTGTGATTATTTGAAGGTAGATCTTTTTCAAAATGTCACACTAAGCGTTGAGCATAGAATGCATTACTAGATTCTAAATATATTCGAGTTAATTCTTGTGAGCAATTGATAGAAAACTTCAACACGCCAATACATGTCTTATTTAAATTTAAGATGCTAGAGTTATAATCAAAATTTAAAACTTCACCGATAAGTGATCCAAAATCAACACAAAAACTTGGATGTTAAAATGGTGGACATTCTCATAATCAAATATGTATTTACTGTGTATAGTTTGAAAGCGTTGGCTTTGGACACGTGGTGTTGGTTTTAGCACCACCTAATTAAGTAGCTTGGGCCATGATCATGATGGGTGTGCCGAATCTTGAAGAGCCCGGGTCTCATTGTCTCGTCTCAAGTGTTAATTACCGAAGTGTGTCTCGAGTCAGACCACACTAGCTAGCTAGGTTAGACTCCAAGAATAGTTGGACATTCGACAACCCTAGAGGAGCTTGAACGGGAGGGTCAATGGCGTGTGCAAGTAGGTTTTAGGGCTCCGCGAGGGTGGTCTCCGATGAACCGACACATCCCGCCCTTCTCGTTTTGGACTTCGGTTACCACGAGGAGGCTTACGTTAACCATGCATGTACGGAGGTCCGCATCCATCTAGAAGCCGCCCTCGCGCGTCCACCTCCACCCACACCCCCTTTCTCATGTTGCTCTCCTTACGGTCGATGGGTATTAAAATGTTACCATTTCCGACTAGCCCACTACGTCTCCTAGGATATGAAATACCTAGTATACTATGGTTAGCAAATCCAAATCGAGGTCGTGGTCACTTTTCTCATAATATTTGTAGCTTACATGAACATCTTGATTCTTGTTCATTATCAAAGTGGAGATTCTTGTGCTTATTATATGGTCTTATAGTCACCCTCCTCCTTTATCGATTTCCTTTAAGCAAATTTTTATTTTGCATCCATACTTGGAGCCGTACCAAACCACATACCACTCAAATATAGGTGTTCTAGTATGAAAAGTAATTGGATGAAGGTTGTTTACGTTAGTGGCAAAGCATGGGCTCTCACAATTCGTAGTATATTATCAAACTATGTTACAATTGTCCTTAAGAAGTTAGATCGAGGGTGAAACACAAGCAACAACCCCAAGTTCATGGGCGTATCCATTATTATATAATTTGTCTCTCCCTTATGGAGGCCTATAACTAAACAGAAGTTCAAAGAAATTTTCCTCTTATTCTCGGTTTCACCAAAGATTAGTCTTCAGTTTGATCTTTTTCTCTTGGAGCATGTATTTTGAGCTTCAACATTTCTAAAGAACCACGAGGTTGATGGGCCCAATATATCTATATTTAAAGTATTTATTGAAACTGAAGAGTTCCAAAATAATACACCAAAGACATATGAAGACTGTATGGTTGCTCCCGTCCTTTTTAAGAATAACTCTATTGTATAAGCATCGTAAGGATGTCATCTCAGTACATAGCATGGCAATTGGAATCACGTGCACCTCATTTGTTGGGCTTTTGTGGTCTTCAAAGAACCTTGAAAATCTTAGAGGTCAAGGTCTTGTCGATTGGGGTTTGCAGTTAGTTTAAAGCCTATTGAAGGGAGGAAGCTACGTCCTTTCCATTTTTGGTTGGGTTGTACCAATTTTGAGTGGTATTGAGTTCATTGACTCAATATAAGGTTCACATGTACTTGACCCTAAATAATCCTTCATGAGAACTCCGAGGTTGAGTCATCTCCCTAGCCGTTTATTTTTGTGCACCCCTACAATTATGACACACTTAATCATATAAATAGAGGGGGGGAGTAGGTAAGCCTCATGTTGTCTTGGTTGTTTCATGGTGTTCACCTTTTAAAGGACATTGTACTCTTGAAGCACCCGAGTCTCTCTACTTCTCCTAAGGTTTCACAAACCATTACCTTTGGAATTGAGTTCATTTTGGAAGATGGAGCAACAACAAAAGTAAATGAGTGATGACCTTGGAGTCGACTTGTCTCATCACTCTCCAAAGCCCTACTGAACATCTTGGTCCAAGTGAGAAATGTTGGAAAGTTGGATGGGGATAGTAGATACAAATAAATTTGTTTCCATTTAGATTTGTTTGCTATCTAACCCTAATTCTAAATAAAATTTAACCACAAGGATATTTTATCTTTTTTAAGAATTGCAAATGCATTAAGAAATTTCTCCAATCCCATGAATTATATTGACCCATTGAGAGCTGTAAAAAATACAACTTTTTTGGGTGAAAAAAAGGTTCCAAATCCTTTACGTCACTTCTTAAGAACAAAAGTTCACGGAAGTTTTCATTGAATACACTCATGCAATCAATACTTGCTTTGAATTCCAAATACATATATATATATATCAAAGTCGTTGTTTCAGTCGGGTTGGTTGTATTTCATGTTCTTTCGGCGATTGAATTTTCAATTTGTGCCAAAAAAAAACAAATATATGTATCAAAGAATATAAGAATTTATAGTAATTGCGCATTACATCTCCATTCTTGGAAAGTTGAAATATAATATTTGACTTTCACAATCGTTGTGTTGGCAACATTGTGAGCCCAATTCAGTGCTCACCATTCAACTTAACTTTAAATCAATTTCATTACTAGGGGATTGGCATTTAGTTGAGTTATCTTAACTTATTGACGGGATCATTGTGGTTTAAGTTGTTTTAGTTGAATTACTGTTGTAAGTGCAATTGTTAGCAAAGAGGAGAAAAACCAAAATAGAGTGTGGGTGTTTTAATGTGATTTTAAGTTCTGAGGGTTAAGTGGGGCTTAGGCTGGGGTTAATTGTTTGTTTTAGGATTTTGTGGTGTTGATTTTAGAATGGGGATCGAAGGCCAAGGTGCCGGGTAGGAGCCCCGTGGTTATTGGTTAGGTGAAAAACCGTTACGTTTCGGTGGGGGGGGGGGGGTCGGAAGTCGGAGGCAGGGCCACACTCATGCTCTCTCTCAGTTGAGGAGCTAGCGGCCGGAGCCAGGGCGGAGCTCTGGAGAAACTCCTGAGATATGAAGGCATGAGGGATTGGGCATGGGGTCGAGCAGCATTCACTAGGTTGGTTGTGTGACAGATGAGGAAGCAGGATGTACTCAGTAGTGAGGGGAGAGTTGGCAGCCAGCAAGGCCAGTAGCTGATGGTCGGGAGCTTGGACATTCCAGCAGGGACACTTAGATCGACGAGTTGCAGGCTGAGGGTAGATTAGTCGATAGCGCCACAACGCTGAGGGGGACTGAGCCTTGAGATTTAAGGGATGGGCAATTGCGGTAAAGTCTCGAAGGAAAACTGCGGTGATTGGCTGCCTAATGTTGGATTCAGGGGGAGGAAATTACTCGAGACATGGGAGAAGAAAACGGTGACTCCCACTTGATTTGGCTGCGGCGGCGACACAAATGTTGAGCATTGTGTGATCTGTAACGGCGGCCAGTGAGAAGACTGAATTTGTGATGCGGCGAGGGAGGAATTCGAGCACATGTAGGAGGATGGAAGGGGCAACATTACACAATGAGAAGTTGAATTAGCGTCTGGCAGGGTGGTCGAACTTCCCCAGGCCTTCCAAGTGTCAACCTGCAGGAGGCGACCTCGGAGTCAATGCCGATGTTCATCCTTCAACCGTTCCAACGGCTCCAATATGTACCTCAGAGGGTGCCTTAGAGGCTCACCGAACATAACAGAGGCTTCACAGAGCAGAACAGAGGATGACCAGTGTTGATGTGGGACTGGATTAGTTAAGGTAGGCTGTTGGGACTGCAAGGACTAAGGTTGTTGCCGAGAACCAACTGGTGGAACGCTGGAGTTGCATATTAAGGGCAGTAGCCGAATCAAGGTGGAAAAGGTAGATTGGTATTAAGGGCCTAATGGGTGTGACCACAACCTAGTAATACATAATTAAAATCATTAGATTAGTGCTAGTGGCATTGGATGTTAGGAATGTATTAGGTAATGTGGGTTGGCAATGAGCAAGAGGTTATGGAGTGTTTTTCAATACTTCAACCTGCTGCCAAATGAATAAAAGGTGTGATCTCATTGTTTACCTATTGGAGCATTGGAGGATGACCACATGTGCAAGTCCATATCGATCAATCACATGTGAGTCTTAGACTTCCACCCGGACTACGATGCATAAGGGTGGGAGTATAGGTCTGACAAACATAAAACCAATCATCAACGTATGTTATGAATTAGTAAGATCCCCATTTAAACCACCATTTTTTTAAGTAACATATTTAAAAAAAGTCCATTTCATTCCTTTGCACATCGTCAAACTACATATGTTGGGCACACCCCAAAAAGTCAAACACTTGGACACATATTGAAGAAATAGGGAAGAGACTCTATAATTCAAGGGAGTGTTGTTAGACATAAGCAATATCCTTTCCTTGCATCTAGTCCACGGGCGGGGTTGGGGGGGGAGGGGCTACGTGAGTGTCAAAAGGGGTATTATTAGATGCATTAGCGAGAGGAGAGGAGAGGCATACATAAAGGAGAGGTATTGTTTTTCTCTAGTGTGTGCATCTAAGAAGGTTATTGAATTCTATGAAGTAAAGGTAGATGTGCGAAATGGAGCCCTAAGGTTTAGAGAAAAAAGTTGACAATAGATGTGTTGTTTTCATCCATGTTTTTCACATAGTCATAGTCCCCAATGATGTATAGTTTGTACACGTAGTGGAGGCATTTATTACATTAAATTGAAAAGCTTAGTATAAACACATGAGTCCATTATTTAGCATGGCATTAGTACATTTACATCTATTTTCTTTATAAACCTCTCGTATATAAGGTGTTTAATTTCATAGGGACCCACGCACATCATTTAGGTCCATAATGAAGAGTACACCCCCCGGAATATTGTGATACATTATTTTGGACAGAGGAGGTTAATTTTTTTAATTTTGATGCAATTTAGGGTCAAAAATAGAACTTTGAAACAATGAAAAATAAGGCAAGTAGTGCTTATTTAGTGGAAGTGAAGCGAAAGTGATTTCTTTCAACTCACTGACCATAGTCCATAGCGGGAGAGTCATATGGGAAAGACCATAGCCATGTGATTAATCATGCAGGACTTATGAATCTGGCTATGGGCATGCATATCAACATAGCAATGACTATAGTTTTGACTTATCAATGACCATAGGCAGAGGGAGAAAGAGGATCATTGACAACTGTAGTTAGTTTTCTGGCTACAAATAAAACCCAGGGAATCACTCAGGGAAGACTTAAAAGGTGATTGTAATGATATCTAGGTGTCTCAAATAGGATTGATTAGGTAAATGATTGGTTTATTACATTTCATTTCAGATTTGGAATTAACATTTAGATGAGAAAGATGTAATAAAAGTTAATGTATCTCTCAATAGCAGTACATGCAATGACAACAGTCACTCACCTCACTCTAATTCCCCAAACAATAGTCTGGCAGTGGGTTCATTTAATGTAAACATTAGTGCGGTGCACAAGCATAGGCACAGCCATAGTCAATTGTCATGTATTTGTAGTACCAATTTGTTGTCTAATTCCAGAGGCGAAGGCCCTCTGGAGAAACCCATGGTCTTTTCCTTCATTAATCCTTTTAGTGTAAAATGAAATGTCAGTCGGTAATCCTTACAAAGTTTTACAGTATTCATTAATTAAATCATTCTTTTAATGTGGCAATCCGACAATTGTCTTTGGTTACTTACCGTGCCACCACAAAAGATAAGCTTATTGCCCTGTTGCTTGCAACATCACTCTTTGATATCACTCTTAATCTCAAGTGAATAATTCATAATGGAATTCAATAATTAATCATTTGATTATCCTTATGAGAGTTAGGTGATTAATATTAATTTATTTGTCAATTAACTCAACACAGAAGTTACCGTCCTGTAAAGGTTAAGTCTATTGACGTTCGGCTGGATCACTCCCGGCTCCAGAAGACTCTTCAGGCAATGGACTGGTTCTTCCGTCCTTTCGGCTCCACAGCAGTCCGCCAAGAGACACCACGTGGCTGCTACAGTGGCCGCTCCTTTTCCACAGGTATTAACACCAAAGTAAATCCCTTCAAGCCTATGGACTTCTCACCGATGCTCAAATTCGTCTCTGTACTTGGAAGAATCAGCACCTGCCATTTCCTTATCAATCTCCAATAAGTGGAATCTCTCTCAGACTATGGTTTCAGACTCAATTACTCAGAAATCACCGAGGAAATCGGGTCGCTGGTGTACTCACAACTGCTTCATCTACCGGCACGAACTCTCCGGGAATCAGGCGAATTTATACTCTTCACGAAACTCTCTCTCACATCAGACTATAACAGTTACAGTGATGGCCTCACACAATCTCTGCTTTCATTTAGCAGCACATAATATGAGTGAAATCAATTAGAACATGCAGGGAATTCTGGTTTCCGGAATCTCTCTAGTCACTGTATCAGTTTCCCAAGGCTCTCAATCTTCCGAACTTACTGCCCATACGAAGGTAAATCCAGCACAACCAATTCTCAATATCGAGGCGATGGCCCCCAAATATGAGCAGCTTCTGATTTCACTTTGCAACTCAACTCATTAATTTCACTCACACATTAACCCTGGAATTTGACTTAGCTCTTTCCTGCAAGATTGATGGTATCCAACAAACCAATTTCTGCTTCAGATGATAGACACAAGAATTTCTCCCAGGTAATTGAATTAGGAATCACTCCCGATCAACCTCTCAACTTTCAGTCTCAACTGACTACACAAACAGTCAATAGACTTCCAATTATTATTACTTCGAGTACACAGTTGAATAATAGGCAGTTGGAAGCTCTCTCAAAACATAAACAACGAGGATTCAACGCCACTTTAACACTTGTTGTTCTCACAACAGACAATGGACCCTTGCCATACAAATTCAAAGAAACCTTAAAAGGTTCTGATCACTCAAACATCAGACCATGGACATTGCAAAACAAATCCAATTATCTCTGGACACAATCCTCACTCAAGATAATAGACAATGGCACAATGGCCGAATAGAATTATATTCATCAAAGACAATAGTATATCAAATCGCCAAAGAAGAGAGTGGTCCCTCTCTCAAATCAAGGTCAGGCTATATGCTTTTCCTACGAGAGTCCAGGGATTGCACTCCCTCAAATCAGACTATAGCCCTACATATCAAGAGTTTTTGATATCTCGAGATAATAGCCTAACATTTGCGTTCTAGTTTGATATTATCAGGCTATTGTCCTACCCTATTCACACTTAAATCTGAAATGACTATGGAAAACCAAAAAAGTTGGACGACAACAACCTCCTCTCATGAAGAGAGGAGCTTCTTCTCTCATCAGTAGGCGAGATTATAGTCTAATAAATTACTGGGTGTGAAGGCCTATATGATGTAAAAGTGTCTTTCCATGATATCAAACTATGGAGATCATTATATTGATATAATTGCGTGGATTATTGTCTTGGTGTTATTGCTCATAGTGAATGAAGTAAATCAAAATAAGATTTGGTTGTATTATGAAGAGAATAAGAAAAGACCAAAGTTTAGAATTAACTCATGTTGTTACTGACCATAGTCTCACGGGAGTGAATGATATCTTCTTGTGAGAAAGGTCCACGATAAAATTTACTAAGACCATCGTCAAAGGAACGATAACAGAGAATAGAAAAAGGAATAAGACAAATATCAAGTTTCCTCCTCGGGAAGAGTGAGAATGTTCTTTTCGTCAGTATCAATGTGCATGTTCTTTTGAGTTAAAGCGATTAAGGGTGTGAAACTCTGATTTTGAATGGGAGTGGACAGTCCTTTAGGAGTGACAATTTGTTTACTAGAGTGGGAATCCACCAAGACGATGGTATGTGATGGAATGTTGGTGTAGAGCCTAGAAACGTAATCCAAGATTTGTGAGAGAACTTTGATACAATAATTTGATTTTTTTCCAACCTAATTATGAGGGGCATACTCTGTGAAAGCACTATCACCTTGTGGCGAAGAGAATTAGTGTCAAATATGCACGACTATGGTCATGAGACAATAATTTGAGTGCCCAATTCGGCAAAGTTCCATAGCCTATGGCAACGACGATGGCTTGAGAAAGGTGAAACGTCGGGAACATGAGGTAAACCAGACCAGGGAGGAGACAGGAAGATATCCCATATTGGTTGTTAAAGAGCTCAAGAGCCAATATATAAGGAAAGGAGGTCAAGTCAAAGTTCAAGAACTTGACGCTTACTTGTTACAAAAGACTACGGCGTGCATTGCACTATGAGACTCACTACTTGGAACTGGTTATTGGTAACTGGCTATGTGAAACTTGGCTCTGGTGACTAGTACGTAGATTTGATCCCCTAAGTTATTGTTTGCTAGGCTCTGCTAGACTTAGTTCTCATCACTCGCTACTAGACTTTTGCAAATCATAATAGTCGGTTTTAATATAATAAGTGAAATGCTTCTAGGATAATTAAAGGAAATTGAAGAACCATTAAATTGAACATTGCCAACTTATTCAACTAGGATAAATTTGTGGAGAGTTAATCCAAAGATGTCCTAGTTGTTCCTCCTAATGTGGTTTGGCCTATAGTCATAGGATATTTACAAAGATGTTAATTTGCAAAAAACCGGTAAGGATGATGGTCCTACTGACTCATTAAATTGCAAATAAAAAAATAAAAAAAACCAGGGGGTTGCACTGTAGTATTTCTTGATACACTAGGTTATCATTTAATGAAGGAGAGACTATGGACTAAATCAAGGTACCCCTGGCCTTAGGTTTATGAAATTATAAATTATTCAAAAAACTATTATTAAGCCATGACTCCATGTATTACCCAACCATAATAGATAGAGATGTTCCTGACGAGCGATGGGTGTGAGAGAGAGACTGAGCAATTGTATGTACGGCATTGAGTGACCCTAATACCCCCATCCCTCAATTTAATAAAGTCCTAATACTCATTTGAGAAGTTGTTTTCCCCGTTATTATCCTTCTAAATTCATTCCCAAGTCATTTTGATTTATCAGTGTACCTAATAATGACACCTAGAGGTCACTTATTTAGTCTTCCATGTTTGTTATTGTTAATCATAACCCAAACCAAAAACCCCAGGGAGTGCACTGTTCAAGTACTGTATTTATACACGTCGGTGCACAAAAGGGGTATTATTTAAAACAAGCATGTACAAAATGTACGTACAAGAGACATATTGCTATTAAGCAAGAAGTAGATATACATGAGGCTATAGAAAAATATATGTAAAGTACGCATTTACGCGTTTACGCGTTCAAGTCAGACCTGGACCAAGAATCATGTGTTTTTTCATCCACTAAGTAACAACTTTATAACTAAAAATCCATGATTTGATATTATACATATAATAGGGCCATATTTTTGCATTTCCAAACATTTGTACACATGTTATATACAATTTATGTATTTGTTTTTGGACCCTTGTGTACGTATGGAAATGTATTTTGAAGCAATGAGATTTGTAAGTATATTGCTTGATTTTAGCAAAAATAAAATTTATACAAGGGTATTTTAATAAGGGGCATGCACGCACGTGATGCTTGGTTTTAATGAATAGTGCACTCCCTGAGCCAAAAACCTATCTACATGTATAGTTTACCAATTTAATTGGGAACACCAACGATATCAAGTAAATATGAATGACTTTCAAATATAAAGAGTTTTTTTTTAAAATGTAGCCTTGCAACCTTCAATTTAGAAAATGAACGACATACCTTGTTATTTGGAAAGAAAAAAAAGAAAAAAAAGAAAATCTCAAAGTTTTAAGGAAACTAATACAATAAACATAGAACATCAAGACAATATGTTGAGTGGTTGGGACCGATCTCCACTTTGCAAGGGTGTGTGTATCATTTTCCACCATATTTTTCTAATTGTTACCTCCTATGTTCCACCAAAATCAATATGGGCCCTAGGTCTCACTAGGTCAACAAGTCATATCAAATATTTGTCTTGTAAGCCTTTTGACTTCATGAACTTTAAAATTAGTTTCTATTCATTTTGTTGTTGATGCTTAGGGGCACATTTGAACCTAATAAAGGAGAAAAATACGTAACTCAGTCATAGCCATATTAGAAGGTATTTACCTAAAAAAAAGGGATAATAATATGCATGTGAAGGGACTATGTAGATATGCTACAAATAACACATAGGTGTTTTTTTTAGGCAAGTGTAAAATTTTATACTTGTCCATGCCAGCGACGCTATCTTGTGAGCGGCGAGCGGCGAGCAGAAAATTTGAAATTTTTGAAAAAATATTGATTTAAAAAAAAAATCAGAATATTTGACTTAATTCTTACACCGAGTAGGACTCTTCGTATAGTTTCTTTACAAATATGACTAAAAGTAGATGGTACGTTTAACTGTGGATGGTGCCTATAACTGTGGAGTGGAAGAAATTATAAACTTTTGAAAAAACCATCCATAAAAAGAAACGGAAGAAAACGGGAGATTCTAATGTACCAAAGGTGTTTTTTTTGCTTACAAGGTCTTTCCAAAAAAATTCATTTGTGTGAACTGCAAAATCCCCTCCGCGGGAATAGGACCTTGATTAATTTTTGTTAAATAATATGCAGATTTTATAGAATGAAACCATAAATTCTCCACGGTCATAGGGTCTATATCATACATTTCATTGAAAAATTTGAAGAATAAAAATTCAAATTTTCTGCTCACGGCTCACTGCTCACCGCTCACCGCTCACAAGATAGCATTCCCGTAGTTTGAGGTGATTGTATCTAATCCCATTACACAAAATAATACTAGTGACGTTCAACGTGTTGAGAATGGGTACATGCATCTTAGCCCGTAACATGTACCACCATCCATGGGGGTGGTTGGTCTTTGTACACTATGTGCCCTAAGGTGGTAGATCTTGCCAATTTATGAGGTTAATGTAATATAAAGTGTCATTCAGAATATTCCATGGATATTCCATGGAAATTGAAGGGTTTAAACTTTAAAGGTATATTTTTAGTGTTGCTTATTCAACACCTTTATGTTAAATAGGACTCAAATCTAAGTATCGCATGTATACTATGTGATTGCCATTTATTGAGCATCTATCTCCACCTTGTTTTTGGACTAGAGCATGTATGAAATTTGTGAAATATTGTAAGTGGCTCCCATGGGCCACCAACAAGAAGTCCCCTTGCTTAATGTATTCTATTTTCCAACCTTCACACATCGGTGCCTATGATGTAATGAAATTGCTTATCAAAATAAGCACCATCAACTAAATTTCACATCACTACTTTCAATAGAATCCTACCAAGACCTTGATGGGGTGGTTTTAAATCTAAGAATTAAATAATTAATTTTTTTTCGAGAAATAGGTATTTACGAACATGAAAATCAAATTTTTTTTCTTAAATTTACTTGTTAATTTTTTTTCTAGAAGTAGAATTTTCATTAAAGTTTTTTTACAAAACAATAAAATCTACATCAAAACCACCTGGTAACTTGGTACTTGACCCTCCTTGAAGAAATAAAACCTAAATATGTTTAGATGAAAACAATGTACCATCTATCATCATCTACCACCAATATGCCACTATGGAAAGAAAAAAAGTAGTGTAGATTTTAAGAATATTGGGTCCACACCCATCAATTATTGTAATCTAGTCTTGTTTTGCTAAATTGGAAGGTAATTTCCAACCATGAAGCAAGGAGAGGTTAATACTCCCTTCTCAAACTTCAACTTCCTCATACTATTGTGGTAGCCACAATTTGTTGTTTTCCAAGTGAAATCTACGCACACTTACACATGGATGGGAGGTCAAATATTTGTCATTAAGTGGTTATTGGCGACTTAGCCAGCACATGGGAGTGTGCCCTTAATGTGCCTTCCATATGCCAACCTTTGTATTCATATATTTATGGTGTGCCCATTCTACTTCTACCAATGTTGTGTGTGTTCAAGGAAATCCAAAGACCAAGATGTGACACAATACTTAAACAAAAGACATGCAATTACTAGTGAACATATGGAACATTAGATAAATGATTGTGCTTCTCAAAGGCATGCTCTAGTCTAGTGTTCAATAATCATGATTCACGAAGGCATGCGCACATGGCCTAATAGGCCTCTCCCTCACTTTTTGCCACCAACTCCCTTACCCTTGGAGATATTGTTTAATGCTAATTATTTATGGGTATTGCCATGGCATAACATTGCTAAAAAAACCCATTATTGACTCCTTCTCTAACCATTAGAGCACTACAATGTTTGGCCAATGGACGTCCTTGGATCATCCCTCAAACCCTGGAGATTCTCTTCGTAAGCAACTTCATTTCAAGACCCAACCCGCACTTCAACATGTTGGGAAAGTCCTATGAAATATTTTAGAATTTTTCATGTCATAGGGTGGAGATAGTCCATGTTGAGCAATGTTTTGGGAATTGAAAATGGAACACATATAACTACAACTATTGTAGGCCATACTTATTCTAAAGAGATTGACTCTTACAAGAGCCCAATATTCAATGTGTGGGACAATCTACAACGTAGTTGAAAAGATATGTTCAATTTTGTAGATAGTTTGACCCACCAATTATTTGGAAAATACCAAATTCTCTTCAACAATAATCACATCTAATGTATACCAAAATGCTCACATGGCCCTCAACTCCTAGAGGTGTGTTGGTATACTCCGAATATTCTACATGATAGTTTGTGCAAGCCCCAAACCAATATGAATTACAAATTTTACTAAGTCAATGAGACCAATGTGTCGTCAACCCAACCTACTAAACATTGGGAAAGGGGGGGGGGGGGGGGAGGTGAGGACTTTTAAGTCAAATGATTGGGCCATATGCCCCATTGTTCCTAATAGTTCCAAGAACAATAGATGAAAACAATGAGATGGTAAGCCTAGGGGTCGATTTGGACCATGGTATAAAGGAGGGGGGGGGGGCACACTTTAAAGTGATTTATACTTCATATGCATGAGTGCATTGGGTTGGGGCGACATGATGCGAGCTAGTATGACCACAAGTGACAATGTTGGTAAAATATACGAAAAACGTTTTTGAATCTAGGTCATATATACATGCCCAAATATATCATGATGCATCCTTCTAATTATATGTAATCTCTGATTGGAAGAGCTATGTAATTGATAAGTAGATTGATATTAGGTGAAATGAAGTTTTGACATTTTCAAGTGAATGTTTATAAACATGTCACTTTAAACACTGCCGTATGACATCTTGAGGAATCAAATGGGCTTTATAGAGCTTCCGGGGTTAAAGATCCGTATGTATTTGCATTAGTAGTTATGATGTCATCTGCAAGTCTATGTATAGTCTATAAAGTGAATGAAGCCAAAAAGCATACAGGACTAGAAGTACATCAAAATGTTGTCAAAAGGCCAGCTCCCTAGAATAACGGAGTGGCCTCGATAAGATAGAAGCTACCTTAACTTCTCATGCCCAATTTTCCTCAAATTTGTCTACAAAATGTGACTTCAATTTCAACGGTTGTAGCTGAAGTTTTTTTGATGAACCCAATTGTATAGATTTTTGCAACTTAGAGGTGAAAACTCACAGGTCGAATTTTAATCATGGGAGTTATGTTGTGTAGGAGATTATAATAGGAATATCAATAGTGGTCTTGAGGGGCAACAACCTAGAAACTAAATTGGGGTTGGTTTTTTTTTTCATCAAACCTCCACTCAAATCATCTCCAAACGACAAAATGTTACCCTCTTTCAAAAGAGGGGAAATATACCTACTCAAATTAGCTTGCAAATCTTGAAACCATTATTTTGTGATTTTTTTGGAAAGCTTGGCAATGTGAGGCAATGGAATTTGAGTTTCATGCAAATTTTCAAATCAATGGGAATCATTTGCACATATGGATCAACAGAAAACATATTTGATATATGTTGCCCCTCGATCATGGAGGTGACAAATGTCAAGCATGTATTTGTGGAGCAATTCTACTGCAAACCAATTGAGAGCACACACCCATATTTGAATTAATCCATAAAATGTTAACTAAGTTGAATCAAAATTATCCACATGGTAGGACATAACAAACTTGAACACGAACAAGAGTAGTCGTTGAAACATTCTAGAAACCATCCGAAATGATGTCAAAAGGGTTAGAGCGAACTGTTCACAACGATATTATGGTTGCATAGGACATTAGGGGTTAATATCGACTTGATGGTCCAATTGGAAGAAAGAGGTGAGACTACATGGTAATACATTATGAAAAGGGCAAAGGAAACCTAACCCTAATGGAGTTGTAGGGGGGACACTTCAACACAAGCTATCTCATTTTCAACTACATTTTCAAAACATTATTGACATCATCTTTTATCCATAGAAATTGGAATAATCAACCACCAGCCAATTTCAATGACAAGTCTATGATTTGAAGTACGGTAAGCAACATATGTACAACCTAATTGTTGGTGAGTCCAATAGAACCCTCGTACTCTTGTGTTAGAAAATCTTAGACAAAACCTATCTCTACCGTAGATAGGTTGTGTGCACAAGTCGGGCATTTGGGGCCCATGTACTTACAATAACTTTGAGGCAATTGTAAGTTTGGCATTGGCACCATTGGATCTAAAAGCTTGATAGCAAGTTGTATAAAATACAATTAATCCGTGTGTGGTCCGTGAGTGTTGTTACCTTGTCGGTGGCCACTATCCTAATGAACTCCTTGGAAAAGTGGAAAGGAAGGCCTAATATTAGGTAGATCATTTGCCAAAAGATTGAATAGGTGCTCATGAGGAGCCGTTATGACCACATGTGTTTGTTGATGATTTTTTGAGACCAAAGAACCTTCAATCTTCTTTTTGTGATCAATACATCATCCATGATCATGGTGGAGTGCAATGTGAGATTGACCAAAATCACTCACTTTCGAAGGATATTCTTGTGGTACTTGGGTGCTTAGGTATCAAGATGCCGCGTTGAAACTATGTCACACTTTTTTTCTTTGGAGTTCACAAAAATAGGGTAGCAAACAAGTTTGAGTTTGGCATTGGAGATTCTAGCAAAAGTAAGGGGGCCTGCTTTGGTTACTTATCTTAACACTTAATGTCCCATGAGGACATTCTAGTCCAAGTGAGAAATTATGGAAGTGTGGATGAGGATGTAAATGAGAGTTGTTTGTTCATATTTTCTATGTGCCAATAGGCAGCACATGTATATACTTAGGAAGAATATTAAATACTTTTCTATAAGGAGATATCAAAATTTTGTTTTAATGAATGTGTTAGAATTTGGTGTGCAACTAGTGAATTTTTTTTCAATACTTGAATGCAATGGAATCTTGAATAAAAAGAGGTTCCCATGTACAAATGTCACCTCTGGAAATAAAAGTTTCAAATGAGCTTCTATTAAAGACATTCATGTAGTTTATGCACAATTTGGAACCTATAATGTCCCAGTTTCATTCAAACTTGTGTAAATGTTCGTGATTTATAATAAATGCACATTAAGTCACAATTCAATAAAAATTTGATACACAGAGCATTATGCTATTGTGTATAATAAAGAAAACACTTACCCATATATGTCCTAAGTGAGAAGCATTCTTCATTCAAACAAACGTTTGTTTTGTATCATCCACATATAGCCATATTTAGCTTTCATGTATGATACATCATAGACCTACATGTTCCTATAACACCAATTTTCTTTTCATCGTAAAGCTATGTAATCTTGTTATTTGGGGGTCAATATATTTAATTCTAAACTAAAAATATATTTGCATGAAGCTTATGAAGTTATTTGAGAGCACCAACCATATGGATGTCATCTTTAGATAGATGTCAACAAGTTTGTTTTTCTAAAGTTTAGACTTTCTAGACATAAACAATGTGTGTTATTATATGCAAGAGGGATTGGACGCTTATCATAAGTGGTGCATGGTCAGGTGTAGATTCAAAACAAATATTTGTTTAAAAATGATGGATTGCATGCTTAAAATTTGTTAACCATTATAGGTTCACAAGTCAATATAGCTAGGAAGACCCATATGATCATTTAATAAGAGAAAAACAACTTTCTTCAACAATTAGAAAATATTTATATAAACTCCAAATTTTTAAAGACAAATTGTTATAAGGAACACTATATTCGTTAATCGGAGACTTTCGAAAGTCTCAAAATAAAATCTGCCCATAGTTTGGGATGCCAATATTGTGGGCATACGGAATATTGGGAACAACAAGAACATAACGATTTAAAAAGTTGCACGTAAAGAATATTCTTATTTCTAAAAATAGAGAATGTCAATTAAAATGCAAACGTGAGCTCCATGTGGAAAATAACAATCGAATCTAAAAAAACAAATGGTTTATGTCATTATAGAGTTTGGGGTGCGCATCCCATAAGTAAGGCTCTTATGAATTTGGATGGCACATCCCAAACGTATACCACAATGGAGTGTGACAAGTCCATGAAGTCTATTAAAAACCAAGTCTACTAAGCGTCCATGTTTTTCGCCATGAACTCCCACCTATGTTATGTTTACACATCTCCGTCTTCCGCTTCATATCCATTATCGGCGTCATTTTCCGCAGCTGCAATACGTGCCAAGTTGTCTTTGGCAAAATCTATATGTTTTTGGGGGATGGTCATTGTTTCTGTTTTGGAACCTTTGCGCGGCTTCCAAGCACAAAGTATAGTATCCGTGTTTATCCAAACCGGTGTGTACGCTGAGTCCACTGTCCACTTAAAATTCTTTTTGGTGTTCCAACCTAAATAAGTGCGTAGCACGTTCTGGTCTTTAGTACTTGGACGACAATATTCCACCTCAATCTGACGAAAGTTGGGGCTAGTTCGAACAAAATTGGGTGAAGACAATGCTTTCACCAACCAAATTGGCTTGGGATGTTCCTCATCCCCTGCTCGTACAAGGACCAAATAACCTTCATGGCAATCAACACCTACACGAAACGACGATGCCGGTCGATTGCGGGCAGGGCCAACGTAATGCTCGTCCATTGCGAACTCTTCACGAACGTCTCCATTGCTAAAAACCATGGTGTCGGACTCGACAACCGTCAAACGACTTTGTGGCCAAAATCCTTGTGTTAAAGTTGTACGGGTGTCACCACCAAGTGTCATTAGGGCCGAGCGAATGCGATCCCAATACGCAATCAAAGGTTCATGAGTATCTCTAACACGTCTAGTGATGTCCTCCTCACACAACTCTTTCCAATATTCAATGAATCCGGATATGCCTTTGATGATTTCCGGCCCATTCCTCATGGGGTCGGGTTTGCAAGGCTTTGGATCCCCATCCGGGAGCAAACATTTCCCATCATTGTCTTGACGCCATACGAGTATACCATCATCCGGTCCCCAATTAGGAGATGTGCACAAAAGTTTGAATTGCATGGCTGGGAGACCATCATCCCTTATATAGAATCGGAATTGTTGTGCTTTGGTATGCCCCACCAAACGGTCCCCTTGTGAGGCCAAACCCCCCACCCTTAAGCGTCCGTAGTCCGAGTAGTGGGTTTGGGCTCACATTCCTCCGCGGTAGTGGATTTGGACTTGGATGAGTCCATAGTGCAAGGTTCACCCTTCAAGTGGTCTTGGATTTAACTTTGGTCTTTGCTTCCTTTGTCTTGCCATCGCGAGAGTGCTCCACATTCTCCATTAAGTTGTGCACGTGGTTTATTTTTAAAGAGAGGATGCAAGTGTTAAAAAAAACACTATTCTCTATAGTCAATCTCAAATACATTTACTTGTGAAAGCCACACATAACACTAACTAGCATAATGTAACTAACTACTTGTCTATGAGCTAATTAGGTAGGCTATCTACTAAGCTCCTTCATGAACCCATCTCTTTACTTTCTAATTACATAAACCTAGCTCCTTCATAAACCCAGCTCCTTCATAAACCCAGCTTCTTAGCTTCTAACTAAACAAACCCAGCTCCTTCATAAACCCAGGTCCTTCATAAACCCAGCTCTTTACTTTCTAACTAAACAAACCCAGCTCCTTCATAAACCCAGCTCCTTCATGAACCCACAACTTTGTAGTTGTAATCCCCAACTACCTCACTAATTATTCAAGCCCTTAACTAATCTTCCTACCTAATTTCCCTAATTCTACTAACAACCCCTTTCTAATCACACAATTCTTCTCTAATCCTAAAATCCTAAAATCCTAGAGAGGAGAGGGGGAGAGAGAATTTCCTAACTTCACTAAGACTAACTAATCCACACAAGTATATTTTTGCACTCATCACAACATCAAGTGCTCAACTCTTAAACATGGAACTTGCAACCACGTGTATTCAAAACATGAACTTTAAGTACCACAAATTGGAATCATGAATTAACTTTAAAATCCTTCACGTCAACACTAATTCTACCAAGAGGTCAAGCCCTCTTCAAGGCTAACAAGCCTTGGCTCTCAAACTAAAAACTAAGCACACACATGTGCTCCAATATGGCTTCCCACACCCACACTTATAACTCGTGGGGTGCCTTGGAGCACAAAGGAAAGAGAGGATGAGTGAGGGAAGAATGAGGGATTATATAGTAAGCTTGAGGGGGTGAGCACCCTCAAGGCTCACGATAAGCCCTTGAGATTTCCTCCTACTTAGTAGGCGCCAATCCTATCTTCTAAGCCTTCCTCCCTCAAATGATCAACAAGGATCCTAATTCGAACATTTAACTAGCCTTGGCTTTCTACCTACCACACTTTACCAAACTTGGGATGCTTCAACCCAAACTTAGCCTCCTTCGCTTTCCGCCGCCATAACTTTCTCCCCTTACTTTCCCAAATCGTCGCTCACCACTTAATTCAAACCACGATGCTTAACTCGTGATTTGATTGGTGCTTTGAGAATTTGCTTATCCTCCACCTTGCATTCTTCCTTGGGCCTTCCCCATTAAGTGGCCATGATGAGGTGGTCCACTTGTGCGCTCCATGTGATCCTCCATTCATCCCAATTCGAATGCACTTGCCTCTTGAGTCACTTTGGTTGTCTCCATCCATTTGTACTAGCCTACTCACTAACTACTCAATCCAAGTTCTCCTTACCTATCCTCATTCACTCAAATCCTTCCGAAGGTAAAAACACAATAACAACTCACATCCTAGCCTCTTACAACATGGTACTTTTAAGACTAACATTTCACTCTTTTTATATTTTTGTGAAGTAACATGCTACTTCAAAGTGCATCAACTAACGTTTCAAGGGTCTAAGACTAAATGTGGGCACCCTTTTGGGCTCACATAATTGGCGACCATCGGGGGATGAATCCAAACATCTCTTGCTCCAAGGGTAAGTTGCCTAGTCAAGCTCGGTACTCCTTACATCTACTTCCCGATGTACGGGTAGGAAAGAGCTCACCATTCAACGTTTCCAATTGAATTGAATTATTAGGAAAGACCTCATAGACAAGGTAAGGTCCTAACCATACCGCATTGAATTTCGCCGGAAATTCAAGCTTTCGTGCGTCTTGAATCATGACCATCATTCCCGGTGTTAGGGCCCTTCTCTTATGTCGTTTGTCGAAAGTAATCTTTCTCCTTCTTTGGATTGCCTCAATATGTTGAGCCGCCATTCTCCTCCCTTCGTCAAGTGCTTCCAAATCGGTTAGTCGATTTCGTAAGGATTGACTTTCGGTAAGTCTCGTACTCACGGCCACCCTAAGTGACTCGACTTCATATTCGATTGGTAGTGTCGCTTCAAGACCATAGACTAAGGAAAATGGTGTAGCACGCGTAGTTACCTTATAGGTTGTACGGTATGCCCAAAGTGCCGCCGTTAGTTTCGTATCCCAATCCCGCTTCGAGTCTATAACCGTCTTGCGTAGTATACTCACCAAAATTCCGTTAACCCTTTCCGTTTGTCCATTGGTTTGTGGGTGGTAGGGAGTAGTCTTCCGGTGATCAATTTTAAATTTCTCTGTCATCTCTCGAATCAAGTCATTCAAAAAGTGAGTACCCCTATCGCTTACTAGGATCTTCGGCACCCCGAACCGCGAAATTATGTTTTCGTACATAAATGTTGCCGCGTGTTCCGCCGTGTCGGTCTTCACCGCTTTGGCTTCCGCCCACTTGGTGAGGTACTCGGTTGCCACCACAATATATTTCATTCCTTTTGAAGATTGGGGATGGACCTCACCCACATAGTCGATGCCCCATTTTTCGAAAGGAATTAAGGGTAATGATACATGTAAAGGCATCTCCATTCTAAGGTCGTCTCGGGCATACCGTTGGCAAGCGTCGCATTTCCTTACATAGTCATGGGCGTCCTTAAATAGTGTAGGCCAAAAGTAGCCCGCTCTAAGTATTTTTTGCCCGGTGAGTTGACCCGAGAAGTGACCGCCGCAAGCGCTATCGTGGCAAGCGATTAAAATCGCTTCAACCTCCGTTTTTGACACGCATCGTCGTAAAATACCATCGGACCCCCTTCTAAACAACCTATGGCCCACTACAACAAATTGCCTACTATTTACCCTCACCTTCCTTCTCTCTTCTTTTGTCCACTCTTTGGGCAACTTGTGGGTTGTTAGAAATTCCACTATGCCCGCATACCACTCCGGTGTAGAAGTGACCACAAAGAGGCTATCATCTACTAACATATCATTTACCGGATTTTTTCCTATCTCCTCCGACAACCTAGACAAGTGGTCCGCTTGTAAATGCATACGACCCGGTTTATATTCCACCGTGTAGTCGAATTCTTCTAATAACAAAACCCACCTAGCTAACCTACCACTTAACTCCGCCTTGTTAATTAGATACTTGATAGCCATGTGGTCAACAAAAAATACAACCGGGTTGCACATGAGGTAATGCCTAAACTTTTTAACGGAAAACACCATGGCTAGGCACTCCCTCTCCGTTGTAGAGTAGTTTCTTTCGGCGGGGGTCAATTGCTTACTCGCATAAGCTATAGGTTGATCCTTCTCTTTTTCTCCCGTTGCTTGACAAAGCGCACTCCCTATTGCCACATTACTAGCATCACAATAGACGTGAAAAGGTTTACCCCAATTAGGTGGTATCAACACCGGATAGGTGCTCAACCTATCCCGCAATTCCTCAAAGGCTTTTTGACAAGCATCCGTCCACTCGAATTTGACATCCTTTTTGAGCAAATGGGTAATGGGCACCGCTATCTTTGAAAAATTAGGAATAAGTTCCCGGTACCATCCCACATGTCCTAACAACTTAGAGATCCCCTTGGAATTGGTTGGAGTTGCCAAGTCGCTTATGGCCGCAATCTTATCCGGATCGGGTTCTCTACCTTTCTCACTAACAACATAACCCAACAACACTCCCTTATTCACTCCCAAAAATGTCTTATCCGGGTTCAATGCTAACCTCATCTTCCTACACCTAACCAATGCCTCCCTAACACAATGTAGGTGATCATCCACATTACTTTGTGTGCTAAAATCGTCCACAAAGACGGTCATGGATTTGAACAACAAGTCGGTGAAGATATACATTACTAATCGTTGGAAAGTAGCCGGGGCATTACATAACCCAAATGGCATCACTACCCACACAAAAGTACCCCAAGGTGTAGTAAAAGCCGTTTTATGGATATCTTGGAGGGCTATGGAAATTTGATTATAACCCGCATACCCATCCATAAAGGTATATCGCGAATGACCTCCAACCTCCTCAAGCAACAAGGTGATAAAAGGTAAGGGGAAGTGATCCTTTTGTGTGCACGAATTCAATTTCCTATAGTCGACACAAACCCTTAATTTCCCATTTTTTTTCTTTACTAAGACCATAGGAGAAACCCAATCCGTGATTTCCACCGGCTTGATAAACCCGGCCTTCAATAACCTTTCCAATTCCGCTTTCACCAACAATTGCAATTGAGGATTCATCCTCCTCTCCTTTTGTCTAATTGGCCTCGCCCCCGGAATTAAAGGAATCCGGTGCTCTACCATTTCCCTAGGAATTCCCTTAAGCTCATCGTAGGACCATGCAAAAGTATCACTAAACTCATCCACCAAATTGCTATACTCCCTAACATCTTTCTCCCCCAATTTGGAGCCCATCTTCATTTGTCGGGTTTTTCCATTCTTTAATTTCACATCCACGTACCGCCAATCCGCTTCCGACACATGTGCTTGTTCCTCTTTGTTCCGATACCAATCGGAAGGCACATTGGGGTAATCTTTCACATCTTGACCTACAACTATCCCCGTAGACGTGGTCTTGAAATGTAAAGGCTCCTCCAATTTCGATGACTCAATAATCACATCCTCCTCTTGAGTCCCATCTACATGAATTAAACTAACCTCACCCTCTTCCACGTCATCTACCCAAGGTGTTAACCCACCGCTAATCCACTCTTCCTCGGTGAGCACCTCACATGGCTCCAACAATGAGCCCTCTCCTAAACTAACACTAGGAAATTCACTCCCTAAGCCTACTTGGTGAAATGTAACCATTACATCAACCTCGGACTCGGGGTACTCCCTTAGCCATTGGGCATAATCCCCATTATCCCCATAATTGTAAAAATTAGGACCTAGACTTCCCGAGCCCGAATCTATAACAACCCTTTGACCTTCGGGATGGACGACTCCCACCAATGCCTTGCCAATCTCATTCTCGTTTAAGTCATCAATTTCCTTCTCCAATGGCAAATACATCTCCTTCTTCATCCATCCTTCTAATGAACCAATGGACACTATGACCCTATTACCCTCCGGACCATAAGTGATGGATGGTTTAGGTCCACCCCAATTGACCATAGCATTCGCCATCCGCAACCAAGGCCTACCTAGCAAAATGGGGAAGGTGTCCTTGTTGGAGTGCATTTTAATGACATGGAAGGTGACCAAGTACTCCTCACCTCCCGTAGTCATTCTACAATCCTTGATCATCCCCAAAGGCGTAGTCGAACTTTGATTTGCCATATTTATGACCAAAGGTGAAGGCCCCGTGAGTCCAAGTCCCAATTTTTTCATAGTATCCTCCGGTAGTATATTTAGACTACTCCCTCCGTCGACTAGCACATTAGGAACCACCTTATCTACCATAACAACTTCTATTTCTATAGCTTTCACGTCTCTTCCACCTTGTGATTGGATCCTAGCGGCTATTTTAGCTTTCACCTTCCTCATCCTCTTGTGTACCGGCATTCCCTCCTTTAATGTTTTCCTTGCCGTGGGTGAAATTTCCAATAGTTGGCCGAAAGTAATATCCGCCTTGAGTGTACTAAGGTCCGCCCACAAGTCGTACCCGGTAGATCTTTCCACCTTAGAATTACCCACTACGTCGAATTCGTCTACGGGAACCCCCGGTCCTTCCCATTCACCCACATCGCTATTATCCAAGTCATGTACCGCATTAGTCCTCTCCCTATCTTGTAAAATTATATTTTCCCTCTCCACATCCTTAGTAGCTCTTCTAGCTACCCTATCCAACTCGGAGAGATTAATCTCTTCATCCGAAGAGTAATTTCCTTGCTCTCCTATTCCTACCTCCAACGGGGCATCCCCTCTCCTAGCCCTAGTAGTTACCGCTAGTGCAGGTGCTTCTTCAACCACACCCTTACCCTTCACTAACTCATATGTAATAGCATTGGTGTGAGGAGGCCATTGACTTTGCTCCTCTCCAATTCTCGTTGGGAGAGGAAGCATGTCATCACATGTGGCCTCCAACACTCCATCCATGAACCTAACATCTTGGGAGTTAGATGGTCCCGGATCCGTTGGAGGCGCTTGTCTCCCGTTACTACCATTAGGTGGAACTCCTTGTCTATTTTGTATTGGAATGTAACCGGTTGTAGTTTGCAAGCCCGCCGGTGGATGAAAAGTTTGCCTAGCATTACTATGGTCATAGTATAAGTTAGGTGGCCTAAGTTCATTGGCCGGTACTCCTTGTGGCCTAGCACCTCGCATATTATCCCTTGCTTGTTGTTGTGGATTAGCCACCGGGTAAGGGACATTAATTATTTTGTCCGGTTGGCGACACGTATCCGAGGGATGACTTCCTCCACAATTGCTACAATTAAACTCTTGACCTTCGGACCAACATTGTCCTTGAGCGTGCCACCTTCCACAAAAGGGATGAAATTCCTTCTTCTCTAAATTTTGGCCACCTTGCCCTCTAGGTTGTGGTCCTCTATTGCTTCCATTTCCATAGTGAGGTGGCGCTTGACCTCGTTGATTTTGTTGAGGTGGGTTACCGTTTCCTCTTTGGTCACGGTTTTGTCCACTTCTACAAAATTGACGCGTGTGGCCCGGTTGGCCACATTGGACACACCATAATCCGGAAGAATGCCTACCCGACTCAACCGGGGGTGGAGGCCCCGGTTGTTGACTCCGGATCATTAATGACATTTGATCCGTGAGGCTTTGCATTTGTTTTATCATAGCCTCTTGGAATCCTAGTTGGCTAGCACCTAGTCTTCTCTCAACCTCCTCCAAGTGTGGATCCGTTCTAGGGGCCGGTAGTGCCAAAAGAGGTGCCGGTTCCCTAACCGCTAAAGGTCGGGGACCGGTGTCCACAATGGCATATGGAATTTGGTTCTCATACTTAGCGGGTTCTACCGCTACCACCCTAGGGCGTATGGGGATGAATTGTGGGATCAATTCATCCTCCCTTCTCCATAGCCTTTCGTGATCTTTATCCAAGTTTTCAATATCTCTAGCCGCACGCTTGGCATCCGCCAAGGTCAAGGGATTCCTTTCTAGAACACCCCTAATAGTTCCGGACTTAAAAAACCCTTGAATGAAAAATTGCTTTAGCGTGTCGTCGTTGAGCATGGTACCCACAAATCTAGTGCACACTAAATCAAACCTCCTAATGTAAGCCGAAATTTCTTCCTCCCTTCCTTGCTTCAATGACGACAATGCCCTTAATGCGGTACTTTGACCCACTTCCGGCCTAAATTCGTTAAGAAACTCCCTTTGTAATTGTTCCCATCCCCTAAAATGTCCCTCGGCATGATCCCGATACCATTCATAGGCTTCCCCCTCTAGAGTGGTAGGAAACCACACTAACCAATAACCCGGGTCGGTTATGAGGAAGCTAGCCAACCGTTCGATATACCGTTCCATGTGCCGAGAGGGGTCCTCATCCTTGGTCCCATAAAATTTAGGGAGATGAGATGGCATATCCATCGCCGCTAAATTTTGTGGAACCACAATTGGTAGGCCTCTTGGCCTAACCAATGGGTCTATTGGAGGTATAGGAGGTATGGGCGGAATTGGGGGTATGGGTGGTGGATCCATCCCCCGTTCCTCGGCCATGGTGACCGGTGAACTATTCAACAATCCCCTATCAACTTCTACCGGGAATTCTTCTCTAAGTGTGTAATTTTCCGAAGAAGTTTCACCACTCAATTTGGAGGGAGTGATCTCCTCTTCAAGTTGAGCTCCAAGTTCTAAGGTGTCTAGAATTGACCTAGTCCTAGGTTCGACGTTCAAACAACTCTCTATTCTAACATTATCTTGTTCTAATCTATCACTGATTTTAGAGGACCGCCTCTTTCGAGTAGATTTCTCTAGTCCTACTATCAAACTTGGTTTTTGTGAGCGAGTCCTACCTTGCATTCCATAAGAATCGATCGACCCTCACTTGACCACACATAATCCTAGCAATTCCCCTCTTAATATTTTCACTTGTCTTGGTGTGGTTATAATTTTTTTAGGAGGTGAGGAAAAGAACCTGCAAGCCCACTTAGGTGAAAGAATCCCAATAGGGGATAGGCATGTTCATGTTAATTTTTTGGTTAAGTCGGAGCATCACCTCCGCACCTTCCCGCAAATTAACACTCACCACAATACCGATTGTGAGGGGGTGACCTTCCGAGTAGATTATGTTAAAAGTCGAGGCTTCACCCTTCAACTTCTCACACCATCCACAATTCGGGAATTACCCTCTACAACGGATAACAACAACCACGAGTACAAAAGGTATTCCTTAATTAGTTTATGAGTTCACTTTGAAGAAATAAACATACCTTGAGCAATTGCATCCCCCTGTGAGTTAGCACTCCCCTCAATCGTGACTCAATGTAACAACACCATAAACTTTGTGAAATATTAATTTAATCTAGAGCATGAAATGACAACTCCCAAAACTTTGAGACTCACCCCGAGGTGAGTGTCAAAGTTCAATGTCCTAAGGTGAATTTACCCTCTAATGTTTTAATGAGCTACTCGGTTATAGGTTCCTTCTAAGTTCTTAGCAAATCCCCAAAAAGGTTGAGGACGTACCTTCGCCGCGCTCCTTCCTCAAAAATGAATTTGCGTAATTGACAATGCAATTCATTCCAAAGAATAGTTGAAATACAATGAATTCAAATGTAACCCAAAGAGAGAATACTTACCGAGTTTCGGGTGCTCCTTCCCTTCTCTCAAGTTTGTGTCTCCAATTTTTCCTAGTTGCCTCCAAGTCTTGTAACTACCTTCCGCTTCGCTCCCGGCGGACGCACCAATTATGTGAGGCCAAACCCCCCACCCTTAAGCGTCCGTAGTCCGAGTAGTGGGTTTGGGCTCACATTCCTCCGCGGTAGTGGATTTGGACTTGGATGAGTCCATAGTGCAAGGTTCACCCTTCAAGTGGTCTTGGATTTAACTTTGGTCTTTGCTTCCTTTGTCTTGCCATCGCGAGAGTGCTCCACATTCTCCATTAAGTTGTGCACGTGGTTTATTTTTAAAGAGAGGATGCAAGTGTTAAAAAAAACACTATTCTCTATAGTCAATCTCAAATACATTTACTTGTGAAAGCCACACATAACACTAACTAGCATAATGTAACTAACTACTTGTCTATGAGCTAATTAGGTAGGCTATCTACTAAGCTCCTTCATGAACCCATCTCTTTACTTTCTAATTACATAAACCTAGCTCCTTCATAAACCCAGCTCCTTCATAAACCCAGCTTCTTAGCTTCTAACTAAACAAACCCAGCTCCTTCATAAACCCAGGTCCTTCATAAACCCAGCTCTTTACTTTCTAACTAAACAAACCCAGCTCCTTCATAAACCCAGCTCCTTCATGAACCCACAACTTTGTAGTTGTAATCCCCAACTACCTCACTAATTATTCAAGCCCTTAACTAATCTTCCTACCTAATTTCCCTAATTCTACTAACAACCCCTTTCTAATCACACAATTCTTCTCTAATCCTAAAATCCTAAAGTTTGAGCACTATCAGCCATGACCCCTTTGAACTTTACGTTTGGTACACCATTATCTGCCATGACAACATTCAAATTTTCCCAAAAGAGAGTTTGTGTTGTACCATCTTCAGATTGCATGTCACAATACGCAATGGTCAATACTTTATAGTATCAACTGTCATACACACTGCAAGCCATTGTTGTCCAGTCCTTCAAACGTTTAACATGGTCAAACATAATCCAAGAATACTCCATGTCTCCCTTGACTTGCATCCTCTTCACAAACTGGCTTTTGCATCCCGGCTTTTGGTGACCTCTTACAAGGAGATGTGTTTGATTCATAGAACTTTTATTTGAATTTTTGTATTCAATTTTTTTTACAAATTCTTGTATGTTCAATTATCTTGATATCTACTTAATAGTTGTTTGACTTGTCTTGTAGAATGACGTACTTCTTGTACGGGACTCCCTTCAACCTGTAGTTGAGTTAAATTTAGATGAGACTGAGCTTTTGATACGGAGATCACAGAAAGAAGACTCCAACACCGTGATTCACCGGATTTGAATCAAACCTCTTGAGAAGTCACTTTTCTCAATTCCATTGTGTCGATTGCGATGTCTTCCTCTTGTTCGGCCCATCAACGACGTTGATGTCGCTCAGTTGGGAAATGAATTCGTCATGGGTTATCGTAACAGTGATCGGGCTATGTACGTCTCTCCATACAACAACCTTGATGAGGTCTTTTATGTCTTTGACGATATCAAGTCCTCTTGGAGTTCATTATGATATGAGGCCAATGACGAGTTCGATGCCATTCTCCAAAAAGACTCCGACCTTGCTCACTTTGTGGACAAGATGTTCTATGTGTGAGAGGGGAACCATCGGTTGACAACTTAGTGGAGGCATATCAACAAGCATTACTCTTTGAACAAAAATTGGCACATATCTATTGATTGTATTGTCGTGGACCCAAGAAATTGTACCACCGTCTTCCTTAATGCCCTTAATGCCATGAATGACATCAACTGGTGAGTTTTGGCATTTTTTATTTATTTATTTATTTTTGTTTCTCTCTTACATTATCTTTATTTAGGTCTATAGAGCATTATGGATAGCCTCCCCTTCAAGCTGCTTTGCATTCGGACATTTGGAAAGATGAAGTTCAAAGACCTCATTTCCGTTGCCAACTATAAAATGTGCGAGTCCAAGATGGAGAAGAATCCTACTTGGTATCCCCTGACATTAGACGTCATTGTCAAATTCTTATACAAGGTAATTTTTCTCTTCATTTTCATCTATCCATTTGATGCCCTTTCCTTATACTCTTCGGTGTTTGTTTTAGAGAGAGTTATCCAACTCGGCGTATACCGCAGCAAGGTTGTATCGGAAGGCCACTCCCGAGGCTCTTAGATTTGCTCCTCAAATTTGGGACACTATGACAAAAGCCCAAGATAGGTTGATTAAAAACATTCGATCTCGGAACTTTGGAAAGTTCATTTCCGTCGCCCACAAGAACAACGGCGATGACTTCTTCTACGAGGTGTCTCTCTTACATTTGTGTTTTTATTTTGTTTTTTATTTTCTTGGAATTATTTTTGTATTTTATGTTTATTTTCTTACATTACACTCTTCTATGTTGCAGATTGATTGTCATTTATCCACCTTCCTCGTCACAAATTTGACAATCGAAAAACTCCAAAAGGTGGCCACCACACATGTGGATGCCTCCTTCAAGGCCAAGTGGCTTTGATGGTGTAACTCCCCCGCCGAGGTCAAAAACAAAAACAAGTTTCCCTTTGTTCTTCCTGTCAGAGAGAAAGTCCTCGAAAACTAGCTCAACAAAGCTTATTTTTGGACATAGGTCATCTACAACTTCTCTTTCTCTATTTGTTCTATTCTCTACTTGACATTTCTAACTATTGGTCTCTCTTATCATAGTTGGAGAAGAGGGTTGAGGCTGAGATCGCATCATTTGAAAATGAGTGTTCCATTGACATCGACTAGGTTTCCGCGGAGGATATTTTGCAACCCGCCAATTATGTTGAGTATTGGAGGCTCATTTAATTTTGTGGGACAAGGCTTTCCGGGTGTATTTTGACGACAAAGGAGTTTTGAAGTTCATTAAAGGCCTCAATCTCATGGAGTTTGAGGAAGGCCCCAAAGCAATCAAACGCGTCGCTTACTAGTAATCTTTTGAATTGTCATTTAGTCTACACTATCTTCCTTTCCTTTCTTTTCTAGCACCGTTTTTTTGTCTGATGTTCTTCATTTTGCAGGTACATTCACCATGAGCAAGTTGTTCAGAAAGCTTTGTCTTTTTCGTGCTTGCCCACTTTTCTTCTAGATTGGATCGACGACAACTTCAATCTTTGTGTGTATACGGGCATGCAACTTGCAAAGTTTCCACTTGTGCACTTGGTGGCTGGTGGTTGGTACTTGGATTGCTCTCGTGGATTTGTGCCCGAGGTGGAAGAAACCCTTTACAACAGCCTTATAAGCTCTACCCCTGAGGTGATTGAATTTGAAGAAAAGCCGGAAGAAAATAATCTAACTCCTCCATCCAATGAGAAAAAAGTTACACCGGTGAAGGGCAAAGGCAAGGGTAGGAAGGTTGCCACACATGCCTCTTCTCAAGTGTTTACTCGTTCTTTCACAAAGGCCTCGGTTCAACACATTACTGCACCAACCACCACCATTGTTGGAAGTCCAACCACCACTCTTTTTGCCCCTGCCCCATATCATGTTGCCGCTCCTTCTCATAGCGGTGCAACCATCCCATCTATGCCTCACAAGATGAAGGCGTTGTACCGGATACATTTGCGACTTCCTCAGAGAGGCCATCTACTCTCTTGTTGATTGAGAATGTGGATATGGGAGAGCTCATTAAGGATCTCATGCTGTCCAAGGTTCCCCCTCCGGCCTACTGCCGCATACAAGAATTCCTAACCAAGGTTTGTGTGCCTTTCTTTTGTTTTCTCCATTCAATCTATGGAATTCAATACTTATTTTTTTGTCTATTTTTCTCTGGATTTTTGCTTCACAGGTTGGAGCGGGCCGTACTCAACTGAACGCCAAGCCAAAGTTTCACACGGGCATTGAAATGCTCTTTGCATATATGCCCGAGAATCTGCGTGTGCCGAGGATCTCGGGGTCATCCTTGGATGTTCCTGCGTGGAACAAATGATCTTCCACATATTTTGAGGTTTTGTTTGCCTTCGCAAACGCCAACCTCTATGACGATGGCACCTGTGGTACCATTTTTTGGTCTGAATGCTTAAGTTTTAGTTTTGAGATGTAAATGCAGGATAAATTTTATTCAAGACTAGTAAAATAGTGAAGTATTAGACACTTAGTCACTCCGAAATGGAAACAGGCTAGGAAAGAAGAATTTCCTTTGCTGCCCAGAATTTATAGGATATGAGGGGGCATGGAATTCACATGTGACAATTAGAAGTAGCACTTGGAATCCTAGTTGCAGACAGTCACCACCTTTTGAGGATAGAAAGATAAGAAGAAGGAAGGAGAAGACAAGGGGGGCATTATAATTTTGATCTTCCTCTCGTGAAGAGAGTGAATTCCTCAACTCCCAGAGTGTGAAGCCCTTAATTTTATGTGTACAGTCTCTTTTTATATCAATACAAAGTGCCATTATTAAATCCTTCTTTAAGTTGTGAATGTGAAATTGAAAGTCTTGTGATTGGATCGGTGTGTGGATGTCCTAGAGTTGTTACCACTGTGGAAGTGGGAAGCGGGAGTGTTGTTGTTAATGTGGAGTTGTGATACAGGAGTGTGAAACTCTTGAATTGAATCGCATGTGTTTTATGTGTGGATTGTGAACAGTCGTATATGGAGTTATATGGACAGTGTCTTAAGGTTCTAAGAAAAGTTACAGTCAATGTGGAGACAGTGAATGTCCCTAATTCGGAGTAAGTTAAGAGGAAATTCATTTTATCCTACTCTTGTGAAGGGAGTAAGGATTAGTTGTGTGACTTCAACTTCTTGTGAAGGAGTCAGTGACGAATAGGAGAGTGAGAAACTCTCAGTCACCCTCACAAGTGGAATGTGAAGTTCCACTGTGGGTAATTACGTAAGTAATCCTTGAGAATACCATAAGAGAAATAACAAATGATACTCTCGGGAAGAGAGTGAGAACTTGAAGTGTAAGAGATTGAATGGATTATGATTGAATTTGTGTCTGAGTGTAGACACCAGGAATTTCCTGTGAAAGGAAATTAGAACTCCAGTCCGGGGTTAGCTTATGAAATCTAACTTCTTGACTGAGGAAAGTTTTCTCAATTAAGTAAGAGGAAATCGCTGTAAAATTCCATCCGCATGCCAATCCCTTATGAAGGAGTGACCTTTACTAAATCAGAGTCTATGAAAATTATACATAGTAAGTGCAAGAATTGTCCATATCCCTGTGAAAGGAGTTATGAAAAATTCATGTGGGAGTGTTAATCTGTTCCGACCATAAGCTTTGCTAATGCAGGATGTGAAGCTTGTCATTTCTCATATCCCACTTAAACTGGAATTGAAGAGATCCATGAGTTTTAACTTTAACACTATATTCGTTAATCGGAGACTTTCGAAAGTCTCAAAATAAAATCTGCCCATAGTTTGGGATGCCAATATTGTGGGCATACGGAATATTGGGAACAACAAGAACATAACGATTTAAAAAGTTGCACGTAAAGAATATTCTTATTTCTAAAAATAGAGAATGTCAATTAAAATGCAAACGTGAGCTCCATGTGGAAAATAACAATCGAATCTAAAAAAACAAATGGTTTATGTCATTATAGAGTTTGGGGTGCGCATCCCATAAGTAAGGCTCTTATGAATTTGGATGGCACATCCCAAACGTATACCACAATGGAGTGTGACAAGTCCATGAAGTCTATTAAAAACCAAGTCTACTAAGCGTCCATGTTTTTCGCCATGAACTCCCACCTATGTTATGTTTACACATCTCCGTCTTCCGCTTCATATCCATTATCGGCGTCATTTTCCGCAGCTGCAATACGTGCCAAGTTGTCTTTGGCAAAATCTATATGTTTTTGGGGGATGGTCATTGTTTCTGTTTTGGAACCTTTGCGCGGCTTCCAAGCACAAAGTATAGTATCCGTGTTTATCCAAACCGGTGTGTACGCTGAGTCCACTGTCCACTTAAAATTCTTTTTGGTGTTCCAACCTAAATAAGTGCGTAGCACGTTCTGGTCTTTAGTACTTGGACGACAATATTCCACCTCAATCTGACGAAAGTTGGGGCTAGTTCGAACAAAATTGGGTGAAGACAATGCTTTCACCAACCAAATTGGCTTGGGATGTTCCTCATCCCCTGCTCGTACAAGGACCAAATAACCTTCATGGCAATCAACACCTACACGAAACGACGATGCCGGTCGATTGCGGGCAGGGCCAACGTAATGCTCGTCCATTGCGAACTCTTCACGAACGTCTCCATTGCTAAAAACCATGGTGTCGGACTCGACAACCGTCAAACGACTTTGTGGCCAAAATCCTTGTGTTAAAGTTGTACGGGTGTCACCACCAAGTGTCATTAGGGCCGAGCGAATGCGATCCCAATACGCAATCAAAGGTTCATGAGTATCTCTAACACGTCTAGTGATGTCCTCCTCACACAACTCTTTCCAATATTCAATGAATCCGGATATGCCTTTGATGATTTCCGGCCCATTCCTCATGGGGTCGGGTTTGCAAGGCTTTGGATCCCCATCCGGGAGCAAACATTTCCCATCATTGTCTTGACGCCATACGAGTATACCATCATCCGGTCCCCAATTAGGAGATGTGCACAAAAGTTTGAATTGCATGGCTGGGAGACCATCATCCCTTATATAGAATCGGAATTGTTGTGCTTTGGTATGCCCCACCAAACGGTCCCCTCCCTTCAACATGTATGACTTGATGAAGGCCTTGAAATCTGGTACTTCCTCAATCATGTGCGGAATTACTGGCATATGGTCCAAATCCATATACGATTTCATAAGAAGAGGTATGGTTGGAAAATCTTCTTCATGCAACTTCATGCTCCACCGTCCGAATGATGCATCAATGTCGTCGTGTGTATGTCCCACCATCAAAAACGACACAAACACCTCCTTGAAGATTCCTTTCGCCACGAGCAATGACCAAAAACAAAATACGTATCGACATTTGTTGTCTTTCGCGCAATTATCAAGTTGAACGTGAAGAGTTGGAGGCAATGGTTTTGCACAAATAGGTTCTCCCGGTGGTTCTGGCAATGACGACATACAAACCTCCTTCCCCGCAAGCACTGCTTCGTAAAGGGGTGTCGTTCCACAACCATCAAAAAGTACACGTGATGAATGTAACGGCGGCTTCTCCAGATCGCGCAAGAGTTTTGCAAATGAACCCACTGTGTGGTTAGCATCGCCAGGGTAAAAATCCAACCCATAATGGGCATACTTTACGTCTCCATGGCCGTGGGCAATCATCCCTGCGAAAAAAAACAAACGATGCTTGAACAACAACAATAACAACGACAACTCCAAACGGAGGTATGAAATTGGACATTTGGCAAACACACCCAGTAAAATTTGAGAGAATTTGAATACATATTTGTGATTCAATACAAACCTGTGACAGATACGGGCAACTTGAAGAGACCATCCGTGGCCTTAATTTTGCGTGCATAACAAGGGCATGCGGTCTTGGCGTGGTCCATTTTATCATGGATGATTGTTAGAACCTCTGTAGGCCTCATTATGGATAGAGCACGGTTCTTGTAGTAATCTTGACGGTGAGCCTCTTGGTTGTTGACATGTTCAATATATTTTGCTTGGTGTCTAGTGTGGGATTCGGTGCCTATGGGGTGGGCGTCTCGAAGACCTTTGTATTTTTCACACGTCGTACACCTAGCGAACTTGTCCCCAGGTCTCTTCAAAATGTATTCGGTAAACTGTTGGTTTTTAATCACACTCAACTTGGACAAAGAAATGGGCCCACATCCCGCTATGCGACCCACTTCATTGATGTCCGTTAATATGTTCTTCCATTTTGTACCCGTGGGCAATACCATTTGTACAACTTTCTCCCCTGACGACAATGTCCTCGTCTTGTGGGGCATTGCATCGGCCAATGGGACTATGATGGTGGAGAGTGTCGCGGAGGCTTGGAGTGTAGCCTCCCTAGGTTTCTTTGTGCCCGAATTGCCATGAAATCGAGAGCGGCGACCGAACAATGAATATTTTTGAAACCTATAAAAGTCAGACTTTGACACGGCGTGGATGGTATACCACGCAGTACAACACACTTCCACATTCTCAAGTGTGACCACCTTACGCCCATGGGTGTCAATGTGGACATTTCTGTGGACCTCGAGTTTCTTTGCCGATCTCATACGGAAATCCGCAAGCCACATCTCTTGATGTAGGGACTTAATTTTCTCCCGCGGGAAAAATTGGCAACATTTCCTCTCGCAACAGTCTTTGGCGGACACAAGACGGATAGTTTCGTCTCCCAATATGCGATCCCGTCGACGTTCCTTATCTCCACGAGGCACACGGTTAGAATCATATCTGCGTAGGCCTTTGCGAGGACGTATTTTGGTCAACAAAGCTAATTGCGTTTGATTATGGCGGCGCTCATGGTCCAACAAGCTTACTCCGTCATGGAGAACCCGACAAAGAGGCCATCGACGCAAGGAAAATCTCCATGTCACCGGGACGTCAAGCGGAAGCAAAGAATTCAAGATGCACACACCCACATCATCGGGACCAAGGGGGTTGGCATCAACACAATCACGGGGATCAGAGTTTCTACATATGCCATCTGCCACGGGGACACCAACATCGTTGAAAAGAACAACATCAAGGCCCACCCATTGCTCCCTACCGAAACCGGCACATAACGGAATGTCATCATTGTCATCCCCGGAACGTATAGATTGTTCGTGCGCTTCAAATGATTCGTGGGAGGATGCATCCACAAACCCACCCATGGCATTTGCCATGCCATGACTACCCGCCGATGGCGAAGATAGTTTACAGTCATCATCGGAAGAGGAAGCTTTTGTGGACAACTCCAATGAACTATATCCAATGTGCATCGCCATCCAACCTAAACAAACCACCAATAAAATGACCAACACAACAACCACCGCAATGCATACAAAAGTGGATACGAGATATGCCTACATATATGGCTCAAAAATCACAAACAACTCTCGCCACACCGTTGCGGGACCTCACATATGAAGACGAACGTGCGTTCGACAACAACTCGATGACATGCAAATCCTACACGGGACTCAGACGTCCCTGCACAACGGAACCCCATTCCGATATATATTACCCGTGAAGGGCTTTGGGTCGAGTCGCCAATAAAACATTGGAAGGGTTGTCCACCACCAAGGGACAACACAAGCACATATATTCACGAACGCGCGGACGAAAATATCAGCCCAATATACAATAAAATCTAAATGGAACATATTATAAGAGCACCTAAAATATATTTGCCACTTTATCCACATGCAGTAAGCATCATATTTGATGGGCGAGTGTTTACGAACGATCGTTCGTAAGTTCCAGCCGAAACTTAGGGGCGGATGCAAACGACCGATCATCTGTATGTCACAGCCGCGACAGTGTTTGGAAAAAATGATTGGACACGTCCGAATAGAGGTATCTATAGCCACGTTACAGGGAAACATGTTATCCAATAACCAGTGGAAAATGACAGTCGAAATCTATCACTAAATCATGATTGCATAGATACGAACGAGCGTTCGTATCTATCATAAACACGGTGTAGTCCTCTACACATGCTTGCGTCAACAGGCCTGTTGGTGGATGCGTGGACGGTGGACAGGTGGTATTTACGAACGTGCGTTCGTAAAATTCAACTAACATAATTCTCCGCGGACACAAACGGTAGTGAGAAATACGAACGCTCGTTCGTATTTAACTTGCATATTGTTAACGTGGCCAATGCACTGAAGTGTATAAATTAAGGAATGTTTTTTGGATTCTTGAAAAATAATCCCAGGTGATATTTACGAACGCACGTTCGTAAATATCCCATCACCAGATGTTCCGTTGGAGAAAACGGTTACACGGGAACTCATGCGCGTCTGGGTCTTGAAGGTAGATATACGAACGTACGTTCGTATATCATCGACACAATTTTCGTGCCTAGTTCTGTCTATAAGGAACTCAATGTCGAGTACGGTTGTGATCAACTTACGAACGCACGTTCGTAAACAACTCATATCATATCGATGTACCTATTGTACATGTGCTACCAACTCACGTTTACGAACGTGCGTTCGTAAACGTCCGGTATTTGCGGCGGTATATACGGGTATGTGCAGTCTGTAGTGGACCTGGGTGGTGTAGGGTTGGCGCACAAGAAAATGGTTTGAGCACGTTCCAGTCAGGTCTGTGGAGCGCACACTTGGATGTGCCGCAGAAAAGAGCTCTTCTGTGGGGGGGAAGAGCTTTAAGTACCTTCCCCCCGATGGTTCAAAATCCCTTGGATGCTATTTAAAAAGCGGATTCCCGCCGCCTACTTTGACCTAACAATATGCCATTCCATCCATGCGCAATATATAAATAGCATTATGTATGGAACATGTCTTGCGTGCACGCAACATATTGTAAATATATAAATCCGTCGCACACCTTAGTTGTTACCAAGGTCGCACAAAAATATGTCTATATGTCTATATGTCTATATTTATATGTATATATATGTATATTTTACTATTTTATATATGGGTTATTATATTATATATATATAGGTTGATGGGTTAACATTGAGTGTTAAATTATTTGCGACTAAGGTGTGAAGTCCAAGTGAATTGATGAAGGTCTAAGTGATATATATATTCACACACACAATGAGGTAAGAGTGGCTAAGAACATATTGTGGAATCCCCTAAAATTGTAGGTATCATATGATTCACATAAAAAAAATGCTTGTAATATGGTCACCAAGTGTATGAATACCAATAAAAAGTCGCTTAATCCATAATGGCTTGTGCTAAGTAGATTGAGGACATTTGGAACTGGAGGCTCACCAAACATCGGCCCATATTAATATGAATCATTGTTGCAATTCATCATTGGTGAAAATTAAAGTTTAATGCACTAGTATTCGATCGTTAGTTCAAGTTGACACCTAATTAAATGACTTGACGTCCTATTGGAAATTCACTTTAGGTCCACCATGGTGTGGAAATGGATAACGAATTTGGAATGGTGCATACAATAGTATGCACTTACAATTATATATTTGTATTATTTGCAACAAGAAGTATGTGCATGACCATAGCTTAACTGTTGATTTAAGTTGAAGTCTTATACCATTCATGTTATAATAAGACTAAGTGTGTATTGTGTCATCAAATTGCACTCAAAACTATTAAGGTGAAAGGGCTAGCATTTCAAAATTCACTCTTCACCCCCTAAACCAATGTTTTATATCAAAATGACAATTATTGGCATGAGTCTAGATTATTATAGTTGCTATGACCCAAATAAAGCAATTTCCAATCGAACCAACATTGGTAGACCATTTTGACATGATGCGCATAGACCACAACATGACCATATATAAGAAAGGTTGGTAAGATAAAAAGATGTAGGGTTTAGGGTTTGGGGTTTGGGGTTAGGGTATAGAGTTTGTGAAAGAGTTGTCTATGTGGTTTGCGGGCTTAGGGTTTAGATCGTTACTTCAATGCATTATATACACAAACAATATCGACTCCTAAATAATCCATATCGCACTAACTTAATTTATGGGAAGCTCATACTATCAATTGATACTACTAGCAAAACATGCGACCACATGGCTAAAATACACTACACTAAATATGATATTTAGTGTTTGATTGTATAATATAGTGTTGTTACGCTATCATGGTCAACACTAAATTTCAATTCTTTGATAATTAGTGTTGGACATATTAAATGGGCCACCACATTTCCTACTACCATGTCCTTTATGCTTTTATCATTGTTAATTATTTTTTTCATATTAATTTTCTTACACAAAATTTGTGCATGCGACATCCACATATTACCATTATAGTTGACATTAAGTGTTTGAGTTCGCAATGAATAGTAGTTACCTTCATAGGGTCAGTGATATTTAGTGTACTATGCGTTTGTATTTAGAGTATCTAACACTAAATATCATATTAAGGGTGGTTCAAGCTAACACCTCATGAAATTAATGACATCGTATTGAAAATTGAATTTTCATCCACCTCTTGTGGAGAATCAGATAGCCCCTCTCCACAATTTAAATTGAGTCATTTACATATGTAATATTTATTTGAGGAACCATTGAAGAACTTTAAAGATGTCTCGTTCATGAAAACGACATTTGCATCTTGGGGGTGGATTCTTCATCGAAAACCTACTAAATGACATGAATTGTTAAATACAAATTATCTGAACATACTTTTCTAAAATATGTTTACAAGGAATCCATATGTCGAGGTACTAAGGGGATACGGAAAGTCAAATTTATGTCCCTAAACTAAGCTCCTCCCATCTCCTATTTCATTTTTCCTGAACCCTCATCCCTCCATGTCCCCATGGTATCCCCTCATCCCCATCCCCTCCCCCTCCCCTCCCCTCCCCTTCCCATCCCCTCCCCATCCCCTCCCATCCTCATCCCCTCCCCATTCCCTCCCCATTCCCATTCCCCATCCCCATCCCCCTCCCCCATCCCAGCCCTCGCCAGTGGCCACTAGCCACGTGGCCGCCGCTTGGAAACCCTAGCGGCGCCGGCTACCTCCCCGCGCCCCTCTCTCTCCTCCTCATTTGTCATTTGGAGCAGAGGAGGAGAGGAGCTCTTAGGTGCGGCGAAGCCCTTGCCAATTTTAGAGCCTCATTGTGAATGTTGTTTTGTTGTGTTGTCAGAACCTTGAGAATAGGAAAGCTTGAGAGTAGGAAAGGTTGAGAGGTTGAGAGTTATAGAAAGCTTGAGAGGTTTAGAGTTTTAGAAAGCTTGAGAGCTTGAGTTTTAGAAAGATTGAGAGGTAGAGAGTTTTAGAAAGCTTGAGAGGTTTAGAGTTTTAGAAAGCTTGAGAGCTTGAGTTTTAGAAAGCTTGAGTTTTAGAAAGCTTGAGAGCTTGAGTTTGAGGTTGAGAGGTTGAGAGTTTCAAAAAGGTTGAGAGCTTGAGAGCTTGAGAGCTTCAGAAAGCTTGAGTTTTGTGAAGCTTGTGAGTTGTGTACATCAGGGTTTGTGTAGGATTTGCATATAAGTTGTGAAGGCTTGAGAGTGTGACAAAGTGAAGGCAGGAGGATTTGTGTGCAACAATTCAATGTGAGTACAGGTTTCTTTTACAAATCACTCCTTCACAATCTGAAATTGTTGTTTGATGGATTCCTTGTGATTTGTTTTCTGCATTATGAGGTATGTCATGTTTTGTATGAAATAACACTTTCCTCTTCATTCTGAACTATCAATCACTGACTCGCAATTTTGTTCTGATTCCATTTTTCACTTGTGTTTCATCAATCTGATCACGAGTTGCAGGATCATGAACAATGCCAGATTGCAACATTCATACCAACATTTATACGTATATGTACGGATATATATGCACATAAATAAATATACCATTTCCTAATCCCAGATGACCACATTTACGAACGTTCGTTCGTAAATGTGGCGTGAATACATGCCTTACCCCACAAACATATACGAACGTGCATTCGTAAATACGCACCTCACCCTCCATTTTTACGAACGCACGTTCATATATTCGTCTATACCCTGTACATCAAAAAATCCTCAAATCCAATTACACATACAAAAATACGAACGAACGTTCGTAATCACAAACTATAACAATATACCAAACCCTTCATGGTAATTGTCTGCATTTCCAAGTAGTATTATTTACGAACGCACGTTCGTAAATAAGAACTAAAGTATTAATTCACCTATTTAGAAGATGCTCATGGAAATTCGAACAACCCTCGTGGAAATTAGATAACCCTGGACAACTCGTGGACTTGTTTAGAAACAATACGAACGCACGTTCGTAAACTTGTGTCAAATACACCTTAGCAACCACATTCTTTACGAACGATCGTTCGTAAATGAAATCAGCGAAGACATCATTACAACTTCTCACGGGTATCCATAGCCAGAGTTCAATGATTAGTGTATATGATTTGCTTTGTCAATTACGAACGCTCGTTCGTAAACACAATACTAAATGTTTATGTGCTCTGCAGATGGCCAGACCGAGCAGAAGCGCCATTGAGATGTTCGCTGTGCAGATAGATCAACTACCAGAGTCAGTGTCCGACCCCAACGGAAACGATAATTATGTCCCCAAGGAGGACTTCATAGGGGAATGGACGGCACTGCCAGAGAAGACATCAGACGGTCTTTTCTGTCTTCGCTTCACATACGAGCTGGAAACGACGCCGGACCAGCCAGCAATGGGTGCAGATGAAGACTTGGGAAGTAGAATCAATTGAGGCACAAGGAGATTATGTGATTCTAGACATGAAAAACAAGAAGGATCACATTAACCTATTGTTAGAGTACAGGAGACATAGTTTCTCCTACACATACGCGGAAAATAACGTAGTGGCTGATGCCAAACACTTCCTCAAGGACCTCTTCACGAAGTACGCCCTGAGCTCGTACTGGACAGCAAGGAAGTTGGCCGCGCTCTCCTTGAATATCTCCAAGTACAATAGCGCGGTCGCGGAAGCCAACAAGAAGAAGAAGAGCCCACGGAAACCATCCGCATCCGGGGCAGGAGGATCGAGAAGTGCACCCAAGCCGGTGCCTTCCGCGAGCAGGGTGACGGAGGGTCCCAGCCGTCATTCCACGCCATCGAAGAGGTCCCGGGACGAAATGGAGAGGTCTGGGGTAACAGAGGGCGCTGAGGTGAGCTCTCCTCCCGTGATGCCAACCCCTTTAAAGAAGGGTGAGAATCCAGATGCGGTGAAGGCAACGAAGATCCTACGAGATTTCAATAATTACTCGAAGGATTGCTGGCCCATGGGGCGCCACTTCACGTTCAACGTGGACTGCTTCAAGTGCGAAAAGTCACCCAACAAGTGGGTGGTAAGGTCTCGCGAGAGCGGTGGGGTGAAGTGGCAGATAAACAACCTCATGAATAACGTCAAGTGGGATAGACAAACAGTCTGCGTCATGCCCAAGGGGCTGACATCCCGACCGACAGAGGTGGATTGGCCGCGAATCCAGAATGGAGAATTCTGGATTGTAGATGGTCAGCACAGCTTGGAGGCGTCGCAACAGATCCTCAAGGACGACAACTTCCAGCACGAGCTGAAGGCTGACCTGCGGTACTGGAAGGCGTTCTTGGTCTGGTCGGACGATTGGGACAAGCTGCGCAAGATTTCAACCTTCCTGAACTCGGGGAACAAAATCAAGGCGTTCGAGGCTTCGTGGGCGGCTAACATAGTGGCTGCCAGAGACGTCTGGGTGGCACACGGATGCCCACCAAAGGAAAGGGAGAACGCCAAGAACCAGTCTCCCCAATGGAAGGTGAGTTTACGAACGAACGTTCGTAAAGTGTTAGATTCATGAAAACTTCAATTACATACTCAATTTACGAACGTGCGTTCGTATTATGTGCAACACTGACATCTTGTTTTGTGCAGGCATTTTGCGACGCGATGGTAGACAAGTTCTCTTCCATCGATATGAAGTCCACCACCACCAAGTCAGTGCTTGAGCTGAAGGGTGAGCTCAGACTGATCTGCTGCAACAGGGACACCTGGGACTTGTGGACACAGTTTTTTGATGCACACAGCTCGGGCGATTTGGTCAATCCCGACACCGAGGAGAAGTACAGCACGGAAAAAACCGGTGAGGCGCCCCCACTACTGAGGGAGTTCTTTAGACACCTCCAGGGATTGACGGAGTCAGAGCTGAAGAGGTGTGCGATTCATGTTCTTGGGAACACCGTGGGAAGAAACCTTCCCTATCCCAAGATCTTTTTGAAGAGGCCAAAGCACAAGCCCGGCACGTACTCTATCAAGGAGTGGTGTGACCACCGGAAGCTGAAGACTGCTGCCATGAGAGAATTGAGCGTACTCGCACCAGAGTACAAAATCTTTGAAGTCGACGGCGACATCAACTGGCCGCAATGGCAATTGTTAAAGGTCGACTACAACATCAACGGAGCCTCCATGCGCATTCTGGTCAAGGAGCACGCCTCGGTTTTGAAGTTGAAGGGGACAAAAGGACTAAGAAAACCGACACGGATCCCCACGAGGTAATGTTGTACATACAATTTTTGGAGAGGAAGAGGAACGCCACATTCGAAGGGGTGGCAAGGTTTTGCGTGATGACCTCCGGCGTGGAGAGGGTCACATTTTCCAAGTGGGACGGCACCATAAGCAGGGCCGAGGTGAGGGAGGATCGACGGGGTTGCCCTTTTGCCCTGATCGATTTCAGGGGGATCCCGGGTGCGTCAAGGCAGGGGGGGGAAGGACATTCCCTTCTACAACCCCTTCATGGCCAAGTTCATGGAGTTCAAATCGCCAGCCATGAGGGAGCCACACGTTTGGCTGTGGATAGTCGAACAGGAGAAGCTGTCGGTCGTCACAGAGCTGTACGAGCAGAAGATCAAATTCGAGTACAGCATCTTCCACAGCACGTACGTGCCAGCGAAGACGGAGGGGATCGTGGCCATCAACGAGGCCAGGGGCAACAAGCAAGTGGGAGCGGTCAGCCTGATTTTCTTGACGTACAATGAGCTTAGGGATGGGCGACCGCCTATCAAGGCGAACAACACGTTCAAGAAAATCTACAGCATCCCGCATCCCCCTCCCAAGGATCTGCTGCAAGAGACCCTCTACACCGTCTTCCCCGCCATGGAACTCAGGATGGAGTTCTACGTCTCTATATTGCAGAGTCTGGTTATAAGTGGAGAGACGGTATACAACGTATGTGGAGGCTCCAAATTCATGTATGCGGCCATGGTAAATTGTCCAGACTCCATTTACGAACGCTCGTTCGTAAAGTTAACCAACTTCTCAACGCATTGTTTCAAAGTCGCTGCACGTGACGCATTGATGTTTACGAACGCTCGTTCGTAAACATAACCCCCTTCGTAATGTAATGCTTGAAACTCGTTGCACGCCACGCTTTGATGTTTACGAACGTGCGTTCGTATTTTCTGACCTTATTGCTCTCTTCTCACAGATGATGGGTCTCGTAGTCAACACCTTCGTTGACGCTATCGACGAAGAAGACTTCAAGTTCCACCGTGCGAAGGCGTCGACGATGGACCTCAAGGACATCTCTGTCCCAAGGATGGACTTCAGTATGCCCGCCGACGAGGGCATACCACTCCACGATTCAGAGGACGACGAGCCCGCCCCCTCCGCCAACGTGGACGCCATTCTGCAGTCCTTCGACGTACCCCCGCTTCGGATCTTGCCGCCAACGACAGATCTTCCCGACCCTCAAGGGACTCCGGGTGGTTATACAGGGTCGTCCGCGGGGACAACCCTGGACCTCCTCCCCGCGCGAACGTCTCTTGCGGAGCCTTTCGGAACGCCAGGCGGATGCTCGACGTCACAGTCTCCAAGGCCCGCCGTGGTTCCGAAGATGGAAACCCTGGACATCCTCGACCAACGCTCGCGTCCATCTTTGGACCTCTTCCGCAACACGAGGAGGAGGATGAAGAAGACTCCCTACGTGGAGTTGCCGCCGGGAGCAATCATCGAGGTCTCCGACGAGGACGAGGGGGACATGGACATCATGGCCGAGCTTGGGGTGGACTACGACAAGAACAAGCGGGTGAAGGAGGAGGCGCTTACCGTCTCTGAGCTCAACGCCAAGCTGGAGGCGAAGATGAAGGAGGAGATGGCTGCAGCCCAGGAGGAGAGCGCCAAGCATCTGGCTAGGCTGCAAGAGCAGCTGAGGGAATCAGCGGCCAAAACTGACGCCATCTTCGAGATGCTCAGAAACATGCAGAGCTTCTCTGCGCCGGTCCAGCAACCTTACCCCTTCCCCCCTGGAGGATACCCCTCACAGCCCCCACCTCCAGTCATGTACCAAGGAGGGCCTTCCCACCAAACAGCGCCACACCCAACGCCGGCGGGAAGTCCATTGCCCCCGGAGGTGACGGCGACCGCCTCAACCTCCCACGATGCAATCACGGCGGCGCTAAGGGAGGACGAAGATTTACGAACGCGCGTTCGTGAATCTTCAGGTCCGGCAGTCCTGACCCCTCCCCCTTCAAGGGTAGGACTGCCCACAGACACGGACACGGCCTCTTTCACCGTCGTCCCAAGGGTTGTAGATAGGAGGGGCGATGACACTGCGCAACACACTGACATGGTCATTGTGGAGGAAACGCAGGGGAGCCCCAATGACTCGGCAGGTCCGCGTGGGATGGTCGTGGAGAGCCCTGAACAGGAACGACATCCATCCGCGCACATGGAGGATGTCCGCATGGAGAGACTCGACCTGGGCGGGGACGACGACGTGGAGCTCATCCAACAGACCCAGTCGTCTCAGGCGGAGCGTCCGGCGGAGGTCATGGATCCAGAGGCTGCTGCCCCAATGGATATTACGAACGCGCGTTCGTTAACCAAAGAGGTAACTCATCTCTGAGAATGCCAAATGTTTTACGAACGCGCGTTCGTAACATCACTAACCCCCGCGTTGTGTTCTTGGCGCTTCAACTCCATCGACATCACGTTGCCCGCGCGAGCCTTTTTCTACGTGATCCCTTGGGCCGATCAATTTTGTAGGACACTGAATTTTTTCCTTAGGAAATTTTGATAGATTATCACGCGAGACAATTGTACATATTCACCGAATTAATATATGAGCAGACGATCTCTGCTCGCATCACCACAACTTATTGCATATTCTCGCGTCTTGTGTTGTCTGTGCTCTTGCGCATCTTTGCATTCTTTGCATACACACCTCACTCACGAACGCTCGTTCGTAAAACTGTCCGACCCCTGTGAGGCCAAACCCCCCACCCTTAAGCGTCCGTAGTCCGAGTAGTGGGTTTGGGCTCACATTCCTCCGCGGTATTGGATTTGGACTTGGATGAGTCCATAGTACAAGGTTCACCCTTCAAGTGGTCTTGGATTTAACTGGAATTTCACTTTTAACAACTCAATGTACGATTTCAATACGTATGTGGAGAATGCACAAGTTAACTATGTTATTTTAACCTCCTTATGCTCGGGTGCTATTTTGTCTTTGTTTGCTTCTAACGTCCATCCGGCTGCTTTAGCTACACAAGCCCTTAAGGATATCCCTCTCCTAAATGGAGTCCGTGCCGTTGACTCTATACTACCACTTGAACTATCACTTGTGTATTCCGTATCGCTACTATAAGAGGTCTCACTTGGTGTCTCCATACCGTACATAAGCCTTTAAGTATTAAGAAATACTTATGTGACTTATGTCAATCTCTCCCTCGCACCTTTGGTCTTTGCTTCCTTTGTCTTGCCATCGCGAGAGTGCTCCACATTCTCCATTAAGTTGTGCACGTGGTTTATTTTTAAAGAGAGGATGCAAGTGTTAAAAAAAACACTATTCTCATAGTCAATCTCAAATACATTTACTTGTGAAAGCCACACATAACACTAACTAGCATAATGTAACTAACTACTTGTCTATGAGCTAATTAGGTAGGCTATCTACTAAGCTCCTTCATAAACCCAGCTCCTTCATAAACCCAGCTTCTTAGCTTCTAACTAAACAAACCCAGCTCCTTCATAAACCCAGCTCCTTCATAAACCCAGCTACTTAGCTTCTAACTAAACAAACCCAGGTCCTTCATAAACCCAGCTCTTTACTTTCTAACTAAACAAACCCAGCTCCTTCATAAACCCAGCTCCTTACTTCTAACTAAATAAACCCAGCTCCTTACTTCTAATTAAATAAACCCAGCTCCTTCATAAACCCAGCTCCTTAGCTGCGGCTACTTCTAACTAAGTTTCTCCACCCTCAACCACAAAAACCAGAAAATGAACAAAAGAGAGCTTCTCCAAGGCCTCCCCCTAATTCACCTACCTAATTCCACTAATCCCACTAAGTCCCCTACCTAATTCCACAATTTTTCCCGAGCTCTAAGAGCTCAACTTCCTAGAGAAGAGAGGGAGAGAGAGAATTTCCTAACTTCACTAAGACTAACTAATCCACACAAGTATATTTTTGCACTCATCACAACATCAAGTGCTCAACTCTTAAACATGGAACTTGCAACCACGTGTATTCAAAACATGAACTTTAAGTACCACAAATTGGAATCATGAATTAACTTTAAAATCCTTCACGTCAACACTAATTCTACCAAGAGGTCAAGCCCTCTTCAAGGCTAACAAGCCTTGGCTCTCAAACTAAAAACTAAGCACACACATGTGCTCCAATATGGCTTCCCACACCCACACTTATAACTCGTGGGGTGCCTTGGAGCACAAAGGAAAGAGAGGATGAGTGAGGGAAGAATGAGGGATTATATAGTAAGCTTGAGGGGGTGAGCACCCTCAAGGCTCACGATAAGCCCTTGAGATTTCCTCCTACTTAGTAGGCGCCAATCCTATCTTCTAAGCCTTCCTCCCTCAAATGATCAACAAGGATCCTAATTCGAACATTTAACTAGCCTTGGCTTTCTACCTACCACACTTTACCAAACTTGGGATGCTTCAACCCAAACTTAGCCTCCTTCGCTTTCCGCCGCCATAACTTTCTCCCCTTACTTTCCCAAATCGTCGCTCACCACTTAATTCAAACCACGATGCTTAACTCGTGATTTGATTGGTGCTTTGAGAATTTGCTTATCCTCCACCTTGCATTCTTCCTTGGGCCTTCCCCATTAAGTGGCCATGATGAGGTGGTCCACTTGTGCGCTCCATGTGATCCTCCATTCATCCCAATTCGAATGCACTTGCCTCTTGAGTCACTTTGGTTGTCTCCATCCATTTGTACTAGCCTACTCACTAACTACTCAATCCAAGTTCTCCTTACCTATCCTCATTCACTCAAATCCTTCCGAAGGTAAAAACACAATAACAACTCACATCCTAGCCTCTTACAACATGGTACTTCTAAGACTAACATTTCACTCTTTTTATATTTTTGTGAAGTAACATGCTACTTCAAAGTGCATCAACTAACGTTTCAAGGGTCTAAGACTAAATGTGGGCACCCTTTTGGGCTCACAACCCCCTCTCGACTTCCTTCGCGAACGAGCGTTCGTATATGTATGCATCCGCGCTCACGAGCGAGCGTTCGTAAATGATGCGCACCGCCCCCGCAGCCTTCATTCACGAACGCTCGTTCGCAATTGTGCCCTTGTGCATATTTCCTTGAACCCTCCTTACTTCCTCCTCTTTTCCCATAATGCATCGTCTTTATTTTGAACGCAAAAATTTCATTATTGGATCATAGAATTAAACTAGTCGCGTTGTTCATCACAGGACCCCCCGGAGATAGGTCGCAACCCCTCGACCAGTGGACCTCGAACCCGGAACAAGCCTTTCATAGTTTTTGACCTCAACGGGGTCTTGTGTCACACCCAACACATCCCCAGGGTTCCCACGCGTCCCTTCCGTCACCCCGACGAAAGGGACTATGACGGCGAGCTCGACACCCTCATAAACCGCAAGGCTGTCCGCGCCCGTCCCGGCCTGCGCGACTTCCTTCGCGAGGTGGTCGAGTTCGCCCACGTCGTTGTGTGGAGCTCCATGGTCATGGACAACACGGAGCCCATCGTCGACTTCTTGTTCCGTGATCTCCCGCGCCCTTGCCTCGTCCTCGGCCAAGAGGAATGCGACGAGCTGCTCGACGAGAAGGGCCAACCGGTGCCCAAGTTTGGCGGTCGAGGCGGAGGACAACAGTTCCTCAAGGTCCTCCGCTCGAGACTCTGGCGAGGCGTCCCCTGTCTGCAAGGGACGCCGCACGGGTGGTGGCCGACTCCAGAGAACACCGTCCTCATCGACGACAGTCCCACCAAGAGCGTGTTGAACCCCCCGGGCAACGTCATCTTCCCGGACACTTGGACCGGCGATAGGCAAGACACCTTTTTGGTCGATAGGCTAGCCCCCTACCTTAGAAGGCTCGTGCTCCACGCCGGTAGCATCCCATTTTTTGTTAGGTCCAACCCCTTCGGCAATGCGGCGCTAAGCCCCCGCGATAATGTATATAAGAGCATCATGAGGCTCGCCAAACTCAATAAATTGATTTGAAATGCCTCCATGTCTTTGCTTGTTATCATGTGGTTCACATATCTAATGCTTGCCCCGTTTTTGGATGTCTTTTGTTGTTGTGATTGTTGTTGTTCTTGTTCTTGCCCATAGTCTGCCCCCATATGCGACGCCCCTGTGGTCGACGGCCCTTCCCGTCCCCTCTCGCTCCCCGCATCCCCTTCCCGCGACGTCACGGACTTCCAAATGCCATCCCTCTACCACTTCTCGGCGGTCGACGCGGCCTCGGCCGTGGATTACTCCCGCGACGTCGGCATCGACGACGGCGTCGTCAACAGCCCGCCCCCCGCACTTGTCGCCCGCGCCTACGCCCCGTCGCCCTCCCCCCTCTCCAAGGAGAAACGGACGCTCGTTCGTTTGGGGCACCTCTCGCCCTCTAAGGACGACGGCGTCGCTCGTCGCGGGCCGAGCCGGCGTCTCCGCATGGAAGGCCCCCGTTGCCACACCTCCCCTTGGACCTCTATATTCGGTATTTGGAGACTTTTTGTTGATTATGAGACTATATAAGGATGCACATTTCAAAAATGGACCAGTAATGACGACTAAAAATCCCATATGTATAATGGTATGCTACTATTATTATACATAAAGGCATGGAAGTGAACAAAAATGTGAGGCATACATGAAAATAGTTGCGTATGAAATGACAACTCGTTATGAATGGAAGGGAAGATGCGAAGAATGAATGGAAGTTGAATGAATTAATTGGGATAGAAATACAATTATAATGGAAATACCATCAATGTCTTGAGTAACTTGGAATAGCATAGAAAGTAAGCACTTAAATATGTTCTACACCTAAGCCCATTTAGGGAGTCCGTCCCACTAGTACGCTTCTAGTCACACTAGTCCGACCCACTATTTTTTTTTTGCGGCTAAGTCCTTTTTTTTGGCGGCCTCCATGGCTCTAAAAATCTCAGGCCCACGACTGAATCCTTGTGTGTTGCCTGGATAGGAATATGTGTCGTTCTTGCATGTTTCAGGACGCGCTCCCGAATTGTACGAGGTGGTATTATAAGTAGAATACGAGGGCGTTTGCGAAAGGGAACGTCTTGCGCTTCTCCGGAGGGCCAGACAACGATCGGACTCGGAAGATGCGGCCTTGAGGGCGTGCCTATCCAAGGAGGACGTGGAGGAGGGCCCGGCACCAAGCGAGCGGGTAGCCACCTGCGAAACAACGTCATAGGAAGATAAGAATAGGAATGGAGTGGGGAAAATAATGAAGGGCGGTTTGGGATGGGCGCTCGTAAAGAGAACGGCACGCAAACGGAAGACAAGGAAAGCAAAAGCGGGAAAGGGGTTTAGGGTTGAGGAGGGCACCTTGGATTTGGGGACGTCCATGCGGGGAACGGTGGGAACGAGGGGGGCGTCGACGGGAGCATCCGGAGCCGATGGAACTATTGCAATGTTGGATGGCGGGGGGGAGTCGAGGCGTGGAGGGCCCATGATGGCGGAGGACGTTGCGGGGGGAGGAACGGAGTCGGCGGGGGAGGTGTGGCAACGGGGGCCTTCCATGCGGAGAGGCCGGCTCGGCCCGCGACGAGCGACGCCGTCGTCCTTAGAGGGCGAGAGGTGCCCCAAACGAACGAGCGTCCGTTTCTCCTTGGAGAGGGGGGAGGGCGACGGGGCGTAGGCGCGGGCGACAAGTGCGGGGGGCGGGCTGTTGACGACGCCGTCGTCGATGCCGACGTCGCGGGAGTAATCCACGGCCGAGGCCGCGTCGACCGCCGAGAAGTGGTAGAGGGATGGCATTTGGAAGTCCGTGACGTCGCGGGAAGGGGATGCGGGGAGCGAGAGGGGACGGGAAGGGCCGTCGACCACAGGGGCGTCGCATATGGGGGCAGACTATGGGCAAGAACAAGAACAACAACAATCACAACAACAAAAGACATCCAAAAACGGGGCAAGCATTAGATATGTGAACCACATGATAACAAGCAAAGACATGGAGGCATTTCAAATCAATTTATTGAGTTTGGCGAGCCTCATGATGCTCTTATATACATTATCGCGGGGGCTTAGCGCCGCATTGCCGAAGGGGTTGGACCTAACAAAAAATGGGATGCTACCGGCGTGGAGCACGAGCCTTCTAAGGTAGGGGGCTAGCCTATCGACCAAAAAGGTGTCTTGCCTATCGCCGGTCCAAGTGTCCGGGAAGATGACGTTGCCCGGGGGGTTCAACACGCTCTTGGTGGGACTGTCGTCGATGAGGACGGTGTTCTCTGGAGTCGGCCACCACCCGTGCGGCGTCCCTTGCAGACAGGGGACGCCTCGCCAGAGTCTCGAGCGGAGGACCTTGAGGAACTGTTGTCCTCCGCCTCGACCGCCAAACTTGGGCACCGGTTGGCCCTTCTCGTCGAGCAGCTCGTCGCATTCCTCTTGGCCGAGGACGAGGCAAGGGCGCGGGAGATCACGGAACAAGAAGTCGACGATGGGCTCCGTGTTGTCCATGACCATGGAGCTCCACACAACGACGTGGGCGAACTCGACCACCTCGCGAAGGAAGTCGCGCAGGCCGGGACGGGCGCGGACAGCCTTGCGGTTTATGAGGGTGTCGAGCTCGCCGTCATAGTCCCTTTCGTCGGGGTGACGGAAGGGACGCGTGGGAACCCTGGGGATGTGTTGGGTGTGACACAAGACCCCGTTGAGGTCAAAAACTATGAAAGGCTTGTTCCGGGTTCGAGGTCCACTGGTCGAGGGGTTGCGACCTATCTCCGGGGGGTCCTGTGATGAACAACGCGACTAGTTTAATTCTATGATCCAATAATGAAATTTTTGCGTTCAAAATAAAGACGATGCATTATGGGAAAAGAGGAGGAAGTAAGGAGGGTTCAAGGAAATATGCACAAGGGCACAATTGCGAACGAGCGTTCGTGAATGAAGGCTGCGGGGGCGGTGCGCATCATTTACGAACGCTCGCTCGTGAGCGCGGATGCATACATATACGAACGCTCGTTCGCGAAGGAAGTCGAGAGGGGGTCGGACAGTTTTACGAACGAGCGTTCGTGAGTGAGGTGTGTATGCAAAGAATGCAAAGATGCGCAAGAGCACAGACAACACAAGACGCGAGAATATGCAATAAGTTGTGGTGATGCGAGCAGAGATCGTCTGCTCATATATTAATTCGGTGAATATGTACAATTGTCTCGCGTGATAATCTATCAAAATTTCCTAAGGAAAAAATTCAGTGTCCTACAAAATTGATCGGCCCAAGGGATCACGTAGAAAAAGGCTCGCGCGGGCAACGTGATGTCGATGGAGTTGAAGCGCCAAGAACACAACGCGGGGGTTAGTGATGTTACGAACGCGCGTTCGTAAAACATTTGGCATTCTCAGAGATGAGTTACCTCTTTGGTTAACGAACGCGCGTTCGTAATATCCATTGGGGCAGCAGCCTCTGGATCCATGACCTCCGCCGGACGCTCCGCCTGAGACGACTGGGTCTGTTGGATGAGCTCCACGTCGTCGTCCCCGCCCAGGTCGAGTCTCTCCATGCGGACATCCTCCATGTGCGCGGATGGATGTCGTTCCTGTTCAGGGCTCTCCACGACCATCCCACGCGGACCTGCCGAGTCATTGGGGCTCCCCTGCGTTTCCTCCACAATGACCATGTCAGTGTGTTGCGCAGTGTCATCGCCCCTCCTATCTACAACCCTTGGGACGACGGTGAAAGAGGCCGTGTCCGTGTCTGTGGGCAGTCCTACCCTTGAAGGGGGAGGGGTCAGGACTGCCGGACCTGAAGATTCACGAACGCGCGTTCGTAAATCTTCGTCCTCCCTTAGCGCCGCCGTGATTGCATCGTGGGAGGTTGAGGCGGTCGCCGTCACCTCCGGGGGCAATGGACTTCCCGCCGGCGTTGGGTGTGGCGCTGTTTGGTGGGAAGGCCCTCCTTGGTACATGACTGGAGGTGGGGGCTGTGAGGGGTATCCTCCAGGGGGGAAGGGGTAAGGTTGCTGGACCGGCGCAGAGAAGCTCTGCATGTTTCTGAGCATCTCGAAGATGGCGTCAGTTTTGGCCGCTGATTCCCTCAGCTGCTCTTGCAGCCTAGCCAGATGCTTGGCGCTCTCCTCCTGGGCTGCAGCCATCTCCTCCTTCATCTTCGCCTCCAGCTTGGCGTTGAGCTCAGAGACGGTAAGCGCCTCCTCCTTCACCCGCTTGTTCTTGTCGTAGTCCACCCCAAGCTCGGCCATGATGTCCATGTCCCCCTCGTCCTCGTCGGAGACCTCGATGATTGCTCCCGGCGGCAACTCCACGTAGGGAGTCTTCTTCATCCTCCTCCTCGTGTTGCGGAAGAGGTCCAAAGATGGACGCGAGCGTTGGTCGAGGATGTCCAGGGTTTCCATCTTCGGAACCACGGCGGGCCTTGGAGACTGTGACGTCGAGCATCCGCCTGGCGTTCCGAAAGGCTCCGCAAGAGACGTTCGCGCGGGGAGGAGGTCCAGGGTTGTCCCCGCGGACGACCCTGTATAACCACCCGGAGTCCCTTGAGGGTCGGGAAGATCTGTCGTTGGCGGCAAGATCCGAAGCGGGGGTACGTCGAAGGACTGCAGAATGGCGTCCACGTTGGCGGAGGGGGCGGGCTCGTCGTCCTCTGAATCGTGGAGTGGTATGCCCTCGTCGGCGGGCATACTGAAGTCCATCCTTGGGACAGAGATGTCCTTGAGGTCCATCGTCGACGCCTTCGCACGGTGGAACTTGAAGTCTTCTTCGTCGATAGCGTCAACGAAGGTGTTGACTACGAGACCCATCATCTGTGAGAAGAGAGCAATAAGGTCAGAAAATACGAACGCACGTTCGTAAACATCAAAGCGTGGCGTGCAACGAGTTTCAAGCATTACATTACGAAGGGGGTTATGTTTACGAACGAGCGTTCGTAAACATCAATGCGTCACGTGCAGCGACTTTGAAACAATGCGTTGAGAAGTTGGTTAACTTTACGAACGAGCGTTCGTAAATGGAGTCTGGACAATTTACCATGGCCGCATACATGAATTTGGAGCCTCCACATACGTTGTATACCGTCTCTCCACTTATAACCAGACTCTGCAATATAGAGACGTAGAACTCCATCCTGAGTTCCATGGCGGGGAAGACGGTGTAGAGGGTCTCTTGCAGCAGATCCTTGGGAGGGGGATGCGGGATGCTGTAGATTTTCTTGAACGTGTTGTTCGCCTTGATAGGCGGTCGCCCATCCCTAAGCTCATTGTACGTCAAGAAAATCAGGCTGACCGCTCCCACTTGCTTGTTGCCCCTGGCCTCGTTGATGGCCACGATCCCCTCCGTCTTCGCTGGCACGTACGTGCTGTGGAAGATGCTGTACTCGAATTTGATCTTCTGCTCGTACAGCTCTGTGACGACCGACAGCTTCTCCTGTTCGACTATCCACAGCCAAACGTGTGGCTCCCTCATGGCTGGCGATTTGAACTCCATGAACTTGGCCATGAAGGGGTTGTAGAAGGGAATGTCCTTCCCCCCCCTGCCTTGACGCACCCGGGATCCCCCTGAAATCGATCAGGGCAAAAGGGCAACCCCGTCGATCCTCCCTCACCTCGGCCCTGCTTATGGTGCCGTCCCACTTGGAAAATGTGACCCTCTCCACGCCGGAGGTCATCACGCAAAACCTTGCCACCCCTTCGAATGTGGCGTTCCTCTTCCTCTCCAAAAATTGTATGTACAACATTACCTCGTGGGGATCCGTGTCGGTTTTCTTAGTCCTTTTGTCCCCTTCAACTTCAAAACCGAGGCGTGCTCCTTGACCAGAATGCGCATGGAGGCTCCGTTGATGTTGTAGTCGACCTTTAACAATTGCCATTGCGGCCAGTTGATGTCGCCGTCGACTTCAAAGATTTTGTACTCTGGTGCGAGTACGCTCAATTCTCTCATGGCAGCAGTCTTCAGCTTCCGGTGGTCACACCACTCCTTGATAGAGTACGTGCCGGGCTTGTGCTTTGGCCTCTTCAAAAAGATCTTGGGATAGGGAAGGTTTCTTCCCACGGTGTTCCCAAGAACATGAATCGCACACCTCTTCAGCTCTGACTCCGTCAATCCCTGGAGGTGTCTAAAGAACTCCCTCAGTAGTGGGGGCGCCTCACCGGTTTTTTCCGTGCTGTACTTCTCCTCGGTGTCGGGATTGACCAAATCGCCCGAGCTGTGTGCATCAAAAAACTGTGTCCACAAGTCCCAGGTGTCCCTGTTGCAGCAGATCAGTCTGAGCTCACCCTTCAGCTCAAGCACTGACTTGGTGGTGGTGGACTTCATATCGATGGAAGAGAACTTGTCTACCATCGCGTCGCAAAATGCCTGCACAAAACAAGATGTCAGTGTTGCACATAATACGAACGCACGTTCGTAAATTGAGTATGTAATTGAAGTTTTCATGAATCTAACACTTTACGAACGTTCGTTCGTAAACTCACCTTCCATTGGGGAGACTGGTTCTTGGCGTTCTCCCTTTCCTTTGGTGGGCATCCGTGTGCCACCCAGACGTCTCTGGCAGCCACTATGTTAGCCGCCCACGAAGCCTCGAACGCCTTGATTTTGTTCCCCGAGTTCAGGAAGGTTGAAATCTTGCGCAGCTTGTCCCAATCGTCCGACCAGACCAAGAACGCCTTCCAGTACCGCAGGTCAGCCTTCAGCTCGTGCTGGAAGTTGTCGTCCTTGAGGATCTGTTGCGACGCCTCCAAGCTGTGCTGACCATCTACAATCCAGAATTCTCCATTCTGGATTCGCGGCCAATCCACCTCTGTCGGTCGGGATGTCAGCCCCTTGGGCATGACGCAGACTGTTTGTCTATCCCACTTGACGTTATTCATGAGGTTGTTTATCTGCCACTTCACCCCACCGCTCTCGCGAGACCTTACCACCCACTTGTTGGGTGACTTTTCGCACTTGAAGCAGTCCACGTTGAACGTGAAGTGGCGCCCCATGGGCCAGCAATCCTTCGAGTAATTATTGAAATCTCGTAGGATCTTCGTTGCCTTCACCGCATCTGGATTCTCACCCTTCTTTAAAGGGGTTGGCATCACGGGAGGAGAGCTCACCTCAGCGCCCTCTGTTACCCCAGACCTCTCCATTTCGTCCCGGGACCTCTTCGATGGCGTGGAATGACGGCTGGGACCCTCCGTCACCCTGCTCGCGGAAGGCACCGGCTTGGGTGCACTTCTCGATCCTCCTGCCCCGGATGCGGATGGTTTCCGTGGGCTCTTCTTCTTCTTGTTGGCTTCCGCGACCGCGCTATTGTACTTGGAGATATTCAAGGAGAGCGCGGCCAACTTCCTTGCTGTCCAGTACGAGCTCAGGGCGTACTTCGTGAAGAGGTCCTTGAGGAAGTGTTTGGCATCAGCCACTACGTTATTTTCCGCGTATGTGTAGGAGAAACTATGTCTCCTGTACTCTAACAATAGGTTAATGTGATCCTTCTTGTTTTTCATGTCTAGAATCACATAATCTCCTTGTGCCTCAATTGATTCTACTTCCCAAGTCTTCATCTGCACCCATTGCTGGCTGGTCCGGCGTCGTTTCCAGCTCGTATGTGAAGCGAAGACAGAAAAGACCGTCTGATGTCTTCTCTGGCAGTGCCGTCCATTCCCCTATGAAGTCCTCCTTGGGGACATAATTATCGTTTCCGTTGGGGTCGGACACTGACTCTGGTAGTTGATCTATCTGCACAGCGAACATCTCAATGGCGCTTCTGCTCGGTCTGGCCATCTGCAGAGCACATAAACATTTAGTATTGTGTTTACGAACGAGCGTTCGTAATTGACAAAGCAAATCATATACACTAATCATTGAACTCTGGCTATGGATACCCGTGAGAAGTTGTAATGATGTCTTCGCTGATTTCATTTACGAACGATCGTTCGTAAAGAATGTGGTTGCTAAGGTGTATTTGACACAAGTTTACGAACGTGCGTTCGTATTGTTTCTAAACAAGTCCACGAGTTGTCCAGGGTTATCTAATTTCCACGAGGGTTGTTCGAATTTCCATGAGCATCTTCTAAATAGGTGAATTAATACTTTAGTTCTTATTTACGAACGTGCGTTCGTAAATAATACTACTTGGAAATGCAGACAATTACCATGAAGGGTTTGGTATATTGTTATAGTTTGTGATTACGAACGTTCGTTCGTATTTTTGTATGTGTAATTGGATTTGAGGATTTTTTGATGTACAGGGTATAGACGAATATATGAACGTGCGTTCGTAAAAATGGAGGGTGAGGTGCGTATTTACGAATGCACGTTCGTATATGTTTGTGGGGTAAGGCATGTATTCACGCCACATTTACGAACGAACGTTCGTAAATGTGGTCATCTGGGATTAGGAAATGGTATATTTATTTATGTGCATATATATCCGTACATATACGTATAAATGTTGGTATGAATGTTGCAATCTGGCATTGTTCATGATCCTGCAACTCGTGATCAGATTGATGAAACACAAGTGAAAAATGGAATCAGAACAAAATTGCGAGTCAGTGATTGATAGTTCAGAATGAAGAGGAAAGTGTTATTTCATACAAAACATGACATACCTCATAATGCAGAAAACAAATCACAAGGAATCCATCAAACAACAATTTCAGATTGTGAAGGAGTGATTTGTAAAAGAAACCTGTACTCACATTGAATTGTTGCACACAAATCCTCCTGCCTTCACTTTGTCACACTCTCAAGCCTTCACAACTTATATGCAAATCCTACACAAACCCTGATGTACACAACTCACAAGCTTCACAAAACTCAAGCTTTCTGAAGCTCTCAAGCTCTCAAGCTCTCAACCTTTTTGAAACTCTCAACCTCTCAACCTCAAACTCAAGCTCTCAAGCTTTCTAAAACTCAAGCTTTCTAAAACTCAAGCTTTCTAAAACTCAAGCTCTCAAGCTTTCTAAAACTCTAAACCTCTCAAGCTTTCTAAAACTCTCTACCTCTCAATCTTTCTAAAACTCAAGCTCTCAAGCTTTCTAAAACTCTAAACCTCTCAAGCTTTCTATAACTCTCAACCTCTCAACCTTTCCTACTCTCAAGCTTTCCTATTCTCAAGGTTCTGACAACACAACAAAACAACATTCACAATGAGGCTCTAAAATTGGCAAGGGCTTCGCCGCACCTAAGAGCTCCTCTCCTCCTCTGCTCCAAATGACAAATGAGGAGGAGAGAGAGGGGCGCGGGGAGGTAGCCGGCGCCGCTAGGGTTTCCAAGCGGCGGCCACGTGGCTAGTGGCCACTGGCGAGGGCTGGGATGGGGGAGGGGGATGGGGATGGGGAATGGGAATGGGGAGGGAATGGGGAGGGGATGAGGATGGGAGGGGATGGGGAGGGGATGGGAAGGGGAGGGGAGGGGAGGGGGAGGGGATGGGGATGAGGGGATACCATGGGGACATGGAGGGATGAGGGTTCAGGAAAAATGAAATAGGAGATGGGAGGAGCTTAGTTTAGGGACATAAATTTGACTTTCCGTATCCCCTTAGTACCTCGACATATGGATTCCTTGTAAACATATTTTAGAAAAGTATGTTCAGATAATTTGTATTTAACAATTCATGTCATTTAGTAGGTTTTCGATGAAGAATCCACCCCCAAGATGCAAATGTCGTTTTCATGAACGAGACATCTTTAAAGTTCTTCAATGGTTCCTCAAATAAATATTACATATGTAAATGACTCAATTTAAATTGTGGAGAGGGGCTATCTGATTCTCCACAAGAGGTGGATGAAAATTCAATTTTCAATACGATGTCATTAATTTCATGAGGTGTTAGCTTGAACCACCCTTAATATGATATTTAGTGTTAGATACTCTAAATACAAACGCATAGTACACTAAATATCACTGACCCTATGAAGGTAACTACTATTCATTGCGAACTCAAACACTTAATGTCAACTATAATGGTAATATGTGGATGTCGCATGCACAAATTTTGTGTAAGAAAATTAATATGAAAAAAATAATTAACAATGATAAAAGCATAAAGGACATGGTAGTAGGAAATGTGGTGGCCCATTTAATATGTCCAACACTAATTATCAAAGAATTGAAATTTAGTGTTGACCATGATAGCGTAACAACACTATATTATACAATCAAACACTAAATATCATATTTAGTGTAGTGTATTTTAGCCATGTGGTCGCATGTTTTGCTAGTAGTATCAATTGATAGTATGAGCTTCCCATAAATTAAGTTAGTGCGATATGGATTATTTAGGAGTCGATATTGTTTGTGTATATAATGCATTGAAGTAACGATCTAAACCCTAAGCCCGCAAACCACATAGACAACTCTTTCACAAACTCTATACCCTAACCCCAAACCCCAAACCCTAAACCCTACATCTTTTTATCTTACCAACCTTTCTTATATATGGTCATGTTGTGGTCTATGCGCATCATGTCAAAATGGTCTACCAATGTTGGTTCGATTGGAAATTGCTTTATTTGGGTCATAGCAACTATAATAATCTAGACTCATGCCAATAATTGTCATTTTGATATAAAACATTGGTTTAGGGGGTGAAGAGTGAATTTTGAAATGCTAGCCCTTTCACCTTAATAGTTTTGAGTGCAATTTGATGACACAATACACACTTAGTCTTATTATAACATGAATGGTATAAGACTTCAACTTAAATCAACAGTTAAGCTATGGTCATGCACATACTTCTTGTTGCAAATAATACAAATATATAATTGTAAGTGCATACTATTGTATGCACCATTCCAAATTCGTTATCCATTTCCACACCATGGTGGACCTAAAGTGAATTTCCAATAGGACGTCAAGTCATTTAATTAGGTGTCAACTTGAACTAACGATCGAATACTAGTGCATTAAACTTTAATTTTCACCAATGATGAATTGCAACAATGATTCATATTAATATGGGCCGATGTTTGGTGAGCCTCCAGTTCCAAATGTCCTCAATCTACTTAGCACAAGCCATTATGGATTAAGCGACTTTTTATTGGTATTCATGCACTTGGTGACCATATTACAAGCATTTTTTTTATGTGAATCATATGATACCTACAATTTTAGGGGATTCCACAATATGTTCTTAGCCACTCTTACCTCATTGTGTGTGTGAATATATATATCACTTAGACCTTCATCAATTCACTTGGACTTCACACCTTAGTCGCAAATAATTTAACACTCAATGTTAACCCATCAACCTATATATATATAATATAATAACCCATATATAAAATAGTAAAATATACATATATATACATATAAATATAGACATATAGACATATAGACATATTTTTGTGCGACCTTGGTAACAACTAAGGTGTGCGACGGATTTATATATTTACAATATGTTGCGTGCACGCAAGACATGTTCCATACATAATGCTATTTATATATTGCGCATGGATGGAATGGCATATTGTTAGGTCAAAGTAGGCGGCGGGAATCCGCTTTTTAAATAGCATCCAAGGGATTTTGAACCATCGGGGGGAAGGTACTTAAAGCTCTTCCCCCCCACAGAAGAGCTCTTTTCTGCGGCACATCCAAGTGTGCGCTCCACAGACCTGACTGGAACGTGCTCAAACCATTTTCTTGTGCGCCAACCCTACACCACCCAGGTCCACTACAGACTGCACATACCCGTATATACCGCCGCAAATACCGGACGTTTACGAACGCACGTTCGTAAACGTGAGTTGGTAGCACATGTACAATAGGTACATCGATATGATATGAGTTGTTTACGAACGTGCGTTCGTAAGTTGATCACAACCGTACTCGACATTGAGTTCCTTATAGACAGAACTAGGCACGAAAATTGTGTCGATGATATACGAACGTACGTTCGTATATCTACCTTCAAGACCCAGACGCGCATGAGTTCCCGTGTAACCGTTTTCTCCAACGGAACATCTGGTGATGGGATATTTACGAACGTGCGTTCGTAAATATCACCTGGGATTATTTTTCAAGAATCCAAAAAACATTCCTTAATTTATACACTTCAGTGCATTGGCCACGTTAACAATATGCAAGTTAAATACGAACGAGCGTTCGTATTTCTCACTACCGTTTGTGTCCGCGGAGAATTATGTTAGTTGAATTTTACGAACGCACGTTCGTAAATACCACCTGTCCACCGTCCACGCATCCACCAACAGGCCTGTTGACGCAAGCATGTGTAGAGGACTACACCGTGTTTATGATAGATACGAACGCTCGTTCGTATCTATGCAATCATGATTTAGTGATAGATTTCGACTGTCATTTTCCACTGGTTATTGGATAACATGTTTCCCTGTAACGTGGCTATAGATACCTCTATTCGGACGTGTCCAATCATTTTTTCCAAACACTGTCGCGGCTGTGACATACAGATGATCGGTCGTTTGCATCCGCCCCTAAGTTTCGGCTGGAACTTACGAACGATCGTTCGTAAACACTCGCCCATCAAATATGATGCTTACTGCATGTGGATAAAGTGGCAAATATATTTTAGGTGCTCTTATAATATGTTCCATTTAGATTTTATTGTATATTGGGCTGATATTTTCGTCCGCGCGTTCGTGAATATATGTGCTTGTGTTGTCCCTTGGTGGTGGACAACCCTTCCAATGTTTTATTGGCGACTCGACCCAAAGCCCTTCACGGGTAATATATATCGGAATGGGGTTCCGTTGTGCAGGGACGTCTGAGTCCCGTGTAGGATTTGCATGTCATCGAGTTGTTGTCGAACGCACGTTCGTCTTCATATGTGAGGTCCCGCAACGGTGTGGCGAGAGTTGTTTGTGATTTTTGAGCCATATATGTAGGCATATCTCGTATCCACTTTTGTATGCATTGCGGTGGTTGTTGTGTTGGTCATTTTATTGGTGGTTTGTTTAGGTTGGATGGCGATGCACATTGGATATAGTTCATTGGAGTTGTCCACAAAAGCTTCCTCTTCCGATGATGACTGTAAACTATCTTCGCCATCGGCGGGTAGTCATGGCATGGCAAATGCCATGGGTGGGTTTGTGGATGCATCCTCCCACGAATCATTTGAAGCGCACGAACAATCTATACGTTCCGGGGATGACAATGATGACATTCCGTTATGTGCCGGTTTCGGTAGGGAGCAATGGGTGGGCCTTGATGTTGTTCTTTTCAACGATGTTGGTGTCCCCGTGGCAGATGGCATATGTAGAAACTCTGATCCCCGTGATTGTGTTGATGCCAACCCCCTTGGTCCCGATGATGTGGGTGTGTGCATCTTGAATTCTTTGCTTCCGCTTGACGTCCCGGTGACATGGAGATTTTCCTTGCGTCGATGGCCTCTTTGTCGGGTTCTCCATGACGGAGTAAGCTTGTTGGACCATGAGCGCCGCCATAATCAAACGCAATTAGCTTTGTTGACCAAAATACGTCCTCGCAAAGGCCTACGCAGATATGATTCTAACCGTGTGCCTCGTGGAGATAAGGAACGTCGACGGGATCGCATATTGGGAGACGAAACTATCCGTCTTGTGTCCGCCAAAGACTGTTGCGAGAGGAAATGTTGCCAATTTTTCCCGCGGGAGAAAATTAAGTCCCTACATCAAGAGATGTGGCTTGCGGATTTCCGTATGAGATCGGCAAAGAAACTCGAGGTCCACAGAAATGTCCACATTGACACCCATGGGCGTAAGGTGGTCACACTTGAGAATGTGGAAGTGTGTTGTACTGCGTGGTATACCATCCACGCCGTGTCAAAGTCTGACTTTTATAGGTTTCAAAAATATTCATTGTTCGGTCGCCGCTCTCGATTTCATGGCAATTCGGGCACAAAGAAACCTAGGGAGGCTACACTCCAAGCCTCCGCGACACTCTCCACCATCATAGTCCCATTGGCCGATGCAATGCCCCACAAGACGAGGACATTGTCGTCAGGGGAGAAAGTTGTACAAATGGTATTGCCCACGGGTACAAAATGGAAGAACATATTAACGGACATCAATGAAGTGGGTCGCATAGCGGGATGTGGGCCCATTTCTTTGTCCAAGTTGAGTGTGATTAAAAACCAACAGTTTACCGAATACATTTTGAAGAGACCTGGGGACAAGTTCGCTAGGTGTACGACGTGTGAAAAATACAAAGGTCTTCGAGACGCCCACCCCATAGGCACCGAATCCCACACTAGACACCAAGCAAAATATATTGAACATGTCAACAACCAAGAGGCTCACCGTCAAGATTACTACAAGAACCGTGCTCTATCCATAATGAGGCCTACAGAGGTTCTAACAATCATCCATGATAAAATGGACCACGCCAAGACCGCATGCCCTTGTTATGCACGCAAAATTAAGGCCACGGATGGTCTCTTCAAGTTGCCCGTATCTGTCACAGGTTTGTATTGAATCACAAATATGTATTCAAATTCTCTCAAATTTTACTGGGTGTGTTTGCCAAATGTCCAATTTCATACCTCCGTTTGGAGTTGTCGTTGTTATTGTTGTTGTTCAAGCATCGTTTGTTTTTTTTCGCAGGGATGATTGCCCACGGCCATGGAGACGTAAAGTATGCCCATTATGGGTTGGATTTTTACCCTGGCGATGCTAACCACACAGTGGGTTCATTTGCAAAACTCTTGCGCGATCTGGAGAAGCCGCCGTTACATTCATCACGTGTACTTTTTGATGGTTGTGGAACGACACCCCTTTACGAAGCAGTGCTTGCGGGGAAGGAGGTTTGTATGTCGTCATTGCCAGAACCACCGGGAGAACCTATTTGTGCAAAACCATTGCCTCCAACTCTTCACGTTCAACTTGATAATTGCGCGAAAGACAACAAATGTCGATACGTATTTTGTTTTTGGTCATTGCTCGTGGCGAAAGGAATCTTCAAGGAGGTGTTTGTGTCGTTTTTGATGGTGGGACATACACACGACGACATTGATGCATCATTCGGACGGTGGAGCATGAAGTTGCATGAAGAAGATTTTCCAACCATACCTCTTCTTATGAAATCGTATATGGATTTGGACCATATGCCAGTAATTCCGCACATGATTGAGGAAGTACCAGATTTCAAGGCCTTCATCAAGTCATACATGTTGAAGGGAGGGGACCGTTTGGTGGGGCATACCAAAGCACAACAATTCCGATTCTATATAAGGGATGATGGTCTCCCAGCCATGCAATTCAAACTTTTGTGCACATCTCCTAATTGGGGACCGGATGATGGTATACTCGTATGGCGTCAAGACAATGATGGGAAATGTTTGCTCCCGGATGGGGATCCAAAGCCTTGCAAACCCGACCCCATGAGGAATGGGCCGGAAATCATCAAAGGCATATCCGGATTCATTGAATATTGGAAAGAGTTGTGTGAGGAGGACATCACTAGACGTGTTAGAGATACTCATGAACCTTTGATTGCGTATTGGGATCGCATTCGCTCGGCCCTAATGACACTTGGTGGTGACACCCGTACAACTTTAACACAAGGATTTTGGCCACAAAGTCGTTTGACGGTTGTCGAGTCCGACACCATGGTTTTTAGCAATGGAGACGTTCGTGAAGAGTTCGCAATGGACGAGCATTACGTTGGCCCTGCCCGCAATCGACCGGCATCGTCGTTTCGTGTAGGTGTTGATTGCCATGAAGGTTATTTGGTCCTTGTACGAGCAGGGGATGAGGAACATCCCAAGCCAATTTGGTTGGTGAAAGCATTGTCTTCACCCAATTTTGTTCGAACTAGCCCCAACTTTCGTCAGATTGAGGTGGAATATTGTCGTCCAAGTACTAAAGACCAGAACGTGCTACGCACTTATTTAGGTTGGAACACCAAAAAGAATTTTAAGTGGACAGTGGACTCAGCGTACACACCGGTTTGGATAAACACGGATACTATACTTTGTGCTTGGAAGCCGCGCAAAGGTTCCAAAACAGAAACAATGACCATCCCCCAAAAACATATAGATTTTGCCAAAGACAACTTGGCACGTATTGCAGCTGCGGAAAATGACGCCGATAATGGATATGAAGCGGAAGACGGAGATGTGTAAACATAACATAGGTGGGAGTTCATGGCGAAAAACATGGACGCTTAGTAGACTTGGTTTTTAATAGACTTCATGGACTTGTCACACTCCATTGTGGTATACGTTTGGGATGTGCCATCCAAATTCATAAGAGCCTTACTTATGGGATGCGCACCCCAAACTCTATAATGACATAAACCATTTGTTTTTTTAGATTCGATTGTTATTTTCCACATGGAGCTCACGTTTGCATTTTAATTGACATTCTCTATTTTTAGAAATAAGAATATTCTTTACGTGCAACTTTTTAAATCGTTATGTTCTTGTTGTTCCCAATATTCCGTATGCCCACAATATTGGCATCCCAAACTATGGGCAGATTTTATTTTGAGACTTTCGAAAGTCTCCGATTAACGAATATAGTGTTAAAGTTAAAACTCATGGATCTCTTCAATTCCAGTTTAAGTGGGATATGAGAAATGACAAGCTTCACATCCTGCATTAGCAAAGCTTATGGTCGGAACAGATTAACACTCCCACATGAATTTTTCATAACTCCTTTCACAGGGATATGGACAATTCTTGCACTTACTATGTATAATTTTCATAGACTCTGATTTAGTAAAGGTCACTCCTTCATAAGGGATTGGCATGCGGATGGAATTTTACAGCGATTTCCTCTTACTTAATTGAGAAAACTTTCCTCAGTCAAGAAGTTAGATTTCATAAGCTAACCCCGGACTGGAGTTCTAATTTCCTTTCACAGGAAATTCCTGGTGTCTACACTCAGACACAAATTCAATCATAATCCATTCAATCTCTTACACTTCAAGTTCTCACTCTCTTCCCGAGAGTATCATTTGTTATTTCTCTTATGGTATTCTCAAGGATTACTTACGTAATTACCCACAGTGGAACTTCACATTCCACTTGTGAGGGTGACTGAGAGTTTCTCACTCTCCTATTCGTCACTGACTCCTTCACAAGAAGTTGAAGTCACACAACTAATCCTTACTCCCTTCACAAGAGTAGGATAAAATGAATTTCCTCTTAACTTACTCCGAATTAGGGACATTCACTGTCTCCACATTGACTGTAACTTTTCTTAGAACCTTAAGACACTGTCCATATAACTCCATATACGACTGTTCACAATCCACACATAAAACACATGCGATTCAATTCAAGAGTTTCACACTCCTGTATCACAACTCCACATTAACAACAACACTCCCGCTTCCCACTTCCACAGTGGTAACAACTCTAGGACATCCACACACCGATCCAATCACAAGACTTTCAATTTCACATTCACAACTTAAAGAAGGATTTAATAATGGCACTTTGTATTGATATAAAAAGAGACTGTACACATAAAATTAAGGGCTTCACACTCTGGGAGTTGAGGAATTCACTCTCTTCACGAGAGGAAGATCAAAATTATAATGCCCCCCTTGTCTTCTCCTTCCTTCTTCTTATCTTTCTATCCTCAAAAGGTGGTGACTGTCTGCAACTAGGATTCCAAGTGCTACTTCTAATTGTCACATGTGAATTCCATGCCCCCTCATATCCTATAAATTCTGGGCAGCAAAGGAAATTCTTCTTTCCTAGCCTGTTTCCATTTCGGAGTGACTAAGTGTCTAATACTTCACTATTTTACTAGTCTTGAATAAAATTTATCCTGCATTTACATCTCAAAACTAAAACTTAAGCATTCAGACCAAAAAATGGTACCACAGGTGCCATCGTCATAGAGGTTGGCGTTTGCGAAGGCAAACAAAACCTCAAAATATGTGGAAGATCATTTGTTCCACGCAGGAACATCCAAGGATGACCCCGAGATCCTCGGCACACGCAGATTCTCGGGCATATATGCAAAGAGCATTTCAATGCCCGTGTGAAACTTTGGCTTGGCGTTCAGTTGAGTACGGCCCGCTCCAACCTGTGAAGCAAAAATCCAGAGAAAAATAGACAAAAAAATAAGTATTGAATTCCATAGATTGAATGGAGAAAACAAAAGAAAGGCACACAAACCTTGGTTAGGAATTCTTGTATGCGGCAGTAGGCCGGAGGGGGAACCTTGGACAGCATGAGATCCTTAATGAGCTCTCCCATATCCACATTCTCAATCAACAAGAGAGTAGATGGCCTCTCTGAGGAAGTCGCAAATGTATCCGGTACAACGCCTTCATCTTGTGAGGCATAGATGGGATGGTTGCACCGCTATGAGAAGGAGCGGCAACATGATATGGGGCAGGGGCAAAAAGAGTGGTGGTTGGACTTCCAACAATGGTGGTGGTTGGTGCAGTAATGTGTTGAACCGAGGCCTTTGTGAAAGAACGAGTAAACACTTGAGAAGAGGCATGTGTGGCAACCTTCCTACCCTTGCCTTTGCCCTTCACCGGTGTAACTTTTTTCTCATTGGATGGAGGAGTTAGATTATTTTCTTCCGGCTTTTCTTCAAATTCAATCACCTCAGGGGTAGAGCTTATAAGGCTGTTGTAAAGGGTTTCTTCCACCTCGGGCACAAATCCACGAGAGCAATCCAAGTACCAACCACCAGCCACCAAGTGCACAAGTGGAAACTTTGCAAGTTGCATGCCCGTATACACACAAAGATTGAAGTTGTCGTCGATCCAATCTAGAAGAAAAGTGGGCAAGCACGAAAAAGACAAAGCTTTCTGAACAACTTGCTCATGGTGAATGTACCTGCAAAATGAAGAACATCAGACAAAAAAACGGTGCTAGAAAAGAAAGGAAAGGAAGATAGTGTAGACTAAATGACAATTCAAAAGATTACTAGTAAGCGACGCGTTTGATTGCTTTGGGGCCTTCCTCAAACTCCATGAGATTGAGGCCTTTAATGAACTTCAAAACTCCTTTGTCGTCAAAATACACCCGGAAAGCCTTGTCCCACAAAATTAAATGAGCCTCCAATACTCAACATAATTGGCGGGTTGCAAAATATCCTCCGCGGAAACCTAGTCGATGTCAATGGAACACTCATTTTCAAATGATGCGATCTCAGCCTCAACCCTCTTCTCCAACTATGATAAGAGAGACCAATAGTTAGAAATGTCAAGTAGAGAATAGAACAAATAGAGAAAGAGAAGTTGTAGATGACCTATGTCCAAAAATAAGCTTTGTTGAGCTAGTTTTCGAGGACTTTCTCTCTGACAGGAAGAACAAAGGGAAACTTGTTTTTGTTTTTGACCTCGGCGGGGGAGTTACACCATCAAAGCCACTTGGCCTTGAAGGAGGCATCCACATGTGTGGTGGCCACCTTTTGGAGTTTTTCGATTGTCAAATTTGTGACGAGGAAGGTGGATAAATGACAATCAATCTGCAACATAGAAGAGTGTAATGTAAGAAAATAAACATAAAATACAAAAATAATTCCAAGAAAATAAAAAACAAAATAAAAACACAAATGTAAGAGAGACACCTCGTAGAAGAAGTCATCGCCGTTGTTCTTGTGGGCGACGGAAATGAACTTTCCAAAGTTCCGAGATCGAATGTTTTTAATCAACCTATCTTGGGCTTTTGTCATAGTGTCCCAAATTTGAGGAGCAAATCTAAGAGCCTCGGGAGTGGCCTTCCGATACAACCTTGCTGCGGTATACGCCGAGTTGGATAACTCTCTCTAAAACAAACACCGAAGAGTATAAGGAAAGGGCATCAAATGGATAGATGAAAATGAAGAGAAAAATTACCTTGTATAAGAATTTGACAATGACGTCTAATGTCAGGGGATACCAAGTAGGATTCTTCTCCATCTTGGACTCGCACATTTTATAGTTGGCAACGGAAATGAGGTCTTTGAACTTCATCTTTCCAAATGTCCGAATGCAAAGCAGCTTGAAGGGGAGGCTATCCATAATGCTCTATAGACCTAAATAAAGATAATGTAAGAGAGAAACAAAAATAAATAAATAAATAAAAAATGCCAAAACTCACCAGTTGATGTCATTCATGGCATTAAGGGCATTAAGGAAGACGGTGGTACAATTTCTTGGGTCCACGACAATACAATCAATAGATATGTGCCAATTTTTGTTCAAAGAGTAATGCTTGTTGATATGCCTCCACTAAGTTGTCAACCGATGGTTCCCCTCTCACACATAGAACATCTTGTCCACAAAGTGAGCAAGGTCGGAGTCTTTTTGGAGAATGGCATCGAACTCGTCATTGGCCTCATATCATAATGAACTCCAAGAGGACTTGATATCGTCAAAGACATAAAAGACCTCATCAAGGTTGTTGTATGGAGAGACGTACATAGCCCGATCACTGTTACGATAACCCATGACGAATTCATTTCCCAACTGAGCGACATCAACGTCGTTGATGGGCCGAACAAGAGGAAGACATCGCAATCGACACAATGGAATTGAGAAAAGTGACTTCTCAAGAGGTTTGATTCAAATCCGGTGAATCACGGTGTTGGAGTCTTCTTTCTGTGATCTCCGTATCAAAAGCTCAGTCTCATCTAAATTTAACTCAACTACAGGTTGAAGGGAGTCCCGTACAAGAAGTACGTCATTCTACAAGACAAGTCAAACAACTATTAAGTAGATATCAAGATAATTGAACATACAAGAATTTGTAAAAAAAATTGAATACAAAAATTCAAATAAAAGTTCTATGAATCAAACACATCTCCTTGTAAGAGGTCACCAAAAGCCGGGATGCAAAAGCCAGTTTGTGAAGAGGATGCAAGTCAAGGGAGACATGGAGTATTCTTGGATTATGTTTGACCATGTTAAACGTTTGAAGGACTGGACAACAATGGCTTGCAGTGTGTATGACAGTTGATACTATAAAGTATTGACCATTGCGTATTGTGACATGCAATCTGAAGATGGTACAACACAAACTCTCTTTTGGGAAAATTTGAATGTTGTCATGGCAGATAATGGTGTACCAAACGTAAAGTTCAAAGGGGTCATGGCTGATAGTGCTCAAACTTATTAGAATACAGTGATGATGATTTACGGAGATGGTGACGGGTAACTCGTCAACGCATAAAGGAATAGTTGAATTCTACACTTCATGGTGTGGTTCATACTACATCCGTGTTGGAAACTGATTGTCTTGCTTCCAAGTGGCACATTGCAAGATTGCCACCCAACTCAGTCAAACAATGTTGGGCACTGCAAGCCATTATATGGACTAAGGTAGCAAGGCACATTCCCGCTCGGGTCCTTAAACGGCTCACTAGACCTATCCAAATAAGAGGTACATTATAGCTTCCAACCTCAAATTTCTATGTAATCATGGTGTACATTTTTGGGGTGAGTGGTTTTGGGTACCCCTATGAGTTCTCCTTCCAAAATTCATAACTAATTCAATATTAATCCAAAATTAATTATTCCAATTGGTCCAATTTCCAATGTACTTTACACATCTTCCAAGAGTGATTCCCCCTTAATAACTCCCCAATGAACATGCCAATCTGAAATTCGAGCGGGAATGTGCCCCGCTACCTTATGTGCAATGCCAAAGTTGGGACTGGCAAGCATGACATACCTGCTTCAACATACAAAGGGCTCAGGAAGGAATTTTGCTCTCCCAACAATGTGGAGTATGAATTTTGGTTTTTCCCTGACGTCATTAAGCGTTGTGTGAGTGACAATAAGAAGAAGTATGTGTTGGATTGGCCTATAATACCCAACACGTGGCCAATGAAGATAGGGACCAACCTATTGAGAGAGGAGGTTTTGGCATTTAAAAACGCCAGATTTCAACTACAACAAAGGGAGGCATTATCCCCTCGTTGTAAGCTTTCAACAATCGCAACCCTTCCCATCCATCGCTCGCATTTTTTTATGCCACCGAACCCGAACGCCCACCCTACATTAAGGTTTGGAAAGACAGTGCGTTGCAATCCAACAGCACCGGGGGCGGATTACAAAAACAAATGGGAGGGCGCCGGACTCATGGACGGTTACTATGTGAACTGCCATTCCATACCCGGGCTTTAGAGTGATAATCAACATTATGTCCAAAGAGGATATCACATACCGTGTCATAATTGGCGACATCCCGCATTGCACATGCCCGGATTTTACAAAAATGTCCTCTCATGCATTGGGAAAGAAAGGGAAATGGGTGTATTGCAAACATCTTTATTATGTATTTAGATTTTTGTGCAAGGTGGATTACGAGAGTGACAAGTTCATTCATGCACCTACATATACCTACAACGAGGTCATGCGACTACTTGAACTTGCTCGTATTGTATAGTTTGAGTAGTATTACAAGTGTTCTATTAAGCCGCATATATAAGAATGTCAATAAATGACATGTATTGGTTTGGATTGTTATAATAAAAAAATAACAATGGACCAAAAGTATTTCAAATGATTCATGGTAATACACCTCCTTCATTCTTGCTTCAATTAAAATGTTTCCAATTTATGATTGAAAATATAGAATTAATATAATACTATATTTAGTTTATGAACCCTAAAACCGTGCACCTTTACTAATTTTGGATTCAATACTCATGTGTTACCACTCATTGCTCATGTGTTACCGCTCACTGCTTATGTCTCATTGCTCATCGCTCATAAGATAGCTTCCCTCTTGTGGGCGGCATGAATGTATGGAGATGCTCCATGTCTAGGCTAATCCGCTCACTTAGAATTTGCTCACTTAGGGTTTGCACTGTGGAGTTCATGTCTAGTCGTAAATTTGGCACATGACTAAATGTCGTCCACACAAATGGACAATGTAGATTTCATCCTCCTCCTGCATTCTCAAGAGAGGTTGATGAACCCCCTTCTATCCGTGTCAGTGTAGCGCAATATCCTCTGCAAGTCTCCCCCGCCTGGAGTGTCGTCTTCATTTCTTTCTCCTATTTCCGCCACTATAGGGGGACACCAAGACTCCCACTGCTCTCCAAGTAGTCTTCTTCTCTCCTGGCCCTCATCTCTCTTGCTCTCTTGACCTATGACTATGGCCCAATAGTAAAGTGGCCATCTGAAGTCCATTTCTCTTCTATTTTTATAGTTTGTAGGCTCATATCTCACTAGCCGAGGTTTCCACCTATCGATGCCATTTAGTGCCCTCATAACCATCTCTCAAGGTGATTTTTTTTCCCCTTACCAACCACGTGTTGATGTATTTGTTATTTCCTACTAATCACATATCGATGTCATTCCTGGCTCTCTAAACCACCTCTTGAGGTGATTCTTCTTTCCTCCTACCTAGATGTCAATGTGATCCCTCTGCATTTTCCCACCTTTCATATAACCCTTCTTCTCCATTGCTACCAACACCATCATCATAGACCACCATGAGCCTAGGGTGGACTGCAATCCACAGGCGTATGTGATCATCCCCCCCCCCCTTTTATGTTGCAAATATGAAGGATGTATTAGAGTACAATGAATATTTAAAGGAAAATGTGTGGCCAGCTCTTCAAGGCCTTAATGCGCACCAAGATGTTGGAAGATTTTGGTCCACTTTCAATCTTTCCAAAATACAAGCAGCGTTGTGTGATCTAAATCAATTTTCAAGGAAAATGGCAGTGCATCGGTCATGCACTCCCATTGCAGGCTCAAGACTACAGAGGTCAGGAGGTGAGGGGATTTGTGAACTTGTAGTTCACATTGGACACTGTCCCCTCACCTTTAAGTTGCTAGGTGACTGATTTAAGTTGAGTTGTGATTGCGTGTGTAGATGATTCCCGGGAAAGGGTTGTGAAAGCAATGGATAGCACATCGAGCAATACAACTTTGCATGCACGCCATGTTAGTGCAATCCTTCTTTTATATTTCAATATAGGTTAATTCAACTATGTGGCATTGGGTGTGGGTATTTGAATTCACTGGAGTTCACATTGGAGGGCAAGGTACACTATGTAGTTCCACTAGAATGCTTGATTCGTGTCACATTGGTGTTATGATGTAAACACTTCAGAATGGTATGCGATTGATTGTTTTGTGGATGAAGTGTGGATGCAGTTCAATGTTGGGCAACGTGTGCACATGATGAGTCCGAAAAACAAGAAACAAAAGGTGACAACTGGTAAAATTAGTGGTGTGGACAAATTCCATTTTAAGTTCATTCCTGATTTTTGCTACAAGGTGGATGTGACCACTACTTACTTAGGTGTGCGTCTTGCATATTCACATGAGGCATGGGACCAATGGATAGTTGAAGATGTGGTGGGAGGCAACACATTGTGAAATGAGAGGAATATGAAGTAGCATGATTTTCCTCCCACATACGTAACATGCAAAACACATAGGTCTTCCGCACTGTAAATCCTCAACCCACATATGAACACGCGCATGTATTTTATTGGGAACACAAGAATAAATTTTAAATAGCTATTCCTTTTCATATACGATTTCCACTTTCATATTGGATTTCAATTTCAATGTGTGGACTTGTATGGTAGAAACATACTTCAAGGGTATTGTAAATGCAATTTTTCTTGATGTGGCGTTATTATTTTGAAACTTCAGACATTGCATCAAAAATCATTGTTTAGTAATTCATGTCATTGTTTAGTCGTTCACAAATAACTTTTTCGTCATCGAGTGGGATTCTTATCAAAATTTGTAATCATTGTTAAGTTGGGATGAACAATTAGTGCACATAAATGACTCTATACCTTTTGCAATGTAGTCATTGTTAACCATAGAAAATCGTATCGTAGTCAAAATGTCATGTCACGTATATGTTTAGCCACAATCATGTCTACAGAAGGGAAAAAAATATCACTGCCATTGTCAAATTCTAGTCATTTGTACGTCTACGTGGAAAACTGACTTATCATATAAGACCCAAAAAAAACTGACAGTTTGTTTATTTTTTTACAATCATAAAAAAAGTTTTTATTTCTCGATTTTTTTGTATTAAATGATACCTATTTTCATGAATACAGAGTAATGAGGCCATTGAACCAAAGCTCTAGTCAAATTTGTAAACAATAGCCTCAAACACATCAATGTTGTTTTTCCATGACATGACTACAAACCTTATTCTCATATTGAATGTAGTACACAATGTAGAACATTCTAGCAATAAAAGATTGACACACTCAGGCTTGGTCAAAAAAATGCTTACAAGCAAGTGTTGACTTCATTGAATCTCTAGATCCACTATGAGGTTGGTTTTTGTGGCTCCCACCTAAAGAATCATGTTTGGTGAGTTATGTAACTTAAGATAGATGCATGAGCTATGGGGCACACCAATTGACCAACACAAGTTGCATATTAGAAAATGATGTTGTGGTCATTCTTGATGTTGCTCGCCAGTAGAATCCAAAAGTGATGACCACGGTTGTTTGCATGCAAGGGCGGGACATGCATGGTTCCATTTTTCTTTATGAGGCCCATGGCATCTTGACACACCCCAATGCTTTGCAATTCAAGATGAAATGATCATGACAACAAGTACCTGTTAACCTCTATCACAAGGCCCCAAAGGTGGGGACAAAAACTAGAAATCAATCACTATGTTATAAAACCAATGCAGACATGGGTAATCCATGGTTTGGATGAAGTGAAGCACCAATGGCAAGACATAGATCATCACCATTGCTACAAGAAGCAAGGGTATAATCTGGAAATGCAATGTCCATCTCAATTTCATCATAAGGATGTATGAAGCCTTATGATCGTCATTGCTATCTAAGCAAGCTACACCCCCAAAGAAATATGGTACAAACCCTTAGGCCTAAACGGTAAATCCAATACCTATGTCCTCCTTCACTTGGATGGTGCCTACCAAACATTGCCTGACTATGTGTCTATTTGGAGAAACTTGCTTTGGAGTGATTGTTTCTTCAAGGAGTTTTCCATTGATAAGGGGATGTCACGTAGTTACACATTTGAGCAACAATACGGAGGCGTCAAAGGTTCTCACTATATTCTCACGAGGAATGCTTCTAATTGGATTTCAGTGCTATTGATACATGGTACATAGGTACTCAATGTTTGTATGTATGTATGTATGTGTGTGTGTGTCTTTTTTTTTTCTTTTTTTCCTCCTTTCTTGCTTCCTTGCACATTGTATATTGGGTTTGACATTCTTGAAAAAGGAACACTCGATCAAAGACCATCATTTTTAGTGGTGTGAAAACACTCACAACACGACCAATGTATTTGCATTGTTGGGATCCTTGTGAGTTGGACACATCCACACGTGAACAAATGCCCATGGTACTTAAATTGTCCAAAAGTAGTAGTGATTCTTGAGGAAGATGATCTATACAATTCCATTAATATAAAGGCCATGGAGAGTCCTTTTGTAGCTACACATATAACAAGAATTGTGCAGACAATGAAGGTTGTCAAAGAAGCAAAGGCTAGCGCTAAGAAAGGAAAGCTTGCAAGATCAAGGCGAGCTACACCCCCAACGAAATCTAGTAAATAAAGAAATAAGAGTTTTAAAAGGGGGGACGTTAAATACCCCCCCACGAACTTTTCGGACTGTCAGAGTCGGGCTGGGGCAGCCGCCCGGCCAGAAAATCTGAATTTTCTGGACCCGACCGAAAACTGCTGCCCGCCCGTCCGATTTCGAAAAAACCATTGCCCTTGCATTCTTGAAGGCCACTTACTCACAAATCCCATATTGAGTGCACTTCACCTTCAAGGGCCAAAATCCAATATATATGTTCACTTCCATTGAGTAAATAAGCAATTGACTGGGGTTTCATTATCAAATTGAAACCGTAAAAAAAAACATGTAATTAACTTGGAAGTCAAAAATATTACAAAACCCTCACTAACATTGAGGTTATAATTTTTGTGACTCACAATTTGAAATTGTCTTTGTCATTCTAAAATGACACTTAAAACATGTGTGCTGATTTAGTATGTGTATTTTATAATATTTTAGGTAATGCCGTCTACTTTCACAAGTATTCATACGCATTCAATAATATCAAGTGGGATTAAATATAATTAAGTCTAATTAATCTTCATTAATCTTCATTAATCCCAAATAAATCAGAAACTATGCTTACCAAATTAAGTAAACCTAATTGATTATAAAATGTACTTACTGTAATTAATTAATTATTGGAATTAATTCCAGTGAGGTAATTATAATAATTAATATATGTAATTTTTTAATATTTTGACTTCCAAGTTAATTACATGTTTTAAGTGTCATTTTAGAATGACAAAGACAATTTCAAATTGTGAGTCACAAAAATTATAACCTCAATGTTAGTGAGGGTTTTGTAATATTTTTGACTTCCAAGTTAATTACATGTTTTTTTTTACGGTTTCAATTTGATAATGAAACCCCAATCAATTGCTTATTTACTCAATGGAAGTGAACATATATATTGGATTTTGGCCCTTGAAGGTGAAGTGCACTCAATATGGGATTTGTGAGTAAGTGGCCTTCAAGAATGCAAGGGCAATGGTTTTTTCGAAATCGGGCGGGCGGGCAGCAGTTTTCGGTCGGGTCTAGAAAATTCAGATTTTCTGGCCGGGCGGCTGCCCCAGCCCGACTCTGATAGTCCGAAAAGTTCGTGGGGGGGTATTTAACGTCCCCCTTTTAAAAGGTACAGTAAGGAACCCCCAAACACAACAATCTACACCTCAAACACCCTAAGGCCTACTTCTTAGGCTTCCTTCTTCATGTTCTATGTAATATATTCTGGAATTTTAGAGTCTTCTCCCCACTTCCACATGCACAGTTAGTATTGTTATTGAGATATCCCTTTTGTTCTACTTGCTTCTACCCTTTCTCCATGTCTCCCTTGAATTTTGTGTCCATCTTTCCCCCACTCCAAGTCATGTTGCCATGTCTAATTATGCAAGTACATATTGTTTGGATGTGTTTTAGTATGAAAGACATGTGATAATGAAACAAAACATTGAATCATTGGAGGGTGTCGTTGAAATATGGATGTTAAATATACCCCACAATTGATATTGCTATTGAGCTTTCCATTCGAAACTATTGCAGATGATGCCAACATGCGAGCACATTTGAGATGCAATGCCAGGTACACATTGTCAAGGCAATCAACTTTGGTTTTTTGTCGGAGCATTATGTGTGCCAACTCCTAGCTATCTTAAATTTTGTGACATCACAAACGTCAAGGTGATTCCCCCTAAATTTTGAGAGCAATTCTGAAATTTACCACGAAGTGGACTTCATTGGGACGCATTTGACCATGAAGACAATGCTCATTGTGGAATTACCAGGTACTAGGCCACTTTTAACTTGCTTCTATCTGGTTGTTGAGAAGTTTGCAAGTATACTTCTAGTTTCTTGCTTGCTCTACCCATTGCGTTTCTTTCTAGAAATAGCGGCCTTCTAGAAATTCCTAACAACTTGAGTGGTAGAACGATGTGAGGCCTCCTTGTTACCAATCATTTCCTTATATTGGAAGGTTGTCTCTTCCTCACTGAGAAAAGAGGGCAACACACCAATCACAAGTTTGGAAGTCTAGGTTCATTAATCTAAGAAAAACTCACTTTTAGAAACTAGATGCCAACCATAACTTGGCGTTGAGGGTGGCTCAATTGCAACAAGGATTGGCAAAACTTGAGACAAAGGTGTAGTGCGATTAATCCTTCGTAACAAATTTTATACACACCATTGCTATGAATGGTTCATGGTTGACTGACATGTTTGTAAATGTATGTGTTCGAATCCTTTTGTTGCAATTTATCCTTAAGGTCGACATGAGGGAGGTGGGACTGATCCCCTCATTTTGATATCAAGGGATATTTCCGTGAAAGGGTTTATTTTTATTTTTATTTTTTTATTACCTCTTTTTATGGTTATCTTATTAACCATTGAACCAACTTTCACTCTTTCATCATTTTATATCAATAAATAAGAGAAGCCGTATACAATAGGGTTTTACATGAATAACATGTGCATGCAAACTATGATTTGAATTTATAAGCGTTAGGTTGTCCACTAGTCCAATAGAGCCTTTCCAATCTTCATCAAGGTTTCCTACATAATCATTTTCATGTGTTAGTAATGGCTGCAAACACAAGCCCCTCATAGAATATTCACATGAGATTTATCTTTGTTTGTGCCTCCTTGATGTAGTATTTTTTTCTAGGGTTACCTTCTACATAACTGGTGTTCCATGCTTTGAAGTGGTTGTGTTGGATTTCATTTTCCACTGAGAATTGTAGGTTGTTTGATTTATCAAGAGTAATACATGAAGTTGTGTGAATGACTTGTGATCATGGGGGGTGCACTCCATTGTCAAGTAGAACACCACATGCGAGACAAAAATATTTACTTTTTCTAAGTTGCATCATCAAAATGGGTCAAAGTTTTATCAAATTTTTTTATGAGTAGATATACATGGTACCTGTTACATAGTAAAAAATGGTAACCAAATGTGATGATCTATTTATTTTTTAATAAAACATGCTATTTCTAACTAGAATGACGCAAGATTGAACTAAAACAATTACTAAAAAAATGAAGATGAATTTTTTTTAATCTAAAAAAAATATTATCAATGGTTATGTATATGTAGAAAAAATCTCATAATTTTTAAAATTATCTATGGCACATAATATAGGGGTAGCAAACTTGTCGCGCACGTGGTGTTCAACTTGACAATGGAGTGACCCCCCCCCCCCCCCGTGCTTGTGATGCTCAAGTGGACAACATTGACATTGCAAAATATTTCTCTTGTTGTTGTCACATTTTTATAAAGGAGAGTTTTCCGTGGTAGCAACAAATAACCTTGAAAAGGGAATTCGATAAAGGAACCGGCATATAAGGCATATGAACAAGTATTTGCACCCCACCACAATTGGATGATCCGTAAAGCACTTGGTGCATGCATGTTTTTGCTACCTTCAAAATCCCCATTTCTTCAAGAAACTTCATGAGGAAGGTGAGTTCAAGAGTATGGTATTAATGTTAGAATAATTCACAAATTCAAATTCAATATATGCCTTCCATTTCATTCAAAACAAGAGTTTGTTTACTTTGAGTGAGCCATTCACATACACCCTGGGCAACCAGAAGCCTACATCCCAACCCAAACGCACTTCTTGCACAAATTCAAACCACAACACTATTCAATCCACAAGTTCAAATTCAATCCCTTCCCTTTCATTCAGAATAAGAGTTTGTTTACTTTGAGTTGATACGAACCTAAAACAAACTCACAAAATCTCATTTGCATCATAAGAAGCTAGGCTTCTAGCAATGTGATGAAATACAACAATTTGTGCCAACAGATAACCTTGAAAAGTGGGGTACCTCTAATATTTGCAAGCCAAAATTAAATTTTTGTAGCCTTCCCGGTTATAAAGATTAAATTTGTGTAAGAAATTCTCCTACTGTCATGGGTTATATTTTCTAGACACTTGAACTACAGTTTATGATACTTAAGTTGCCTAGTAATACATGTCACTTCAATTTCTAGTGTGTCAATTGATGTGTGTTTTATTTTCTTCACAAGTCACAGTACGTGTCAATTGATGTGCATTTTTTTGGGTGTGTGTGTTTTAGCGTGTCAAAATTGAAAAACTTGCAAAAACTTTGTCAGAAATACAGCTTGATGCCGACCAGAGTTCGGGAAGTTTTTGAAGCCTTAGTGGCTAATTGCCGGTAGTTGCTACGAAGGGTCGGATTTTTTCCAATTTACATCGGCAAGAGCCGGTCTTTTGTAAAATCAATCGGCCAATTGCCTATATCTTCATATTTTCATTGGCCAATATCCGATTAAATGGAACTCATAGCGGCACTACTTGTTTAAAAAATGTATGAAAAGTTATTAGAAATCATTTCTTAGTACAAAATCTTGAATAAGTGAAAAGAAAGGCATGTTCAAAACTTTAAATTTGAAGAGTTAATATCCTTGGCAGGAATTGAACCTAGCAATGCCTTCACCGCTTGAAGGCCAAGGGTCCCCCAATTCTTCATAGAAGCAATTGGATTTGGTCATGGAAAGGTTGCATAATTCAAAAAGTTTAAGGTTTAGGGTACTTCCTCAAGTGCATCATCAAATGCCCCAGACAAATAGTGCTATGGATGCTTCCGGCTGAAATCCAGTAACTCACAAGAAGAATTGGCTACATTTCCGGGACATTTTCTGGTCCATCGGCTAATTGCCGGAGGATTGAAATTACAGTCGGATTGCCATCCGATGGTTGGAAATTTAGACCGGCCATGAGGGGAAATCCATCCGCTAATAATGTACTAGCCGTCGGTTTTTCCCGAACATAAATGCCGACTATTGCGTTGCATGTAGTATATATGATATCACTACACAAGGAAAAACTCATTTTAAAACGTTCATGCATCTCGTGTGAGTATGTGCCACTTGGTGCAAGGAGAGTGAAGGGTGGTTGATGTGGCCGGACAAATAGTCACGAGGCGAGGCTGGCTAGCTAGTAACATGACAAACGCCGCATGTTGATCATGAGTGATGAGAGGACAAAACTAATCTACGTCTCCTAAAAAGCCACTAGATGTATGTGCGTACTGACTTACTTGCATCACTCGAAGTTTGGGACTCCAAGGAAAAATGGCTGACAAGTATTATAATAAAGTGAATTGCTCATCTTGCTGCCTGCCTTGCACTTTTGCCTCGGAGATTGTGCTCAGCTGCCTCCTGTGTTGGGTCTTTTGGCTACATTGCCTATCATTTGAGCCCCAAAAACTATGTCTATACATGGCCCCAAAATCATTAATTTCAAAAATCTCCTTACTAAACACGAGATATATATATAGAGAACCCTTGTTCAAGTGCCGCTACCTAGCGGTGCCTTAACCAATTTTGAAGTTTATTTCATGTTTATGTTTGTTTGTTTGTTGGCTCTGTATGTAGGACAGAGACTATGCATCAACTTCTTCGTTTCAAGAGCAAATTTCCTAACCACTTTGTGTTCACACTTGGACGTTACTTGTTCTTGTTATTTTTGGTCCACTTTATTTAATGTGGATGTTAACTATAGTTCATATATAAGCGCTCCCTAAAATGCATTGAAAGAAACCAAGTTAACTATAGTTATTTCGGTAGTTCTTGATTATTTATTTTTAAAACTTCGGGTGATAAATGAGTAGCTTCAATCCTTGACCCGTATTTGAGAAGAAGGTGCACAAAATCCAAGAAAGGTTTGGTATAGTGAATAGCCATGAATTGGCATGAGCAAAGTGGACAACTACAATTGTAGTCTTTCATAATAAAGAACAAAGCCTCACGGTTCTACCGTTTTCTTGTTTGTTTTGTGTTTTTTTTGGGGGGGGAGGGGAAGTTAACCATGAGATACAAAGTGTGATGAATCATCCACGACCTTGAAGAAGCAAGATGGTTTACCCCTAAGCGTCCAAGGGTCCAGACTGAGCCTTTTCAAGCAAAAAAAATAATGTATTTGAGCTACATAATTTCATTTTTAATTAATCATGTCAAAGTGACCCTACTTGAAATCAACTTATTCTTCAAGTGCATTGTTTGAATAAGTTAGACACATTGATGTTATTGAAGATTTAAGTTCAAATATGCAGCATGGGTGTCCTTCGAGGCAAATACATATGTTGTATCTTGACTGTCAATGTCTAGTATCGGTATATTTTTTAGTCATGGCATATGACAATGTGTATGATAAGGTCTCAAGCACATAAATATATGAACTATGATTCTTGAACTTCGTGAAGCCCCTATAAATTGTGAATATGACCATAAGTTGAGACCCCACGTCCTTTAAGGATTAACTAGTTGTGCGAAAAACAATTCACTTTGATCCTTCAAGACCAAAGTTAAATCTTCCCTAAATCGCCTAAAACAATGCAATCCGATTTAGAAGCTTATGAAAGATAATCAACACCTCTTATCTTAGCTACGTACGGATGTATAGATGGAAGTTGTCTAGAGTGAGGACTGTTCTCTCGAAATTTCATCATCAACAATTAATAAAAGTTAATAATACAAAATTTGTACGCTAGAATTGTTGGGCAACGATGACTGCTTGAACAAAAACGTATGCGTCAGCTTTCACACGTGGAGTCAAGAGCAAAGTGTCAAGGACACTTTGCACTAGAGCATGAGGGCCCGCAACCATTGATACACACAGCTTTTTATTGATTGAAAAGGTGGAATTCGTCCCAATCCGCTTTCCACTAAACCTCGAGGGCATTAGGGACCAAGGAAATTCGAACGGTGGATCTCATGAGATTCTACTACACTAATTATCCCAATTAGTGCATGTTACTATTCGAAACTACGCAATACAATAACGCCTTGCTTATGAGTTCAAGTTTTACTAACGGAAACTCAATAGATCGTTCAATCGGACATTATAGAACATACATGACTCTTGCTTGCTAAAATATTGCATTCTCGTGAAATAGTGGTAGCACCGCGTAACTCCAAATCAGAGCACGCGCTAGCTAACGGGAATAATCGTGTAGTTTGTCCCTCTTTGAATTCTATTGTGAAATGCATCGTGCATGTTGTCAGCATGTGCCAAGTCAGATGCATCACTGCAAATAATTGTACTTTTCATGCTTTGCACAAACATATCCACTAGTAGTCTAGCTGCCACTTACCTTTGATAAAGCCCACAAACATGGCGGGATTCCTCGTTGAATATTAGGTGGCGTCCCATATGAATTGATACTACACTATATTTTGTACTTAGTGCCATATGGTATTTTATATCACCATGGTAGCTTTTCTAATGACACTTCTTATGAACAAGTTTACAAGTGTTATCATTTCAAAGTACTTTCAGTTCATCTAAATGCCCAACTGTTGAAACAATGTTTGGCATAACCTTTATCCTAACATTTATGTAATGAAACCTTGTCGCGGATGATTGAGATTTGGATGAATTTCACTTGGTAAGTGATGATGAAATGCAACATTGTAAATTTGTTTACAAGGAACGAAAAAATAATGTTAGGGTTACATTTAGTGTTGGTGACACTACTATGTGCGATTTACAATCAGCACCGAGCAAGACACAATGTATTTGTGACACTAAATGAAACATTAGTGTATTTATCCGGGCGTTGAAGGAAATTCATATCTTGGTGTATGTGTTTTGATTGGATTAAAATGAGTTTGGGCCTACTAGTATGTATCTAAGTAAGGAAGGCATCCCTTAAATGGTTACTTTTTTCATTAGCCTATTTCTCCTAGGATATGAAACACGCGATGGTTAGCAAATCTAAATCAAGGCCATAACCACTATCCTCATAATTTGTGGAGTCGTGCAAATATCTTATTCATTATCAAAGTTCATATTCTCGTGCTTATTAAATGTTCATGTATGCCCCCCCCCCCCTCGCCCAATTATGACTAGTGAACCTAGAATGCTTCTCATATACTTTGAGCATGTACTCTAATCTCTTTTGAACACATGCCAATTTGGAATCCGTTCTTAGAGCCACAACAAACCACATAACTACTCGAATATAGGTGTCCAAATAAGGTAAGTAACCAAATTAGGCAGTCTACCTTTGCACATACCTAGTAATATTACATAGAAAAACATCGCTCTTCAAATATACCGACACTTGCCAACTCATAAGAGCCTCAACTAAATAAATAAACAAATAATGAACGTTGGGCAATCTGACGTGAATTTGAGCATGTTGGCCCTACCTTGCTCAAGAATCCTCTTGGTGCAGGGTGGGGTCTACTGCCTACCTTGTGGTGGGTGGGTTTTTGGCTTCCTACTTACTTAGCTAGTTTTTTTTGTCAAGTTGAGAGAAGATTTCACAGCGAGAATCAAATTGCCAACCACTTCATTCGGAAACGGGTACCTCTCCACTATCACCCAGTAGTTTAGGGTCATCTCGGACCAAAGCCTCCCACTACATATACGGTATATACTAGTTGCAACATTGTATTTCCAACTTCTTCTTCTTTTTGGGGTCCAACTGTGTTTGGGCTTGACAAACTTTGTTTGTTTGTTTGTTTTCCACACCGCATACAACCGGGTTCACTAATTTTCATGGCCACGAGCTCTTCTTTCGAGTGACATTGATGGACAAAAACGAGACAAAGCACGAGGCCAATAGATGAACAATTTGTTGCTTTCGTGGTGCTTAGTCGGCGACCCATATGGTCGACAATTGGAACGGTGGTTTCCAAATCATGTAACTAGTATGGGGGGCATAACAACAAAAAATTGCGCCTAGCCACTACGGGAATTGTGGTTCTTAACCATTGGTTTTCTTTCACTTTATGGTTTTATGATCTATTACAATAGTAGATTTTCAATTCATATTCATAGATTTCAAACCTACATAATGGAAGAGAAACAATGGTACGGGACTACTATTCCCATAGTGAACATAACACCCCACAAATATTGTCTCCTAGCATTTTGGTGTGCTATTTGCATGTTGTTGATGCTACCATGTAGGTTAGTGAGTAAACAAATGTTGGACCGGTAATAAGTGAATGCATCAATGGCATCAATATAAAATAATGGTATCAAAGAATCTACCCCAATTGTTATTGAAATTTT